>CM053766.1:52991552-53062765 GCA_028658305.1 Pachyuromys duprasi
CACCGCCTACAGTCATTGGGCCCTCTCACATCTGTTCATGAGTCAAGAAAATGGCCCCCAGGCTCGCCTAGAGCAAACCCGATGGAGGCATTTCCTCAGTTTAGTTCCACTTCACAGGTAACCTTTAAAGTGTGTCAGGGTGGCCAAAATCCGGGCAGACTCACATGTTTTTCTTTTGAAGTTAATGTATTCTCTTTGTAAAGGATCTTTTAAATTTAAGTAAAAATGTTTTTATTTATGTGTATGTATCCCCACGTTTCCTCGTGTGTGTGTGTGTGTGTGTGTGTGTGTGTGTGTGTGTATTTACATGCTGTGGGTGGGTGGGTGCTCATGGAGACCAAAAGAGGGCCTCAGAATTCCTGGAGTTGGAGCTACAGTAGGTGGTTACAAACTGCCTAGTATGGATTCTGGGAACCAAACGCACGTTCCCTGAAAGAGCATCAAGTGTTCTTAACTGCTGATCCACCTCTATCATGCATTCTATCTGTTGAGTCTCTTTATTTTATTTGGCGTTGAAACACTATACTTTGCTATTTCCTCATTTTACTATTTTTCTCCAAAATACCTAAAACTTCTTGTGATAAGTTCTTTTGCTTCAAAAAGGTAAAATAATCAAAATTTAAATTTTCTTTCTTAGTGTTGATAACATTGCAATCAGATGCAAAGGGAGGCAGTCTTCAAAAATTACAGTCATTAGAACTAGGGTAGTGTCAGTCTTTAGAAAGGTTTTGGTCCCACCAGAGTGGACCAGTTGTGCATGCTGGTGGAAAAGATTACGTCTTGAATATGGTACGTACAATCAGTCCTGTGCTGTTGTTGAGCAATTCCACAGTGTTCTAAACACAGTGCTGGCATCATCTCTTCATCAAGTAGTCTTAAATTAACTTCACATGACACATCCGTACCTTGTAACGCTGTGTCTCAGGTATGCAGTTACCAGGAGCCAGCAAAGGGCAGTGAGAAGCCAGTGTGAGCAGGCAAGACCCTACTGTTTGTATAAACAGGCATGTGAATTGTGGAATCCTAGACTCAGGTGCTGCTCTTTCTCTTGTGAGGTCTACATTGCTTCGTGCTTAAATTCGCCACATTTCAATACCATACTAACAAAAAGCTGCCTTGACTCGTAATCTAATTATGTAAAAATTAGTTCTTTTTTTTTCTGCTGTTCTTTAGTTACATGGAATATTCAAAACCTCTTAGTTTTCCTTGAAGTTAGATCAATATATTTAAAGTACTAGTCATAAGATCGAACCTTCTTATTTGTAGATATTTGTGGGGGTAATACTGCATGCATAATTAACATGTTTAGAAACATCCATATATTTTTATTATGCCCAGATAAACATAGGTTCTGTAACCCTCTTATAAGTTGTATATTTGTATGTATCTATGTGTGTTTATGTTATGTGGTGTGGGTGCTCATGCAGGCCAAAAGAGGCCTCAGATACCCTGGATCTGGAGCTGAAGGTGTTTGTAAGCTGCTTGACTTGGTTGGGAGTGGGGGGAGGGGAGGGACAGCAAGTGCTCTTAAGTGCCAACCTGTCTCAAGTCCCGACTCTTTTCATATAGTAAAAATATACTGTACTCTGAAATCAGATTCATAAATTCCTGATTACTTGGAATAATAAAAGTGTATTCTGATAAATTTAATATCCTAGTTATCTTAAGGTTTGACATAACCTTAAGGAAAATAACTACCTTTTGAAGAGTACAGTAATCCTAGTGTTCAGCCTACATAGAGCTCAGTGGACTTCTGAGGAAGCAATTCAGTCTTGTAGTGTACGCAGCTAACAACTGAAATGGAGCATTCTGCTTTGACTTGATTACTTGGATCACAAATGATTTGTCTGTCTTGGAACAGCTATGAAAGTCATGTCTTAGATTTTTTTCTATTAATCCTTCCCGGTTCTGTTGGGAGCATTATAGAGATCAAAGCTTACCTGTTGGTGTACTTTTAAAAAACTTTTATTTACATTTCTTTTCTCTCCCCCCCCCGCCCCTCCCCCAATCCCAACACCCCAGCATCAGCTAGGAGAGAGAAAGGGTTAGCCGGAGAGGGAGTGCAGTTCTCTTAGCTGCTTTCTGCTGGTTAGGGTCCTCGGGTTCCTTGGAACCAGCCCAAACCTCATTTCAGATCTCCAACTTGGGGAAGCAGGAGCAGCCTTGTTCTTTCTTGGAGCTCTCATTCTCTGGGCTCTGGCATTTATTCTCTCTCCAGAGTCCTCAGATTTAAACTTTCTGCAGCTGGCAAAGAGCTCCTTCCAGAGCCTGCATGAGGCAAATAGGCTGCTGCTGTGGACCATCTGAATCAGCCCTACATCCCACACCTGGGACCAAAACAAAAACATGTTTATATCCACAACACTTACCCTCCCTGCATTCCCAGTTGGAAATTAGACGTCGGGAAACCAATCATGATAGCTGGATGTAATGGTGAATGCCTGTAATGGCAGCAATTACTGCCTTAACAGTTTGAGGAGAATTCTGTGTGGACCACTTGTTGTCTATCATCTGGGTACTTTCTGGGAACCGAGTCACTGTGTCTCAGGAAGAGCCCAGAATATTGAACTCCTCAGATAATTCTGGCTTCTCTGGGACCCACTTTCAGACAGTATCAGAACCTGACTGAGACATACCAGCGTAGAGTTAACCAACTCATCACCAAACAATTTTTTTTTTTTAATGAGTGATGATTACGGGGAGGGAGGTGCAAAAGGTAAGGTTGAAATAGATGTTCTACTTCTCAGAGTCCAAGAGCAGGAAGTGAAATGGTACTCTGTTGAGCCAAAGGAATTGTGAAGGCAAAATTGGAAGTTGTTAAGAGATTTTTTAATGTATTGATGGCATCCATAATTGATATATATATATATATATATATATTTCCCAATGTATTTTTTTATAAACATGAAGTAACATGAAATTAGTCAACACATTTCACTCATATGAAAGTTTATTTTGTTTTTTTTTTTTCTTTTTCTGTTTTGATGTTTTCTCTCAGAAGCCCTGCTAGGGGTTTTTTCTCCTGAACACTTTGGGGTGTTTTAGAGCTTTGATTCTGATACATATTTCATCACTGTGAACCGATTATATTTGTTCTTGAAACTCAGCACTGGGAGCAGAATGTTTCCAGAATTATTTTAATTGTGCCTTTCTGTCTGTATGCAGGTAAGTGGTTAATGTTTGTTTTTTCTGCTGCTTTCTCTGTAAGACTTGAACCTTCATAAACTACGTAGTCACTCCAACCCCACTTAAAAGGCTACTAGCTGTTCTTAACAGTTGAGGGAGGAGGAAGGCTGTTGATTCCCAAGTTTCTCTTGCTGATGAGAAGTCCCGCCAAGGCTTGCAGCTTATTTTAGAGTGTAATTATAAAGCAGGAGAGACAGGAATTAGGGTTCTGAGGCTATGGTTTGGGTTTCCCTTTGTACCACCTATGTTTTCAAGGTTCCTAGCTTTTAAATGGAGCCCTCTGAAGGCTCCTGCTTGTGGCCTGCCAGGCCTGCCTGCATGCTCACACTGCTGCATCAAATGGATTTCCTTTGATTTCAGCGCCTTCTACTCTGCCACTGAAAGGGCCTCATAGCCTGGACCTTTTTTTGTTTTTCCCTATGCAAACCATACACATTATCCAATGCAAGCCAGAGGCAGCAGTGGCTGCTGCTGCTGCTACTGCGCAGACTTGGTGGGATGCGGAGAGGAGAGACAGGGAGAACCTCTTGCCAGTGTCTCACACTTTCGTTGTGTACCTTCTTGTGTGAAGTGTGTGTGTGTGTGGGGGGGGAGTTGATGGGCCTTAAGATCCACATTTCCTGGTCAGTATCTCCATTGGAGACATCTGTTATTCCCTTGCTAACAACTAACCCATACACTGAGTGTGCACATGCTTATGCTCACATACACATTCTTATAGTGCAGTATGGAAGTGGTTTTCAGTAGAACAAAGCTGTAATCCCAGAACTGGGAAGTGGAGGCATATGTGTGCTTATATGATTCCAGACCTGTCTGGCACATTAAGAGCCTGCCTCAAGGGAAAAAAAAGAATACAACCATAATATTACTGAATCACATACTTTACTGGACAATAGGTGTATCTTTAAAGAAAAACAGAAATATGGAGTACACTTACTGATTATCTCAATGATTGAATAATGGATAAAAACAGAGAATACCTGAAGTCGATATCAGATAAATTATCGATGTTTAAGTATACTCCATATAATATTACAGAAATATTCATGCTAAAAATGATTTGCTATATCTAAGATTCAAATGTATCTTTATATTCTACGTTATATCTGCTAACTCTATTCCTGCATGGCTGCTATTGTTCAACTTCAGTCTCAGTGATAGGTTTTAGGCTCTGGTTACTCCAAAGCCTGCCGGCAACCTTCCCAACACTCCTCACCCCACTGCCCACAGCAGCTCCCACTTCTTACAAGCTTTTTTTTTTTCCATTTCTCCTTCACAAAAAGTATGATCTCTCTCTCTCCCTCCCTCTCTGCTTTACAAAGTGATTGTATGTGTTTGTGTACCTATGTATAGGTCAGAAGTCACTGTCAGCTGCAGCGTCCCTCTGACTTTTGAGGTAGGCCCTTAAGATTTTAGAACTTGATTCACACAGACTCAACTGGCCGAAGAACTCAGGAGATTTGCTGTGTATCTGCCACCCCACCCCATCCCCTACGCTAAGGTTACAAATGCCTCTGCACCGGCTCATATGGGTGAACTCACATCATCCTGCTTGCACAACAGGCATTTTACCCACTGAGCAGTGTCTGCAGCCAACAAAGTGATCAGTCCTTGTATCTTATATTATCCATCTATGCATTAATATGTAATTTATTTTGTATCATTCCCTTTTTCCAAAAAATGATTCCTTACACAAGTTAAGCACCCAAGTTTATTGGGAATGACTGCATATATTTTGTTGTATCAGACTCTTAAGGAGGCATCTTCAAGATACGTGAATGGTTTTGGCTTATTCAAAGAAAGGGCAAATCCAGAAATACAACTATCATCAACTGTGACTTCCTGTAGGTATCAGTAGTTTCAACGCCCCCTTATTAAACTTCACTCCCAGCATCTTACAGAATAGGCAAGACAGGTATTAATTTACTTTAAGATCTAAACTCCGAGAGGAGGAAAATGAATTGCCAAGTCACACACGACTTTGTCATGTATGTCACATGCCATGAAATTTGAACAGAACCCTGCTACTCACAGGATTGCGTATTGCTCTGCTTTCATGGCAGCCTGTAAGAGAGAACAAACATTTGTGTAGCTGACTTTTCTAGGAGAGACATGAATGAATGTTATTCAGCACAGAGAAGGCAGTGACAGACCAAAGAAATGATTCTTCCTGAGTGGAGTTTGGTGAGCAGATGAGCTCATTGAGATTAACAGGAACGTGGCTGACTCAAAGGCAGCCGCACCCAGGAAAGCAGACCCTGGAATGGATGGGTGAAGACACAGGATGGCTACAGCTGTGGTGCTCCTGTCCCACCTGCAGGCAGCTCTGCTGGAGTCTGCTCTTCCCCAGCCTCAGCAGAATGTTCACACGTGGCTGGAGAAACAGTCCAGTGATTCAGAGAGATCACTCCTTGCAGAGGACCAGAGTTCAATTCCCAGTTCCCATGTCAGAAGACTCAACATCAGCTCTTACTCTAAGGCTCTGATGCTTGTTTCTGACCACCACAGGTACCTCGTGTACACACGCACAGTTTTTAAAAAATAACATGAGTACCGGATGTGGATATGGTATTGCATCAGTAATCCCAGCACTTGGAGTCAGAGGGGGGAAGATCAGGTGTTTGAAGCCATCCTTAAGTGCATAGCAGATCCAAGGCCAGCTTAGGCTGTATGAGACTCTTTCTCCAAAGCATCTAAGTGTCAGCTTCCCAGTCTTATAAGATTGCTTCCAAGATGGAATGTTTCAATTTGGAGGAAACAGAGAGCGGGGCAACATTCCACTCCTTCCTGTGGCTCTTACATTCTCCCTGCCCTATCTTCTATGTTGACCCCTAAATATTGGTGGGGTGATAGAGATACCTAGTCACTTATGATTGAACACTGAGCTGTTGTCACTTACAGGCATTGTGACGAGTTGTGTCCCAACAGTAACCACTGCCTACTAAACAAAACTGCTTCCCTTCCTGACCTCGACTGGCAGCTGCAGTCAACTATGGGTATAAACACAAAAGGTGATTTGATAAGCATATCATACTTAACATAACAATGGCAATTGCTTTCCCCACTGGGGCCTATTACCTCCCAGCTCCAAGTAGCTGCCCCGGCTTTCTGGGCCAGATGTGAGTTTTCTAGAGTGTGCCTTGCATTCAATGAGAAAGCAGTTAGTTGTCCTTGTAACACTTATGCCACCATTGTACCAGCAGACACATCTTGTCTGGCATGTTGGTAGTTGTGGTTTGAGATATTCCCCGTAAGTTTCTGGTATTTGAATAGTTGGTCCCTGGCGGGGATGTCTATCGCTGGGAACAGGCTTTGAGAGTTCAAAAGACTCTGTGGGCTTCCTGCTGCTGCTTCTACCACCTACTGTTCTGCTGCCCCTGCCCAGCCATCATGGACTCAAACCTTGTAGAACTGTAAGTCCAGAATAAACTCTTTCTCCCATAAATTGCTTCGGTCATGGCATTTTGTCACAGCAACAGAAAAGAAACTAATACAGCAGTGTAGTGTGTAGCAGGACCATCAGGGACAGTTCTTCCCCATCAGCCTGCCTAGCACCTTCTAGCATTACAAAAGCCAGCAGTCAGGGATGGACCTATTTCATCCCCACCCTCGTATCTTTGTGTCCTGCTGCCAAAGCGTGTGGTGTCTTTAGCAATAGGGACTTAGCACCTCCTTCTGACAGACAGTGATAGCTTTTATTATGTGACAGACCTCGAGCTCCTCTCTGGCCAACACCTTGCAGGGAGGTGACCTGTGCCTGGTGTTAGAGTTTTTCACACAACAATATTAAATAGGGAAACTTTTTTTTAACAGTCTCTGAAGGCCCACCACCATATACTTCAAATAAGTGCCAATTGTCCTGAAGCTCAAGAGCTGAGGGGGAAAAAAGCTATTATCATTCATCCCTGCAGAAGAGCAGTGTTGGGAATGGTAGCATGAATGTGGCATGGGACCCTGTCTAGCCTTCCATAATCTACAGCCATTCTCTATGAGCCACCTTGTTTCCTCACCTTAGGGGCACGACTGCAGGGCTGTCACTCATCTCCCCAGCCTCAGTGGGCTCGGTGGGGCCACTCTGCACTGCTTGGCCTGGCTAGCTAGGGGCCTGGGTGGAATGGTCACACTTTTGCCTGCCACTGTAGCTGACTCAGCTTCTGTAGACTCAAGGCTGATACTGTGGTCCTTACTTCACCATCAACCATGCCTGTCTGCCAAAAGGGCCCTGGGCTGGGTGAACCATCTCCACACACCCCAGTGTATTCGTCTATAGGGGAGAAATGCACACAGCATATTCTGTGTATATAATACTTCCCATCCTTGGGAACAACTACCCACAAGCTTGATCGTTTTCACCTCCACCGCTCTTACACTTCTGGAGACCTGTTGCTCAGACCCTAGAGCCAGCCGGAACCTCACCAGCACAGCATGGCTTTCTGTCAGTGGCCTCCTGCCTTTGCCTGCTCCCCTCCTCCCCCACCCAGCTTGTCATAGATCTTGCTTCTGCGGTGGCACATGACAGCCCCATCACCTGGAGTCTCCCCTCTCCTCATTTGCGTGGCTTGATGTCTTACTTCATTGAGGCCTTTCACATTTGCTTCTCAAACACTCTCAGCAACCTTCCCTGCCTTATTTTTTTTTTAATTTAACATACTAAACATGTTGCCAATTTGTTTTGTTTATGGTATATTTTGTACATTAGCAAGCAAGCAGCAAATATGGGGGATACTTTTTGAAAATTGTGCCATATCTTTTGATGACAAGCAAGTTTTTACAAAATAGCTTGAATATTCAAATATGAATATGGGCTTTTGATCACTTTGAAGAAGTTTTAAAACATTTAAAAAATCACTGTTAGTAATACTGAATATATTGTAAAAAGTAAAGTTTTAATAATGTATTGGGAAATTGTTAACCATTAACAGACTTTTTTTAAAGGTGATTTTGAAATACAAGTGTAGGAACACCGGCTGTGAATAAACAAAACTATGAGTTACTTAAGCCAGGAAATCCAATCAGATAAAGGCAAAAGGTAGAGTGTGTTTTGTAATGATTGCAGGTTGGTAGGGAACAATAAAAGTTAGTGATTTTAATGTTGTGTTGACCTATTGTGGCAGTTTGAATGAAATTGGCCCGCATAGGCTCACAGGGAACGGCATTGTGTGAAAGGATTAGGGCATGGGACTGTGTTGGAGGAAGTGTGTCACTGAGGGTGGGCTTTGAGGTTTCCCAAGCTCAAGTTAGGCCCAGTGGCTCACTCTCGCTCCCTGCTGCCTGTCCCAGCTCCTTTCTCCAGCACCATGCATGCCTCTATGCTTCCAGCCATGATGATAATGGACTAAACCTCTGAACCTGTAAGCCAGCCCCAATTCAATGCTTTCGTTTATAAGAGTTGCAGTGGTCATGGTGTCTCTTCACAGCAATAAGACACTGCCTAAGACACATTTATTGTGGTCTTAACCTGTGCTATCATGGGGCTAATTGTTAAATGTTCCATTTTATAGATAAAAATATCAAGACTTGGAGACTGTGTTTTTGGCCAGTGTCCTATGAGGTAGAAGCCATACTTGAACCTGTATCTGATGATGCCAAAGTTCATGCCATTGACTCTGAGAGCAGTTGCATCTTACATGGAAATTGGCTCAGATTGAAGCTGATTCGATGAACAACAGTTGCCAGAGCTGGTTTGCAGTTGAGGAGGAACTGTGAAAAGAGAATATGCTCCTGGACATTAGATATTATAAAGTAGTTGAGATGCTCCCAAAGCAAGAAGCATGTAGGCACAGCCCAAGTGGAAGACGGGTAAAATGAAGTGTCCCATCGGTGTTTGCCTGTACCACTTAAAAAGGTATCCTGCCTCTCTTAATGTTTATTGGTAGGTAGCTGCTCTCGTGTATCACTTTCTATGATAGAATCTTGCCAAAACCAAGCTGCTTTGCTGATTGAGGAAGAATTACTTATGTCTTCAGAACACTTAAACTCTTGCTAAATACTTATTACTCACTGTAGCACACCCAAAGCCACAGCTGGAAGAATTGGACAGTACATCCATCACTTCAGATCTCTCCAGAATTAATCAACAAAACAGAAGGATTTAACCGTGTACAAATTGAAATGCCATGCAAGATGCAGGCAAACCACTTTACCTAGGAAAGAAGGAAAATGCTCGTGTTAATGTGGATGTCTTTTGGGGATTTTGTGGCAGGCTGTCCCTGCCACAAAAGCGTTTGGTGCTTAGGGAGCAGAAGCTGTGAGCTGTGGCATTCTTTTTTAAGGATTTGAAACAAAAATGTGTCTGCCATAGGGCGTTTGGTATTGACTCCGTCCCACCGGCTTTGAGCACGGCCCGGCCCGGCCCGCCGTCAGCCTGCTCCCCCTGCAGTGCATTGAGGGAGAAGGTTTACTTTAGTCCCTGTGAAACCCTGCTCTCACCAGGACCTAGAACAAGCGCACTCTCCTCCCTGAGACAGGAGCGCAGGATCCCAGAGGCTTGGAGACTCGTCCCCTTAAAAGTATTGCTCTTCCTCTCCAGCCAGCCACTAACTGGTCTAAAACAGTGGTGTTTGGGAAAAGGTCATCGAGTTTAAGTACTGACTTGGGTTTCTCATTCTGAACAGCAGCTAGTCCTATTGTGTCCCTTCCTCACTAGGAGCATAGTTGGCTTCCACCCAGTTCCTTGGGGCATGTGAAGGAGGGGGAGGTGGGCAGGGACATCTCAGGGCTTTGTGCATTGGGTGGGGAGATTTTATTAGGGAGGTGAGAATAGCATATTAGTAAGATGGCTGGGACAGCTGCCAGGCTCACACTCTCTTTCAGAAACCGGAAATGAATTGTCTCATGGGCACAAGCCCATGAAAAGCTAACCTTCTGGTTCTAGTTTTTCTTGTGGGTTTTGTTGCTGTTGTTTTGTTTGTTTATTTGGTTTGTTGGTTTTGTTTATCATCATTTTTTCTTTTCTTTATTTGTTTGCTTGTTTTGGAAAAGGGTTCTTGGTGTCTAGCCCAGGCTGGCCTTGAACTTGTAGCACTGCTCCTGTTTTAGTCTCCAGCCTGCTAGAATTATAGCTGCTCTGTCATGCTTGGACACTTCCTATTTATTTCTTCAGCACAGCCAGCATTGTTCTGTAGCATGTGACTGTTTCAGGTTAGCCATGGCTGAACAGCTAAGAGAGGGTGCCTGGGTCGGGTAGCATCTTAGAGTCTACTCTGAGCTTTGTAATATAGATTCTTATAAGAATGGTGAAAGAAGCAGGTTCTTCCCTGCAGGGCATTTGATTATGAGCCATCTGGCAAAGGGCTGGGAAGGCAGGTAGAAAGAGAAGGAGCTGCAGTCCCGTAAATGAAATTATCTTTGTGTTATGAAAAGCACAAGGCATTAGAGCTGTAGCATGCTGTAGCCAACCATTCCCAGCCCTGCTGCCCAAGACTTGCTTATGCGTGTCTCTCTTTTCCAAACTCTGAGCTCAGACACATCAGGTTAGTAGAACAGCTACAGCACACGAGTTCGCTAATACAACTGCTCTGGTTCCCCTATGGGCCTGGTCTGATGTGAATGCTTGCCAGTGTGCCGCTGGGACAGGAGAGAAATGGCGTAGGAAGCAGGGCAAGTGATTACTTCCACCAGGCCTGTTTTCTTTAAATTAAGCAATGCTTAAACGACTAAGTATGATTGTTGTTAGTAAGTCTGTGATGAAAAGGCAACTAGAGACATTGTGCAGATATATATGACTAAAATATCAGCAGTTCCCAGGCCATCAAAGGTATGGACCACACCTTCTAGGCCCAGAAAGGATAATCTGGGATAGTGTTAAGCCTGGGGTTGAATTTCTGAGTCTTTACCTCCTATACCTGAGGTAACCTGAGTGCCTGCCAGATACTTAAAACCACAAGAAGCCAAGGGACACACTCTTTGAAGGTGCCTTGTGTGTGTGTGTGTGTGTGTGTGTGAGTGAGTGAAGAAAACAGGCCACATTAACATGGTAAAAAGGTGTATATACACTGTGGATTGGGTCTTGAATTCCATCACTACCTCTTCCCTTCCTGGCATCAGCTCTATACCATCTTCATAACTGTAAGATAGACAGAAATACCAATTTTGCAGGGATTTGTCAGGATTCAAATGAGACATCAGGTGTAAAACATCCAGCTTAATGTCTGCCATTTACTATACACCCATTAAGTTGTTTTTTTTTTTCCTTCCACCCTTAACATACTTAATTGAGACATTTAAAATAGCTGTTGACAGGTGAAGCATACAAAGTCATCACTACCTCCCGGCTTATACTAACATGAGTTGCTTTGTAATGGCATCACATTTCTTCCAGCTTTGCATCTTTCCACCATCGCACAGAAATACTTTAAACGTAGGCACAATTGCTACAATTCTTTGATGCATGCTTTTCCCCTTCATGCAGAGATTCCTATCTCCAGTTTATAAATGGCTGCACTCATTTTTATCTTAAACATTTAGATCATGGGGAAAGGACTGTGCTACTAGGTGTTGCTGGGGAAATGAGAGAAAAACAGCTGCTTATGTAACACAGGCTTCAACAGAGAGAACGGAGAGAGTGAGAGAGAATATGAATATATGAATGAGAATGCAAATGAGAATGGAGAAGCAGGGTACTCAAATTCCCCATTCTGTTCCAGCTGTCCATGGTCCAGGTACTTTGGGAGAGTCATATTAAGGGGCCTTTGAAGCCCGTTTTTTCTCTATTATAATATATGCACTTTTAGTTTCCTTAGGCTGTCTGTCCTCAGCTCCGCTGTCATTGCTAATACATGAAGTGAAATCTGCCCATTCATCGGGTGTAATTCATGGGATGTAATTTTTCTTTTTTAAATGCCAGATGTTTTAGGGACAGCCAATTGCAAATGCACTGGGCTTTGGCTTGTGGGCCTTCATACTTTGCCAGAATTGAATTTGTTTGGAAATGAGGTTTACTAACTTTCAAATAAAGCATTTTCAAGCACAGTGTGATGTACAAATTATCCCCCTTTAGTTCATGTTAGAATAACTCACCCTCTAAATCTGTTTGACATTTCCCCCTGTAAGTGTTTTTGCATCAATTAATCATTCTGCAGCATCTTAATATGTTAAGAAGCGATTATACAACATCCCACAGCTCCAGATCCAGTCAAACATTTGTTTGGGGGAAACATATAGTAATTAAGATGTAATCACACTCATTGTCTTGAGAGATGAAGGGTCATTTGGATCTGATTAATTGTAGAGTTAGTGCCAAAGAAAAGCCAGGTAATCACACGCTTGTCTTATAAAGTAAACATCTGGGGCTGACATTTTGGTCATCAAAGGAAGCACCTTTAGAGTACATTTCAGTTACAGTTTGGGCAGTGTGCAATAAATACAAGCGTGTGTGTGTGTGAAAGGGGGAGGGGCGGCGGTGGTGGAGGGAGATGGTATGACTGAATAAAGGTAGGGAGAAAGGTTGGTGTACAACAGCATTTAACTGGAGTGAAAACTTTCTGTCAGCCTGCTTTGACTCCATATATGGTGTTCAATAAAAGTTCAGAGGACGCCCTTTAACTGATCTCACAACACACACACACACACACACACACACACACACACACATTGGGGTTAGTGGACACACAGTGGGAGTGGTGTGCCCCCCCCCCTCACCTGCTACCCCGTGGAACACAAGGGGTGGTTCTCTGTGATTTGGGTGTTCGAGGGGCATAGTAGCGCCCCTCTCACACCTTAACTGACACCTGAGTCTTTAGTACAGGCCAGAACTTTCATCCTGTCGCCACCTCGACACGTCATCCCACAGGTTCTAGGCTCTCGGGCATCCTGACCCGGCAGGGGTCTCAGGTGGAGGCTGCGGGGAGGCGCTGTCCTGGGTGCCCACGCGCGGAAGGGCTGTCCCCGCAGGGGCTGGTGCTCCGGGGCGGTGGAGGCGGCGCAGGAGGCGGGAGTTGGCGGCCGCGGCGGTCCGGGCAGCGGGCCCCGTCCGCGGCCGGCGCGCTCCGCGGTCCTCCCTCGCTCGTCTCCTATGCTCATATTTGGACTCGGCCGCCCGTGCCCAGGAATTTCCCGTCATGCCTCCTGCCGCCCCGTCTGTCGCCCGGAGCCGGGAGGGAGGAGGGAGTCGGACAGCGGCGGCTGCTCGTCCTCCCCGGAGTGCGCGGTGGACCCTCCCGCGCCCTCTCGCGCTCTGCCTCGGCCTCTGCCTGGCCACGGCCACCGCGCTGCCCGGTGAGTCCGCCAACCCCGCCTCGCCTCGCCCCACCCGGCCCTCCGACCGACCCCGCTAAGTTAGGCTGGGACCTTGAGTCCCCACCCTGTCCCGGGACCGCCCGCGCAGCCACTCGGCCACGGGCGTCATCCCCCGGCCGCAGAGCCTGGCCCCGGGGACGCGCCCCGCCGCCCAGGGAGAGCGCGGAACGAGGTCAGAGCCCCGCGCCCCGCCGCTCGCCGCAGTGACACCTTACTCGTCTCCGCCGCGAACCTGAGCCGCTGTCCCTGCGCGGGCCCCGGGGGAGGCTCGGCGGGGTGGCGGGGGCGCGGGCGGATCACCGAGGGCGCGTTCAGCTCGGGCCTCGCGGCAGCCGCGGCCGGGGGATAACGGGCCGGGACGTGGGAACGGGAAAGACGTCGCCAGGTCGGCCACTCCGCCAGGTCCCGGGGAGAGGGGCGCACCCAGGGCCGGGCTGGCGTCTCACAGGCCCAGATCCAGCAGAGCCCGGGTGCGGGTGGAGCAGGTACCAGCTCCGTTTTGTTTTTAAGTGGAAACAAGCATCTGAGCCTTTAAAAAACAAAAAACAACAACAACAAAAACCTTTTCCACTGGGCTATTTCAAGTCAAACTATCTGAATAAAGAGTGCTGTCCCTGCCTTTGTAGGTTATGCGATAAGTGTGGTAATTTTGAAGTGGGAACCGTACGGATTTAAAAGGATTTTCTTTGAATCATATGGAAAGTATTAAGGTCCCCCCCCCCCTTTCCATTGAGTGTCAAAAAACCAATTACTTGAAGTACAAAGGGGAAAATATTTAAGGGAAATGTTAATTTGCAGGGGCTCTTGAATTTGGATGGAGTAAACTAATCAAGGCTTGGTTCTTTATTTTGTCTGGAGAGGCAAAACGTTACAGCTATCGGAAACTGGGGTTACGTGGGAGGTGTTACGTGGATGCTGTGTTGCCACTGATAGTCTGAGCTATCAAAATGAGGTTTGGCCAGCCGAACTCACACATGTTAGTTGACAGTTGATTACATCCTGTTCAGCACAAGAGACAAAAAGTAGGTTTTAAAAGGTAATTTTATATATAAAATTTTACCCTTGAAACATTCTCAGGGTTATGGAGTTTATGGAGTTGTTTCTGAGAACAGATGATAGACAGTTAAATGCACAGAAGGTGCAGTTTGTAAACACTCAGGTTAGCAATGATGGCAGTTTTGTGGTTGTTCCTAAATCTTGGTCTTCAGAAAGGACCCACCTTTAAACAGACTCATAGTTCAGGAACCTGCTCTCTGACAGTCCTCCTTGGGAATCAACAGATTCTGACTAAACATTTTATCAGTGGGTTCCTAAAACCTGCTGGGCTGGATGATAAAGGACAGATTGTGCTGAAGGGAGTGCTTATTTATGTGTGTGTGTGTGTGTGTGTGATATGTGAACTTATTTAGTGCCTGTGGTCAAGCAGCCTTTGAAGACCAAAGTCAACTGTACCATGGCCTCTTGCCAGTAATTTGAAACACTAAGTTTATATTGGGACTATTTAAACATAGTTCTGAAAATTTGTTTCTACCTGATATATCAGTCAAATTTCTGGTGTTTTTAATAGTTCACTATGTGTATGTCTGTTATATAGGTCTTCGCCATGTAATTTTTGTCACAGTGCCTAAACTGCCTGTCTGCCACAGTTGCAGCGTAGTGTAATTTAGATTTTGAATCAAAGTACTGTTTCCAGCTTTGAAAAGGACTTGTTCCAGTACTCCAGCTAAAATGTTGAAAGTGTCAAGCCTGAGGTTCTGGCTCTTTCACCCCAGTCATACGAGTTTCTGACACCAAACGTGGTGGGATAGCCTTCCATCACAGTGCGCAGGCCAAGGCTGGCAGAGTCCTGAGTTCGAGTCAGACTGTCCAAAAAAATTTTTTTTTTAATATCCCAAATTAGGATTCATCAGCTTTTCTGATGTATTTTTCACTTCATGAAAAAAACATAGATTTTTAAGCCATCAGAAAACAATGATAGTAAATAATGCTTTTCAGCTCCATCATAATCTAGTTGGAGCCCTTTGATTTTTGTTCCTATATATCTGTATACACATACTTAGGTATTTATATGGGAATATATAATATAATATTATTTTATATCTTTGTAACATTGCAATTGGGGATTTGGTTGATGAAACTAGTTCCAAAGTTTAGCTACTCTTTCCATAAATGGCTTCTGACTGCAGGTCCTGTGTTACTGTTTCTGTTTGCATAAACCAGCAGAACTGCTCATTCCATTCCTTCAGACATCTGAGTGTCAATCTCTGACTTGCTCCACATGTTGAACTGGTCTCCAGGTAGTCCGGTCCAATGGGCGTGGCTTCAGCTTTGGGGAGCCATCCACCTCAGGATTGTCTTGCCAGAAGGTACATACGTGTGCAGAGCACCTTTAAAAATCTAGTTGTGTGCTTTTTACCCCTTAAAAACAGAGAGCAATGCTTCTGTTGCTGGCAAATGGCTGCCTGCTTTTTGTAAACTGAAGACTCTGCCACCCCCTGATAACTTGGTTTTGGTATTTGGGTCTGGAAAGATATCATCAGAACACATTCAACACTTCCTGCCCTCGGAAAAGCCTGTGGTTAGTTGCCTGGGGAACCTTCCAAATGAAATCCCCTAGACTGAGGTATTGCTTTAGAATCCTGCCGCTCAGAAGACTCGGTTTCGTCTGCGAGCTTGATGTCTTTACAGTTAGCTTGCCTTTGGATAGGAGCATGAACAGCCATTTAATTGGCTCCTTATTAGAACTCCTTATTGCTGTACACGGATCTCATGACTTTACCTTGAATGCCCTTTATTTTCTCTTTCTTTGGGCATAATTCATCCTTCTTACAATATGTTCACTCTGGTCCTTGATCCCTGTTAGCATATTCCACTGCCCAACATTCTAAAAAATTTTTGAAGCCTTTAAGAGACTGTAGAAAAAGTGGAACAGCGATGAGTCATTTGACTTTGCAGAAGATTTTGATTACTTCTTGTTTCAAGTAACAGAAATAAACCTGAACTAGTTTTAGTCAAAAGGAAGGAAGGAAAGGGAGAAGGAATGCACTGGAAGACCATTGGAAGCCAAGTGCAGACAGACCTCATTAGGGCCCGGGATTATGAACCATAACTAAAGCCTGGAGCGTTCCCTGTCTCTAGTCTCTGACTTCATTTGCTCCACTGGTCTCTGGCTGTTTGTGTTTTTGTTCTTGTGTCTGATCTTTGTGGTATACAGTTACACGCTGCAACTCAGCAGCTCTTGTGACATTTCTGTGTCCCTTGCCCACAGGCATGGTGCTGATTGAATGTGCTTCGAGGCTAGTTCCTCAGTGGCACACACAGTTTGGGTCACATGGTTGCTGCAGTATGGGCATGTAGAGAGTTTGAGTTGGCCTTTTCCTGTTTTGTATTTTGGGGTGTTCAATCTTTGCACCACATAATTTCTTCTTGATTGCACTGTGTGTAGAGGTGGGTGGCATCCTCTGTGGGCACTGGACCTTAGGCAGTGCCTTCTGCTGCAGGATTGCCGAGGAGGAGACATGTGGGGAGTCAATGGAGTACCTGTCACACTGAACCCAGAGCTCGGTTGTGAGAATCCTGTACGATCACCAGCCATCCCTTCTGTAGGCCACCATCTTCATGATTTCAGGAATCCACTCGCTAAAATGTCAAGTCCAACTATCCCTTTACGTAATTCATTGAGAGCATGTAAATGTTAGAGACATTCAAGAGAGAAATAATTTAGGGAGCATGAGCTTGCGAGGGTTGACTGGCTGCCTCAACCTTTTCTTTTCATAGCGGCTGAAGCCTTTACGGCCTCTTGTGAGACCCTATGTTGTGAAGCCTTCCCCATCTGCTGGATTCTGTAACCTCCTTTAGCTTCCACAAAAGCGTGTACCACCCAGCACCATATCCATGCATTGTGTGGCAGGCTGGTGGTCCCTTACAATCCCAAGACACTGGAGCACATGTGCACTGGCATTTCTTCCCTTTCATTTGTCGGATAGATTTTGTAAGCTTTTCCACAGACACTCTCATTTCCTGTGTGAAACTGGAATATGTAGAAGACAGGAAGTTCCCCGTCAACTGAAGCGGCACTGGAATGGGACTAACAGCCTACTCACGTGGGCGGGCTTTGCTTGAGCACTCAATATTATGTCAGAAAGAGCAAATGCAGAAGACATGGAATGGATATACAGAGGAAGAGTGTGGAAATCATGGAGTGGAAAATTTGGTTGAGCTGAGAACATGCAAGACTTTTAAGGCTAGGCCCAAAGATTTGGACTGGCCTAATCAGCCATGAAATTGGAGTTTCTTGATCCCTGAAATGCCAAAACCAGAGTTGAGCTGTAGGTTATCTTTCTGACAGCTCAGAGGATGAGTGAGTTTGACAAAGAAACCACTGGGTGAATAAGAACCAACATGAGAGGCTTCTCAAATGAAGACCCAGAGGAGTGTGCACGGCTGCAGTCTCAGCACTCAGGGAGGCAGAGGCAGGATCTTTGTGAGTTCAAGGCCATCATGGTGTACAAAGTGAGTCCAGGAGAGCCAAGGCTACACAGAAACCCTGTCTTGAAAAATAAAAGGAAAGAAAGAAAATAAATAAATAAAGAAAGAACGAAAGAAAGGCCGACAGACCTTCGGGAGAAGCATTGCTGAGGTACATGGAGCTGAAGTCATCAACTGGGTATAGAGAAAGAAGGGATGGGTAAAGGGTGTTGGTAAAATGCCAAGCCCAGTGGCTGAGAGAATGTGAACTCAGGACAGGTTTGTAAATGGGGCAAAATAAGTATTAGTTTCAGGTCTTTTCTGTGTTTTTGTTTTTTGTTTTTTGTTTTTTGGGGGACGCTGATAGGACATTCCCGTGGAAGTGTGTAGCAAGATCGTGTGTGGCTGGAGTGTGGAGGGAGAGAGAGCAGGGCTAGGAATAAGACATGTCTGAGTGAGGAGTGCGAAGAGAAAGGCAAGAGGAGGTAAGAGGTAAGGCTCGAGTAAGAGGAGGGATACAGGAAACCCCCCCTAAAGAAGACAGAAGTTGATCAGGCTCTCAAAGATGTCCGCTCAGCGCCTGGCATTCTGTGTGTGGGCTGCTTTGCTGAAGGAACATGGCCTTCCTAGTTCCGGGTGTAATGCATGGGAAACACAGAACGGAAGGAGCCTCCATGGTGAGGGCCGCTGCCTCCCCACCCTCTTTAGTTCTGGACACACACTCTGTCTCACGCTCTTCCTCGGTCCGTCAAGACTGGACAGATGGTGGAGATGGTAATGGGGTTCAATCAGTTCTCTGCCTGGCTCTGGATTTTAGGGGCACTTTCTATTTAGGTTGTCTTTAAATAATTTTTGACATTTTCTTTGTCTAAAATATATGAGGAAACCTACTGTCACACCACGCCGCATTGTACTGACACACACACACACACAGACACAGACACAGACACACACACACACACACACACACGCACACAATGGTATTTTCTGTTTTCACTTGCCTGGTTCCTTCCCCCTCGAGGCAGCCACCCTGGGCCCCTGTGTGGAGAAGCATATTTGGCGTGTCAACTCAGAGTATCCAGCTGAGATGTGATGTGGAAGCCTTAGGACAATGTATGGATGGCTGAGGGAGAGTTGAGGGAATACTTAATTGTATGGCTTGCGGAGACTGAAAACACCTCCAGCTGATTAAAGATGGACTAGAGGGAGAATACTGGCCTGGAAACTGTGTTCTCAGAGCTCAGTCTCCAGGCTAATAGTATACTCTGGTCCTAGGTGTCTACAGACAGTGCCCTGGCCTTCACTTGTGGATAGAGCGACAGGTTTATGTACAGAATGTGGTACTAAGAACAATCTCTTCCTCTCTCAATAAAAGGGAATGAGAACACTTCCATATGCTAATAGCAGCTACATTTTTATTAGCTGTTGACTGAGAAGAGACATGACAGCAGATAGCTACTATAAAGGTTTGCTATTCATCTTTGAATATAAAAGCATACACACATGCTTGCAGGGTGCACATGTGGAAATTTCGGCTTACAAAGCTTGTGGAATGTACTTGGTTTCTGCCTTTGCAGGTATTCTCAGGGACATTCTGGATTCAGCATCCTCTGTGTCATTGTCTCACTTTAGCTTTTTTGGAAATCTGAGCCATAATTGAAATTTTGAATACAAGGAAATTCTTCAAAAATCCTCTCAGAGTAGCTTCCATCTGTTTGTTTGTTTGTTTATTTGCTTTGGCAAGAAGTTGTACTGGCTGAGGCTGGGTTATTAAATAGTCTCAAGGATGAGGAGACAGAAACAGTCCCCTTCAAAAACTGCATTTTCAGGCTTCATTCCTAGGTCTATAATGTGACTTTTAAAGTGAAATTTGCATACCACATTTACAGCACTCTGTTTTGCTCAGATATAATGTTTTGGTCAGTTTCTTGGGCTGGTTATGTTGTTTAATGAGTAAGAGAAGTACTTGAGTATGTATTTTAAATTTAAGTCATTCTTGAGAATAAGCCCATGCTACCTGGAAACGTAAGAGAGTTCTTGTGCAAATCATCTTATATTTTTATGCTGAGTTGTTCGCCTTTATTGTGTGTGGAATCTGGGCTTGGTTGGAGCTAGAGAGAATCATACTATCTATAACAGGTAGAGGCTTATCTGTTCTTTAGATTACTAGTTTGTTAAAAAGGAAAAATAGGCCATGCCATCTGGGACCCAGCCCAGATTAGGTAAGGCAGTGGGTGAGAGGCCATGGATACTTTTTTATTTTCATAATTGGTAAATATTTATTCAAGCAATTTCCCCCATTTTTTTACAAGTTGCAAAATTTTTTTCATTTCATTTTTTTTTAATTTTATATGGATACTCTTGGAGTTAAAGTTTCGCAGTAACTGAAAGTTGAAAATTGTAAGTTCATTGTCATCTTTGCTTTTGTTTTTTCAATAATTATATTAGGTTTAAGATTTTTAATTTTATTATACTTTATGTGTATGTATATGTGTGTGAGTGTGTGTGTATATACATATACATACATATATATATATATATATATATATATATATATATATACACACACATATATCAACTGTACCATATACATTCAATGTCCATGGAAGCCAGAAGAAGGCAGTGGAACCCCTGGCATTTGGAGTTACAGATGGTTGGGAGCTGCCATGTGGGTGCTGAGAATTGAACCTGGGTTCTCTGGAAGAGCAGCCAGTTTTCTTAACCCCTGAGCCATCCCTCCAGCTTCTTGTTTCTTATTTCTTGCCGGGACTGTGTCAGACTGCCTTAGTAGACCAGAAAGAGAATGTGTTCAACACCTAGAACGTTCACCCTTAAGAAGAGCAATTTGAAACATTGAGGTCTCATTTGCATAATCACCCAGTAGTGTTGCAAGAGAGTCCCGTGGTGGCCTGAGAGGAACAGTGGGTGGCATTTTTGGAGACTGTTCTCGCCTGTTTTTGCTCAAACCATTTAACTTTCTTATGTCTCTATTTCCATCTCTGCAGAATGAACAGATTTGACTGTTAACCCAACTGTTAATGTTGCTTTTAAGATCTGTAGTCTGTTGGTTTGTCTGAAAGTATCCCAGGAGCCTCCCTAGCTTTTAATGGAAATAGCATGGAAAAGAAATTGTATAGAATTATATTTTTCTTGTTATGCTTTAAGTTTCATTCTTTTGTTGAACTATCTACAAACATTCACTAAGATCTTAAGTGTGAACTTTGTATCCTAGTGTGCCCAGTAATTTGATCTGTAGCTAAAGTTACATAACCCTTTTAAAGATTTAGTGCTTATTTAAAAGATAGATTACAGCATATTAGTAGTATCATATGCCCTGTCTGAAATGACAGCATTAAGCGTCAGGACCAATGATTTTAAAGTGTAGCAGCTAGCGGTTGCTTATTTAAGCTGGAGTGTGTGTTTCGGAGGGGGAAGCCTTCTTTCAAAGGTGTGACCAACCAGCAAAATCTGCCTCTGGCCATGCTAAAAGTGGACTGGACTCTAAAACTGGCCACAGCTCTAGTTCCCCAGAGGAGAAGGGAGAAAGCAGGGTGGAAGGAGACTGCAAAGAAGCACCATTCCACAACCCAGACTCCAAACATCCAGGCCTGAGTTCCAACAAGCACCCGAAGGATGACGGGCAGGCCCTGCCTGACCCAACCAGCACAGGCACGCTTCGCAGAGTCCCTGTGCCCACCAGTCTCAGAGGTTTCTTGGCTCTGGGATTCCCTCATCTGCCACCAAAGGAGGCAAGCAACGAGCCAAGTTCAAAAGAATAGGCAAGGAGAAAAGCCCACCGGTTCTGGCTGGAGGTGGGGGCGGCTCTGCAGACACACCCCTGAAACACTCCTTCCTGACTGAGATGACCGAAGTGTTACCTGTGAGGTGGAGGGGACTGCTGAACCTGCCCAGTGGTTTTCATTCAGGCCCGCCTGTAAGCTTTTGGAAAGGAAAGCTCCTTGGAGCAGCTGGAGCACGCGTGGGAGATGCGGGAGAAGTCGGCCAGATTGCACTTTAGCCTGGATGTGTGTGGGGAGGAGGGCGAGGAAGAGGATG
The DNA here is from genome assembly GCA_028658305.1 of Pachyuromys duprasi. Lineage (NCBI taxonomy): Eukaryota > Metazoa > Chordata > Mammalia > Rodentia > Muridae > Pachyuromys > Pachyuromys duprasi. The sequence goes on from CM053766.1 coordinate 53,013,498, forward strand.
AGGTCACGGAGGAGGGCTTGCCTGAGGAGACGGTGGCCGACCGCAACCTGGACCAGCTGCTTAGCAATCCAGAAGAGTGTAGCAAATCCACACGGAAGCTGCACTTAGCAGAATGTCGAGCCTGAGGAGCAGCCAGGCGTAGGTGTCGCCCAGACGGCTTTTCTTCCCTTTAAACTGTGACATTTTAAGGATTCGGGAGGGTATTCCGCAGCCTCCCAGGTGCTATGGGGTCGGGGGTCGGGGCACTTGTTGGAATTAAGCAAACAGAAAAGCAGGGGGCGGGGGAAACCTGGTTAAAGGAAAAATGTTTACAGTACATGTGAGGATTCACCTCAACAGTCTGTTGGTAAGCTTTGTTCTTCTCTATTCAAAATCGTTTCACACATGCGAAAAGACTGTCTAAATAAGGCGCCTCTGTAAGACACACGGAGTCTTATTTTAAAAATCCGAGTGCCCCCATCCAGCTTCAGAATGGAGTGTTAAAGCTTTCTGCGCGATGCCGTCAATCCCATCTTCCTCTGCGGGAATTATCCCCAGTGCTTTGTGATTTTTTTTTTTTTTAATTTCTCACTAAGAATAGTGTAAACTCCTCATCCTTTAAACCTTTACTGTAGAGGCAGCTTTAGATCACACTGGTTCCATGTGCTTTGGTACTTTACACAGAGAAGCCGTCATCTGCTGGGTATAGTCTGTGTCTTGCTTTTGCCCTCTAGTGTTTGTGTTTTTACACTGGTGTGAATCACACATTAAAAAAAAACAAAAAAAAAAAAACTTCAGCATTTCTTATCTTTGGTTTTTGTTGTTGTTTTGTTTTTTGTTTTTCAAGACAGGCTTCTCTATGTAACAGCTGCTTTGTAGACCTGGGCACTCGCAGAACTCTGCCTCCAGAAAACCGGGGTCAAAGGTGTGCACCACCATGCCCCGCCTGCATGTCTTAAATTTTTTACATTTATTTGTGTGTGTGTGTGTGTGGTGTGTGGTGTGTGCCTATGTGTGTGTATACACACACACACATGGCGTACAGGTGAAGGCCAGAAGGAGTCAATTCTTTCCTTCCATGTAGTTCAGGGACCAAATTCTGCTTGTCAGACCCAGTGGCAGGCACCTCTACCCCCAACGCCATCTTGCTAGCCCCATGTATCTTTTTTTTTTTTTTAAGGAAATTTTTATGATTTTACACGAATGAGTTAACATCCTAGGATTCTTCAGATAACTGTGTCTGCTGAGTGATACTTGCTTCATCCATCAGACACGTATAACCGTTAATAAGAGCTTTCTTTTAGTGTGAAATGGCCAAAGGAAAAGAGTAAGGTTCTGGCTGCGGGCTGGAAACAGCTGGTTTTACACTAACCTGAAATTACAGAAGTGGAAATATTAGCCTAAGGAGTAAAAGCCCTAAAAATACTTAATATTTTAAAAAGTAAAATTTAAAGATAAAATTAGAAATAAGAAGTTAAGGCTTTTTTTTTCTTATGGTTTTTAAAAATAGCCTCAAGTTTTCTCAAGCTCTGGGAAGTTTCCCCAATACCCCTCATTTAAATATGCTTCAAATTTCGCCCACAAAACAGAAAGCCCGTTTATCCCAGCATCCCCTGTTTGGGAGTTTTATATAAACAACAGTTCCTCCTCCGTCCTCCCATGGCTTCCCAATTTTATGTAAGCAAGTCCTCTTAGAGCTGTCTATATTTGTATAGTGTAGGAGCATCTACCTTAGCATGTGTAACCTTCAGGCTCTGCACCCCTGAAGAAAACAGACTCAATGTCCATCACCAGTCATGAGCTTTCTTTCTTTCTTTCCTTCCTCCCTCCATTCATTTGTTCATTCCTTCCTTCCTTCCTTTTGCGTCCTCAGCTAGGGCCAGGCTGTGTGTCTCCTGCCTCTGTCCGCCCTGGGATTTTGTCTGGCTTGGTCTTGTGCAGGTCTTGGACATGGCGCTATGAATGTGCGCAACGCGCTATGAATGTGCGCAACGCGCCCTGTCTGGGCGGCACTCTTCTAAGGCCGGCCTCCCGACCTCCTGGCTCTTGCAATCATTCTGTTTCCTTTTCCATGATGGTCATGGAGCCTTGGGAGAAGGGTCTGCTACAGTGATGCTTCATTTAGGGTGAGCACATTGACTGGATGTGCTTCTCCATATTAATCATCAATCTATTAAAAAAAAGAAGAGGTGGATGAGGGTTGGGAGGTGCAGTAATCTACAGATAAGGAGATGAGCCCTTAGGAGGCTGTTTAATACTGTGTTCAATTAGCGTAATAATAGTGGTTGCTTTCCCCTAGGGCCTATCATCTACCCAGTCACAGGCTCTTTTTAGTTTTTAATTTGTTTTTCATAATGTATTCACTTTATATCCCGATTGTAGTCCCTCCCTTGTCTCTTCCCACTCCAAACCTCCCTCTTCCTCTTCTCCTCCTCTCCTAGACCACAGAAAGGGGGAGCCTTCCTCCCCTACCATCTGACCCTCGCCTATCAGGTCTCATCAGGACTGCCTGCATCCTCTTCCTCTCTGGGTTGGCAAAGCCACCCTGCCAGGGGGAAGCCATCAAAGAGTGAGTCCATGTCAGAGACAGTCTCTGCTTCCCTTACTAGGGAACCCACATGAAGACTGAGCTGCCTATGGGCTACCTCTGAGCAGGCGTCTAAGTTCTCTCCATGCATGATCCTTGCTTGGTGCATCAGTGTCTGAAGAACCCCCTGGGCCCAGATATTTTTTGGTTCTGTTGCTCTCCTTGTAGAACTCCTGTCCCCTCCAGGTCTTTCTATCTCCCCCTTCTTCCATAAGACTCCCTGCACTCTGCCCGAAGTTTGGCTGTGAGTCTCAGCCTCTGCTTCAATCCCCTGCTGGTGGGTTGTCTTTCAGAGGCCCTCTGTGGTGGCTCCAGTCCTGTTCCCTCTCTTCTGCCGCTTCCGGGCTCTGTCCTCTTTGCCATTCTGAATAAGAATTGAGCATCTTCCCTAGGGTCCTCCTTCTTGTTTAGCTTCTTTAGGTCTGTAGATTTTAGCATGTTTATCATATATTATATGGTTAATATCTGCTTATAACTGAGTATATACCATGCATGTCTTTGTGGTTCTGGGTTACCTCACTTAGGATGATCTTTCCTAGTTCCATCCATTTGCCTGCAAATTTCACGATTTCCTTGCTTTTTAATAGCTGAGTAGTATTTCATTTTGTCAATGTACCACAATTTCTTTATGGATAAACAATAAATTTATGGATAAAGAAATTGTGGCACAAGCTCTTAATAAAGATGCTAGACTTGAGTTCCACTTTGTAGAGTGGGCCTTAAATCCAATCAGAAAGTTGCTTGGTTGCTATCATAAAATTTGTGCCACTTTTGCACTCATTGGCATATCTTTCTAGGATGCCTACTATTGTAGATGGCCGGGTTTGCGGCTGAGGAAGACTCTGATCCCTTTAGCCCCTTAGTAGCTTGGTGTGCATAGCATTTCCAGCAGCTATAGGAACAAAGTACCTACAGTTGGATTTTTCCATGTTCTATGACTCAGGTACATGATGTCTTTAGCAATAGGGTCTTACCTCTTGAGCATACCAACAGCAGTAGCAATGACCTGTGACTTGGGGAAGGGGTGTCTATGGGATCTGACCACAAACTCCTACCTGCTTCGGGGCTTTGTATTGGGCAGCCTGTGGTGTTTGGAAGAGACGTTTACTCCCGTCATAGGCTAATTCCATTTGAACTCTCTGTCTGTCTGTATGTCTGTCTGTCTGTCTGTCTGTCTGTCTCTCTCTCTATATATATACATATATTTTAGGAAGCTTCTATAGTAGTAGGTTTCCATCTGTCTTTTCAAAGAACTTTAGAGTGTTATCTTCTCCCATATTCCCCCCTCTACTCTGCCCTCTCATCCCTGACCCCATTCAACCCAACCCTTTTTATTCTCCAAACTAGTTTACAAATTCTTTATCTCCTTTATATCTCTCTTTTTCTGCTATCCATCTAAAAATATGACTTGATTCTTCTTCCATGTGAGGTACTAATTAATGTGTCTAATGTTGGATATAATATGAACCAGAGACAAGACAGGCCTTATTCTCGGGTTTTTCTTCTTGGCTTGAAACTGCCATGCCCTGTTGTAGAAAAGGCAAGACCATTTTGTGTTAGAAGCAAGAGAGAGCAGTTAGGAGTTTAGAATCAAAAGCAGAGTATCATCTTATTTGACTTAAATTTTTTAAATCACATTTATTTATTTACTTATTTACTTACTGTGCACATGCACACACACACACACATGTCAACAGCAGGTATGTATCAGAGGACTACTTTTGGTACTTGTTTTTTCTCCCTCCACTGTTGTGGGTCTTGAGGATGAACTCAGGCTGTCAGGCTTGGAAGCAAATGTTTATAGCTTCTGAGGATCTCCCCAGCCACTGACTTTGCATTTTGAGCACTGTGGGTTTAGATTAGGGGCTGGGAGTAGAATGTTCAGGGAATTTTAGGCAGGCAGTGAGGAGACCCTGTGCTTCATTTAAAATCAACATTCTGACCACTTTCTAAGGAGAAGATTGTGGGGACTGAGAGTAGCCGTGGGTACACATTTAGGGCTCCGTCACTGGTCCAGCTAGGGCCTGAAGAGTGAAGCCTTGTTGGTATCACTTCCTTGGAGGGAGCTGCTCTGGTGAAGCTATAGTAGTGCTCCTATTAAACCTGGTGGGCTCATTTTGATCCTCATCTTTCCTGATATAAGTTGTTTGATATAATTAGCCATTCCCCCCTAGAAGTGGTCCTCTGTTTTGGCGTCTGACTTATCTCATTAGTTGAATCTCTGCCTCAGCTCTCTAACTTGGAAAATGGAGAGGATATTGTACCCATTGTTCATAGATTACTGTGGAAGTTTGAATGTGAACAGTCCCACAGGCTCATGTATTTGAATTCTTGGGGTCCCCAGTGGGTAGACGGGTTTGGGAAGGATTGAGGCCTGTGGCCTTGTTGGAGAAGGTGTGTCACTGGGGACAGACTTTGAGGTTTCGGAAGCCCACGCCATTCCCAGTGTCTCTCAGCCACTGCTCCAAAGCCGGGCCTGCCTGCTGCTTTCCACCGTGGCGGTCATGGACTCTAACCTTCTGGAACCGCGAGCCTCATGTTGACTGCTTTCTCTCGTAAGTTGCCTTGGTCATGGTGTAACTAAGATAATTACTTGGCAGCATTCCTTTCACACTGACCACACAGGAAGTGCTACTATAGATAAGCTCACCTTTGTCATTCTGGGACAACACTTTTTGACCTCTCCCTCCCTTGGCCAGCGTCTCCCTTCTAGACTCTGTTTTTAGAATAGCTCACTTTGAGTTCTTTTCTCAAGTGAAGCATCTCCTTAAATAATCTTCTTTACCTCTTGGCTTCAGTTCCATTTGCATTTAGTTAACTTTCTCTCTTATCTCCTCATCAACCCACTTCCCTTCTATGTCATCACTGAGTGGATAGCCTTGCCTTGGGCACCCTGACCAGGTCAAAACCAGAACTTCTCTTTCTACCTGAACTTTGGCCTCCTCCTTTTTTTCCCCAGATGCGTAAATGCTGTTATCATTTTCACTGTGGCTTGTGGTCTCCTGATGGAAAATATCTCACACTGACAGCAGACTTCTGCCTAGACTGCTGCACTAGAAATCTGTGCCTACCTTTGGTCCTGTGTAACTCCTACCCATTTCCATTTTTGTCAGATTAAAACTTAAATCTGCCTATCTGATAATAACACTCAGTAGTTTCTTTTGTTTTTACAAATTTTTACAATGGCTTCCAAGATTTGCTCTTGGCAACTTCATCATCTTCTCATACTTTAGCCTCAGCCACATACTCCTGATTCATGACCTTCAGTGAGAGGCATTTAATCTTAGCTCCAGGCCAGGGCTCATCTTTTTCTTTGTTTGGAATACTTTTTTCTTTCTTTCTTTCTTTCTTTCTTTCTTTCTTTCTTTCTTTCTTTCTTTCTTTCTTTCTTTCTTTCTTCCTTCCTTTCTTTTTTTCTCCTCCTCTTTCCTCCTCCTCCTCTTCTTCTTCCTCCTCCCCCTCCGCCCCCCATCCTTTTCTTATTGGGTAAGGATACAGCCCAGGCCTTACTTGTGCTGGAAGAGCATGCTTCCTTTCAGATACATCCCCGGCCACAGCATATTATTTCTTTGTTTTAAATTTTGTATGTATGGGTCTCTGGTCCCCTTTCTGCCTCTGTGTGATTGTTAGCACTCTTCGTAATTTTAGCTTTCGCTTGGCTAACATGTCAGCTGCTTGAGACAGCGGGGTCTTGTTTTATTTTCAGCATCTATTTGTCACATAGAATAAGGGGTGATGCAATACCGGCTAGTCCAGTTTGAGAATGAGAACACTGGAAGCTCAGGCTGTTTGTGGATTTGCTTTCAAAGACGCAGACTATGAATAGAGAGGAGGGAGCAGCCTCTGGCTGAGGCAAGCTCTAGAAAGGAGGGATTGTCTTGCTGTTGGGCTGTCTTGTTTTTGATTGGCGCACTATCCAGAGCTTTCAAGGCAGAATCCCCAGGATCTCACAAGTTTGGCTGTCACTTTTGAGGGTCAGTGTGCAGGTACTTCCTTAGTTCTTTGTGAGGTGACAGCCAGGGTCAGACCTGTCAGAATTACCTGCTGAAGTTAGTCAGTGCACATGCCAGTTGGTACATTTCATACCTGGTGGTCCATTTGCATTCTGGGCTTTCTTCTGCCTCTTTAGAACCCATTGGGACTGTGCTAGGCTCACACTCAAATGCAAGGAACAGCGTTGCCTGTGACATGAGGTGGGGTTTGGCCCCTCTTCCCTACTTCCTCTTTGCACTTTATTCAGCAGAAGCTTTTTAGGAGAACCTCATTTGTGTTGTATTTTAAGGGCAGATGCAGGCTTTCCTGTTTTTTATATTCTGTTCTCCACTTTGATGAATTTGTCTCCACAGTGACAAATCTGACTATGAGTAAGCTCTTTTGAAAAGTATTGCTTCTCTTTTATCAGTGCCTGTGTTCATCAGATGAAAAAAAAGTATCTTTTTTTTCTCATATTTCTTTTCAAAACCCTTCTGTGCCATTTCTTTATTTTGTAATGCTATATAAATCACTATTTTTAGTAAGCTCATTAAAATCATTTTTATTTTATGTCATGGACATAATTGATGAACTTTTGTTCTATTAGTTCACATTTTTGTGATGATTTTTTTCTCCCTATGTTCACTTGTTGTAGTATGTTTTCTATGTTTTATTTGCCTTCATCTTTTATAGGGTTATTTTAGACTCTGTGGGTGTAAAAATACCACAAACCTCACCCAGTCTAAGTCTTACAGTAAAAGAGCAACAATGTTAACTCTTCTGTATGGGAGGGTTGAGGGATATTTTTTTTTTTCTGTCCTGCTTTTATTAGTTAAAATGGAGCCTACAGTTGGAAGTTATCATTTTTGCATTATTATTGTTTTCATGCTACTGTCTCCTTTTAAGAATTTATTCATCTAGTCATGTAACATTCATTATATTTACTGATTACCACCTGTCTCAGTCAATATTCTACGGCTGTGGAGAGACACCATGACCACGGCAACTCTTATAAAGGAAAACGTTTAATTGGGGCTTACAGGTTCAGAGGTTTAGTCCATTACCAGCATGGTGGCATTCAGGCAGACATGGTGCTGGAGAGGTAGCTGAGTGTTCTACGTCTGGATTCACAGGTAGTAGGAGAGAGATACTAGGCCTGGTTTGAGCATTTGAAAACCCAAAGCCCACCTCCAATGGCACACTTCCTCCAACTAGCCCACACCTACTCTAACAAGGCCTCACCTCCTAACAGTACTACCCCCTGGCAATAAGGCATCCAGACTCATGAGCCTATGGGGCCATTTTTATTTAAACCGCCACACCACCATGTGTTTTAAATTTTATCAACCTTAAATTTATTAAAAATAGTTTGACTTATATATCATTCATAACCTAGAATCTATCCTTGAAGTGATTTTTTAAGCAAAGGAAGATATTTATATTTGTTTCCTAAGCCTGAAGGAATTCTATAAAAACTATCATATTCCTTGCAAAACATTTGATTAAAAAGAAGATTATCAAGGCATAATAAGGAGATTGGAACATTCTTATTGGACAAGCTGATTTCAAGTGATAATGTATTATGGAATATATATAAAAAGTCACTAGCATTTTATTCAGAAGAGGGGCCTAGGACAATTAAATTTACTGGCATTTTTATGAAAAATTGCTATTAGTCACAAGGTTATAACTGCTGGGAAATCAAGATCTCTAGTGGCATAGATAATTCTCAGGGTCATATACAGAATTAGTTTTAAGCCCTTGAATACTTTATCTTTGAATGACATTGCAACTGTAATTTATAACTTCTGCTGGAGATGAGAAGAGCTGTGGAACTCTTCGAGCTTTTCATGCGTAAAGTTGGGTCTCTCCATGCTGCCCAGATGGCTCAGTGGCTAAGAGCTCTTCTAGAGTCCTGAGTTCAATTCCCATGAACATCTTACCCTCTATTGCCCTCTTCTGGCATGCAGTGCACATGTAGACAGAACACTCATACATAAAATGAATAAAACCTTAAAAAAAAAAAAGCTGGGTCACTCTGAGTTGACTGAAACAATTGATTGCAAAATTTGAAGTCATACTTTTGGTCAAAGATGATGTATTTCATAAGGTCACTAAAGCATAATTCTTGAAGTGGGAAAACCATCCTTGTGAAGTAAAGCGTCAAGAGTCCCATCTTTCTAGATCCAAAAGTAAGTTAAAGTCTATAACTCTCTGTCTCTCCTCTCCCTTCTCTTCCCCTTTTCTTCCCCCTTTTTTCTTTTGGCTAGGGAAAGTAAAATTCACTGCCCCATGCTTTAGTGATATAGACATTTCATCTAACCCAAACTTTAATGAAATAATGATTATACCCCATATTTTACAAGTAAGGAAGCTAAAAATCTGTAGAGATCTCCAGGAAACAGAAGATTTTAGGGAGGAACTGAACAGTTGGTCATACTCAGAACATCTATCTATCTATCTATCTATCTATCTATCTATCTATCTATCTATCTATCTATCTATCTATCTATCTATCTATCTATCCAACTGTGCACGTGATGGCTGCCTTCTCAGAGCTAGGCACTGAGTGAGGCACAAGAAATAGTAAAGGATAACAGAGTTGGTGGAGTGTGGTACCTACCGAGTATGTTGAGGGCTGGAGTTGTACAAGTAGCAAAAGAAACGACTCTGATAGGTCATGAAGGTGGGGTTGATAGACTGGTTGAACTTCTCTTTGGAGGTTGTGATGAGTCCTGGAGCGTCTTAAGTAGCATTTGCGTGTGGGCACAGTAAGTACACAGGGCTTGTGCAGCCAACAGCAAGGCAGATGTGAAGGGGGTCAGATTAGATGCGAAAGACAGGTAGCAGCCGTTTGTTCCCTATTCTAGGTGAGAAGCAGAAAGAAAAGGGTGCGTTTGCGTAATGTAGCGGTGATACAGTTGCCATCAGTTAGTGTTGCGTGGATGGCGATGGCTAAAGGAGAACCAGGAGACCAGGTTGGGGGGTCAGTGATGGGAAGAAGGGAGCACTGCGGGGCAAGATCCGAAATATAGAAAGAATCACGCGTTAGTGAAGAAATAAAGAAAGAAAAAAACGAGCTGAATTTTGTTTTGAGACAAGATCTTACCCTGTATACCAGGCTGGCCAGGTACTCGTGTAGCCCAGGCTGGCCCTACACTCAGAGTTACTCTCCTGTCTCAGTAACCCTCACAAATTTTGAGACAAGTCTGGTCTACATGGTGAGACCTTGCCTCTAAAAAGACAGCAGTCATGGATAGACATAGATGCTGTCTCTGTAGCCTCAAGCCTAGAATTACAGTACCAGCTCAGAGAACAAACAGGGCCTCTCTTTAGATGAAATGGTTGTTTGGAATACAGTACATTTTTTTATATGTGAATTTTAAAAATTTAATCTGATATATTTATTTATTACGATTTTTTTCACTTTGTATCCCTGCTGTAGCCTCCTCCTCCCTTGTCTCCTCCAAGTCCCACCCACTCTTCTCCCTCTATACCCTTTCCCTAGTCCCCTAATAGGGAAGGACCTCCTCAGCTTCCATCTGACCCTAGCCTATCAGGTCTCATCAGGGCTGGCTGTATCATCTTCCTCTGTGGCCTGGCAAGGCTGCATCCCCACCTCCTCCCCAGGGAGGTGATCAGAGAGCCAGTCACTGAGTTCATGTCAGAGACATCCCCTGTTCCCCTTACGAGGGAATCCACTTGGAGACTGAGCAGCCAATGGGCTTCCTTTGAACAGGGAGTCTAGGTCTTCTTCATGTAAGGGCCTTAGTTGGAGTATCGGTCTCTGCCAGGCCCCCTGGGCCCAGGTATTTTGGCTCTGTTGTTCTCCTCGAGGAGTTCCTGTCCCCTCCAGGTCCTTCTATCTTTTTCTTCTTCCATAAGGATTCTGGCACTCTGCCCAAAGTTTGGCTATGAGTCTCAGTATCTCCTTCGATACCCTGGTGGGTAGAGTCTTTCAGAGGTCCTCTGTGGAAGGCTCCTGTCCTGTTCCTTGTCTTTTCCTACTTCCGATGTCTGTCCTGTTTGCCTTTCTGAATTAGGATTAAGCATCTTCCCTAGGGTCCTCCTTGTTGTTTAGCTTCTTTAGGGCAATAGATTTTTAGTATGTTTATCCTACATTATATGACTAATATCCACTTATAAGTGAGTATAAATCATTTGTCTTTCTGCTTCTGGGGTGAATTTTATTTTTATAAAAAAATTCTGCAAATGATTCTTAGTACAAGGGCATCAAGCAATGCTTCCAACTTTATCTATCTCTGTCTCATTCCCCTGAAGCAGTTTTAAATCATTATTCTTTTGATGCTTATGTCCATAATTTCAATATAGCCAAAGTAGCATATATTGACGTATCAAACGTGGAAAATATTCAGGTAGGAAGGACGAGGGCTACCCTCCCACCGTTCAGTATCTGGTCTACCATTGTGTACTAGTCTGTTGGTACTGTTACCTCTGCTGTCCACCTTGTAGCACTGTGTGTTAACTCCTCGGCGTTTGGTAGCCCACAGACCAGCTGAGGACGACACAGGTACAGCAGGGCTACTCGTATAATGCAGAAGCTTAGTTTTCTTTCCTGTAAACTTGGCAACCTCTTTGCTTCACGGCCATTTACTGTTGTCTTCTTCATCAAGTAACTTCTTTCTGGGGGCTCACACATGCTTACGCACGTTACCATGTTCCAGGAGGGATGCAGATACTGAAAGCAAGTGACTTTGCCTTTAAAGTTTCTCTGTAGACTTCCATGCCCCTTTCCACTGCAGTTTAGTCTCATGTTCCGATGCAGCCGCCAGGGAGGCCATGACCTGTGACTGTAAGTTGAGCAAACATCCCAGGGGTGCTGTTCTGCAGGAGGATGGATCTGAGAGTCATTTTACGGTCGAGTTGGTGTCTCCTCCATGCTTCACAAGATGGAGACCCTGCTGCTCTCAAGCTTTCTTCTGGTCCCTTCCGGCTTTCTTTGCTGCTAGATCCCTTTCAATTTGATGTGGGAAGCTCTTGGTGTTTTACGGTGTGCTCAGACAAATACCCATCTGCAGGTTATTTTTAAAAGCCCTTTATCATTACAGCATGTGTGGGTGTTTGTGTGTGTGAGTGTGTTTCTGTGTATGGTGTGTGTAAAGTACGTCCATGTGTGTGGTGTGAGTATGTGTGTGTATCTTATGTGTGGTGTGTCTATGTGTGTGTGGTGTGTAAGTGTCTATGTGGTCAGTGCATGTGTGGTATGTATGTATGTGAGTGTGTGCTATGTATGTGTGTGACTGTGTTTCTATGTGTTTGTGGTGTGTGAGTGTATGTGTATGTGTATGTCTGTGTGTGTCCCTGTGTGTGTGGTGTTTATGTGTGTGTATTATGTATGTTTGTGTGTTTCTGTGTGTGAGGTGTGTGTGGCATGTGAGTGTGTGCTTAAGTGTCTGTATTTGTGGTGTGTGTGTATGTCTGTATGTATTATGTGAGTGTATGAGTGAGTGTATACTCATGTGTGATGTGTGTCTGGTATGTGGTGTGTTTGTGTGCTATGTATGTGTGTATTGTGTGTATTTGGGTGTTGCTGTTGCTGCTGCTTTACTTTTAGGTTACAAAGTGAGCTGTTGCTGTGATTGCTTTAGCTTAGGTCTGGAGTAACTAAATTATTTTGGTAGCATCATGGCAAACAGATTGTGTTTTTTTCTTGTATCTCTTGGTTGACTGGAATGCGGGCATTGTGTCTACACTTGTGTGCAGGCTCCGAGTTGTTGAATCAGTAAGAAGCTGCAGATGTGGTTAGTGCCCAGGGAGCAGTTAGTCACTTTAGGATCAAGGTCATTCATCCATCCATCCATCCATCCATCCATCCATCCATCCATCCATTCATTTATTCTTCAGCACAGGTCACTCAGCTTGGCCACTGAGCAGCCACTTTGCTGTCTGAAGATCTGGAGAGCTGAATGTGTATGTCAGGATAAACAGCATCCGTGCAGTGTTCAGTGTCTCTTCTGGCCATGAGAGCCACTTTGGGACACCAAACAGCAGAGTGACTCCTGGGGAGCTGTGGGCTCTCTGTGTTCTCCTGTTCCTGGCATCGAGCTCATTGTCTTTCCAGAGACGGTTTCTAAAACTGCAGTCATCTGCAGTCATCTGTAGCACGAGGAGTCCTGTCTTTGAGGACTGAAAACATATTTATTATCTTAAATGATGTGTGTTTGGGTAGATGCACGCCAATGCAGGTGCTCATGGAGGCCAGGGGTATCTGATTGCCACGGAGGAGCTGGTGTGACGGGAGGATGTGACAGGACTGTTGGGAACTAGATCTGGGTTCTGTTAAGTGCTCTCCAGCCCACTGGGATTTTTAATAGGAGAGTGACACGAACATTCTTCTGGCTCCATCATTTGCTGCCACAGGACTTCAAACAAGTTCCTATCCAAACTTTAGCTCTTGCTGCAACAAAGGACCCCAAATATTGCCCACTGAAGTGCTGAAGGCTTCATTCTCGTTTGTGCTCCAAGTCACTGTGGGCCAGACGGAAAAGGTGCACTCCTGTTTCCTTCCCCCAGGGTCACGATGAATAGAGCCACCCTAGTCTCACTCTGGATTGTTACTGAAGAAAGGCGGGCGGGCAGGGTTTCACTGCAACAATTGAGAGGCCTGGAAGAGGAAGCTCCATCATTGCTGCTGCTAATGCAGCCACTGGAACTTGTTACACTGCCTCACTCCACCACAAGGGGGCGGGAACAGGAACTGCATTGCTAGCGAGGGGAGTGGAGAGCCAGAAAATAAGTGAATAGCAGCAGGAGGAACTCACACATTCCTCCTCAAAGAGTTCAGGTACTTGAATCTGATTGTTATAGTAATGTGAGACGTGCACGTGCAAATATTTAAATGTGCACGAAGTAGATTAGGCTACGAAGTTGTAAGACTATATAGAGGCACCAGCAAACAAAAGCACACAGTACAAACACAAGTTGATGTTACTGTTATCTAGAAGCCTTTAAGAGATAGCATACTGGAAGTGTGATTGAGGTTAGCATGAGAGCTTCACAGCGCTCTATCCGACAGTAAGCGTCTAGAAGGCAGAGATTAAGTATGAAACTATAACAGAGACAGTGGGAAGTCAGAAACCCAGAGAAAGCCAAAGGATGGGCTGGGAGCATAATTACTTCGCGAATCAAAAGGAAAAGAGAGAGTGTGTAAAAGAGAGAGAGAGAGAAAGAGAAAAAGAGGAAGAGAGAGAGAGAGATGCAATTTCTGCAAAGGAAGGAAGAAAATGATGATGAGAAAATCAAGGGAGATCAGTCAGACACAATGGTGTGCTTCGCCTTGTGTGGGGCCTGTAGGGTCAACTCAGAGGTGCCTTGTGCCCCTCTGAGGGTCAATATCATAGGTCCTGTGTTTACAGAGGAGACCCGCAAAGTTCAGAGTGAAGCTCCTCCCTGAAACGGAGCGCAGCCAGTGAGCATTTTAATGCGAGCTCAAGGGCTAGAAAAGAAAAACCAAGAGCAGCAAAAAGAACCAGAACCAGAACTAAGACAGGCCCAGCGCTATAGGCCTGTAATCTCAGTTCTACTGGAGGCTGAGGGTCACGAGTTCAAGGGTTGGAGGGGATACAGACTGCGTTAAAGGCCAGCAAGACCTCATTTCAATTAAAGAGTGACAAATGTGCCTGGGGATGACGCTTGGTGATAGAGTGCTGGCCTAGAAGGTGCAGGGTCCTAAACCCAGTACCTGGTCACCCTCCCCCTGAAATTCTCCCTCCCCAAAGGGTTTATTTATACAACAATTAAACTGGTTTATGGGTTTTTCTGTCTTGTCAATACTTTTTATATAGGGAGAAAAATAGCTGGACATCCAAGTTCAGATCTCCAAAAAAGAAAGAAAAAAAATGTAGCTGAAATACATACATAAGGTAGAAGCTATAAACTGTGACAACAATGGCCATATTAGGTATTACGTAGGTACTGTGGTGGAAAGACATCTTAAACTCTCCTAATTTTCACTTGAAGACAGTTTGGAAGACTGCAGGTTCTTAACAGCCAGTCTTTCCACCCTGCTGTCACTACCCATCTGGCTGTTGACTTCAGAGGGCAGCTAAAGGAGCTAGCCGTTCACTCACAAATAAGAGTTTAGCATAAAGTGTGTGTCCAGCCCCGGGCTGATGAGCACAGTGTTTTTCAGTAGACCTTTAGAGCAGGCATTCTAATTGGCGGCTCCGAGATGCGGGACCCATGGTTTCTCCCGAAGGAAACGGAGAAAAGGAATGACGTGAGACTGCTTTCCTCAGCAGAGCACATTTTGTCAGAAGTAGGCTTTGTCTTAATATCGCTTTCTTGGTTCCTGTTGTCAGCACACCTTCTCTGTCTGGAGACCGTGGCGAGATCTGAGTGTTAGGTTTTTAAAAATTGTCCTTGACAATGTTCAGATTTGTCGTTGGCCTTCGTAGTTTGGGGAGGGCATTTTACCAGCTTGTGAAAACCACTGACATAGATGCATTCCTTTGTCTTTGCTGGAGAGGGATCCGACCTTTAGGGTTGACACTTTAAGTCCACGGGCATAGTCAGCTCTGCCTGGAACCAATTACCAGCTTGGTGAATTCTCCGGATTCCCTGGCAGGGCTCTCTCTTTGGCAGTGCACTGTTCAACTTCAGGGCAAAATGGAAAGGGGGGAGCCGGGGCTGGGTGTGGGAGCCACACCAAAACCACTAGCAGACTGACTTTAGTCGACCTCAGGGTGTTAGAATCCTGAGGCAGTAGGGGAACAGGAAAGTAGACATTTCTGACAAGCGTAGGGTGTTTGAGTTATCTTTGAGTTTTAAATGAAGTTGTTTCCACCATCCCACCTCCTCACGGGCACTGCTAGCAGTTATGCATGTGTAACAGATTTTAATTCCTTTAAGCACAGTTAGCCAGGGAACTGGCAGCACTAGAAATGAGGGCCCCGGACATCCAGCTCCCTAGCTTAGTCGTTTATCCACATCAAGTCTCCTGCTCAGGAAGCTAACGAATGGTTGGCTGTTATGTGTTGGGTAGTGGGATACAAAAACGGAAAAGATCCTCTCCCTGCCCTTAAGAGCTAACTTAGAAGAGGGGAGGATGAAAACAGACCAGTGTCCTGAAAACTGTCATAGGAGAGGTGATCGCATGCTGGGTGTTCCGTAGGGTCTAGTGTGGGAAAAGCTAGGCCGTGATCTAGCAGATGTTAGGAGAGGTAGCAGAAAGACCAGGAGGAAACCATGAGCTTGTCTGGGGGAAATGATAAGCAGTTGATCCAGCAGGATTGTAGGGTGGCCTAAGATGGAGAGAGAGAGACAGAGGAGAGAAAAACACAGAGAGAGAGATAGAGACAGAGAGACAGAGACAGAGAGAGGGCATAGGGTTGGATGGGTGGGGAGGAGATGAGGGAAGGGAAACCAGGATCAGAATGTACTATTGAAAAAATTATTTTTAATAAATTTTTTAAACCTCATGTGATATGAAACATGGCAAATATTTGACAGCTTACTTTTTTTCTGAACCACACACACCACATATTAGGAGTTGTTAGAGGTACTTTGAGTTAAGTGGTTTATTTAATGGTTATTTTAGAGCTGAGGAGACAAAAATAAGTGACTTGTCCAAGGTCGTCCAAGTAGTTGCAGGTGCTGACAGGGTTCCAACCGGAAGTCAGGCGCCACAGCTTGCGCACATCCACAGCGATGGCCATCTTTCTCAAACTTCGTCACAGTTCACAGCTGTTGTCAGCACCTGTTTGTTTGTTTTATTGCAAGTGTGAAAATACACACACTCTCTCTCCCCCCGCCCCAAAACTCCAGCACAAAAATATTGTTGCTGTTCTCCAGAGAAAACTTGTTCCTGACTGTATGTACCAGAGGTGTGTATTTCCCAGGGTTCTTTCGTTTGCTGGAGCTTAGGCAGGGCATCCAGACACAGGCAGCCTTCTTTAGAAAGAATAAAGTGCCCTCCAGTCTATGGCCCAGACACATAGTCTCAGGGCGCTGTACACCTCTCAAGCATTCGGTCAACCTGCCTGCTTTCTCTAACCTTTTTGTGAACAGTAACGTAATTAGGGCCGTATCGGTTCCCAACCTAGGAAACGCGTCATTTGTGAGATTTGTAAGTGGGTCACACCATGACAGGCTTCGCTCCTTTATTCTTCAGCATGAAAAGACAAGGTGGCTCTGACAGTAATTCTGTGAGGTGCTTCTCTGTGTTGGTGTTAGTGCAGCTTAAAAAAAACCCAAACCCAAACAAAACAGTTGAAAGCCCCAAACTGGGCAAAACCAACTTGCCACTAGATGGAGCTCTGGCTATTTGAGCAGGAAAAAGGCAGCGAGGGGGGACTTAAATCACAGTCACGTTGAGCCCCTGGTATTTGCAGTCCTTGGCTTTTAATTGTAGAAGGCATCTTTGTTCTTTGCCTGACCTGCAGAGTGACGTCACTGCTTTTCTTCCTGTGTGCTGGCTCTGACACAAGCCAGATGGCCACAGTGATCCTTAGGCGCCCAGGCCGCCTGGTACAGCGGTTGATGAAACAGAATAGGAGGACGTTTTATGGTCAGCTGCGGGAGCACAGAGAGGCCGCAGCTTTGCTAAGTAATTACATTTACCGCACATACTTTATTCCTCACGGGGAAGGGTCTCATGGAAAAAAACCCTCCATTTTTATTTATGGCATTGTGAGGTATAGACCTTTGATCTTTTATTAGCCAGTAGTCTGCTACAAAGGCATGCACTCTTTCCCTGCTCTGCAGTCACTCGTGAAAATGACATGTTTATTTATGTCTAACGGTTCTCTCAGGCTCGCATTGTGACTCTTAACTTCCCTCTTCCTTCCCTTTGCCTCCAGTAGGTAATGCAGACATGTTTTAGTTTTGTAGTGAGTTTAGTTTGGGGAAGTCAGAGTTCAGGCATGTTAACACAAGCAGATTTCGGTCAGATATACTCCAGAGCGATCTGGTCAAATATATTACTGTTTATTATGTGTTTGCTCTTCAGGGGGGTCAGGAGAAGACTTTCATTTTGGGGTGGGGAACGGAGGTGGTGGTGGTGAGGAAATGAGCGAGACATTAATCTCATTCCATTTTTGGACATTTGGCAGTTAAAGTTCCTTGACATGGTAGTTTTAAATGAGACACCAGAAATTGGTAATCGCTGCTTTCGTTTGAAGTCAATCTGCGCCTATTGCAACAGGGCCCAAGATGTTTACGAGAACCCTACGAGCTGAACTTGTGTCTCAAGTTTAAATCATGAGATTCTTCCACATAGTTCATTTCCAAAGACATTAGTAAAATATTTTTTACCCTTTTCTATGTTGGGTCATGAGTACTCCTCACAGAATTTTATTTAGAAAGTGTAAGTCATCCATTTGAATGAAAGCGCATGCTCCCTAGGCTTTACTCAGATTTAACAGTTTGTGAAGTCTCAGTTTTTGTTTTTTTTGTCTCAAAGCGCGAGTCTGTACATATTCTGGCTCCGCTGCCAAATGAGCATTTCCTCACTCTTTTCTACACTGTATTTGCTTTGTGTCCTTGGATCATTGAGCTTCGGTTTTCCCCATATACTTATTGGGGATTAAACCTGCCTCCTTGATGCACTTCAAGAATTAGTGATAACAATGAGTCAGCTTGCCGCCTGAAAACGAGGCTCTGGTGGTTTCTCAGCACTGTGCTAAGTCCTAGAGAAGACCAAAGCATCAGTTGTTCGATGAATGTGCCTAACATTTGTGATGTTTTAATTCGTTTTTTTTTTTCTCCTACTCAGCTTTTGCCCCTGTCTTTGCCTCTAGGTTTGTTGCTGAAGATATCACAGTGATGTCTGCATTCAACCTGCTGCACTTGGTGACAAAGAGCCAGCCCGTGGCCCTGCGAGCCTGCGGGCTGCCCTCAGGTTGCTGCTTGTTCTACTGTCCATAGCTGGGCACTGGGCTGAGTGGGTGTTTCTGCTGTAGGAAGTGGTACAACACCATGTTTTTACCAAACTTCACCTCTCTTATTTGAACCCTAATTTGAAGATGGAAATCGGTTACAGACCATCACTCATTCATCTTCAGAGTCCTTTCAGTATTGGAAACAATGTCCAGTTCCTTTCCTGCATATACTTGTCCCTGGCACTTGACGGTATCTTCTTGTTCTCCATTGCACGCAATACTCACCTGCAAGTCACAGTGCACACGAGAGCCTGCCGTCTCACAACGGAGAACAGTCATCCTGTTAAAGGGAATGTCATGCTTCTCATGCCACACGTGGCTGCTCCTTTAGGAAAAAGTTAGAACGAGCAGCTTTAAGGTAGTTGTGTTGCTTATATTGTAGTTAAGAAGAAAAGATTTTCTACTTAACAAGAACCAAATAAAGAGAACTAATGTAGCATACTTCAAACTGGTTCATAAATTAGAACCATTATATTTTTTTAAAATGTGATTTTTAGTATTTAAACCAATGAAGCATGTAAGTTCAAATTTTTACTGTGTCTGTACCATTAAAGTTAATATTTTAATTTTATTATAAAATTCACAGTAGTCAAATGTTTTATTTCAGTGAATATGATTGCTAATATTATTTATATTTCCATTATTGTATATATTCTTATTCATATATTGGGTAGAGAGTTTAACTATGCTATTAAACATTTACTAAGAATTAAATGCATGTTTTAAGCAGCGAGGGTGTGATGATAGACAAGACTAAGCTGATCGGTTCTTAACTAGCAAGAGATAGAGATAAAGCTGACTGAGGCCCTCTAACCATATGATGATATAAGGCTAGACTGGATGTGCCTGTGCCTTGGCTAGAGTAGGAAACCAGAGCACAACTATCCCAGCTGTTTTCTGTAGGGGAATGAATTTTGGAAGGGAGGTAGGTCTCTGCAGTTTAAGGGGACTCCACAAAGGAGATGGTGCTTGAACTGGATCACAGTTAACTCCACAACCAGGAGTGGGGTTCTTTCCAGCATACAAGGTAGCACAAGCAAAATGTGAAGACAGCAAAGAGCAGCATATGGCCAGGAAATGGAGGCTGTTTATGGGGGTATCTAGGGAAGGCAAGGGCAAACGGAAGAGGTGAGGAGGGAAATACAGGCACACCATGAAGTGCTGTGAATGATATATTCTAGGGTGCTTAAACTTAAATTGCCACTGGCATTCTATATGTTCAGCTGCTGGAGTATGGAGGCAGGCCAGTGCTGTTTCTTCCTACATTGCTATGATGGGGGTTGAGATGGCAGCCTGGATTTCAAATGGCCAGGTGAGACATTTGTGAAAAGTAGTTTTTTATGTTATTGAAATAGGATAATTAATGAGTAAATGCAGCTTAATGCACAGAGGGCCCCCATCACTTTTGGCACTCCCTGCCCCTGCCTACCCTGCGCTGAACCTCATGTTCTATAACAGATGAATTTGAGGCTGTGTGGTGTCATCAAGAGCTGAGAGTCTTGAGGATGGCAATTAGAGTAGATGTGGAAAGATGGGGTAGACTACAGGGAGATGCAGTCTTTAGGACCGACAAGCTTCCCCTTCCTCTTGTATCTGAACACGGGGAACCGCACACTGCAGTCTCCCTTCCATGTGGAAGTTTTTCATCACTGTGGATATATGCAACAACCAGGTTACAAACGTAGAGCTGAGGCTCGTGCCTGTTTTCCCACTGTAAATAACCTCTATTGGGCAAAGCATTGCACACAGTTTTGGAAGGCTCTATTCACAGTGGAGGCTAAGTGTTTACAGAAGCAACTGACAAATAGCAGTGTAGTCCTTAAAACACAACAGGCTGGTCAAGTGGTCCATTATCAGGTTGTTTAATTGAAATACAAACAGCTTTAACTTTTGATAATAAAACAACTCAGAGATAAATTCAACAAAACCCGATAAGGAGCAAACCATGCCAGTACAGTGCGCAGCAAGCAATTCTAGATCCAGACGGGTCAGGGTGGAATCTGGCTCTAACTCTCATTATGTGGCTGTCTTAGCTCCCTTACTTCCAATAATAGGCAATAATAGGTTCCACCCAAAATGGTTGCTGTGAGAATTAAATAGATTAGCATATAAAAAAGATGAGGACACTGCCTGACACAGTAAGCACCATGAATGTTTTCACTAGGTGCAGTATAAAAATCCATATATTTATATCCATTTGGATTTATATTTTCCCATGAAACTAGACTTTTAAAAACATTTAAATATGTAAGTATAAGAATTTTAATTTAACTACTTTTACTTTAATAGGAACCAGAAATACATGCTGTTTGAGAATGATTGATAACCATCTCAATCTACGTTTTAAGAAAGATTTGTTTATGTGTGTCTCTGTGCATCTCTGGAGGTCAGGTGACAGCTTAGGGGTGTTGTTCTCTTCTCCCACCACATGGTTCCCGGGGACTGAACTCAGGCTGTCAGCCTTGGCTGCAAGTGCTCTTACCTACTGAGCCATCTTGCCGGACCCGCAACCTATTGTTTGGTCTGTTTAGTTTATGTATATATTGTTCAACAGCAGACTTCAAGTTCTGTAAATCCATGTTTCTTTTATCCTCACCATCCTATATGGACAAAAGCCCAGAGAAGCTCTATATCTTTTTTCCCTAAGACCTATAGATGCATTTTACCTGCAAATGAATTGGTTAGAATATTTCTCAATTCCCTAACTCTCGAGGACCATTAGTATTTGAAGCATCATGAACTTGTTATCCATTTCTCTAATGGGGTTTTATTCTTAGAGACACAGAAATGCTGAAGAAGTTGTTAGATTTACCAACAATCATACAAACTATTTGAACTTTCAAATCTAAAAATATAATTGAAATGGGAGATCGACCCTTTATTATTCAGTACAAAGAGCAAAAGGGGGCAAAACGGGAGACATAGGAAGTTAAAATGAAATTTCATTTTCTTGCTTTAAATCTATGTTCCTTGGTCCAAACCCATTACAGCAGAAATCTCTGTTAGACAAAAAGATTTTGATTTCTTAATCCCACTAATTTTTAATACTGAATAACAATTCAATACTGAATAACAAATTACTTTTGAATACTAATTTAATATTGAATTGTGAATTGATTTTGAGTAATAATGCAATGTGAAATAATTCTAGAACTAAAAAGAAAAATAATAATTGGAACAGTCCTCTATTGATTGTAACTGAGTTGACCTGCATGAAAGCTGTATCTTAGAAGTGATTTATCATTTTTCAGCTCTTGCTTGCCTTCTTATTTTTTTTAATAAAGCATAATTTTAACTTAGAGCTTATTAGGTGCATCTGAGGTATGGTGCACTCATGTTTGTCATTAAAGGTAATTTTTCTCACTCAGAATTTCTTGGTAATTTCCTACAGCAGTTTCCTGTAAGTATCATAAAGCACTCTGGGTCAGGAGCAGAAGCTTGGTCCAGAGTTCTGTCGTTAGTGTGTGAGAACCTGAGCACATCTGTGAACCTCTCCAAATTTCATTCTCTTCTTTAAAATGAAGAAGTAAAATTAGGTCACCTGCCCCCTTTAAAATTCTGTTTTCTTTTTTTAATTTTTCTTTAATTTTTTGAAATTCTGTTTTCCTCTTTCTTTCTTCTTCTTTCTCCTTCTTTACTACAGTTTTAACTTTTGGCTTGAAGCGAATTAAATCTCAAACCTCAGTAATTAATGCTCCAGATTTACAGGAAAGACTGTTAGGTGGTGCTTGAACACTAGGGTCCCTGGTCACTACATCAAGACAAAAGAATTATCCAAGGAGGGATCAGACAGCAAAATTTGATACACAGTTTTAATACCAGAGAAAATTAGTTGTTGTGGTAGCTTAGATCAGATATCATGGTAGGTTTTAGCCATCTACAGGTGACTGTCTAGATAGGGCTAATTATAGTGACAAGTCCCACTTTAACACCATGAGCACAATATACAGTTGTGACGTTTACGTCACTTCATGGGCGTGTTTAACAAGCCTGTCCAGGACTATTAGGTTGTTGGAGAAGAATTTATATCAGAGCATTCTAGTGAATAAATTAGAACTCTTAAGGATGCTTTCTGCAAATGGGGTTTGAAATACACAGACTGTACTGTGTGAGTAGAACTCTGTGAGCCAGGGGCTTGCTACATGACACTGTCTGGTGGTTAGTAAGTATCTCTTAACTGAAAATAAACATGTGGGAAGTTTATATGTATATGAGGTCATAACTGTAACAAAGAGCAGGGACTCCTTTGAGATTACTCTATATGGGAAGGTTAAAAGTAAAGCTTGTAGTTTATGTGCCTTCCAAATTTATTTTCAAAAAGCAATTTATTCTCATTTTATTATATTTTTAGAACATAGTGAATGGCTTAGCTATAGACCATAGCATTTTCAGTTAAATAACAAAAATGACAACATATATATATATATATATATATATATTATCTACAATTTCTTTGCCTTTTTCTTCCAAATAATTTGAGTTTGTTGGCATATTAACTGTTTGGAGTGAATAAGTAGATCTTACCCTTACTCTGAAAATTAAGATATCTACTCATTTAATCACTTCTGTGGAGCAAATTAGTATATGTGTGCTTTAATTTATCCATTTCAAACAGTTTGCTACAGATGCGCACAACAAAAAGTAAAAAGCACTATTTTCAATTAAAACCGACAATAATTCCTTGGTAGGAACTGATGTTATATCTACTTTAAAAACAACCAGCTTGCCCACTGGGGCAAATGCACTTTCTATGTTAGTGTTTAAAACTCCTGTTAACATATGGACCACCTCCATGGGTCTTTGATAGACAGTGTGACCTTCTAGGAAAAAACCCAACAACATAGGTTGTGAACACAGTTTTTTCAGTGATTTCAAGTTTTTCTATTGTTAGGTCTTCTGAAACTCTTCGGGGACAACTCTGTGAGTGGAGTTCAGAACCTCTTCCCAGACAGACATGAAACCAACATGAAATGGGTCAGGATCCAGTAGCTGTTGCCTCTCTATGAGTGTCTTGTGTGCTCGCCGTTTTTACAGATTCGCCTCACCTAGCTTTTATTATCTTAACACTTTTGAAGAACACTTCCATGGTATGTGTGTGTTGTGTGTGTGTGTACAGTTCTACAGACTTGATGCAGGGCCTCATAATGCTGTATACTTGAATGGGCTAGGAGATTAAAAAAGAGAGAGAGAGAAATAACTTTAAAAACAGACACAGATTTCAAGATAGTTCACAAAAGCATTAAAAATCAGTTGACTGAGCAGTATGCCTGCTTTCCAGTAGGTGGCGCTAGCTTCACACTCCTGAACGGTTTGTGCCGCAGTGTGGGCACTGAACACTTAGGTGCATTGTAGAAACCTCACAGTGTGTAAGGAACATCCAGTTAAGAACATATGGATTTTCAAACCACACTCCCCCCCCCCCCCCCGCCTATACCATGTTCAGACAGTACGTGTAGAATGAAAACCTTTTCTGTTTTCAATGGACTCCAGCTCCCTTTGCTTGGACATTTCTTGGAAATGTCTTTCATATGTAGACTTTCTACAAACTAAAACAAGTTTTCATAAATTAACTTATCTTGTACCAAATAGCTGATTTAGCAGTAATTTATAGCTTTATATGCAGCTAAATTTTCTGCAGCAGACCACCCAGGAATTAAAGAAAATTATACATTTTGTTTTGCCGTGTTTTGGATTTTTATAGAATCTTGAAATGTTATTAGTTAAACATGTTGAATGTTTAGCATGGATCAGTTTTTGCATGATTGAAATATTTTAGGAAACTAGAAAAAATATATTTTAAATGTTGATTAATGAGGTAATTAATAAGTTATATGTTTTTAAAACAAAAGATTTAGTAGCATTATGATATATTAAAGCTTGAGTTAATACTGGAAAGTTGATATGTGGTATGAGTTTTAAAAATTATTTGTAAAGAATACATGTTTTGTCAAGGCTTATTTGTCACAGAATAACATATATGTATAAATATAAGGTGTTGGGCATATGACTTACTAAGTTTTGTTAAGTGACAAATAAATTAACAATTACCAAACACAGTAAAACAGTAAGACAGGCATGAACAAAATCTTAAACACTTGTCAGTATTTTTTGGTGAATTAAGTGTAACAATGACTGTAAAGAAAACATTACTAGCCCCAGAAATTCTACAGGACTAGAAAGTCAAGGCAACATGAAGTTGCAGGAATTCACAGATAAGGTGTTTCTGTATCTAAACATGCTCACAGTAACAGTATGAAAAAGATCAGAGAGGAATTTACTCATATGAATGGCCTCTTCCCTTCAACAGATAGATTGAACAACAAAAGTTGTAACAAAAGTTGCAACAAAAGTTGCAACCCATTGAAGGCATACAAATCACACGCAGCTTGTGCACGTGTCTCATGCAATCTGCAAACTGGGGAGACATTTTCTGTAGCAGAATACCGGAGACTAGATGAATGATAGGACAGGAGTTAATTGGGGTCATGGATGTAGAGGCCAGTGAGTCTGAGGGCAATGGCCGTGGAAGCCACTCAGTCTCTGCTGAGGGTAGTAGAATGGCTGTTGTATATGGACAAAGGCGGGCAGAGACACAGAGCACACACTCACGGCTTTCCCAGCACCGTGTGGCTGTAATTATTTTTTTCATATTAGTTATTACTATTAATCGGTGTGCCTGGTTTATAAAGTGAGCATTACCACAGGTATGAAGTATATGTGCGGGAAAATCATTGTGCATGTGAGGTCATGTCACCCGCTTTGAGTCTTTGCCCACGTCCTCTGAAGAGAAGGGTGACTGTATGGCCAATCATTGCCGGGAGACTCTGAGGGAGCCGGATTCAGGCCTAGGATTAGAAGGCTGGAGGAGGTAGGGGAAGAATGTCAGTCACAGGAACAGGAATAGGGACGAGGCAGCTTCCAGGGCTGCCCGGAGAGAAAGTCCTTGAGTTTCAGGGTAAGTGACATGACACCCCTGCAGAGTGGCATCTGGCCCCACCAGGGATTTTGGTGTTCTTGGTCTGCTGGTGAGGAAGAGGGTAGTTGTGAGAAACTCTTTGATAGAGGAGTTGTCTTCAGTCTGGTCCTTAATTCTGATTGGGCACACTGTAGGACTGTATTTAGCAAATAAAAATATGGTACTCCCAGCTAAATTAAATTTATGGTTAAATGAAAATTTAAAATTTTTTAAATTTTCTAGGCGTTCTCGTATTAACATCAGCTTCTCTGGATCAGACACTCAGAATGAGAGCTTAGAGCACATTTCATCTACCAACATAGTGCCTCACAATCCAACAAATGATATTTTAATGCCAATTCATTGTATCAAGTCAGTCTCCCTCTTCATGTTTAGATAACTGTCTATGTGAATACTCTCCTCTATGCTAGCTGGAGTGAGCCAGAGGTAACTGCAAAACATTTATGTGCTACTTAGTACTGATTATACCTGATGAATTTTCATTATCAGTCTTTCCCAATTTATAGTTTCAACTGAAATGTTTTATTTAGAGATCAAGTTTTTCATGATTTCTTTTGCGGGATACATTTTAATTTAAAATTATTTAAACTAGATGCAATGATAAAATGATAAGCATATGTAGATATTTTGTGCCTTTGCATTTCAAAGCAACTATTTATTGGAAAGCTTAACATTTGTGTGAAAGCCCTTAATTTCCTGCTTTATCTGTATTCAGTATTTCACACTTGTATCATTTATTTTAAAATGTTACAAAAGTATTTATCAGGTAATTTATTGACTAATAAGTTATATGTTTGCATAGTCATGCTTACTAATTTTTCTGATAAGTAGTGTCCCTTAACACTACTTATGATTATTGTATTTGGCCATGTGATTGCAGAAAATGGGATATTATTTCAAATCAATGGATTATTTGAATTTTAAGCAAGCCAAGAAACATCTGCAATTGTAAATATTTCTACAGTTGTAATTTTGTAGGATTTTATTTTATTGCCAAAATACGTATTGTCTCAGAATAATAATTACACTTGATTCGTATTTTAATATCTCTCGTATGATTTTATATAATGGAACCTCAAGTTTCAGAGCCTTTCACTGCGTTATTAGCAATAATGAAGAAACAAATTATAAGTTATTCCTTACTGGTTTGTTTCTATTACCAATTTGCTTTTGGACCCCAGAAGTTTCTTTTTATACCTTTTTATTCCACATTTTTTTCATCTGTAAACTGACTTAACAACAACAACATTGTTGTGGTTGTTGTTGTTACTATTTTTTTTTTTACAACTAGACAGAATTCTCAAGTGTTATATTAGCTGAAAATTTCCAAAACGTTGTTGTGTAGAACCTCAGTTTCTTGCTATTCAAGGAGAAGAAAATGGAGGAAAGAAACTGGGGAGCAACCATCAAAGTCTGGAGAAGGGGATGGGTTGGCCAGGCAGAGTGTTTCCTGTTACAGAAAATGCCTGAGTACCAAAAAGGCCGAGATGTTTGACTGTTCAATTAGCTGCTCCATTCATACCAGAATCACAGCTGTCCCATGATGGGCATTCAATGCATGTTTGTGACCTGGATGAATGAGTGTCATTGAATAAGTAACATCATCTTATACACTGAAACAGTGCCACGTGGTGAGTGACAAGATTTCTGTTCTTGCAGAAGGTACATTCTCATTTTTTAAAAAAAGGGACACAAGCTTAACTATAGGATGAAAGGAATTGCATTACTGATGCTTTTACGAGTCTGCCTAGGCACTCCCTCGTTGTTAAACTGTGGAGGTAGGAGCGGGGTGAGGAGTGGCATGCTGCTTTCTGCACCACGTGGCAGGATGGCTTCCTGTTATGCTAGAATTTTCAGTCATGTTAATCAGCCCTAGATATGATAGAGTTGATGCTGGCCTCTTGTATCAGCTGACCACAAGAAAAACAAAACATCTTCACATTTCCCTCTGGAGTTTGAGAATGACTTTATTTCTCGGGTCCCAGAGCTTTGCTGTTTTGCTCCTGAATCTACACCTCTTCCTGTTTGGAGATGTGTCGACTTTCTGAAATTAGCTGATACGCTGTAAATACCCCATCTGTAGAGTTCTCAGCAGTATGGATGCTTCCATCTTTCCTTACACACATTGACTCCCACCCCATCTATCAGTCAGCTGTCCAGGTGACGTTTTCCTCCCTATCTGGACCTTCCCTGCAACTGTCATCTTGTACATTTGATTTCTATGAATATTTGTGCTTCCAATAGTGCAGTGACAGCTAGACATGGTCAGTCTTGATGGGAAAAGTTAAGCGTACAAATGCCCCGTGTGTTAGCTACCTTTACACAGACAGAGCTCTGCACATACCATCCCTCAAGGCACTAGTCCGTGCCAACCTCTTCCCTCTCCTACCAGTACGTGCACTCCTGAGGAGGTCGGAGCCTTCCTTGATCTATCTTGAGCTTCCCAATGTTCATCTCAAGTATTAACTCTCTGTAGATATTTAATAAGTGGTTGGTAGAAAGAACATATCAATATTAAGCCCAGAAGTTTGCATCTTGAAGAATTTATTGTTTCTAGGAAGCAATGGGAAGCAATGGGAGATGTTGGAGTACAATTGCAATATACGGTATTTTGCTCAGGTAGATGCTAGCTTGCAGCACAAACAGAACTAACCCTGGGCACAGTGGCAGAGTGAATCTAAAAGGGTGCATTGAGTGGGCCGGTAAAAACTGGCCGAAATGTCTTCTGAGCTTGCCTCTTCACTCTGCCAGGATAGAAACCGGAAGTCAATTTCACCTTCCTGTGCTGTGCCGGTAAAATCCGAGGCACCATTTACTTCAAGAACTGTTACATTTCTTTATATTGGGTTCTGTGGTTTTAGGGCCTGGAGCACAGGTGAAATTAAACTAAGTCTGTTGTAAAAATTAAGGCTGTTTTTTGTTTTGTTTTGTTTTGTTCTGTTGCTGTTTTTTTAAAGCTCTGTTGAGGTACTGTCCTATGCTTCTTTACTTGCGTGTGTTCCCGCCATTACTACGGGGTGCAGGGTTACCCGAAATTGGCACAGACAGTAGAGGTGTCAGCGTCCCCCAGGGTGGCTTTGTTTAAAATGGCCAAAGGACTTTTCCCCCCTCTGTGTTCACGCAACATTCATCATCAAAACCATGTACTGAGCACCATCACCTTACACATGGCTCCAGGTTGGGAGTGATGGTTTGGGTTTAAGCAGGAGGACATGAAGCCAGCGAGCAACTTAGACACACTGTGTCCCTCGAATTCAGCCAGGCGAGTACTTTCTCAGAAACGTTTCGGGTAGACACCATCTGAAAGGTGGCCCCGGAGGTCCTCCTAGAAAGGAAGGTTGGGATTACGACATGGAACAGCCAAGTTTCTTAGCTTCCAGGCTCGCCCTTTGCCTGTATCTGTTTGTCTATCCTGCTCACATTCAGGCTTTCCGCTTGCATTACCTGTCTCTGTCACTCATGTATGAGTTTCACAGTACCTTCTCCTCTTGTCCTGGCCATCTCCTCTGTGTGACTAGAAAGTTCTTGAGATGTTAGCAGCTTCCTCTGCTCCTTCTCCAGGGCTCTGCCCAAATATTGTACTGATCCCCCCACCCCATCCACTCCATTGAGACTACAGTCCTCCACTAGCCTTGTGGTCCCGGCCCTGCTCCGTGCTTGCTTTCCCGCCCTCACATACGTACCACTGCCTTCTCAGACCTCAGAATAGACGTCCTTGCTTTTATTGTGTTCTATGTGTATTACCTCTGCCATAATGGGACAGACCTTCAAGACCGAAGGTCTGATGTTTCCGGCTCTGCACCAAGGACATAGAACAATGCCAGTATGTAGCACTACTCAAAATAATGGCTGAAGCAATGAGTGGATATAGTTTGACTGACAGTACTTCACACTCGGTAGCTGACACGTTTTTGATTACTTAGAAAAGTAAGAAGTAAGCCGGGCTCTATGGCCCATGCCTTGTGATCCCAGCATTTGGGGAGGCAGAGGCAGGAGGATTTCTGTGAGTTCAATGCCAGCCCAGTCTACAAAGCAAGTCCAGGGCACTTAAAACTGCACAGAGAAACCGCGTTTCCCCCGCTCCCCCTCCCCCCCAAAACAAAAGTAAAGTAAGGAATAGACTTGAATCAGCATTCTCAAGGTGAGCAGGGAAGCCCTGGTTTGGGGGGAGCCAGAGCCTGAAGCTGCACCCTGACACCCTGATGTATGCAACAGTCCCGGGGACGTTGTCCTTTTGTATGTTCACTCTGAGGGAAGAGTCAGAACTGAGGATGCATCTAGAAGCAGGGAATTTCCCCCCCTCTCTATCTTGCAATTTTGTTCTTAAGGTCTTTATTGAATTACTAGAGTTGTAAAAAAGAAGAAAGCAAACGAAAATTAGTGTTTGTGGTATAGATTTACATTTTATCCTAAAAGTGGGCTAGAATTAGTTCTATAATCTTCCACAAATTCTAACACTACGAAGCCTGAAGTCAAATAGTTTTCCAACATGACATACTAATGTGTACTTGAAAATTAAAGTTCATAGTAAGAATTAACATATGCTTTAATTTTACGCCATCTGTAAATACAGCAGAAGATATTTCTACATTAACTTTACTGTTTTAACTTAGTAACTTAAGACACATAGCTCATAATTATTATCTTGGGAAAATAGCTAATATTCTTATCTTTCCCAGGTCCTAGAAGAGAAATTAAAATTATGAGATCTTTAGGCTTGGTTTAATTTTGATTTTTTTTTTTACACTGAAATGTAAAGTGTGTGATTCAGGAGTGCTGTAAGCATTTAGGTGACAGACCTGATTTATTTCTTAACAGGAAGTTGAAAGTCCTTCCAGGATTTTCTAGATGTGGTGAGAATCTTGTGTGAACTTGTCACGGAGCTCGTGCGGGAGAACTGGACATAGGGAGAGGAGGCTAACGGGCAGAGACTTTCATTGCCTGCATTCTCTTCCATTGCTGCTACCTCTCCCTCCCCACACTTAGTGTCTTTTCTTGTTAGTGATTTTTTTTTAGCTGAAATTTACAGTATAATTTGAGAAGAAAGTTGTAGTGTAATTTTTTTTCCAACAGAAATAGTTATTGGGTTGGTGGTCTAACAACTATATTTTTGAGTTGATATATCTCTTTAAGTTATGTTATGTTATAACCAACACTGTGAACCTCAGTTTCTGTCTATAAAATGGACGTGACTCCACCTTCTAGAATTGTGTGTCCAGAAAAGTGAATGGTATAACTAAATTTTTAGTACTGTTTTCTCCCTTACTTCCTGTTTTCTTCATTTTAAAAAGGCAAATTGTTAGAAGAATACTTTTCTGAGGGAATTATTATTGAAAATAATTACCAGTAGTGTGCTGATGTACCGTTTAAGCTGGATCTTAGCTTCAGAATCCTCTGAGATTTTGCACCTGAGGCCTGCTAGATCCCAGTTGTTGCTACCCCCTACCACCCCCCCCCCCCCACCTCTGGGGCAACACTCAAATGTCTCCTGTCACAGTTGGAAGCAGGCAGAACCAAAACACAAACTCTGTTTTAGAAGTGGGGGCGGGGCAGTGGTGACAGAGCCTTGCTGTGTGGGAATACAGGTGTGTCCCTCCTCCAGACAGTGAGCTCTTGCTGGTCTCCATGGAGAAGGGCTTGGAGTTTCAGTGCAATCCTTCCCTTGGGTAGCAGCAACATGGAAGATGCCATGCTATAAAGAAAAAAGACACTGGGTAATATCCCAGTATTTAAATACCTCTGGAGTGATGGAGGAACATAAAAACTGCATGTAGGGAATGGGTTTTGATTTGATACAAAGGGGACTAATATTATCTCCTCAGATGTACTATGTTGCGTGTGTGTACACACGGTTTGTGCCTTCAAACTGTATGTTTGAAGAAAGGGAGACCTCACTCCCTAACATTCTTCTTAGCCAATTTAAAAGTCATTGAACAGATGTCGTATAATACTAATGTTAAATTACCTTGTGTAATAAGAAAATTACAGAACCTAAGTGAAGATAGTAAAGGGAAACCCAACACCCAATGGCTTACTCTCAAATTTCAAAATGAAACAATGTCTTCAGAATTAACAGTGGCACCATGTGACTTTAGCAAAGCCAGTCTGGTAGGGAGCAGAGGACTCAGGGACAGAAGTGAAGCTCCTCTCTGCACATGCCAAATTCTGGTGATGCCAGAAGAATGAATGTTTTAGTGAAGCTTTCAATTGTTCAAGAGTAAATTACTATTATTGAACTGTGTGGCAAGACTTTTATTAAAATCTGACTAACTTCTCACTGAGTTATTTAATAGAAAACTGCAGTAATTGTTTCTAGTATGTATGTCCTTCTTTTTGATATTAGGCATACTTTAAAAGCCTAATTATTTGGGGAACACAGCATGTCCAAATAATAGAAAGGTATGAAGTTTGAGCACTTTAAGTAACCACCAGCATTTCTCAGAGAATAAGCCTCACTTACAGTTAGGAAACAACATTTATATTTAAGGTTGAAAAGCCAGGATGTAGGAAAATTTTGCTAATTTGGAAGATGACCTTTAAGTGCACCAAAACCCAAATAATTTGTAGGCTGTGACATGGGGCGCATTCCTCCGAAATGTGTGTGAGCACTGCTTTCGTGGTTCTTGAAAGACAAACAAAGAAAGCTGGAAGGAACGCTTTCCCCCTTCCAAATAAGATGGGGACTCACAAAGGAATACAGCGGGTCCCTTTCAAAGTTCACCATTAAAATGGGGTCTCTAGCACAGCTAATGAGACAGCTCATAGCAGAAAACAATCTGTTTTTCAGAATGTTTAGATCAAAAGTAATTTCTAATCTAAGAAATAAGGACTCTTCAATACCCTCCATTCACCGGTAAAGCTTTTATGTTTGTATTATTTACTTCAATCAGATGTTTTCAATTTTACCTTTTTCCCCCTCTACAAATACATGACATGGTTCATCAATACTGACCAACAGTCTTATTCTTTTCCTTCAGAAAAGACTTTTTTTTTTTTGAGAGAGAGAAAGAGGTAGAATGAAAAAGAGAGAAACATCTTTGCCTAAGTGATTTGCAAGCATCTGTGCTTGAAGCTACTTTTTTATGAACACTCCTTAGTAAATGACTCAAGGTAAAAAAGCAGAAAAGCATCCAATGTTAGGAAATTGCAATCCAATACCATGTAATTTAAACCTGCGGTTGCTTCTCTTGTACTAAATGACATACAGATGGGTAGCTTAGCTCTCGCAACTTTGGGAACACAATTGGTCTTTTTGTATGAATGAACATATATTAACTTAAAATATTTTGGACAGATTTGCTTAATTCTAATTGTTCTGATCTTAATTATCAAGCCCTTTGGAACTAATAATTTTAACCACCATAATTTGTCACATTAAGTTTGTAATTAATGAACTTCTTGACAAAATTAGCAAAGATATCCTTCAAATAAGTAAGTAAGTAAATAAATAAATGCAAGCAAAATAATTTTTAAAGAAGTCTATGGGGGTGGTAAACAGAAACTCAACTAACACAGGGCACTGATTGAGCAAAAGCCCTTCTTCATTCAAGCTGAACAGACAATTATCAAGGAGACATTCTAGCTATCCTTTGGCCAAAAGTAAGCGAGTTTCTCACACCAGGATGAGCCTGGTGTTAACTGGGGTTCAATGGGATGGGAGGCCCTCAGGGCTATTCCCCATATGCCAGTTGTCCCTGGGTCTTTTTCTAGACCAACAAAGGATCAGGAAGGCTAGCAGAAGTCGGTCTGACTCCTGCGGGCCTGACCAGAGTTATCTTACATCTGGCTCTGGCTTGCTCTTTTCCCCAGCTCCCTATTTTCTGGTGGAGAAGCAGCCATCTGTCTAGGTGGCCTCAGTTCTGGAAGCTGATAGCCCTTCTTCAATCCTACAATCAGGATAACTGGTTAGTTAATTTTAGCCAAGTTTAACTTCAGTAATCTCATATTCTATGTTAGGTACCTTAAAAGTAAACAGTGGGAAGCGTTTCCACTGCTAAATCAGAAGATGTTGAATTTAATATTCAGGATACCGAGAACATAGGAGGAAATCTTTGCATCGAGTGCCATCCGCGAGCTTGTTTCCCGCTGTGATGGATGGCAAAGAAAAGGCATTTTACTGCAGTGAGTAATGGCTGTCCAGTCTCAGAGCTATGGTTCTTTTCAGTCCTTTGCTCAGGTAAAATAAAAGAGTACATACAAACAGGTGTTGTTGGAACATTTTACTGCAGTCTGCATACATTGAAGTAAAAACTACCCTTGCTATTAGAAGCATTTAGATTCTAATCACATTAGAATCATTTCATCATCCAAATACCCCTAATCAGTGAAATCCTCCCAGCTGAACTGCAAAAGGACATCATAAGCCTGGAAGTACAATCTTCTACTTCTCTGTGTCTGTTCTTTCTTCCTGACCCCCACTCCTGTCTATCTGTTTCTGTCTCTCTGTCTCTCTCTTTCTCTCTTTCTGGAATTCTTGAATCGCCATAAATGCCTTCTCCTGAAGTCTACTGACAATTTCTTGCTGACCTGGTAAGGTATAGTTTTTAGAAAAACATGCATTTCTAAAGAGCACATCAAAGCTAGTGAAGTATCTGATAGACTCACAGAAAGCAACAGTTCCTAATGTAAAAGAAAAAACCATATCTTTAGGGTCCCAGAAAAAAAATGAATAGGATGGTAGTCATCTTGGATGGCGATGGAATGGCAATGGCTTCAGGCTCTTCTACCAAGCTGCAAAATCATTGGACGGATCTTTACATCGTCATCAAATACTTGCAAATACATGCAGGTGGCATAAGAGATGTACCACCGTCCTGTAAACAAATGCCCGGTGATTTTTTAGTATCATGTGCTGGAAGCCATGGCTGTGACACCTTGTCACTGCCCTGGGGGAATCGGTTGGACTTGGGGATCAGCTGCAGTTCAGGTAAGATTTTGTAGTATGTCAGGGCCTGGTCTGGTCATTGACAAGCGAGTATAGAGGCTGTGCTGTGGCGGCCAGCCAAAGCAATTATTTAGGATTCAGGCTAAAACCGGCTCTTTCCCATATCCTCTCTTTCCAGGGTCATGTAGGGATAAAAAGAACTGTAAGGTGGTCTTTTCCCAGCAGGAACTGAGGAAGCGGCTGACTCCCCTACAGTACCATGTCACTCAGGAGAAAGGCACGGAAAGGTAATGTGTGCTGTACTAAAAAACCAGGCAAGCAAGAACTGCTGCTCTCCCTCCTCCTCAGAGCCTAGCTCCTTGCTAATTCATTTAAGGAAACTATATGTACTGGCTAAGGCGAAGGCTTGCAAAGGATGTCTTTGGAAAGGTTGGGAATGGCATTGTTCAGGTTAAGGCTGGGTTTTCTCTTGGCTTCCTCCACTCAATGAACATGCTATTTTATGTAAAGTCACAGGGCTTTCGGTTAAGGGCCTGTTTTTAGTTTACAACAAAATGTGTGGAAGTAATAGCGATTTAGGTACTTTTTTTGGAAGACGTCACAGTGAGGAAAACTGTGAGGGACCTGGAGCCATGCCAGGACGCTGGCATTTTGAAGGTGGCCATTGTAAGCATAAGACGTTTTGGCTGCAAAAAGAAGGTAGCATAATTTAGTTCCTTTCTACCCCACTCCAATTTCTTTTTGAAGCACATGTGGAGAAAGTATTTATTGGCTCATTTGTGGTTGGAATGTCAAAAATTTTCAATAACTGCCCTCACATGGCTTTGGTCCTTGGAAGTTCGCCCTACATCCTGGAAGGGGGGAAAAAGAGAGAGAGAGGGAGAAAGAGAGAGAGTTTGTTCACTTCCAAGACTGTTTTTAGTGAATAAACTCCACCTCAGCTGATTCCAGCTAAAAAGTAACTTGCCAAGGTCCAATGAGCTCGGTGTCTAATTTACACTCCGGAGCTTGGCATGAAGACGGAAGTGTACCCCTGGTCCAGGTTTATTAATGATGTAACTTTGTGTTTTCATTCATGAGCTGAAAGAGCTCTTTCCCACACAGGGGATCCTTGTTAATAGGCACCACACTTTCCCTGTCACAGAATCCACTGTTTACTGAATTTACTAAATGTCGAAGCTCTGACAAGGTGCGTGCCCTCGTCGAATGCTGGAGTCAGTGGTGGCTAGATTCTCAGCGCAAGGGACTTCTGCCCGCCCTGTTGTGTGCCTGGCTAGCAAAATGATTTAATGCACACAAACAACCAGAGATTAGGTCATTCTTAAAAATTCTGTTTATAAAAAAAAAATTGGACCTCGTAAAGAGGGTGAAACGATAATAAAAACAGGCTGTGGAGCACATAGCCTTTTTGTCGGGCCACACAGCTGATTTGTATTAGCTGAGTGACCTCCTCGCCTTTAAGACTGTTAACTTAGAAAAATATTCCCTTAAAGCTGCAATATTCCTTTTCAAACCAAAAAATAAGGCTCCTTCCACTTGAAGACTTGGACCCTGCTACATTTTCCGGTCCCCTCTTGCATAGCGTGGAGTAGCAGAAATCTTATGTATTCTTTCTATGAATCACACAATAGGCTTTTTTTTAATTTGAAAAATATTCTAAACATTACATACTAGATGGTTTGATAATTTTTACTTACCCTGTACTAGTTTGGAGTAGTTATATGCCCATTTTATTACACATATATTTGAAGTATATTAGTATTGTTCAAGTTTCCATATGTTTGGTCTGTTCTCATTTTAGGGCCAAAACCCTTGGAAAGATTTGCTAGAGAAATGTATTTTAAACCAGTGTGTTCTCTAGGAAGTAGTACTAGCTTTGTGAATATTTTCTGATGATCTGTTTATTGTTTATCAGCGCCTTTGAAGGAGAGTACACGCATCACAAAGACCCTGGGATATATAAGTGTGTTGTCTGTGGAACTCCATTGTTCAAGTAAGTGTATTGGGAGGTGGTAGGTTGTGGCTGGGTCACATGACAGCAGACCCTGTCTCTCATTTACCTGTGACTCTTTCCTTGGTTGAATTTGATTCTACCTTTTTACATTTTTGCCCACTCCCTGAAAACAAGAATAATTACAGACTTTCTTGGTTAATTACTAGTGTGACAGAATCGGCGATTTTGTACTTTTCAGACATTTTAAACACCCAGCATTACCTTGGCTCTGCTTCAGTAACCATTGTCCTTAGCAGAAGTACGAAGACAATTTTGGTGAGCAGACATATGCTCATGCATTTACTGATTTTTCTACCTTCACATGATGCCCCTCAATTCATTTATGGACCATTTTGCAAGTCATTCATGCACATCTATTTATACTTCTACAATGAAGGAATATACCCAAAGTAAACACGAGGTATACTACAGATTTTTGTGTATAGGCAGTGATATTGTATATCTGAGATTAACATTATTTTTGCATTGATCTGAAATCATCTTTTTTTTTCTTTTCTTTTTTTAAAGATCCCAACAGTTCACAATGATGCAGCCACCACATATATAGAGTTTTTGATCAAGACAGATAAATTTTGGCCTGGTCAGGGTAATCTTATCTAATGAAGGGCAGTCTTTACCAAAGAAGTTTCATCCCTGAGAGTGAAATCCCAGAAGTCCTATAGAATTGCTGACACAGGGGAGTAAACACAGACACCTCGCTTAAGAGGGAATGTCATGTACCTAACACAGGGTTATGACGTTTCAGAGACTAGATGAGTAAATAAGGGTCTGATACCTGAAGCATGTAGCGCACACTTTAATTTGCCTGCTGTTTCTCCTTTAAGATGCTGCCACTTACACATATTTCTGAAGTTACAGGAAAAGGGTAGTTTCTTTAATTTTTTTTTGTCTCAAACTTTTCCCCAATTACATAAACCTTTTTGCATGTTAGTGTTGGTTGACAATCTGTTCTGAATTCTTACGTTTTTTTTTCTTCCATGTTAAAAACCCGACCCTTCAAATTGTCACCCGCTTCCTCTCAGAAAACACACATCCTCATGTTTCAACACCTTTAGCTCATGTCATAATAGCTGACATAACACTTAAGATAGCTGCTGAGCCATGCTAAACTGGTTAATGCCCCAAATGGTAAAAGCTGCCCACATCCCCTTTGTTTTTTTTGTTTAAGATGCCTCACCTCTTTCCTGATCACGTGACTTCACTGAAGGACTCGGTTGAAGGAAAACTTACTGCTTTAAATAAGAAACAGAGCCACTGTAAACGAAGGATTTAACCCTTGTGAGAGTTTGGCTCACAAACCGGGAAGGCAAGACCCTTACCCAAACGCGAGCGCTGCTGAGGGTCACAGTCACATTCGCTGTGGCCGTGTGTCATTTCCTTTAGCACTGCTGTCTGCTTCCGTTTTCTGAGGTTTTGAGAAACGGGATTTAGTTTTTCAATCATCCTTTCGCTGTTTTCCATTGTTCGCGCCTCCCTTCTTGATTTCTTATCTCCTTTGGGAGCAAAGCGCTCCTGTCCCTTCCTTGCTGAAGACGGAGTGCTTCACCGGCCTCGTACAGTTGTCTTCATGTTCAAAATGTCTACCCTGGGTGCCCAGGAGGGGCCAGGGGCCACAGGCAGTTTGGCAGAATCGATTTTCCCACCCTCTGGTCCATGTGTTGCTGAAACTGCGCGTCACAGGAGTCAGTGGTCGGCCTCCTCCTCCATCTCGCCTCTCTTTTGATTGTTTCCCCATCACTTCACTTGGGGTACTGCACCTGTCATCTTTCCCAAATAGCGTTGGAATTTATTGGCCGTAGTGGCAGTTTCCAGGCATCAAGCAAAATGATAGTTTAAGGATGTGTTAGTTTTGAAAAGAGCTCCCTGAAAAGGGGTGCGGGGGAGCCGTGGTAGAAAACATTGAGATGACATGGCAAGGCTCCCGCCATGAGTCGGCAACCTCCCCTCAGCTTTTCTGTCTGTGCGTACATTTTTCTACCCAGGGACTTACATGGGTGTACCTGACAACATGTATCAATGTGTTTATTCAAATGATAGTAAATGAATGTTGGGGGGGGGTCATTGTTTTGGAAAAAAAAAACCCAAGTCTGATTTGATATGTTGGGAGGACTGGATTTGCAAATTAGTTCATGTGATTGATTTTCCACCTATGAATGATGGGAATATGTAGGGCTGAGGTTTCGACAGGAAAATTTTAAGCATGTATACAGAGTAGAAAAACACTTGGAAATTCATCTTTTGCAGTTATTTGCATTTCTGATAAGTTTTTTAAAAATGCAAGGGGGGGGGGAAGTTATCAACCCGCAGGTCCAGATTTAGAACCCACATGAGTGGTTTGACCGAGAAAGTTTAAAGGATTTCAGACTGTAACAGGAGGTTAGGATAAGGAGGAGTTTGCTAGTAAGAAGTGAAAAGAAATTGGAGGGAATAGAGACGGCAGGAATGGTGTTCGTTACCTCCAGGGCAGAAGCAGAACGCTCTAGAAAGAGCCTCCTTCTCTTCCCCTCTCTAACTTCCTTTCTCTGGGACTGAGAAGGAGAAGCTGTGACGGTGGCTACTGCGTGGCAGAGAGCTCAAGGCTCTCTGTGGAACTCGGGTGCTGTCATGTCCTGGAAATTTTGCACTGGAGATTCGCTTGCTGGGGTTTACTGGAAAGCTACCCTTTTGGGTGGTGGGGAGAGCTGTTGGCAGAACGGAGGCAGCCCACTGCAAAATCCCGCGAGAGGATCGTCAGGGCAGCTGCTGGCCTCCCCACACTGCTGCCCACACTACACTGAAAGCGCCCAGCACTACAGCAGCCTGGCACCCGAGAAGCTAGACTCTGCAGCAGCTGAGAGCCGGTGCTGGAGAAGCTATTCCCCCGCAGGAATCAGGTAGTGGAGAAGCTGTGACTACCAAAGGAGCTTGGCCTAGGAGAAACTATCTACAGGGCAGGAGCCTGACGCTGGAGCCCACGTCGCAAGAACTAGAAAGGGAGTTACCGAATGGTGGGTGTTTCAGACGCTGGGGGAACTGCAGAGGCAGAAGGAGCCCACAGTGCTCCTATAGAGGGTCCCTCTGCCTCCCGTGCCTTCTGCTGGCAAACAGTGGCACAGTGACATCGTGCTAGCTGACAAAGGAAAAAAATGTTCAGAGGACGCAGCCAGCTCTCTTTCAGTAGAGCGAACAAGTAATGTGGTTTTAGAGGTGAGATGCAACAAACAGAGAGCTGACACAGAAAGTCGACACCTTTTTCAATATTCTTTTTAGGGATTCCTGAGCAAAAGTTGGAAAACCACCAATGACACACGTGGTATCACTACTAGGGATTCTCAAGAGGCAGTTTTGCTTCTTGTTTTGAATACAAAGTATATAAAGCAATTGCTGAGTGTCAGGGTGAGCAAGTGTGTGTTTGTGGTTATTCTCAGAAGGAAGGGAGTGAGAGATGAAAAGCAGAACAGACTAACTAGGAATGTTCTGAGAAAAGCAGGAGGGAGACTCAAATGAAGTACTGGACCTGAAAAAGTCTAAGTGCTTCCCAAGCCTTCATTTCCCTTACCTGGTCCATAGTCATAGCATATACACCCATGCAGAAGCTTCTTTTTAAAACTTGGTCTCTCTCTCTCTCTGTGTCTGAGGCACACGCCATTACTTGCATACAGGGCTTGGCAGACAACCCTGAGGTTGGTCCTCATCTTGCATCTTGTTTGAGGGAGATCTCTAGTTCCTCCTTGCCAAGTAGGGCAGCCTAGGTGGCCCACAGGCATCTGAACTCTCCCATCTTGGCCCCTTCTTCTCAGAAGCGCAGGCATGACAGAGTGTCCCTGTGGCATCTGGCCTTTACACGTCTCCCAGGAATCTGAACCTGAAACCCTCGCGCTCGTGGAAGGCTGTCCCCCCTGAGGCATTTCCCCAGCCCACAGTCCTTCACCTGACTGACACACATACATTATACTTCCTCACAAAATGCCTACTTAACGATTCCCATTTTAGTTTTAAACGTGTAATGTAAACTCTTTCCTTCTTTGAACAATACCTTGCTTTCTGCTGCTCTCCAGGTACAAGAACCTCATTCACAGCCGTCTTATAAACCAAATCTGTAATTCACCCCACCATTCATGCTTTCTTCACATTCACAAATTTTACCAAGCTAGTTTATTCCTCAGACAGTACTACTGACTTTCAGTTAGTAAATTTACTGACAGAAGCAAGAATGTTCTCACCCCTAGTTATTTAAACTTCTAAAATGTCATAAAGTAAATTTATTAACCCATCAGATAAACCAACGAGAGAGAGAGAGAAGAGAGTTGGTAGAACAGTTACTTTCAGAAAATACTTTTGGCCATTTCTATTGTGCTATGGCTGGTGCTACTGCCGGGTGCCATGGAACAAATAAAATAATGTTACAAAGTATTTTTCTCAGGGTAGCTATGGTCTTGTTGGTGCAATGTGGAAAACAAACAGTTATAAGTATCACCATGCACCTGATTGAAATGCTTTTGTAGGTAACTGGAGGATATGACTGTCAAGTCGCAAGGATTCATGGGACTGATGCTGTTTCACTAGGGGGCAGGGTAAGAAAGAGGAGGAGGAGGGGAAGAGAAGAGAATGGATAGTGAGCAAGGGAAAGGGGAAGGGAGAGGGGAGAGAGGAAGAGAGAAGGAGCAAGCTTGGGCTTTTCCTGTTGGAGGATCCTAACAGAATATCATATGCAAAGAGGAATTAGAAATAAGATCAGAGGTGTTTTTGTGTGTTTGTTTGTTTTTTGTTTTGTTTTGTTTTTTTTTTTCTCAAGAAAATGAGAGGCTGGTCCAGCAGGGATGGAGAGATGGGCTGTGTGAGAACAGTGGGAGATGCAGCTGGAACACTGTCGTGAAGAGAAGCCTTTAACCTACCTGAGAGCCTGGAAGCCCTGGCATTCTTCTCTCCATCGAATTCTCTCTGTTTGTTCCTTCCAGAGTAATCGTGGTCCCTGTACCTGTGCTCCCTAGCATGTTCATTCCATCGCTGCAGTTTCTACTTTGTCCAGGATTACTTGCATTTGTGCGTGCGTGTGCTTGTGTGCGTGTGTGCACGTGTGTGTGCGCATGCCTTAGGTGTGTACCTTCCATTCACTAAGTGAACTTCACGATGGAAAGACCATGTCCTAGTAGTATTTTTCTCTTAGCTCCTGGCACATAATAATCACCAGATATTTATTGGCTGATCTCAGGCATATCTCATTATGTCTGATTTTGGAGAAGGATTTGAGTACAGAAAAGCATGATGAGAATGGGAAGTCAGTCATAACAATGCATAAATTAGATTTCTGGGAGTAAAAGAGGGGGCATAGGATTGTAATAGAGTCATTGGGAAGCTTGGCTAGCTGATAAATTGCACCATTATATGCTGTCAACCCCTGATACCTCTGTCTGCAACTCATGCCAGATTTTCACTAATCTGTAATCCTCCATGGAATAGCACATTTTGTAGTATAGGCTTATTAATAAGAAAAATAATATCATTAAATAATAGCTAATGCTTATATAGCAATTATCATATGCCTGGCCTGATCCTAAGAGCTTCATATAAAAATCATGTAATCTCTTCAACTACACATTTCATAGACAAGAGAACCAAGTAAGGAAAATCTGTGAGGGCCATAGTTGGCATGTGAGTGTATTTTAAATGGTAATGCTCAATTTAAAAGGAATTCTAAACTAATAAAGTATTCTCTAAATAATGAAAAAAAAAAAGGAATCCTATGGTGCAATGCTTTCTATTTTATTTTGGCTGATCAGGCATGGTTGTTTTGGTCAACATCACTAGAACAAATGGAACACACACCTATCCCAGTTCTCTGTGGTCAGCTTGTTCCAGTACCTGAGGACCACAGTAGAAAGCTGGAGATCATCTCTATTTAGGAAAAAGGCCAGCTCTGTTGTCAGGAATGACTCAGCTTGAAAGACACTTGGAGCCATCCCAACAAGCTGTAATGAATATGCAAGAAGCTAGGAGGCCATTCAGCCCCTAGGAGGCAGAGCTGGACTAGTGGACTTGGAGTGACTAACAGAAGCATAGTATTTTCACACATTATTTCTCATCTCATGTTTTCTCAAGTAGCTATATTTCATGTTTATCACTTCTTTCAGAAAATCTTATTATACTTCTTAGAAGACTGGTGTCAGCCGATGTGAGCAATTCTAAATGTCTTCTCCGTATTCCCAGCTTCCTCGAGTAATCAGATAGGGAACGGCCAGAAGCAACTCACTGGATTACATAGAATGCCCAAATATGTTGGCTCAAATTCATTCTCTGAAAAGTGGGAAAAACAGAGCCAGACAGTGTGAAAATGAAATACACAAACAGGCCTCGTATATGCTGGTCTGTAAAATCACGTTACATGTAGGTGGATTGACCGAGTTTAGGGGCACACACCATCACAACAGCCCAGTAAGGTCTGTGAAATGTGAATAAGTAGGGCCTGTCAGAGCGGGTCTGTCTGTTAACTATAGATGCTAGTGTGACGACTTACTGCTTCAAGCCTGTGCTGCACCATTCAAGTGGAACCCTGCTGCAGAGCTGTGCACACACGCTGTATTTCACACAGGTCCCTCCCCCTGTACTATTTTATTCTAGGCCACCAGAAAATTGAAGCCATTTTTCAGCTCTTTAAGAATATAAGCTCTTTCACTGAGAGGATTCCAGTCCAGTGCCACACACACTTCACTCACCTCTGCTGCTCCCTGCCGTCTCCCACTCAGCAGGGCAGGAGACTTTCACACCCTTTGCCAACTGTGTGCCTGTGTGGCAGGGAGGATGGGGTGAGCAAGGAGATGGAGTTGCCTCTTGTTCTCCTCTACTGAGATCTTGCTTCCTTGACTCCATCGGTCCTGTTCTTGTGGTCTGTACCCTCTCAGCCACAGTAGAATTCTGAAGGCAACATAAACTTATCGTCAATATTACTTCTTCGTGGGATTCTCCTGGAAATTGGTTATAATCCCAGAAAAGTGCTAATCATTTCTGAGATGCATTTACCTTTGAACTTTTAAAGAATAGCCTTGCCCATTACCATAATCTAAGTCCTGGAAAGCTCTGAGATTGCTCTGAAATGAAGCGGATTCTGAGCGGCGGCTGAACTGAAGAGGCCCCGTGCTTTTGAAGAGAATATAGGCTGGGCCTTCCGAATCCCGCCGCCCCTCCCTGACCTCTCACACCCTCTGGCCCGAAGGGCGTACAGTTT
The DNA here is from genome assembly GCA_028658305.1 of Pachyuromys duprasi. Lineage (NCBI taxonomy): Eukaryota > Metazoa > Chordata > Mammalia > Rodentia > Muridae > Pachyuromys > Pachyuromys duprasi. The sequence goes on from CM053766.1 coordinate 53,057,011, forward strand.
GCAGCAGAAGTTGTTTATATCTTTGCCTCATTGGAAAGTTCAGGATAAGACCACAGATGGGGTGGGAGAAAATGACTTTCCTGGGCTACTGGGAAGAATAGGGAGCCCAAGCCACCACTGCTATTATACCTGACCTCCAGACCACTGTGAGCAGGGAGAGCACAACACTCAGGAGGTGAAGGAAGACCGTGTCTGAGAAACTACCAAACTATAGAAAGACGCAAGACATAATTGGAGTTGTGGTAACATATAAATACAACTACACACACAAAAAGCTTGAAACTATAGTACATATAAAAATGCCAAGATACATGAAGGTATGTATTTGAGTGTGTGTTTGTGTGTGTGTGCTCTGAGAAAGCCATTTTGCCTTGTATTAACAAAATCATAATACTAATAAATCCGCACGTGGGTAAGAATGGCTTATATTTATCTCAGCCAATTATAGTGTTTAGGACAAACCAGGAGACAGTGCAAATTTATTGCAAGATTTATCTTGGATAAGTGAGAACCAGACAGTTAACACATACGAGTCTGCTTCGTGGGCTTTGAAATCAGACAGTTCATGAAAAGAGTGTGCAGGTTTAAGTAAGTACTCATGAGGGAATCCACAAGGTGCTGCTCTCTAAATGAACAGTTCTATTTTTATATCGTCAGAACGTGTGTAACAAGAACTGCAGAAAGTTTAATCCAGGCACATGTCTTGAGTGGCTTCCACGTGGGTAAGGGACCCATGAGGGGACACTGTCAAGGGACTTCCTCTTGCCGCCCAGAGCACCAGCTGGAAGCAGCGCTGCATTGTTCAAGCACAGATTTGCTGCAAAAGCCTAAGCAAGTTATGCAAATATTCCTTTCACCTTTCCCTCCCCTAAAATGGTGTGGACAGCAACAGGTTTGTTTTTGTTTTTTTAACAGCGTTATGTGTCAAATCCAGGAATTATAAGGATATGCCATAAGAACATAAAGTAAGGTTTGTAAAACCATAACTTCAATTCTGTAGATAAACTGCAAGCAGCATGCAAATCTATAGTTCTCAAAATTAAGTCATCAGTTTTTCTCATTTCATTATTAATATTAAAATTGCATGTTTTATTGTAGGCAGCACTGAGCGAGCTAAGTCCTGAGTATTGTGTGTTGCTGTTGTGAACACAGTCACGTCAAGAACTTGATAGCCTCAGACCCAAGGGGAAATGGCAAAGCCTTCCCTAGTGTGTGTCTAGGGAAATAGCTAACCCTTCCCTCCCCGTCCAATTGTGGGTGTTGACAGTGTGCGGAAAAGCTCTCCCACAGCTCCCCCACCTGGGTGCTCACTGCCTGGGGAGTGCGCCCCTAGCACCTGCTCCTACCTAGATTAACTGACCCTGCCTCGTTGATCTAGCTGTATCCCTGCCTCCTTGTTTATCTGTATGTAATAACTCCTCCACCTCCTTGTTTGTATGTGCGTGGTAACCCCCTCCCTTGCTCAGCGGTATGCAGGAAGCCTGCCTCTCTGCTCAACTCTATATAGTAAGTACGTTGAGCTTCCACCATCCAAGCCTAGCTTTCTTATGTGTCTATATTTTATTTTTTCTCCTTGCTGCCACAGTCAGCAGGGCAATGACTTGGTATTTTATAATATAGTATTTGACCCTATGACTCAGCTCATCCAAATAGTTTCAGTTTCTTACTGAATTAGATTTAGAGACTTTTAGTGTAGATTCTAAATTTCTTAATTAATGTACTTACATAAATATCTGTGGGAAGATACTGGTCATTTCTAAGTCTCTCTTTCTAACAAGTCTATAAACTTCTGGAGGGAGTAGGCTGTGACCTAGGGATTTTGTAATTCCTATTCCTGCTAGTGAAGGGCATTGTGTTTCTGCACATTCTAGGAACTTAACTATTCATCAAATAGCTTAACTATTAGAATTAGATGATCCAACTAGACTCTTGGGGGATAGACATATAGAGGTACTTGGTTGCAAACGTCCACAATTGTTCTCTCTTACCATGTTTCCCAAGGTGATTCTTTAAAGGGCAAGTCACACAGACTGTTCTCTCAGTAGATGTTCACAGCATAAATAGCACCGTTGACACCTGCAAAGGTGTATTCCCACCTCAGAGGGGAGGTGACAGTGCCCATTTGGTTGGCGCATTCTTTCAGGAAAGCACTGAGCAGAGCAGAAAGTCACAGACCAGGACCAGGCATTCAAAGATGGATTAAAAGAAATATAAGAACCAGCTTTTATTGTTGAAAACAACCGCAATACACATTCAGATCAAAGTGCTAAAAGAAAAGAAAACAAAGCAACAACAACAAGAAATGGTTCACAAGAAGACGAAAGCAAAACCACACTGAAAAACAATACTGGCCTTCCCCTGGCATTCCGCGGTTCTAGCAGTAAGGGTAAGGGTGGAGAAGATGGCAGACGGTCCCTGCAGAGACCAGCTAGGAAGATGTATCAGAAGACAAGGGTTTGAGCTGCAAGCCCAGACATATGTAGTGGAGGGGGGAAAGCACCCTTTCCATCACATTAGATGGCCATGGCATCTCCCTTCTCCATTTACCATCAGTAAAACAGGCAAATTATAGGTTGATTAGGTTTTTGACTTTTTTGTTCAGTGTTGGGGGTTCACCTGAATTTAGAAATTCAGCATTTCTGTTGGGGTTTCCAGCTTAATAGAGTATAAGTTTGTTTGCTTGTTTTATAATATTCCCTTATAATATCCTAAATTTCTTTGATGTCTGTTGTGATGTTTCCATGTTCATTTCTGATTCTGTTCATTTAGGTCTTTTTTTTTTTTCCTTCTGATAAATTGGGCCAAAGGCTATCAATCTGAATCAGTTCTTTGTATTACTTTCTTTGTTTCTGTTTCATTGGTTTCTGCTTTGAATTTTACAATTTCTTGCCATTGACTGGATTTGGTGTGTTCCTATGTTCTTCAAAAATTTGTGCTGCATTATTAAGTCATTTATTTATGCTAGCTTTTCTTTCTTTTTTTCTTTTATCCATGATCTCTTCTGGATTGTTTGAACATTTATTGTAGGCTTTGCTGCCAGGTACAAGAGAAAGGTATCCAACGGTCGGGTACAAAGTGATTGCAAAAACTGTCAAAAAATGGAAGCTTTTTAAGATGTGTCAGAGACCATTCACTTACTACCTTTGATCTAAAAAAATAATAACAGTTCCTTTACTGAGCAGCTAAAATCCATCATTACTCGCACCTTAGTATTCTGCTCAAAATCACCATGTCAGTCACAACTCACATCTGCACAAGGACTAGGCAGCACTGAGTATTATGTGTCTTTCCTGTAAGAACTGCTTTTAGTCTGTACCAGAGGTTTTGGTGTGTTTTTATTTTAATTAATTTTCAGAAAAAAATTTGCTTTCTTGATTTTTTTCTTTGACTCATTCATCATTCAGTAATAAATTACTTAATCTCCATGAGTCTGCATATTTACTGGAGATTTGTTTGCTGTTAAATTTAAGTTTTATTGCATTGTAGTCAAATAGTATACAAAGAGTTATTTCAACCTTTTCAAGTTTGTATAAAGATTTGTCTTATGTCTCAGGGTGTGGCCTCTTTTAGAAAAGCTTTTATATGCTTTGGAGTAGGATGTCTATTCTTTGGTGTTTAGGCAGAATATTCTATAGGTGTCTGTTATGTTCATTTGATGCATGATGTCACTTGTTTCTATTAATCTGTTTTTTTATCCAGATGACCTATCTATTGGAGACAGTGTGGACTGATGTTACTATGTATCTTTACATCCAATAGGATTTTTATGAAATTGAGGGCCTTGAGTTTGGTGGGTAGGTTTGCTGGGTATATTAGTCCAGGAAAGCTGTCATAGTGTTTTAGGGCTTGGAATACATTGCACCAGATTCTTCTGGCTTTCAAAGTTTCCATTAATAAGTCAGGTGTTATTTTGATGAATTTTCTCTTATATATGACTTGTGTGTGTATGTGTTTGTGTCTGTGCACGTATGCTTCTCTTGCAGCTTTCAATACAGGTTCTTTGTGATGTATATTTATTGTTTTAATTATTAAATGCCATGGGGATTTTCTTTTCTAATCTTGTCTATTTGGTGTTCTCTGTGTGTGTATGTGTTTTTTGGGTTTTGTTTTTTGTTTTTGTGCCTTTTCTATATGAATGTATCTTTACTTAGTTTGGGGAAGTTTTCTTCCTTAATCTTGTTGGATATTTGATGTATGCCATTCTCCCTCATCAACGCCTATAACTTGAAGTTTGTTTTTCCATGGTGTTTTCTATTTCCTGTGTGTTCCTTTCTTTTTTGTGTGTTCTCATACACACAGGTGTTTAATTTTGTATGTTTTTTGCTTATTTGGTCTAGATTCTCTGTTTTATCTCCAAGGCACGATATTCTGTCTTCTACTTGATTCATTCTACTTGTAAGGCTTTCTTTTGACTTTTGTAGTTGGGCTATTGGGTTTTTCAATTCCATTTTTATTTCAGCTTGGTTTCTCTTTAATGTTTCTATATCCTGATTGAATTCCATTTTCAGATCTTGGATTTTCTTTGTCATTTCTACCAGTCCTGTTTGTATTTTCTTGGGCATCACTTAGGTATGTATTCTCAAGTTCTTTCTTTTTAATTTCATTGTGTTTTACTTAAACTCCTTGAATTCTTTGATGGAGTTTATAACTATTCTTTTAAATTCTGTCTCCTGTATTCATCTAGATAATTTTTGTTGGTAAACATTTATACAGAAGTGGGCTTTGGAGAGGAGATACTGGCTTGATATTGTTGGTAATTTTGTTAAGAGATTTGGGCATAAGGACTCCTTTTCTCAGGTGTAAGCCTGATATAAAAGGAGCAGGTTAGTGCAAAGGAGAGGCTGTGCATGTAGGCTTGGCCTAGAGGTTGGAAATAGCTTGGGTGGAATGAAGTCAGGTGGACAGAGGGGACTGGGCTATTCATAATGCACTTCCTGGCCCAAGCCTAGAGTGTGGGGGTGGATTTTGCATTTTTAAAACTATTCTATGCTGGTTAGCATATTTTTGTATCATAATTACTCTTAGTGTTTGTGTGTGTGCGTGTGAATGTGTGTGTGTGTTTAGGCTAGAGGTTGACTTTGGATGTCATTGTTTGGGTACCATCTATCTTATTTTGTGAAACAGGGACTGGCCTCATGTTCACCAAGTATTATGCTTGCTGGCCAGCAGGCCTAAGAGATCTGCCTATTTCCACCTCCATAGTATCTGAGTGACAAGTATGAGTCACCATTCCCAGATAATTTATGTAGGATCAAACTCAGGCCTCCATGCTTGCAGGAAAGGCATGTTACTGACTGAGCCATCTCCCTAGCCTTGTTTTTTATTTTTATCATCTCAATTTCCTGGCTAAATTTCTCACTCCCATCATATCATGGTTTTCTTAATTTCACCGAATTGCCTCACGATGTTTTATATGTCCCAGTGAGTTTCTTATGATCGTTATTTTTAATTCTTCTCAGGCATTGAATAGATTTCTTGTTCTTTGGAGTTTGTTCCTCAAGAGCTGTGTTCCTCTGAAGGCATTGTGTTATTGTTATTATTATTATTTTATAATTTATTCACTTTGTATTCCAGTTGTAGGCCCCTCCCTCATCTCCTCCCAGGCCTACTCTCCTTCTTCCTCTGCTATCCCTCTTCCCTAGTCCACTGATAGGGGAAGCTCTTCTCCCTGACTGTCCCTAGTCTATCAGGTCCTATCAGGACTGCCTGGATTCTCTTCTTCTGTGATCTGACTAGTCATCCCACCACAGAGAAG
>CM053766.1:53062865-53149073 GCA_028658305.1 Pachyuromys duprasi
AGAATTGAGGGCTTACTATGTGCTAAACTTTATGCTAATAACTTTTAAAAAGCCCTGTTCTTTAATAGCAAAAATCAAAGGCCACACAGGAAGCGTTGGGAGTAGGGCCAAAGCTCAGGTCTGCCTAGCCCCAGGCCTTCTCTCCTCAGCTCCTGTGTTACAATGCTTCCCATTTTGACTGATTAGTCTTTTACTGAGCAGGTCACCATCTGGCAGCTCTCTGGTGTTAATTGGCGCTAATTTTCTGATGATGGCCAAGTAACTGTTAAAGTAAAGAAAGCTGTGATTAAGGTGCAAGGAAGCGAGGTGAAATTCCCAGCCTCCCTCACTCCACTGAGTGTAGCTGACTAAGGTACTTAACCTCTGACAGCTGTTGCTTTCCTCATCTGTAAGGCAAGGATAATGCCCATATGACAAGGACTTCTGAGATTAAGTAAACAATGTTTTAAGAATAGGAAAAAAATCACTATAAACATGAAACATTAGTATTAAGCACTTCCAAGAATTATTCTAATATTACCTGGCACAACGTCCATGGGTGAGAGGGGTTGACCTGTACTTGCAGTAAAGGCCAGGGTTGAGTAAGTGCTGCTTTGGAATTGTGAGAAGTTGTTTTTCTGCTCATTGAGTGGCTGATTTCACAATGGAGTTGATGATGATGAAGAATAGTGATTAGCTGCAGGAGTTAGGGGAGGAGGTTCATTTACTTGTCCAAAATAAAGATAATCTAGAGAAGCCTAGGAAACAATAGATCCTGGTCTTTCAGGAACTGGCCAAGATATAGCCAAGGTATTCTATGATTTGGCATGAGACATTCATTTGAAAGTTAGTGGGCCCAGTGACCAATTCAGAAAAAGCCCAACTGGTAGCTAGGGCACTTAAAACCGAGCCAGCTTGAAGAACTGATTGAAGGTAGGAAAGGAAAGTGCAAACTCAGGGAGGGTGGCCGTGGCCACATGCTCAGTCTCAAAGTCTGCAAATCTAGATTCCTAGAGAGCTGCAGATTGCACACCTTGCCCTGGCAGAGGCCCTACTTATTGAGGTGGTTGTAGGTCCCAGACTAGTTCCTCTATGCTTTTAGAGTGTGGTTCCCCATCAGTGTGAGTGAGTTTAAGGGAGATCTGATTTGAATGGCAACAGTAGCAATTTAACACATGCTGCAAAAGCACTCAACAACAGATGAAAATAGCTGCTTGTGGACTTGGTGCCAAAGCTCTTACTAATGATTAATTTCATGTTTAACACGTTGGTTGGGATGGAAGATTATGAATGCAGTTTTGAAAGTCTGATAGACTTGAAGTTATAACCAAGAATGAATATATATAAATGATCTGTAAATGTGTTCTTTTGAATGTTTGTATCATTCGAATATTAGTTTTAAACAATTCTAGGTCAATGAAATATTAACTTCTCTTCTGTGCAAAACAAAAAAAAAGTGAAGGCCTTGTATTAGGGACAAATAGTTTACTGAGAAACCTGAACTGGAAGAAATCAAGTGAGTGCTGGCTTACATCATGTATTCAGGGTAGAATACAGTAAGCACTGTTTTCAAAATCATTTGGCCACAGAATCAATCTGTTATATGAAAGCCATATTTTGAGGCTACCATTTTTGATATTGTGGACTGCGAGATGCTGGAGTAGACAAGGATGCATGAGTTTAGAACCAAGGCCAGTGCTAGAGGTGCCAGACTCACGGGGAGCTGGGAAACAGTGTGCGGATGCAGAGGAATAGGAGCCACTTGCTTGGTTGGTCTGTATTAGTAAGCACTTCAGTAGAAGGAGTTCCAAAATGTCGAGTGGCAAAAATGTTGGGGTATGACCTAATTTTCAAGCTATAAAAGTAAGTGGAGATATTGCTGTAAAGGATTAGCTCAGAAAATCTAGTACTCATAATTGAGTCAAGAGGGTTAGGGTAGGAATGTTAAGACTCATCGGACCCCTGCAGTGGTGGGGAAGGCAGCTCAAGGGAAAGTTTTGTTTTTGTTTTTGTTTTGTTTTGTTTGAGTGAAGAAAATGGTACAGAGGGATACACCAAAGGTTAAAAATGTTGGAAAGAGAACTGAGGACCGTAGAATACGCTTCAGGAACAAAGATTGGTTTTTCTCCTGGGAGTAGAAGCTTCTTAGTGGGGAGTAGTTGTCCATCCCCAAGCTGAGTTTCACACTGTTTTAGTTTTCTATATTATCTAGTTTCTCCACCGTGTGGAAATGTTGCTGTAGAGTAGCTGGCAGCCCTCACTAATGTCGCTGTTGTTTCCACTGCTTCATACATCAGAGAATGACTAGACAGCAGCATCAAGCCAGGTAGCTGTCTGCTTCACCAGCCCTGCATTCATGACCACGAATTAGCTGGAAAGGGGCTGCTTTCTTCTGATGCTCAGACCCTGTGTTTACTGGCTTGCACCGTACCTGAAACAAAGTGCACTTTTAAAAATCCATGGGTTGATTTGGTTTTCAGTGGCATCCATTTGCAGGGCGTCTGCTGTAAAGGAAAATTGGCACTATACTGCTAGGGATTTGCACGTTTTACTTCTATGCATTTAGTTAAGTGTATAGTGTTAATGGCAGTCGCATGACTCATAGTCTGCATAACCATAAATTAACTCTGCCGCCTCTGCTGTGCCTTCTTGGAGAATGCTCTGAGAGACCACCCAGAATGTGGAATTTGCGTAGACTGCAAAGGCTCATTCAAGTGGGGACACCCCGCACCACTGACTGACCAATTACACCTGCCTGCTTCAGTATGAGCCCGCTACCCATTTGCTCTTCAAGGAGGTTCAAGCTATTGATCTTAAACTATAAAGGGCTTTTACGGGTTGAATTATGGCGACTTTATAGAAGACCTCCTCTTTCAAATAGAGTGCTTTGTACATAGTAAGCACTCCATAAATGCTCTCAACTATGACTTAATGCGTGTTCCCGACCTTCCAGTGAACTTCTCTGCCTGCTCTCCAGATTGGCGGGAAGGCTTCTGGAATTGTGTCTTTCATATGTGTTTTGCTTGGGGCTTTGATGGGGTATAATTTTATTGACTACATGAAACTTGTCTTTTTATTGATAAGTCATTCTAGGTGGTTTGCTGGCCAATCCAAATCCTTGCAATCTAACATGTTTATTGCTCAACTCATGTTCTCAGAGACAACAGCTATACAATAAAATGGTAGTTTTAAAAAGTTCATTAAGAAAGCATTGAATATATATGTATGTATATATATATATATATATATATATATATACACACACACATACATATATATTTCAGGGACTGGGTCTTTTCCAACAGATTTCTACTTGCTGCTGTTTACGTCAGTATTTCCCACAAATATATAACTTTATTACTATGATATGGAAAAATATTCTCCATGTGAAATTTCACACAGTGTGAGGAGAATCTTCTTTATTTTCCCATTGGGCAAAAAGTTACTTTGAAAATTAGTAATATCAATAAGTTGGAATGCTTAGAAAGTCGAGAAGCTTTGCAACTGTCAATAGAAAGGTTTTCTTCACACTGAAGGAGCGCCAGTTCAGTTAGATGAGCTTAGGGTTGCTCAGAGAACTTACAAACATGCATTTTGAAGCTCAGCTCTGCTTTTCAGACGAGATTGGGCACATTCAGGGAGGAATGGCCATAGATTCCACTCTGCTTTTCAAAAGCTTGATGTGAGGCAGAGAATTTTATGGCTTGTGGAACCATTGACATGGGCCTTTGGGCCTGGTGCTTCATGCTACCCAGGGTCTTATAAGGATGTCAAAGGATTTTTTCAGTTATTTTCATTGTTGTTCTTTTTTTGTTTTTCCTGTACTATTTCACACTGCCCCCATGGAAAACTTAACCAGACCAATAGTTCTTTTGTTATAATATGATGCTGTTCTTATTTCACTGAGCCATTGCTGGTTGAGCTTGTTGTCATATGTTAATTCTACGTAGCATTATTAGAAAACTTTTACTTGGCTTCTAATAAATTCTCGGACCTGACCTGAGCCTTACAAGTAAGTTTCTTATCCCATTCCATGGGTAGTAAAACAGCCCTGGAACTATAATGCATGTGTCTAACCCTCAGGGTTGCAAGATCCTGTGGTAGTTCTTAGGCAGCATCTTCACACAGCGACTGTGAAGGCAGCAGAGGGGCAGAGCCTGAGAAGGGCCTTCCCTCACAATTACCATTTTCCTCCTTTAATGAAGAGCAACCTTTCAAAGGACACTCACAGGGAGGCTTTACCTCTCAGGACTCAGCTTAGCCCTGACTCAGTAATCGATGCATGTGCAAAACCCATTGCCGAAGTGGGCGTGTCTTGGCACCTTTCAGAAACTGCAGTTCTCCTATTGAAGGAAAGAGATGCTAGCTATTATGTTGGCAATTAATAGTAGCCGCAACCATTGTGGCATCAGTACAAAACAGTGCACATAGGTGTGGAAATGTCACAGCGAAGCTCACTAATACCCACAATTAATGTGTAATTGATATGTGTTTAAGAAAACCACCAAGACACAATATAAGGAAACCTCATAGAAACAAATGTGTTATAGAATTACAACTTTGATGAGTGTCAAACACAGGAAGGTGCAGCAGTGCTATGGGCAGAGATTTAGCCCAGTCTGGTCATTTTTCTTCAGAAAACGACTTATGAAGCTAATGTGTGCAGAGCATTTCTGCGGTTAGTGAGCAAGGAGAATGGCGCATCCCAAGTAGAGGAAGCAGACTGTGGTTATAGTGCTTGAGCTGCCGCATGGGTGTTCGACACTCTCGTCTACTGTTTCATCGGAGAAAGGCCTTTGCCTAGGGGTAGGAAGAAATTCTGAGACTGGTGTGCCCCGTATTATAATTTCTGCCCTGGAATATTACAATTGCTGAAGAATTTCCCCCTCTTCCTCTTCCTCCTCCTCTTCTTGTTCTCCCCCTCCTTTTTCTTTTTCTCCTCCTCCTCCTTCTTTTCCTTCTTCTTCTCTTCCTCTTCCTCCTCCCTGCCTCTTCACCTCCTCTTCTCCCTGTTCCTCTTCTTCTGCAGTCAGGCTTTCATGTAGCTCAGTCAGGATGGCCTAGAACTTGCTATATGGATGAGGAAGGCTTTGACTTCCTGATCCTTCTGCTTCAATCCCCCACTGTTTTGTGGCACCATAGCCAATTCCTACACTGTTGGGGGATCAAATTCAGGCCTGACTGTATGCCAGGAAAGTATGCTACCAACCAAGCTAATCCTCAGCCTCAACCCTTTTTATTTTGACATATATAGATTGTCCGGTATAAGCAGAAAATGGTAATGCTCATTACTTTCCCCAGGCGCATAAACTCTAACCAGTGACTAAATCTGCCCTCTCTTGAAAACCTGCAGTTTTACTATAAAAAGAATGTGTATGTTAAATATTTAAATTATTTTAAACATTTATATGATAATTGGATTGTCTACTGTCAACCCTTTCTGACTCGAAATTCACAAGCTCTCCTGCCCCAGCCCCCAAATTCAAACATTTGTAAATTTTAGTGTAAGCCTTGCTGAGACCTGGCTGTGGATGCAGTGTGCCCACCAAAAGTTCATGAGCTGGAACATTGGTCCCCAGTGTGATGGTGTTCAGGTGCTGGGTCTTTAAAAGGTGGGGCCTGGTATGAGATAATTAGGTCACATGGTCGCCATGAGCCACAAGAGAGGTGCTAAACATCTCGGAAATATTATCTCATCTATGCAGCCCTGTGCCTCTTTAAAGCTTTGGAAAATGAAAAGGGGCGACTGTATGTTGGAAAGCTGTCATAGTCAGACCAAGCGCCTTCCCTTGCTGATTGCCAGAGGAACTGATTAAATAATTCTGGCCTTGGATGTGTAAGTGTGTAGTCCAAGGACAGAAGGGGTGTCTTTACAGATGCCATGAAAAGCTTTGTGCTTTTCTTTTTCTTTTTCTTTTTCTTTCTGTATTCCGGCATCTAGTATAGCTATGACTAGAACTAAGCCTTCGAGGAAGTATGCTCAGGAGGGACAGAGTGCCTTGACTGTTACCATCTGTGCCCATAATACTATATGTTCTTCGCCCCCGCCCACTGGTGATTGCTTGTTCCTGTCTATACTTTCTCAGAGTTCTTATGAACAGAGATTATCATAACAGAGGCTACGATGCAGTATGACACAGCAGACCTTGTGTCTCTAGTTAAGGGAGCCTGTAGCTTCCCTTGGCAGACATCTGAGAACACACACCAGGTGTGTTAGGTGCTGTGGCTACAAAGGGTACCAACCCGGAGGTGAAGGAGGGAGTAGGTAAGGACGCCAGCTGAGTAGCCGGTAAGAGGCTTCGAGCTGTCATGGGGGATGGTGTGATCGTGAAGCCAGGCTTTCCCAACTCATAGATCTCAAGGAGAGACATGATCCTGCACTGGAAATGGGCAGGCGCATAGAAGAGAAGGACAGACAGAGGTGAGGGAAGGGTTTGGAAAGGAAGTTTGGTCTGCGTTACAGAGCTGCAAAAAAACTGTGATGGGCTAGACCTGAGGTAGAACTAGAGGGCACTGTGAATCTCGCATGTGATAGCGCTAGGTTCATGTCCTAGCATTATGCCGAGAACGGTCCCAAACCAAATCTGTGGTTACATACATGTATACATACATACATACTTCTATTTGTACACATATATATACATATATATATATATATAATCTGTATATGAAAACTGTTGATTTTGTTAAAAAATAAGATGAAATTTGAGAGCACTTGAGAAAATGAATTTTCGTGACCAAAGAAACCTTTTATTTTCCCGTTTCTTCTTTGATGAGTTCTCTGGAAGCTAATTTAGGTGAGGAGAGCCACCACTTCCAAAGCACTTCGGTGCTCTGGCGTAATTTCAAAGAAATCTCCTTCCTCAGTTAGTTAGCTGTGTTTCCAGAGGGGGAAAATCTTCTCCGTCAGCGTTATGTCCTTAACAGGACCCCCGCTGCTCTATCCTTGTATCTCGCTGCGGCAGCTGGGAACGTCCATGCCGCTGATTGTGAACGTGTGATATAAATCCGACTGAGCATGCCCACTAATTGGTTTGAGCACTCGGTAGAGACAATGCTGTCTTATAGTGGCCTGTGAGGGTAGGCGCAGTCACGGGGTTAATTCTGCTTGAAAGCACACCAGCAGCATCTTGAGAGTAATTACCCAACAGCAGTTTCCCACAGCCGGGCCGAGGGCTTCAAAGGCTTCTGAGTTTACAGCCAGCATTAACCTATATCTGAGACATAATGTTCCCACAAGAACTCTGTTCCCTCTTCCTCCTTATTAAGTGTATGGGGTTACTAAGTTCATGTGCTGTGTGCTAAGAACCTGCTGGAAAATTACTTGGTGCTAAGTAATTGAAAATCTTCAGTAATAGCGTAAAAGGCATAACTATGGATTGGATTTTTAAAAAAATTATTGCTCCATAATATGATTGAAGTAAGTTTATCTGTAAAGAAAGATAGGATATTTTAGAAAATAAGATGCCTTCTCTGAAAAGCAAACTTTGAAAGTTATTTATTTTTTACTATGTAATCTGAATTACTGTATTTATTCAATTGGAAAAGTTAAAATTAATATGTATGCTTACATTTAGGGAAATGATTTTATTTCTTGACCATTATATAGGAATCTGTAATTACTGCATCTCCCACCCCAGATCTTTTACAGTTTTATATTAATTTTTCCTTTTCCTTTTCAGGTCAGAAACCAAATTTGACTCTGGTTCAGGTATGTTTACATTAATAATGTTATTCTGAATATAATCCTCTGAAAAGTAATTCAATGCATCAAGAACCATTTTGATTTTAAACAGACTGAACAATCTCCTTTCAAAACATGAGCACCACCTCAAAGCAGGGCCGTGGGATGCTTCAAATCATAATTTGAGCTGATTAGGATCTTTCGTAGTTTTGAAATAAACATTAAATGCCCTCTAACGGCAGCATTTCCTTTTAAAAGCAGGGGTGGCTGCTGCGCATGCTCATTGCTCACAACAGAGCATTGCTTTGCCTATAGATGAAGCATCTTAAATGTTAGAAGGGTTTCTGCAAGTGATTTGGGGGTGGTGGGTACATCTCAATCGAGCAAAGTATGAAGAGTTTCATACAGTAGAGGTGCAAATTCATCTATGACATAAGTGTTTTAATGTTTTATTGGGGGGGGATATAGAAAACTGAAATCGCCTTAATCTATTGTTCTGTATCTATTGAGACAGAATTTACCAACAGCAGTAACTATCATCAGTCACGTTAGATGTTTCCTTGTCGTTCAGCATGGGTGTGGTCCCTTAACACTCAGGATTGGCTGGACCATTTACCTCTTGCTGAGATCCGTGTAGAGTTTCCAGTGGTGTTTACAATTAAAACACAAAGATTGCCTGCACTTGGGTACCAAGGAATTATGCCCTCTGATAAATTGTGAATACATCAACATTAGTTTCTAATCGATAATCATTTGCAGGAAAAAAAAATCACTTAATGCCTTGGATTTAAAAGTCACATTTTTACTTGTGAGTTTTCACCATATCTTAGTCTAAAATGTGTTTGCTGATTGAGCACAGAGAAACCAGTGGCTGTAAATTCCTTTGGATGGTGGCATCACAGAGCTAGCTTGCTTTGTCTCTCTCTTGTGCCTGGTAATCCTTGTGTGGTACAGCTTTATGATTTTCTCTAGTTTACAGGGACTCTTGTCTTAGCTGATGAAGTCTATAGATTTGACCTAATAAATTCACCTAATTTAAATACCAGGATTCCAAAGCTCTTTCTAGTCAGTGTTCTGGGACTTCTGAATCATGGGTTCCACTGATGTTGCAAGGTAAACAAAAATCAAACAGAAAAGATCAACAATATGGAGACTGAAGGTGAAATGACATGGAAACTACTATTTGACTATTGAGTCAATGAAATTGACTCAAATAGGGAGAAAATGTTGAAATCTCTAAGTAGAATAATAAAGGGATGGAGAATAAAATTATACAATAGCTACGTGTCTTAAAAATTCTGTCAGTCACCAAGTAATAACTGTTGTTTATTGATTATATAACTTAGTTCCTTAAAAATCAGACAAGTTGTTTTTAAAGTTCAAGACTTGGAATATGGCTTTTAAAAATGAAAGGTTCACTTTGAAAGCTGGGAATAGTGTGCAAAACTAAAATATTAGACTGCTATTGTCAAAGTTAAATAATTTATGTTAAGATTTTTAATCCAAATTAAAGTGTGCTGCTAAATTCAAGCACAGAAGGCTAGTGTTTATCACGGAAATAGTTATAACATCTGTACAGGCTCACATTTCACCCTTTTGACCTAAGATTTTTGCCCACAATGCTTCTCTTCAATTTCTGTTTTTTGAATGTCTATGTTAGAAAACATCTGCATATCTTTGAAAACTTCAGTTAGAGATGCCTAAAGTCTTATAGGAAAGAGGACTTAAAAGTTTATTTGTACTTTGATTTTTGCATTCAACTATGGAATAAATTTAGATGTTTTAAAATTAATAAAAAGTAAATTTTTTCCCCTTCTGGGCTCTAAGCTCTCAGCTTACCATTGATGAGGAATCAGACAAAGGAAACATGGTGTTTATTCTTTGGTGTTTTTATCATGCAAATTTGGGTTATGAATAAGATAACATGTTGGAACAATTAAATGGCGACTTTAGTAGGTTTAGACTATTCATCAAACACAGAAGGTACTAGCTCTA
Source organism: Pachyuromys duprasi (assembly GCA_028658305.1). Taxonomy (NCBI): domain Eukaryota; kingdom Metazoa; phylum Chordata; class Mammalia; order Rodentia; family Muridae; genus Pachyuromys; species Pachyuromys duprasi. The sequence continues at coordinate 53,072,524 of CM053766.1, forward strand.
TTTAATGTTGTACACGGTTTGACATAGCAAGGTCTTTGGCTGAAGAATGGCACCACATTAAATATGATGGTCAATGACTAGCCACAAAGCAAAGGATTTCAAAGTGTATGTATGTATATGTGTGCTTACATATTTTGCATAAACATACATATTGTTTGTTAAGAAAAGTACCTAGCTGAATTGAATTGAGCTCACTGCACAATATTTGTAGATTGTAGAGATGAGTTTCAAGCTGTTTGGTAAGATTTAGGAGGGAGGAAGGCATGTATGTATGGAGGCCAGAGATAACCTTTGCTGGATGAAAAGCATGTACCACCATGCCTGGCCTTATTTCTCTGGCTGAGAACTTGCCAAGCAGGCTACATTGACGTCCAGCAATTTCAAGGCATCCTGCTCCCTCCACCTCTGGACTGCTGTGAAATGATTACAAGCATGAGCCACTGTGCCTGGAGAGAAAAACTAAGGCTGAGCCTCTTCTCAGCTCCTTAAATTAATTTTTAATTACAATTGAAGACTTGATTTATGTGTATGTGTGCCTGCGCTATACAGCATATGTATAGTGTCCTCAGAGGCCAGGAGAGGGTGCTGGATCTTCTAGGATGTGGGTTACAGGCAGTTGAGAGCTGCTATGTAGTTGCTGGGAATCCAGCCTGGGTCTTTCTCAAGAGCAGTAGATGCCCTTAACCACTGAGCCATCTCTCCAACCCCTCAAATTAAAAAAAAAATTACATTGAAAACTTAGTATAGTATTTATCAGTGATTACCACATAACTATCATCTAAATTTTACTATTATTAAAATTTTTCCACAATATTTTGAAGGACAGTAAATTTTTTCTGGTATTCAAAACCTGACAATTACAGATTGTTTTGACCTACTGAATGGAGTCAGTTAAGTCTTCAGAGTTTTCACCGGTTGTAGAAGTTTGGGCCACACATAGATTATGCATCAGAGGGTTGAGGCTCTTCCAGCTTCACACTCGGGTGGACAGACTGAAATTCCACCCGTGGAAAGTCATCTAGTTAGGAAATCCTGTGGCCACCAGAGCAGAGGTGCTGCATCCATTCTGATCTAAGAATCCCCCATGTCCCACTGCATGATGAATCTGCAGGAGCCTGGAGCTCCTGGGTGCCTGTGATTTCTGTGTGCTGAGTTTTAGACATTGGTATAAAATGTGCGCTATTGATTTGTGACTCAGCAATCCGGAGTTTGGCTTTGTCAGTTGGGAATAGTAAGCTGGCCTTCTTTCTGAAGGAACTTGAACGTTTCGGTGTTAACATGAGTTCCTGGGGGATGTCTCTTGCCTGAGAGCTTGTGGAGTCGGCGATCTTACTAAGAGAGTAAAGCAGACTTCCTTTTCCGCTCAGAACTAGCAAGAAGCTCTGCACTTCACCCCACCGCCCAACTGGGAAGCTTGTTGATGCTAGAGAAAGCAGAGCACTGAGTTTAATGCAGTGACCAAACATGAAAGCCATTTTCAAGTCTCAGGAGAGACACGCTTTTGAAGGGGGAGAACTGTGGAGCATATTGCGTGATAGGCTATATAAACAGAGCCCCGGAGGTCAGTGTGTGGATGCAAACCAATTAAACAGAGAACCCTGGCTTTACTCTCTGTCATCCGGATGGGGAGGCTCACTCGCCATCGTGGACAGAGTTGAAGTGTGAACTTTGCTGGAGGAAAGATTGGCACTTTTGGAAAATTCGTTAACTCTTTCAGCCCATGAACCAAAACAATTTTTCTTAACAAAGACTCCTAGAAAGTTAGAAATAAAATGGAAAACATGTGCTCTTTTGGCCATTCTGGATATCCCCCATAGCAGAAGTATAGAATGAGCAGAATGGAGAAAAACTAGGTTGGGTGGTTGAAAAGACCCAGGTCTTCAGTAAAATCACAGAACATGTGTGTGGTTCAAGCTCTTGCAGAGTAACTGCAAAAACGTGTGGGTTTTAGTCTCTTCTAAATTCTAGGTATTGAGCAAAGGTGTAGTTTGAATTTACTAATCAGTAATGTGGCAAGACATTGTTATTTTCTGTCTAAGATTCTGATGCTTACAAGTTAGTAACTGCCTGTTACCGACTGCCTGTAGCCTTATGCTGTGCCTTTAAACATCTCAGGCAGTATCGGGGTGAAAAATGAAATACCAAGTTAAAAGGTGTAGTTGCATGGCCCATAAAAATTCAAAACAAAGTTTGGTATAGAAAGCGGATAAGCTTACGTTTCGCACTTGTTGCTTCTGCACTGCTTGGAGTAGCTGTTTTGAGGAAATAGGCTCATAGAACACAGCGTCTCAAAGGTATAAGATTTCATGAAAGCAAATCATGGAGGATTAAGAAACCTAATGAGCGTGGCTGAGTTTGGAGTGTAAGGTGGGAGCTCCGTTAAATAAAGCCCAAGCGTAGAGGGTGAGGAGGTCCTAAAGGACGCGATAATAAAAGCATGAGAGAATATAATTATCCTGAAGGGTGGAAAGAAAACAAAGTCCAAGGAACAAAAGCAGCTAGTGTCGTTGTTAGGATCTGCAGTTAAAAGGAATCACCACACTAGGCTAAGGAAGTCAAAGAATAGAATCAGTTGATGCCCAAAGGCACCAAAATGCAGAGCGCAATATTATGAAAGGCAGTAAGCTGAGGGAGACTTTGAACAGTACAGATTTAGAGTTTTAGACTCTTTAAGAAATAAGGCAATTTGTGATTCTCAAGAAATGTTAATAAGGAAAATACTTTCTATTCTTGAATGACTATACTGACAATATATTTTAGCTTCACAAATTTGTGACTTAAATTTCTTATTTTAAAGACAATGAGAAAAATAAAAATAAAATATGAGTCTCTTTAGAAGAATACTGAAATCTGTATTTTGGACACCATTCAATAAAAGTAAGAAAAATACTGGCTATTCAACAATTCGTTCATTCAGCTTATATTTATTGGGAATGCTATGTGCCAGATGTTGAGGTTGTAGCTGTGAACAGGGTAGACACAATTACTTCTCTCATAGAATCTTACAGAACTCGGTCCTTTATATGAATTCCCATTGATTTCTCTGTGTATTTTGCAGAGAAGAGCTAACAAGCCTAACCTTAGGTCCAGATGGTGACTTTAAGAAGCTCTTGGTATTTAAGCACGAACCAACATATTTTAAGCTTAGACAAATTCACTTTTCTTTCCATTGTTCAAGCCATAAGTGTTTCCTATTCAGCTTTTATGAGAATAGCCCAATGGTGCTAGTAATGTCTCAGTAAGGTGTGATATTCAGCAACCAATGGCCACTGAGAGAGATTAAGTAGAAGATAACAGTAATGCATCGTTATAAATTGCATTCGGTCATCTACTTACCCTTTTCAAGGTTGGAATGAGAAGCCAGGTCTCCACTGAGACACCCTTACTGGTGTCAAAGCAAGCACAGCACAGAGTCATTTGTCTTTTAAACTAACTTAAGGTAGGAAGCAGCAGAGCCCCGGCTCAGCGCCAAGGCCTGCTCTAACGTAAAGTTTTCTTGTTTCCAGCACTTTTAATCTGTTTGGCTTTCATGTTTGCCGCTAGATCACAAATTTAAAATTTATAATATCTTTTTTCTTATTTGGAATTAAATCCTTTAAAGCTCCGAATTTTTTCCCCTTTGTTATAGCTGAATCCTGGAAGGCTTTAAATGGTCTTTTAAAAAAACTGCAGTTTTTGGTTCTCTTGGGCACGTTAATGTTTAGGAAAATGTTCTCCCTGCTGGTACAGATGCAATTGTTCTTTCTTCTCTCTAATGAGAAGCGTAGATGAGACACACAGCATATGTGTAAGAATGGAGACGGCTAAACGTCCATAACTGCACCACTGCAGCCTTGACTCAAGTTAGAACCTCATAAAAATACTTATCGAGTTAGAGTGATTATATTTCTGAAACAGATTTGGTTCTCTCTTATGTCTCATGATTTAGAAACCTAACTTTAGTTATGGCATCCATGATAATGATGAAAATATTTGCATAGTGCTTTTTCAGTAAAAAAAAAGTTTTCATGAATCTTATTAAGTTTGAGACTCACAAAAGTTTTGTTAAGTTCTACTGGGCCATACTCATTGCTGAAGGGCATAGAGCTGCAACTTACTCAGGTCCATGTCGGTATCTGTAGGTACTAGTAGTTATTGCTGAACAATGTAAGTTCGTGTTCATGTTGGCCCAAGTATGGCTGTCAGTGATGTGGTTGTGCTTAATGACATGTTTGTCTCCAATTCTCTGGCCCAGAATGCCACTGTCAGAGCATTGGGATAGCATGCATATGTTTTCACTGCACGGTCTGCCTGCACATGTAAGACACAGAGGAGGACATATGACACTTCTTATGTTCATTGACCTTAAGCTCTCATTGAAGAAATGATGTCGATAGGTTCAGGACAGCGTGGTTGATCCTCATAATGGAAGCCAAGGAGAGTCTGTAGAAAGGGGATTACTTTAGAGTATGGCAGGTGCCCAAGAACTGGGGTTGATAGAAATAAGGAGGGAGAAAATCTTAAGCAGCCACTTAGGGCCTAATTCAGAGATAGAGGGACACGTGTATTTGATGATGAATAAGTGAATCAACCCACTAGAACTTGAAAATTTGTTGAAAGGTACAGGTGATACTGGGATCTTGTTACATACCATGACTAAAGAATAAAGAGTTTGGGGTAACTCTGTAGATAACAGTAGCATTTGGCAATGTTGACTTTGTATGTCAACATTGTATGCCAACACAGAACATTCTTGGAACAGTCATGTCCTTGACACATTTTGCTCATTCATGGGCAGAAATAAGCTTCATCATCCTGCGATGCCTAGAAATTCTGGTGTAACATGTTTCTCGTTGCAGGATTAAGAGTCCAACAACTTGTTCTAACATGAAGGGGGGTTATACGTTATAGAACAAGTATAAATAAAAAAGCTATGCATTATTTTTGTCTACAATAGTAAGTCACTCTTCTATATGCTTTAAAAACACTCTTTTAAGTTTTGCTTTAGACAAGGTTTTACTGTAGTGCAGGAGGAGTAAATGGCTGTCTTCTTACCTCAGCCTCCCACATGCGGGCTGTTGCTGGTTGTTTCCCTGTGCTGGGGTCCTGAGGACTGTGTCTGCACCAGGCAAATGGCCCTCCACTGAGCTCCACATTCTGCCAAACTTTCAAAACCATTTTTATGTATAAATGGCTTCCTCTTTTCTTTTGTATTATGGAATTATACTATAGGAAAGAACATTTTATAGGAGTTTTTGGGGGTGGGGCTGAGAGATGGCTCGATGATTAAGCATGCTTAGCACCCAAGGCTCACAACTGTCTGCAACTCCAGCTCTAGGGGATGATACCCCCTTTTGGCTTCCGTGGGCACCTGAACTTATATACACATACCCAACACACACACATAATTTGAAATCATATTAAAATATTCTATTTTTAATTAATTTCCCAATTTCTCATGATAGAAACTAAATATGAAAACATTTTGAGTAAATTTTTGCTTGGTGATCACTGGTCCTGTGATTTTCCATATATATATATAGAGAGAGAGAGAGATTCACATACTGTTTCTTAAGAACATGAGTGGCCAAATAGCATATATTTTATTCAGATGTTATTGATAGTAGCCTAACATTTTTATTGATATAAAATATTTAATTGCTGTATATTAAAGATATTTAAATCACATATTTTCATACCATGTGGCATATGTAATGTTTGTTGAGTGGATAAATGACAGTTGGGATGATGTTGAGTTTTGTAATGTATATTATGCCATTCTCAAATTAATGTTTAAAATTGTCATTAGCAAAAGTAGTTTTTTAAAAAAATAGTGTATTCAAGTCATTCATGTTACCATGGAAGAATAGTTGGCGGAAGGTAAAGTTACCAGAAGTTCAGTAGCGGTAGAGGTACTTAAGTGGCATAGTTTAGTAGCACAGAGGAACCAAGCAATGGGTCAGATTTTGTTCTGTAGCAGTAAGAACATGCCGGAGACTATACAGACGACAAAAGAAAAACAAAAAAGCCAAACCAGACAAACGAACCACCAAAAACCAAACCAGACAAAACGACCCACCAAAGGAATCGAGAGCTTTCCCCTCGCATTTTAGATTTAAGTTTATTTCTGTTATAACATTTCATTAACATTAATCTTTTCTGGTATTATATACTAATAGAAAAATGTTTTTCCTGTGTAAGTAAAAGTAACATTGGTATTTCATTTAAATGTAGCCCATCAGAATTCTTTCCATAGAAATCTATCTATCTATCTATCTATCTATCTATCTATCTATCTATATTTTTTGAGACAGGATTTCAGGGTTTCTCTGCATAGGCCCAACTGTCCTTGAACTCACAGAGAGATCCTCCTGCCTCTGCCTCCCACGTGCTGGGATTAAAGGCGTGTCCCACTACCTACTTTATAGGAATATCCTTTTAAATGCATTATACTTTGTGACTTTATTAAAATCAATTTTAATCTACATATTTTTCTCAATTGCATAGAAATTAATTCAATGTATTTATCATCACAACTTACTTTTCGTCATCAGCTTTATTAGAGAGATTGCCAGAGTATGTGGCTTTTACTGACTTATTTATTAGAGAATCTCTGAGTTTTCTGTTGATGTTCTGTCTGCTAGAATATTCGTTTTCTTCATTGTATGATTGCATGATTTTTCAGGATTGTAGAAGACTGCATTCTAAGACTAGATCTTAGAATCATCCATTGTTTCTAAGGTGCATTCTGAGTAGAGTTACTCTCTATATGAAACAATTGGCAGGACATATATTTGAATATAAAATTTTCCCCAACGTTTAAAAATTATATTAAATTTTGTCATAATAAACTATGATTATGTTCTCAAAGTTTTCTTTGTAATATTGTTATGCCTTTAAGTAACTGTGGGTATGGCTTCATGTATACGTAAATGTAAGTTATGATGTTTTGGAAAAAGAAATTTTCCTAAGTGACAACAAATTAAATAGGAGATGTTAATGTCAAAATGAAAGTTTCATTGATTTGGGAGTTTAAGTTACATGTTCAGTTCCACATGGACTTTGAACACAGGCCAGGGTCAAGGTTTCTGCATGGCTTTAGCTAGCTGCTTATTGCTTCAGATTCATTCGGCATCTAACAAAAATAACTCTTAAAACAAAATTATATCACTAGCTGGCTATTCTTACATGGTTGAGATAAGTGTAAGAATGGTGCCTCTTTTTGCTGTTTGTTTGGTAGCCGACAAAGCCAGACAGGTATTTTGTTACTTTGTGCCTGTATGCTTATCCCTAAGGAGACAAGAATTCTATTCCAGTATCTGCTTAATTATACAGTTGATTTAACAACTGTTACAATGATAGTTACAGTAATAATATTTGAACCTCCCCCCCCCCCTGGTGGGATGGATGATGTGAAAGTTAATCTGAGAGGTTACCTTTCTCTAAAGCAGGGAATGGAAGAATCAAAGGTGCTTGTTTGGTGCTTGTATCTAGGAAAATAATCTTATGTGGGTTTTCAAAATGCACATTTATTTTGGTGCTGGGTAGAATCATGCTTAAAAGTGATTGATGGCAACTTTTCCATTCTATTCGTACTGTTAGATTTATGATTTTTTTCTCCTTTGGCATTATTTTTCTTAAGTGTACCTTTCTCATTTGTGTGAATCCTACCTGTGACATCACAACTCAAGTCATGAGTCTATGTAACAGAACATTGATGGCTTCTGTATTTATCTTTTATCTGAATTTGTCACCAAGTCAGTAGGATGGCTTCATATGGGTTGATCTGAAGCAGGAAATATGGGCTTTAAAAATTGCCTTAATCTGCTTCAGATAGCTTAGTGGGGTGAGCCAGTAGAACTGACATGATTAATGACTGAAGAAGATTAAAATATTTTCACATTCTGTTTTTAATGACCACTATCTTGTTTCTGCCCTGAAATTTATAGCTAGTAAAATATTACAAAAAAAATCAATTATAATCCACTTGAAGTTGTTTAACCTTATCAAATTGTGCCTGGGTTTTGGTTCAAAAAGCATAAATTAAGAATGAATGTCAACTCAAATGTAGCTTTTGTGATATCTTTAATATATTCATTAAAGTGTTAAGATTTATTAGGCCTAGCATAAAGGACCTGAGATTATTGTTTTCAGTTAGTCAGTTTGTAATTTAAAAACGTTATCTTTGCAGCGAGGCAGATCCTCATTACTAGGAAACAGACCATCTCAGAAAGTGTTACTTGTGTCTAAATAGGTGGTACAAGTGTAGCTGAGTGTTGGACGTTTGCCCACTGACTCTAGCTGCTCTGCCTTTTAACCCCTAGATAATGATGTGTATTCATTCTCTGTCATATTTACCTAGAGGAAGTCTTTCCTAATCCCTCATTTTTCTCCTTCCCTGAGGTTATGTGTAAATACTACATAAAATGGCAAATGGAAGGAAGTCTGTTTTGTCTAAAGATAACCATTCATCTTAAACAAGCGCATCAGCCTGGCTTTGAAAGGATGGTGATGGGGGCTGTTTGCTGGAGGGAAGAGAGTGGGCCAGACTAAAGCCCAGCGAGGTTGCAAATCAGGGGAGCTGGTATTAAATCCCTTTAAAGTGTGGATCCAGTCTTCTGCTTGTGTCTACTCCGATCTGCCTTACATTGTTTGGTCACTTAGTGGCTCTTTCTTCTGACACAGGACTGCTGTGAAGGTGTGAGTTGATTTCTGATAGGTTTTGGAAAGGCATGTTCACTCTGATAGCTTCCAGTTTTCTGACAAGCAATGTGTGGTGATTCATCAATCCAGTTGAAGGAAGAGAACACGTTCATTTCTCTCCTGTTCGTTCTTCCTTTCTATGTTTTCAAATGTGAAAAAAAACAAAATCCAATACACAGTTCTTCCAGCCTTTTTTAGTTCTGACATCTCCAGTGAACACAAAGTTTTAAGTGCAATATTATGAACTTTGCCTTATTCATGGGAACAGCCTAAACTTTAAAAAAAAACATAAAAAGAGAACTAACTAATTATCAGAGACGAATAAACTAAAGTTTAACCAAATTGGGAACCATAGAAATATAAATGGTACCAATTATTATTTGGCCTGCCCCAAAATTAGGGTTTCAAGAGTATGGTTAGACAAAGCTCAAATGTTAGTAATGGGAGCAGAATCTTGATTTTTTTTTTTCCGAAAAGCAATTTGATGATTACTTAACACAGAAATTCTTTTGTTTGTTTTGTTTTGAGACAGGGTTTCTCTGTGTAGCCTTGGCTCACTTTGTACACCAGGCTGACCTTGAACTCATAGACCACCTATCTCTGCCTCCCAGAGTGCTGGGATCACAGGCATGCGCCACTGCACCCAGCAACACAGAAATTCTAATTTCAGAAACTTTAAAGAGAAGATATTCAAAGACAAATGTGAAAGAATATTCATAAAACACTATTACAGAAAAAAAAAGGAAAGAGAAAGGGAAAGGAAGGGAGGGAGAGAAAGAAGGAGAAGAAAGGGTCTCTAAATATTCCAAATTTCTATAACAGGGGCTGGTCGCTATACTTTTTCTATGTAGAATAAAAACATTTTCAAAAGAAATACACCAAAATGTTAACGGTAGTTACTTCCATGAAAGAAGATTATCGGTGGCTTTATTATCTTTCTTACAGCTTTTTGTAATTTTCTAATTTAATCTGCAAAAACATTCATTTCACTTATAAACAGGGAAAAGGAAATAGTTATATGTAATCTTTCCTAATTGCCCCTGTGCCCACCACTTCTGCTCCCGGCAAAAGATCAGTGTTTTCCACCCACTGGCTTTCAGAAAGCCGCTGATGGGGAAGTGTCTTGAAACACTGGAGCACGTGATGCAACGGAAGGGAAGCCGATTCACATGGGCTTTCTGTCAAGTGAGCAACGACAGAACTATGTTGCCCTATGTGATTGTGGGAAAAAGAAAAGGAACTCACCAAGACTGAATTGTGGAAGCATTAAGGAAGAAGAGAGCCAGCTGGAGACAGGAACTTGAACTTCCCAAGCTGAGAGATGGTAGCGTCACACCAGTGTTGTGTGGCTTTTCTCATGGCGATTTTACTGAATAGTAAACTGACAGCTCAAACATGGTTTAATTGAAAGTAAGGATGGATTGGCTCTTTCCCCAGAAAGAAAACAAGTGATCAATGACAGTTATGTATTCTTCAGAAATCATTGTTGGTTAAATGAAGCTACTATGGACATGCTTCTAGCTGAAGCCTTTACTATGTGACTTTATAAATGTCGGCTACAACTTACTGCATCTGTCTTCCAACTCTGCCCTTTGCTCATAATTCATGCAAACGGTGCCATCACTTCCACATGGGTCAGTATGTGATATACGGACACGATCAGAGATGTGAGTGGGGTTGTTTTTCGACAATTTGCTTGTAAGCTAACAGTTTTGAGCTTAGAATATATTTTATTATGCAAAAATGGCAAACTTCGAGCCAGGTTCCCCTGGGCTGGAACCTATAATGTACTTGATGTTATAAAACAGTTTCAGTAGGCAAGTATTGAGATTGTCAGTTGGGATGTCAAGAATCGATTTCCCATTTGTGGGAGGGGAAGGATCCTTCACTCAACCCCATGCTTGTTGGGAGTCTGGAGCAGTGTTTGAAATGATTGGTAGTAGATTTGCACCATCTGCTCAGCAGCTGAGGCTTGAAAGTGGATGTTGAAGCGCTGTGGAGACTGAGGAAGCCAGGGTTCTGGGATAGTTATCAACAGTATTCTGTAAGTTGTGTATGAAAGATCATGAAAGGTTGGGTTAGGAAGATAATTGAGCTAAGTGCTAAAAGGAAATGGGATGTATCCCAGGGATCCACAGTCGAATCGGAGGGGAGGAGAGGATAATTGAAGACTTCAGGAGTCGAGAGTCTCCAGTGATCTCCAGCGGTGGTCCTATTGCCTGCACCTGGATTTATTTACACCAGCTTCATCCAATCCTTACTCTGCTTTCCCAGCTCCATCTCCATGTCAGAATAACCTAATGAACTTTTTAAAAACCTAGGTCCTTGGGCTCATTGGTGACCCATTGTCTCAAAGTCTCTGGTGTTAGAGTTTAGGTATTCAACGCTGTGAAAGGCCTCCAAGTGACTCCAATGTGTATCTAGAGGGATTAATGGCTGGTAGCCCTCCAAAATAATCACACATGAATGGAGACACTGTTGTCTGTCTCATTCACCCTTTTCTTTGCATCCAGCATAAGGATCGGCTCTTACCAGAAGAAGTCCAGTGAACATTTGCTTGAACTCAAGAATGAATCAAAGAACGAAGACGGGATGGAATTAATTAGTCTCTAATTCCGTGGATTATAGTTCAGCAACAGGTCACATTTGTGGCAAGTCTCCTGAACTTGTCTCAGTTCAGACAACTGATCTTCTGTGTGATTCCTGAGAGCCCTTTTTGGCACTCCACATCTCCTGGGGCCTTGCTTCTCAGTCCTTGTTGTCAAGAACCTGTCAAGAACTGAGGTCCCAAGGTAGACTCATTTTCTAAACCCCAGAATGTTGCTCCCGAATCTTGGTCAAAAAGTTAAGGGTTTTCAAGTTTGGTTGACATCTTGGTCTCTTTAATAGCACATTTCCCAGATTTCCCCTCATTATGTTGTTTCTTCCATTTCAGATTCCCTCTGTTTGACCTGTTGCTCTTAAAGTAGCCATAGTTGGATAGGGAGATTCAGTAAGGCCTTGTTTTCCTCCCGGTGCTTGGGATCAAATCTGTGACCTTGTACATGTTAGGTAGAGCCCTCTCCTGACTGCCACTTCCTGCCAATTTGGCTTCTCATGCAAATCACATAATTTCTCTCTCCTTTGTTGTTGTTTGCCCTTTCTGTTGTTTTGAAATATGTGCATTAATAGCCATTAAAGTAACTGAAGAATACCAGGGCTTTAAAAAATGTATGTTTCTAGTATATGAATTTTGTTTTATACAGTTTACAGCTCTGTTATATGTAAAAGCACATCAGAGGTTATGTACTATTGAGTTATTATCCTTCATTAAAATATCCCCTTTTATGATAACTGATGCTTTTTAAACTGATTTTAAAAATTTATTTATTTATTTATTTATTTTTGGTCAACAGGATTTATGTAACTCCTGCGTTCTTTGTGTTGTATTTACCTGGTGTAGCTTTGCTATTTTTGTATATTAACCCCCTTTTGTCATTTTAATTCTTACAAAATAATAGTGTTGTATTTTTTCATATTTTTACCCAGCATAAGATTCTATATATACAAATGTGGAGTTTTCTATTAATTTAAACTTGCCACTTTTATTATGAAGAAAGAATCCCTGACAATATCCGCCAGCTTTACTGTTCTTGTTTCTCATATGTGTATGTCTTTACCTGTTTATAAAGGATGTGAACATACACACAGTACAGAGATTATGAAATACGCAAGTTATAGCTTGGCATGATAGGATACACCTGTAATCCCAACGCTTTGGGAGGCAGAGGCAGGTGGATATCTGTGAGTTAGAGGCCAGGCTGGTGAGTCCAGGACAGCCAAGGCTACACTGAGAAGCACGGTCTCAGAAACCAAAAAACCAAAGCCCCCAAAATATGAAAGTCATGAAACAGTAAAAACTGTCTCACAGTTCTATCAGTCCTTTGTTCTGCTTTTGTGCTGTTGTATGTTTAGCATATTCATACTGCTTTGCTTTTGCAATTCACTGAGAAGAGAAATGTGAACATTTTGTATGCCACTAAATCCCAAATCTGGGGATTACAGCTTTGCACCACCATCTCGACTTTCTTTTTAGATGCAGATATTCCTTTCTAGAAAATTGCCACTGAGAACTGCTTTTGTTATGTCCCATAGGGTTTGGTGTGTTTTCATTATCATCTGTCATACATATATACATACATTTAAATATGTAAGTACATATATTTAAATCTTTTTAAAATTTTTGGTTGTTTAGGGGACTACTGTTTAATTTTTACATATTCATGTGTTTTTGAGCTTTTATCTGTTTCTGACTTCTGATTATGGTTGGTAAGGAGGATTAGTGAGAGCTGTTTCTGGGATTGTTCCATAGGAAAACAGCTGAGGGACAAAATGTCTATATTAGATTTCTTTTATTTTCATTTGGGGGGGAAGTGTTGGGGGTGAGACTGTGTACTTTCATGTTGTTTTGGCCTCAGCTTCTAGCAGAATTTTAGGGTTATCTACACAGTAAATATTTACTTCTTTAGGACCAGGACATACTGTGGTAAATAGGCAGGACAGTTTACATTCTAATCTCTGTCATGAAGAAACATGGCAATGTCTGATAAGAACTAGAGAGGGAACAGAAAGAATGGAAGGATAGCATGGCATGTCAGGAGACTCTAATCTGGAAGGGATTTCAGAAACATCTTCAGCCAGCGAGTGTGATTAAGTTCTGAAGTGTGAGAACTGAACTGTACCCAGAGCTTGGGCATTCTAAGTAGCAGAGAAGGCAAATGCTTCATTTATTGGAGAAACAGAAACATGGCCACTGTAATTAAAGTATAATGGCGGTGTGGTTTGAGTTGTGCTTGGAGAGGTAGGCAGGGGCTGGGTAATGTGAAGGTGGACCAAACTCCACATGTTTCTTGAATTGAATGTGTTAAGCATGAAGTCTAATCATGCATGTATTGTCCTTACCATCCAATATTTACCCCAGAGTATTTCTGTAGGGCCTGACATCACTGCAGCAGGAACGTAATATAGCCGTCTCTTCAGCTTCTTTAGTGGAAGGTCACTGTGTCTGGAGGCGGTACAAAATGCCACATATATACAGAGTTTAGCCTTTCAGCACAGCCATTTTAGAATGACTTTAGGATGATGTACAAGATAGCCCCAGAGGAGCAGGAGCGAGCAGAGTTCACAGAAAGGGCCCTCCGGACTTTGTCTGGATGGCCCGGGAACCTACAAATACCAACAACAAAACAGAAAGAACAGCTTCATTGCCAGTGACCAATTCACCCCCGATGCTAACTCAAAGTTTGCACTGAATGTAGAGACCACACGTGAGAGAAATTATACTGTGTCTTTCAGAAATAGCAAGAAATTCATTTTCTTTTCTTCTGTCTTCCTTTTAATGTGGACATTAAAGGATGTAACTGCTGGTTTGTGGGAACTAAAGGCTTCAGGATAACAGTGAAGTGGCTAGGCATTCTTCCTCCAGCTGCCACAGTTCACAACACTTTTGACAGTTAAAATATATCACACATTCTCTTGTCCTTTCCATGTAAACATTTACTGTTTTAAGTGGACTATAGACTCAAACCAAAATAGAAGGGTGCAGACTGATATTTCAGAGGTGAAGCTAAGCACTAGACTAAATTAAATAAAAGTAATTTGCCATCCAATTCACAGTTACGTATTATACATTACACTGTGTTTGTCCCTGGGAAAGATTAAACAGAGGGCTTTCATTGCCTGTTCTATTTTTACAACCTGTTAGTAGAAGAAAAGTTAATATAGAACAGACAAAATTTTGATTAGAATTAGTTTGAAAAAACTGGGAATAGTTTAAGGTCAAGGTGGCCTTCTTCGTGTTATGCCTTGTCTAGAAATCAGGAGAACCCTGCTATTTTTTGTTGCAGATTTCCCTAGGAAAACACCAACCTCCTTCCTTCTTAATCAGCTTAGGTTTCAAGTCTTTATCCTCAGCACTTACTTTTTCCCCTAAATTATATGTGATTTAAGAATAGGAGTCTTCAAAATTAGTTAAAACTGAGTCCCAAGACTAGTCTTACGATGACTTACTACATGTCCACATTTTTAATGAATGTGAAATTTTAATTAAGGTTCTAGAAGTTTCAGATGTGGCATTCAATGGGATGCCATGCCATGTGGGAAAGTGTTTCTGAAATTAGTTTTATTCTGAAAGGAAAAATTATGAATGAACAGACGTCCAAGTTTTTTCAATTTCCTGTTTTGCTAAAAATTTTCTGTACAACACATACATTCATCAAACTTCTTTCATGGCGACAGTGCCTCATTAGATTGCTTTTGTGAGTATTCAGGAGATTTTCATCTTATGAGTCATAAAATTCTTTTATTCCCTAAAGAATTTCCTGTGTCTGACAGGGATTCAATGTCTTTGTAGTTTCAACTAGATTCCTTGAAGCAGTTACTTCCTAAATGACTCTCTTCTTAGGGCCGGTGGGTAATACCTGGGGAGCTGGGTCAACAGATCAACTTCTGTTCTTTCAGAAGATTGAAAAATTAATCCCTTTCATTGCCCTAGCCTTTGCATTTTGTTCAGAATTCTCTTAAGCATTTAAGCTCACAGCAGAATGCTGTCACTTGTGCTGAAGCTCGTCCTATATCAGTCTATCCGTGCTGGCTTGGGCTGTTTGTCTGTCTGATTCGAGCAGTTCAATTCTTGATCTTGTATGACTGTCATCAGGTTTCCAAAAGTCGCTCGGTGCAGAAGAAATGGAGACAGAATTGCAAATATACTGGCCTGTTTAGCAATTGATTAATATCACTGGGTATCCATATATGTACCAAGTTCATGTTTTAGTTTTCCAGTAGTACACTATTTTTAGAGTAGTGGAAATTAATGTAGTAATTGCTTGCTATTTACGTATATACAGCAAGGATAGCTCTTGGAAGGTAGTGCTTGCTGGCTTTGCATACTTTGCCTCCATATGCTGTTTCCATACGTGGTTTATAACAGGCTGAAATCTTAGACTCCTGAGCAAAGAACCAGTTTCCAGTGCGCTGATAAGGAAAAATGAATGGATCACAAGGGGGTAGGGGAGCAAAAAAAGCTTCATACACACAGGGTTTAAATCTCAGGCTGAAACCAGAGCATCACCGACACAGACTGCCTCTAACTATACTAAGACCTAACTGACCTGACTGTTAGGAAAGTCACTTAAAATGGGAGAATCAGCTGCACTAGGCTACTGAGAAGGTCAGTCAATGTAGTTACCTCAGAACCAGAAAGCCTAGCTGTGCATGCAGATAAAGAAGGGAATTAAAGTGTTAATATCATCACGTGTTAACATATACAAGTGGAGAGTACCAGTTCCCCTCCGGTATTCCCTTAAGCATGTTCCAAATGATGCTTTGGATATATACTTGATCACCACTGTATGCTCATGCAGTGGAAAATGTCTTTCTCCAAGTGACTCTTAATATCCTAGATGCATAAATGTGAGGCGAACTGGCTTATGTGAATGTGGGAATAACTTAGCAAATTCCTTTAGCCCATTTGAATATATATATAAGAAAAAAATAAGCAGAAAATGCATGTTAGACTGTGGAGGAATTAGGATTCCTTAAAGACTCCCCCAGCTTTGCAATACTTTGACTTATAATTTTTCAACTTGACAGATAGACTCTATACTTTAAATTTTGGATTTTGACCTTTTTTTTCTGGGCTAGGAATATCACTGTGGTACTTTCGTGATGCTGAACAGTGGCAGTGAACTGCAGCTATAGGCAAGCCATGTGAATGTGTGCTCAAGGAATTCCCCTGTAGGTATCTACTGAAAGAGTTGAAATCAGGGACTTGAACGGGATTGTTTGTTCTTTGGTGTCCATAGCAGTGTTAGTCACAATACCCAAAGATAGAAAAACTCAAATGTTCATTGATGGATAGAGAGATGGATGGATACACTAAATTGATAAACAAAATATAGATGGAAAGCAGAAAGGTAGTTTGCAGGGACTCAAGCTGTGGGGAATGGGAGTTATGTAGTAAGTATTGATTTTCACAGTGATGAAATGGAAATGTTCTGGAGATGCTAAAAATGGTGGCGTGGTGATGAGAAGACACTTAGTGCCCTTGAATATAGAAATTTTACATCATATATAATCATAATACTATATCGATTTCATTTTATTTTAGATTTTCTAAGCCCTATGTAAATATGTCTTAAAACTATCACAACTAAGCAGAGCATTGGTGACACACCTTTACTCCCAGCACTCAGGAGGCACAGGCAGGTGGATCTTTGTGAGTTCAAGGCCAAAGCCTGGTTTATAGAACGAGTTTCAGGACAGCCAAGGCTACATAGACAAATACTGTCTGGGGGAAAAAAACCAAACCAAAACAATAAAACAAAATAAAAACAGAAACAAAGCAACAACATGTCACAACTAGAAGTTAGAGTTTGGGATGTGATGGCAGTGTGGAGACACGTTGGTTCTTTTCTTACTCTTCCAAATCTAAATTAAAATAATTCAGGGAATGTAAAATTTTTTTAAACCTTGAGAAATTCTACAAGGCAAGGTTAAGGTAGGATGCAGTTAGGAGAAGATGATGAAGGAAGAGCTGTCATTTGTTTGTTTGTTTTAATAACACAGTGGCTGTTTGTAAGGTTGGAACCCACACAATATTTCTAAAGTTGGAGAACTGCAGGGTGGGTGGAGTTGGAGCCTAGTGTGCAGGAGAATTTTGGAGATCCTTTTACTGCTGTAAAAATACACGATGCTCGAAATGAGTGGGGAAGTTGCCTTTACTCACAACAGGAGGTTGGAGTTTGGAGTCTTCCTTGTTGATCAGATAATAGCTAGCTAGCAGCCACACGGAAACCTCAGAGGGTCTTATCAGGTGTGTGTGTGGGGGGGGGGACCTGGCCAAAAATGTTAACTGTGTGTACATAAACTATTTGCCAGACATAGAGAAGAGTGCCCAGAGATAAATATCCCCATGGGTGCACACTGGAGCCTTTGCTCTGCTCATGTTTTCCCCATGAACCTGATCACCAAGCTGGCAATAATAAAGTTAAATTTCATCATGTGCCCGGCTTTCCCTAGGCCGGTGCATCAATGCTGGCTTCTGAAATCATATAGTATAGGCCAGTGGTTCTCAACCTTCCTGATGCTGCGACCCTTTAATACAGTTCCTCATGCTGTGGTGACCCCCAAGCATGAAATTATGTTTTTACTACTGTCAAACTGTAATTTTGCTACTGTCATGAATTATAATATAAATATCTGCGTTTTTCCAAGGTCTTAGGTGACCCCTGTGGGAAAAAAAATCATTCTGCCCCCAAAGGGTTCATGCCCCACAGGTTGAGAACCTGTATTATAGCATAGGCTCCTAATGCTGTCAATAGCTGGACTCAGCGCACCTTTCCTTACTGTCGTGGGAGAAAGAAACAAACAAACATGAGGCCTAAAAGTATTCTTCAGCGTAAGCAGGAGGAAATATCACTGTTGTAGGGGAAATATGTATGTTCAGAAGAGTGAAAATTTGTAATGTGGTCACAGACTAAAATATAACAAATCAAGAAACTCCAGCAGAAGGGGCTGTGGAGAAGGCCTGGACTTTGATTCCCAGTAGGGCAGAGAGAGAAAACAAGAGCAAAGGTGCTGCGACCCTCTTGAAAGCACAGAGAGGTTTTATAAGTGCTGCCCATGGGGAAGGGATTCTACCCCATGTAGAGCCTTGTGCCAGGATGTTACTGTAAGACAGGCATTGGCCAGGTTTTTATTCATTTCCTTTTTATTAATATTAATTATGTAAAGCAGTGGGTGTCAGTGTAGCATTTAAAATTTTCATTATATATATGTGTGTGTTTCTGTGTGTGTGTGTGTGTGTGTATGCACGCACACACGCATGCACACATGCCTACAGAGGCTCAAAGAGTGTGTTACATCCTCTGGGGCTGGAGATACAGGCAGCTGTGAGGCGCCTATGGGATGCTGGGAACCAAACTTGGGTTATCGAAGTGAGCAGCAAGCACTTGTAACTGAGGACATCTCGACTGCTCCTGTATAAGGCGTTGAGTCATGTATGTACTGCAATGTGAATGTCTTCGCCTCCTCATTGTTCTCTCCAGGCCTCCTCCCTTCTGCTCCCTCACTCCAAATTGTGTTACATTCAGGGGAAAAATTGGAGACAAAGTCATGCCGTGGCTTAGAAGATGGTTGCATGGTGGAATGTTAGAGTGTTGATAAAGCGTTTCTGTTTATGTGTTTTAGATGCTGATGATTTTATGTGGCCATTAGAACAGAGACAAATATGCAATAAAAGCCTTATTAGGTTGCTAACATAGGTTTCCTATGGGAGGGGAAAGAAGCCAAGAAAAAAAAAACAGGAAAAATATTGCACATAAGGTTGCACATTTATACCTCTATATATGGCTAATAAATGTGTGTGTGACTTTTTTAAAAGTAGCAGGAGCATAGTAACAAGGCATTCAAAAAGTAACAGCATTACACTGTCTCAGAGGCCAGAAGCCAAGGATAGTTTTAGGAGTGAAAAGTTGAGATTAATTGGTAGGTATAAAGTTATGTGAAAGGAACATTGCAAAGAAAAATGTATCAAAATAAAAATTGTTAAAGAACAAAGAGCTAGTTTCTTGGCTCTTGGTTTACCCTTAACTCAAAGTAGATTATTTTTTAAATCTTACACATATATAGTACCAGACCTTGGTAAAACTTTTTCTTTATATATATATATATATATAGATATATCTATATACCGATATATCTATATATATATATCTCAACCAAAAAAGTTATAATATTTTTTGTTCATAAAATCAGGCTTTTGGCATGTTTAAGGGGCTTAAAAATATGTTAGAATAGGATGGGGCTTATAGGAAAAAATATTGTATCAAATGTTGATATTAAATAGAAATTTTCCTTTTAAAATGTTCAGTAACAGAGAGTCAAGAAATAATGAATTAACTCAG
Source organism: Pachyuromys duprasi (assembly GCA_028658305.1). Taxonomy (NCBI): domain Eukaryota; kingdom Metazoa; phylum Chordata; class Mammalia; order Rodentia; family Muridae; genus Pachyuromys; species Pachyuromys duprasi. The sequence goes on from CM053766.1 coordinate 53,092,149, forward strand.
TGCTTCTCAAATTAGGCTGCTCATCACAGTTACCTAGATACCTTGTTCTTCTGCAGTGTTTGATTCGGAAGAATTTCCCAAGAAGATTTTTTTATAACACATGGTCTTACTCTGAAGCCCCTCACTGGAATTTTGTATAATAGGCCAGACTGCCTTCAAACCAGTAGTAGCAATCCTGTTACTGCCTTCTTAGTGCTGGGATTACACGTATAAGCTACCACATTCTTTGTTCAGCCAAGACTTTCTGATGCAACTGAATTATATACTTGTATTTGGAAATTATGTGTTTTGAAAAAAAGCTTTTAATCTGGGCATGGTAGTGTACACATATGTTCCCAGTACTCTGAAAGCAGGAGGATATATATATATATATATATTTTTTTTTTAACAATTTATTCACTTTATACCCTAATTGTAGCCCCTAGCCCCCTCCCTCATCTCCACCTGGCCCCATCTTTCTCCCTCCTTCTCCCCTATTTCCTTCCCCTAGTCTACTTCCCTACTATCTGACCCTAGCCTATCAAGTCTCAAAACTGCCTGGATTCTTTTCCTCTGTGGCCTGACAAGGCCACCCTGCCAGGGGGAAGTGATCAAAGAGCAGGCAAGTTCATGTCAGAAACAGCCCCTGCTCCCCTTATTAGCATACTCACATTGAGACTGAGCTGCCTATGGGCTACATCTGAGCAGGGGATCTAGGTCCTCTCCATGCATGACCCTTGGTTGATGCATCAGTCTCTGCTGCCCCAATCCCAGCCCAGATTTGTTGGCTTTGTTGGCTCCTTGTGGAGCTCCTGTTCCCTCGGGACCCCTGCTTCCTTTATAAGACTCTCTGTGTTCTGTCCAAAGTTTGCTGTGTGTCTCTGCATGTGCTTCAATGCCCTGCTGGGTGGAGACTTTCAGAGGACATCTGTGGTAGGCTCCCATCCTGACTCCTCTCTTCAACAGCTTCTGTTGTTTATCCTGTTTGCCTTTTGAACAAGAATTTAGCAACCTACTTAGGGTCCTCCTTGTTTAGCTTCTTTATGTCTGTAGATTTTAGTATGGTTACCCTATATTCTATGGCTAATATCCACTTCTAAGTATATACCATGTGTGTCTTTCTGCTTTTGGGTTATCACTCGGGATATCACTCATCCATTTGCCTAAAAATTTCACAATTTCCTTGTTTTTAATTGCTGAGTAGTATTCCATTGTGTAAATGTATCATAATTTCTGTATCCATTCTTTGGTTGAGGGACATCTAAGTTGTTTTCAGTTTCTAGTTATTACGAATAAAGCTACTATGAGCATATGTTGAGCAAATGTCCTTGTTGTATAGAGGAGCATCTTTTGGGTATATGCCCAGGAGTGGTATAGCTGGGTCTTGAGGTAGAGTTATTCCCAATTTTCTGAGAAAGTGCCAGATTGGTTTCCAAAGTGGTTGTACAAGTTTGCATGAAGTATCTTGGTATAACTCTAAGCAAGTAAGTGAAAGACTTGTATGAAAAAAAACTTCAAGTCTCTGAAGAAAGAAATTGAAGAAGATATCAGAAAATGGAAAGATCGCCCATGCTCAAAGATCAGTAAGATTAACAGAGTAAAAATGGCCATCCTAGCAAAAGCAATCTACAGATTCAACGCAATTCCCATCAAAATACCAACACAATTCTTTACAGACTTCGAAAGAACAATTCTCAACTTCATATGGAAAAACAAACAAACAAACAAACAAACAAAAACCAGAATAGCTAAAACAATCCTGTACAATAAAAGATCTCCTGGAAGTATCTCCATCCTGATCTTACACTGTACTATAGAATAACAGTAATAAAAACTGCATGGTTCTGGCATAGAAACAGACTGCGGATCAATGCAATTAAATCAAAGACCCAGAAATAAACCCACACAGCTATGAACACCTAATTTTTGACAAAGTAGACAAAATCATACAATGCAAAAAAGATAATATCTTCAACAAATGGTACTGGTCTAACTGTATGTCTACATGTATAAAACTTCAAATAGACCCATATTTATCACCCTGCACAAAAGTAAAGTCCAAGTGGATCGAAGGCCTCAACATAAAACCAGACACACTAAATCTGCTAGAGGAGAAAGTGGGGAAGAACCTTGAACTAATTGGCACAGGAGACAACCTTCTAAACAGAACACCAGCAGCCTGAACTCTAAGATCAACAGTTAATAAATGGGACCTCTTGAAACTGAAAAGCTTCTGTAAAACAAAGGACACTGTCGTCCAGAACAAAATAATGAGAGCCTACAGATTGGGAAAGGATCTTCACCAACCCTATATTTGACAGAGGGCTAATATCCAGAATATATAAAGATCTCAAGAAAACCAACAAAACACCAACAAACCAAATAACCCAATCAAAAAAATGTGGTAGAGAGCTAAACAGAAAATTCTCAACAGAATAATATCAAATGGTGGAGAAACATTTAAAGAAACTCTCAACATCCTTAGTCATCAGGGAGATGCAAATCAAAACAGCTCTGAGATTCCATCTTACACCCATCAGAATGGCTAAGATCAAAAACTCAAGTGACAACACATGCTGGAGAGGATGTGGAGAAAGGGGAACCCTCCTCCATTGCTGGTGAAACTCTTTCCAAGGAAGTTTTTAGTATGGGGAACACAACTAAAATTTATTTTTGTAAAGTGTTTAAGACCATGATTTTGTTTTCCTTAGAGCATATGGCTAAAACTTTGTAATTTCTTTATTTTTGGTTTAAAACTGCAGTATCAGTGCTGCTGTTTCGTATTGTGAATGATGTCTAAAGCATTCAGAGAAATTTGCTAACAAACCAGAAGGAAATCAGAGACTTTCCATGTTCTTAGAAAATTACACCAAGATAGTATTCCATAGCAGCACACGCTGTCATCTAGTGACAGAGGAATATAAAAGCTTGAGAAGTGAGTTTTCCCAAAAACTTATCTGTGACATTCAGATGGTCACCATTATTAATGTGTGCTGGTAATATGCAATGCGATTCCGATGTCTTTCAAATATTTCGTGTATACATGTCACTCTGTGTCTCTATTCAGTTTCATTGCTGCTGCCATCTCTGCATCTTTTGAATTGTTGTAGTTTAAGAGTATGTTTGAGGGCTGGTGAAATGGCTCAGTGGGCTAGGGGCTTGCTGCCAAGCCTGGTGACCTGAGTTTGATTCTCGGGACCCACATGGTAGAAAGAATGAACTGATTCTACAAGCTGTCTTCTCACCTCCATACATGCGTTATTGGTATATACATGTGCACACATGCGTACGTGCAAGCACACACACACACACACACACAGATACACACTTTAAAGACTGTATTTAAAAATCTTGTCCCCCAACATTATTTTGTAAAACTTATGGTCTGTCTTATGCAGTTTTTACAGGTGTTTATTTATTTGTTTAAGACAGGTCTTGCTATGTCCGGCGGGTTGGTCTCAAACTTTTGGCTCTTCTGCCTTAGTTGACCACACCTTAGATTTATAGGTGTATATTGCCAGGCCTCAATACCCATTCTTTTCAAAAGAAACTTTAACACTAGTTAAAGTTCCAGGACTTTTTATTGCATATACCATGTATTAAAAATGTATGTTATGATTTTATTTTAACTGTTCTTTTAAATTGCATATATTAGTAGTATAGTACAAGATAATGGGTTTCATTGTGCCATCCCTCTAATGTATACATCACAATTCCCATACGTGTATATAACGTGATTCAGTCACCCTTCAGTGTCTTCATCTCAGTGTTTGTCGTTGGTGGTAATATTTTCTTCAGGTCAATTTGACTTCAGTTCCACCAAATGTTTAGCTAGATGTAGCGATGTGCACTTCTGTTCTCAGAGTTCTCATGAGAGCAAGTGTTCTCATGTGCTTCTGGGATGCAGGCGTGGATGTCTTTGAGAAAGAGGCTGGTCTGGCCTAAGTAACAAGTTCCAGACCAGTAAGGGCTACACAGTGCGTCCCTCTGCCAAAGAAACTACAAGATAAATAATAGTTTTTCTAGTGCCCATTGATGTTATGTGGCCCTGTCTTATATCTGGTGTATTAGGTAAACTTGAGCATTACTGCATAGCTGACAGAATGATACGTCAGCCTGTGGGGTGTGGAATGTGTCTGGGGAATGGTTAGATCTTCATGAAAATTTGTTCTTCTGGTCTTGGAGGTCCAGTGCTCCATTACAGCGTTTGTATTCCTAGATCTTTAGGTACACCTGCCCATTTTCGAGTTTGGCTCTTCAGGTGACACATTCTTCTTGTTGTCAGTGGTCAGAATTAAAATTATCAAAACTTTCAAACTGCCAGGGCCACTTGTACTCCTGGATCGTGATGTCAGCTACCTGAGATCCCCAAAGATACACATGATGGGCAATACATGGCTCTCCATCATTGAGCCCCAACAGAATTTTAATATGGGTTTCCATCTAAGAGAAAGGAAACTGTGGTCAGGCGCCAGAGTGGGAGACAAATATTTGTAAATGTGGAGGTTCTAGAATTAATCCTACCACAGTATAAAGACTTTGTATGTTTTAAATCTAAAGCAAGTTTTATCCTGAAATTCCACCTTTCCAAAATGGGGTTATGTATAAAAACTCACTCATCCCATCAAGAACTATTGAACAATAGGCCCAGTTTTGGAGCTTTGGAATATTTGGCAGGAAAGCAACTATATCTGTCCTCATGGAGTTTATATTCAAATTGAGGAAATGCAAATAGAAGACAGAGAAAATGCTGTGGTAGAAAGGAATAACTTTTAGGAAACGCACATACACATGCATGTGAGAGGGTGAGCACACACGGAAGAGTAATGGAGAATTGAATGTTAGCAAAGAATTTCCCTGAAGAATTTGTGAGGGTGTGGCATAGGTTCCCCCCACCCCCACATGTGTGTGTGTGAGCACGGGAGTGTGTGAGTGCTTGTGTAAACATGGTAGTGGAATGAAGTGAGTATTGAGCATCTTCCTCAGTCACTTTCTACCTTCTTTCTCTGAGACTGGGTCTCTACGTTGGCCAGTATTCATGAGTCTTCCATTCTCTCTGTCCCTGGGATTGCAGGCACGTACTGCCATGCACCAGGCTGTTTACATGGGAGCTGGGAATCCAGCCTCGGGCTTCCCTGCTTGTGTGGCAAGACCTTTAACAAATGAGCCACCTTCCTAGCCTGTTCCATGCCTTTCTAATGTAAGCTATTACTTTTTTTATATATTACAAAATGTTTAATGTTTTGACAGATTGCTTCAGTTTTGCCATGTGTCTGCTACAGAGGCAAAACATATTTTGTCATGCTGAATCTCTTAAGAGAATTCGTTTATTCTAAAATTTTATTTTAATAGCTTTTCTCAGCAGTCTGTTCTGTTTCCATTTTTTTTTATCAGACATTTAAGCAGTAGTAGGTGAAGTATGTCTCAACACATGAAAAATCAGTACTGACTATAAAGGACCAGACAATATTTATGGAAACAAGGAGATTTTTTATTTGAAGTTGTAGTATTTAATCTTCTATTATAGAATAAAGATCAAAAGCCAGCTGCATGTTTAAGGAGACCAGTTAAAGCCAAATATCAGGAGAAATTTGAGATGAGCAAAAGAATTTTGGTATTCAACTGCCTTTAGGGGGAAAAATGCAGTTTTAAGCTTTTCAGCAGGTCTGAGGAATGATTGTGAAATTCTGCAGGCACTAAGCTGAGGAGTTAGGCTCTGGTGTGATACTGTCAGGTGATGAGGTGAGTGGTCCTGAGTCAGGACTGCTCTCCATGGGAGGATCGTTTCCTCTTGGTACAGAGAACATAGTGCTGGGAATAGAATCTGTTTCTTTGAATTTTCCTGTTTTATCTCTCCTGGTATTTCTAAGGTCAGTTGAGCACAGTAAATAATCTTCACTCAGCAAGCAGCCCAAATCGCCATCCTCCTGTCTGGTGTAACTAATAAATTCTAAACAAACGGCAAACTCCTTGTGGAGCCTCCTAATGGACGCCTCACTGGACCAAAGAGCTTTTGGAAGCAAAATAAAATAATCATCTGAAGTTGAATGTTTTGGGGATCAAGGTTACCGGGTCAACACTAAATTTAAACCAAGTTGGGGAGACATTTTTTTAGTGGCACTTAGAAGTTCCGGCTGAAGTCGGGCTGTGGCATGTGATGTTGCTCAGACCCTTTGATGCTGGGAGTCAGCTGATGTGAGATACATCTTTTAAAACACTGACTATGATTTAAGGTAGCAAGAGGTAGGGCTCCAGCCAGGGAAAATAAAGTCTCCTTCTCTGGCCCTTTTGTTGAAATGGTTTGTTTGAGTTCAGTAATTTTATTGAACTTGCAAAAAAGTATTATTAATAGCTGCCTCTGCTAAGGGAAATAGGGAAGCTGGCCCCTGTCAATTCTTGCTTAGGAGTTAGAGACAGCTTGTGATTGTAAGAAAACTGTGGATGAAATCCAAACCAATTAGAGACTGTGTGTGTTTGGAACCATTTAAAAATGCTATGCAGGGCTCAGAGGAATTAGTGTGAAACCTGGTGTAGTACGGCTCCATTGTTAATCTCTACAGAGAATAGATACCAGATGTTTACACTGCCCAAAGGACACCTCAGCCTTCTGTGGTCATAATGTCCTTAAATAGACTCAAATGTTTGCAGTGATTATGGATGACAAGGCTATATTATTGTACATCTAAAATTATTAGTAGGAGGAACAATTCATTTTTAATTGGCGTTTATTAAAAGTTGCCTAGAGAAAATAGAATGTATTTGCCTGTTTTTCATATTTCTTTAGTTGGTTCAGTAATAGATACATCTAAACGTTCCTTTTCTCTTTCTTCCTCTCCCTCACTTCCTTATCTTCCTCTCTTTTCCCCTCCCCTCTTCCTTTCTTCCCCTCTTCTCTTTCTTGCTTAAAAGAATATGATCTGTTTCCTCCAGTTGGCTCATGCTTGTCACCCCAGCACTGGGGAGGTGGAAACAGGCAAAGATCTCTTGGGCCTGCAAGCATGGTCTAATACATGGTCTAAAGCCATTTCCTGTCTCACAAAATAAGGGGAGTGGTACTTGAAGAATGATACCCAAAGTTGATCTCTGGCCTGCGCGCGCGCGCGCACGCACGCACGCACGCACGCACACACACACACACACATACTCTTGCATACACATATGGACACATTTTTCATTATGGTAAAATATAATAGAATTTATCATATTAACTTTTTTTGTGCCATTCAGGCCATGAAATAAATTAATGCTGTTGCACAACCATTACCATCACACAACTTTGTAACTTTTCACTTAATAAAGGGGAAACTCCAAACCATCAAATAATAGCTCCTTCCCACTTATGTTGAAGCCTAAGAAATTTATTATACTTTCTTTCTCTGTAATTTTCACTACCCTAAGTAGGAATTTATTGCCTTTCATTGGGTTTAATTTTGCTGTTAACAAAATATAGTTTCTTTATTATTTGATTCATTCAAGAAAAATCTCTATGGGTTAGGTACTAAAAATATATTAGTAATCTGGGTGTGGTGGTGCATGCCCATAATCCCAACACTCAGGGAGGCAGAGGCAGGTGAACAGAGCTCTGTGAGTTCCAAGCCAGCCTGGTCTACAAAGCAAGTCCAGGACAGCCGAGGCTACACAAAGAAACCCTGTCTAGAAAGAAAAAAAAAGAAAGAAAGAAAAAGAAAAATATTAGTAATCAAAGCTGTCATGGTCACTTGATGCTTAAAGCATTGTTAATTTAAAGTTATTCATGTCAGTAAGTAATTGCTAACCATAAGACGTTATTTGAAGTAAATGTACTGGGTTCTGTGGGCATGATCAAGGTGGAAACTTCATCTGGAATTAAATCTCTGGGGCATTTCTTCAGCCATATTTATTTTTTTGTACTCTGTATCAAAAGCAAAACACATTGCAATGGTTCTTTAAGGCATTTCACCCATTAATCTTAGTTTGGTAGAGCACAGTATACTAGAAATAATAGAAAACCAAATAAAATGCACAATTAAAGTTCTCTTTAAGGCTTCTGAACTATGACTTTGGTTTAGTATCTTTAGGAGCATTCAGTGATGCTTTGTTTAGCATTTATAATATTTTTCACATCTCTTATCTTTATTTAGAAATATTAGGAATGTAACATTGTTACTTTAACATACTTTAGGAAACAGAGAGGCCTGGGATGAATGAGGGGCACCAGAATCCAGACAACACAGACATCATATGACCTCTGGTGTAACCATCACCTGTTTCCTCTTCCTTCCACGCCCCCCTTTGTAAGGACAGTTTGTTTACTCTCTCTCCATATCACTCTGCCTTCTACCCTGATGCTAGTTATTGAATTCATCAGGGGCCTTTCAGATCTCATGTGACTTTCTGTAGATGATGTCGCTGCCATAGGCCCACTAACCTTGGACATTTCCTCCTTGGATGATGACCTACTTCCTCTTGTCTTCCTAATTCTTGAAACACTCTTCATTTTCTTTCACTAACTCATTCTTATGACAAACTTAAATACCTGCCTGGCTTGCTTCTCCTTATGTTCACCTGCTTTGCATCTTTACCCATAGCCATGCTTTTATGTTCTAATGACTTTCACATCCATTTCTCTGGCTTAGTCTTTACTTCTAAGTCCACATATCACTCTGCCTTCTGGGTAGTTCCATAAGAAACTGACATTATGATTTGCACTGAAAGTGTATGTCTACTGTAATCCAGCTAGCAATGTAGGCTGGGAGCCCTGTTTTTTCCCTTCATCATCCCAAATGTATCATCGTCACCCAAATCAATGATTTCTCTTTTCTTAATTTCCCCCTAATCTCTCCCCTGTCTCCTGGTTCCTTTGCAAAAGTTTTCATTTAGAGCAGTGGTTCTTAACCTGTGGGTCTCAACCCCTTTGACAAACCTCTATCTCCAAAAATATTTACATTAAGATTCATAACAATAATAAAATTATGGCATAGCAATGGAAATAATTTTATGGTTGGGGTCACTACACCATGAAGAACTGTATTAAAGCACCACAGAGGCAGAGAACCACTGATTTAGAGCATCATGGATTCTGTTTCAGTCTATAACCTGTTTCAGTGTTCGTTTTATGTGTAATCTTCCTTTATATCCCTCATTTCACAGTCCTTCTTAACCTTTTTTTTTGACTTTACAACCTGTTTCTAGAACCATCTTTTAACATGACAAATATGATCATGTTAGCAGTCTAATAAAGCCTATAAGCAGAGCCCACATTCTCAGATCCTCCAGCCCCGAGAATATAGATTTTAAAAGCAAGCAGGCTGGGGTTAAAAAGATGGTTCAGCAGTTAAGGCCACTTGCTACCCTTGCAGGGGACCTGGGGTCAGTCATCAGCGCTCATATTGGTAGCCCAAAACTGTCCATAGCTCCAGCTCCAGATGATCTGGTGCCCTCTTCTGGCAGACATTCATACATAAAATAAAGCCAAATATTTTTAAAGGTATATATTTTTATTTTCAGGTACCACGTAATAAAACTAGATGCCCTAGGGAGGAATGTTTGCCCAAAGCTATAGCTTTGTTTTTTCTGTGATTATTATTAGTCCTTTGTCTTGCCCAGGCCTTTTGCTTCTTGAGATCATTCTTGTTTGAAGAAATGAAATCCTGTGGTCCTCATATGGGTGTGGGGGGGGTCTTGTTCTTATATTTGCAAAGGCCAACAAGAACACAACAGGTTCTCAAACAATGTTGAAAACATAAACTTGAAAGCTTGTGAGAGAAACGTCTTTCACTTTTTCAGTCAGTGAGGATACCCTGAATGCTGATACTAAGTGAGCTGCCAGCACCTTCAAACCACATAAACACCCAACTCCCGCTCAGTTGCTCAGTTCTCACCACAAAGCAGAGAAGAAGCCCCTTAAAGCGGCTGAGTGTAATACTGACTTTCGTTTGTTTTACACTGCTGAGAATCTAACCTAGAGCTTTCTCTCACACTCTAGGCAAATGCTGGTCCACCAACTACAAGCTAAGGGCAGACTTTAGTATTTTTCACAAATAAGATAAACATCATTCCTATTGAAAAAAAATTGAAGCCTTAAATCTGTTACTGCTTAGTATAAAATATTAAATTATGGCTAAAATCTGCAACTTTATTTTGTAAAATGTTGTTTCTTGCACATGTAGATAGAATGAGATGAATATTTCTTTCCCTTCTTAAAAAAAAAACCTTCTAAAATTAGGGTCAAAAAAGAAGTAAGAGGGAAGGACAATATTCATTGCAGAGTCCTGGGGTTTGGAGTGTGTGTTGGGCACACAGGGAAGTCTAAATAATCTTTCTAAGAAAAAATGTATATTAATTATCCATTAATTTATATTAATGGATATTCTTGATATTCTTTAAAAAGCTATAGCCCCCAAGTGTACACAACAGTTGCTGTCCAGCAGAATCGCAAAGATGCTAGAGCTCAGGACTGGCAAGGGCAAAATGGTGGGGTGGGTGAGGATGAAAGCCTGAAGAATAGGTGGGCCAGTTTCACATCTTCTCCACCTTTGAAGATGATAGATCATCAGTTACCTACATGAAAAAACCATCCTAGAGTGCTGTTCTCCTAAGACACCACTCAGCAGGCTGTCAGGGAATCGGGGCTGCTATTGAGGTTCTAGTCCCACAGTGTCAGCTCTTTCCCTTTTAGGTGTTTAAGAAACTGCAGCCTAAACCCTTGTCTGTCAGCAGCCTTTCTATCAAGAGATAAGGCCCAGGGAAGAAACAAACCACATTATGCCTGATAACAGAAGGTGGGACAGTTCACCCAGCCTCCATTCTTAAAAACTGATCAAGGAACACCAAAGATGTGAGAAGAAAACCAGAATTACAGGTGGCCTAGAAAAGCATGTTTTAGAAGCTTGCTGAAAAGTTAGAAGGAAACAACACTCCCATTCATATTCTTGGAGGTATTTGAAAGGTATTGCATGTACATAAACTTAGATGATACTGTTAAGAAAGAACAACCAAAGACCAAGAATATCAAGAAAAACGGGTCATCAAAAGGTTGCCACAATATGATGCCACTTCTGTGAACTTTAAGTAGTTAAAATGGTACATATTGTCGATGGATATAGATGCTTGTGGGAGCCAAAGGAGTGTGGGCGGGGTCTGTGGAAATTGTTTTCAAGCCATCCAAAAGCACAGATGTAGAGAGTTGGAGTCAGGTCTGCCCGGAATTATAATGTTGCTTTGTTAACAAAGAGAGGGAATGATCTGAAGCAAAACAATGTTAACTGAGCTATCTGTTAAATCTGAGTGGATAATATATTAGATTAGAGAATCTGGTTAGGTAGCTATTATATTTTTACAATTGAAATGTTTTAATTAAAAACTTAAAAATAATGTTGAATGGTAGAAAATTTTATATAACTCTACTATAAAGTTATGATCCAGCCTCCCTCCCCCCCCCCCCAGGGGAAAAAGGCATACCTTTAACAGTGACAAAATAAGAAAAAAAGGAAATTTGATTTTTGTTAATAAGGAAAAAAGAAATGTAATTTTTACTTTTGTCAGTTTGGGATTTTGATAGTTTGACACAGGAGAAGCCTCTAGCCCTATACTAAGCAAGGGTGTATGGAGTAAACAGGTCTTGCTCATTCCTTTTCAACTTTTAAAGTTTGTATGAAGAAAAAGCACAGAAGGTTTAGTTATTCTTGGTCATGGGAAGAGCAGAGGAGCAGATGCAGGGCAAGGCGGCCCCTCACAGAGTGCCCGGTCAAACGGTGTCATCCTAAATTACAAGTCATCCTTGCATTCCTCCGTTCATCCATCACATGGTGTTCTGGAGTTCTACTGGTGTACACGAGCACTATGCTGGGTGGTTGAATATTAGGTGGTACACAAACATACCCATTGAGTTTATATTCTGCTTCTGGAGGCAGACGTCTCCAAGTGAGGGTTTTAAAGGAAGTATAATGTAAACATAAAAATTTGAAAATGTGCAGGATAGTGAAGGTGTGGCTACTAAATCTCCATCTTTCATAATGGCTATCAGTTCAAAAACATCTAGACTAGCGTTGTCTAGTGGTGGAAGTCTTGTGCACCATGGAAATCCTGTGAGGATGCTCCATGTGTTTGTGCCATCCAAAGAACAGCCATCACCTGTAACGTTTACAGACTGAGGACTTGGCAGGTGGTTGGCTGGAAATGGGTAACTACTGTATTGAACAGCATAGGTTCAAAGGAAACCAAGAGATACTGGAATAAGCACTTTGAAAAGGGAATTAAACACAAAAAGTATCAATCACAGTTGCCTGTAGGTAGGTGGGGGATTGAAAGGAAAAAAAAATCATGATGAGCCATCTGTGTTGTGTGATTTTCTGCTACACGCATCTATTTGGTGGATTACTAAAACTTTTGGAAGACTAGATTGTAACCAAATGGGGTCTTTGAAGGAGAGTTGGGAGTCGTCTTTTTAAAAAATAAATGAGATAAAAGTTACACTGGAAATGTCAATTCTAGTGAATAATTTGGCAAGGATTAGGGAATGTGAACCTCAAACAATTTCTGTCAGCAGGAGGCCCTCCTGAGAGCGTTATTGTCTGTCTTGGTGTAGCTAAGAAGGCAAATCATGGTCAGGGAGGTGAACACGCTCAGGCTACAGAAAATCCCAAACTTACAAAATTTGAGACATTTAGAATTTGAGAGCTGTGAGACCTGGTGTACACTAAAATATGGATCTTCACCCAAAACTGTACTCAAATGTAAGTCATCATTACTAACCATTCCCCAAGCCCACCTAGAGTTTAGTGTATTTAAATTGAATCTACATTCAGATGACATTTTTGGAATTACCTTTCAATTCAATAAGTTCTTGTTCAAGTGTCTACCGTTGCCTGCTGACTGAACCTGTAACGACCGTACTGAGATTTCCAATTCTGATTTAAGAGTAAGAGGAGGACGCAGGGAGGCGGACACTGCATGCTCAGTCCTTTCTCGGTCCTTGTTAAGAACGGAGAATGAGGGTCACAGTTTGTGGACACAGTACGGTTGGAGTCAGCTTTCAGCTTATTTAATAACCAACTGCTAACTTTAACAGTTTGTTTTTGAAAGGAAAGAGGAAGAGCTAGGACTGGGGAGCTGAAAAGGATTTCCCTAGGAAGAAATTGAAATGGAAAAAGTAAACTTGTTCATACTACTTGGTCCACACCAGGCCACTGGTTGTAGGTGGAGCGGACTCAGAACAGCTGAATCAAGATGCATTGTGGGTAAGGGTGGGATAATTCCTTTTCCCGTAGTTTAAAAACAGCTTATTGTAATGTAGATGACAAGCACCAAGGGACAATGCACTGATAATCATTTGCATCATTTGCTTTGGTCAGAGATGTCAGCGACCATACTCTAAATTTGCTCCTTACTCCACAAGAAGTAGGATTAAGATACAAGGGTAGATCATGTGGCTTGATTGCTGAATGAAATCCAGGCAGAACCGCTGAACTCCAAGCTGCCTGTTTTCCTTATAGTCGCTGTATTTATTTGCTATCTTGAGATGAGAATTCCTCCAAGGGAGAAAGTATTTTTTAAAAACAAGACGATCTTGATACCGTGGGCTGAGATCTAAAAATATGCAGTTTGTGTTCTTTGAAAAGAAATGATAGTAGACCCAAATCCAACCTCATCAAGTAGAAACAAAGGGGCATGCCGGGGGTGGAGGGGGCTCACTGTTTATACAGGTTTTCACATGACTGTTCTTTTAGAAAGTGCATGGACCGCATCCAAAACAAATGATGTTTTGTTGGATGGGAAGACCAAAAGGAAAAGCCTAGAGTAAGGAGGATAGATGATCTTTCTTTAATGTCAAAACTGACATAAACATACTCCCCCCTCCACCCCTTTGCTCAAGATAATTTTCTCAACAAGACGCAGATTGCTTCAGTCTTTGCCTATCACCCTTTGAAGCACTTTCCTCGTTATTAGCAGTGGGGGCAGGGTTTCCTTTGAGGATTTTTACAGCACCGAAGAGTTCCTCCTTTAAATACTTTCACATGATGAGGGAATTCCGCTTTCAAAGTGCTGTCATCGCTGTGGGTTTCTTGTCAGAAGACAATTTATTCCTGGGTGATGGTCCTTCTTAGCTTGATTGTCGTGAAGGCCTTACCTTCCTGATGGATTTGGTTTCTAGTGCAATTCACCTCTCTTCTCAGAGAGACACAACAAAACGACAGGGAACCTCCTTTGTTAAGTTCCCTAGTGGTGGTGGCCACGGTCCTCTTTAGAAAAGTGATCTGTCAAGGGGAATTGTCCCTCTTGTGGCTCTCCAGTGATTAGCGTTTGACTGACACACTCCGTTTCTCCCACAGTGCATAAGGACACTGTAAGTTAAAGGATTTCTGAAACACCTTTATGGATTTTTTTTTTGTTTGTTTAGTGTCTCCTCCGATGTAAACAGCACAGCAAACAACAAGTAAGCTATTCAAACATCGTTTCTTTGAGAACCTCCATATTATTTTCCCCCCAGTCTTTCCATGCCCCTGTTGTCCTCCTTCTCCTTCTGTTTTCATTTGTTTTTTGAGCCAGGGTTTCTCTGTGTAGCATTGGCTATCCTGGACTCACTTTGTAGACCAGGCTGGCCTCAAAGTCACAGAGATCTGCTTGCCTCTGCCTCTCTGAGTGCTGGGATTACAGGCGTGTGCCACCACACTCTGTTCTTGAATATGGTCTTTTGGAAATTTTTGTGAAGGCTTAATTCAGGGTGACACAATGCGTATCTTTATGGCTGAGCAGATCACTTGAACTGAGATACTCAGATATAAACAAGTTTACTCATCACTGCTGCCTCGGGGTGAGTTGAGTTGCTCTGTCTTTGTGGTGTTTTAAATAAACAAATAAAAATTTATGTAGCCTCCATCTAGATCCACTCACATAGTGACTTTTGGATTTTCTCTTTGAATAATCTGATCACTAGAAAACAATTAGTATTTGTTATTCGTTCATTATTGGCTTCCAGAGGGAACTAATTCACATGGGATATTAAAGTAATTTTGTAAACACACACACACACACCCAAAACTAAAAACCAAAACAGTGAAATCTCCTTTCCAGCAGTGTATGCAAATGAAAGAGCTCTCAGAGGGTTAGAGAGGAATTGGCAAGGCGTGAGACCGAGGCTTTGTCTCTCCTGCCTACTGCTTCCCAAACAGTCCTGCAAAATGAGTGGCTTCAATGTTCTGCAAATTTCTGCTATTCCAAGCGCATAATGAAACAATCCTCCATCCATGCAGAGCGCTTGACCTTAGCCACAGCGAATGGGCTAGGTTGTATGCTTCCCTGTGTTAGAAGGGAGTGTGTGTACACACACATATAGGTATGTGTGTGTGTGTATACATATATATACGGAGGCCTCTGTGGGTGTTTCAATTCTTTACCCCCTTGCTTACCGCTTACTGGACTCTTGGGTAGTAAGTAGCCATGCTACACTCTGAGCTGTGGCCTTGTGAGGCAGTGAGTTCAGATCGCCTTTCAGGCACTTCTCAGGTAGAAGGTATGGAAGAAAGCCAGTGAATCTGGAAAGTAAATAAACAGAAAAAAAATGAAGCCGTAGAAAAAGCAGTGTAGTCTGGAGGGCAGGGGGGGGGGCATACCCGTGTCTCCATCCCTAGCTTGAATTTTAGAAATAGGAAAATGTGGAGTCACATTTATTTTTTTTTACCTTTGTAATGCTGAGTCAAGTCTCAAAGATTCTACATGCAGCATGTTCCCCTCCCTCACCTTGGTATTAGTTGCCTTAAACTACTTTCAAATGTCTTATGGCCTCTGAAAGAAAAAGCTACAGTTACACCAGCAATTCTGCAGCCTCTTTCATCATCTGGGGGCCCAGACTTCTGGACCTCCACACATCTTTGGAAGAAATGTAAAACAAAACAAAAACCAAACTGTATATTGAAAGCATGTTCTTACTCACTAAGAGTGTCTTAGACTGTGATTCTTAAAAATGATTAGAATTCATGAAAATTGAAGGGGAAAAATGCTATTTGCTCAATAATGTTGTCTCTAAGTGCCTGGGCATGCACTCTCTGAACTGTTGGTAGGAAGTGAGCAAGACTTTCACCTATAAGATACATGTTGTGTGCCAGATACACTTCAGACTAGGAAGGAAATTAGATAGAGACAGTGACTAGGATAGCCAGCTTCTTTATTTTAACCTTGGAAAACCAAGAATTGAAAAACATAATTTCCTAAAGAAGTATGGGATAGTTGAAAAGTTAACATCCAAACCAATCGGTTGTTTTGGAAAGTGCCACAATGGAAGATTAATAGCTTCTAAGATTAGCACTTCTAAGTCATGCCTAGTGACTCTGAAGACAAGAGAACGAGTAGTGATAGAGTGCTTTCTCAATTTTGGAATGCTCTCAGAAACTATCAGATGATCCGGGACTGTCTCAGAAAACACACTAACTCAGCTCCGCTGTCATCTGTCTGTGAGGAAGGGTTAAACTCCTATGTAATTGCACTCCTGTAAATGGACCTTTGTCATTTGTCAGCTTTTGACCTTTGTCCCCAGCTTGAAGAAGTCCCACATTAGCCACAAGCTAAGGCTTTGCTTCATTTGCTCCCTTGTTCTTGAGAATTGCATTCTAACCCATGGTTTGTCTCCTCTCCTTTGGTCCGCTCTGCCATCCTGCCCCAGGCTGGCCTTCCTTTCATGATGTGATCAGTTCTGAGGCCATCGAGCTCACTGACGACTTCTCCTACGGGATGCACAGGGTGGAGACAAGCTGTTCTCAGGTGAGTGGACTCCACCTTCAGCCTGGTGGGTGGCTCATGCCGTACCCTCCGCAAACACTTTCTGGGTTCCTCATCGTTCTTACATTCAGTAACCAAGGACACGGACTGTTACAAGAAGGACAGACAAGAAGGGTAGACTCTTTTTCATGATGGAATGATACTTTCATCTTCAGAGTTTTAGCAATATGAACACAATGCCAGTCATTGGCTTCCACAATATTAAGCAGTCATTGGTAGGGAAATTTTTTTCATTTGGCTGACTGTAGAGATGAATGGGACATTTGGAGGAGACAACTGAAGATTTCATTATATAGCCTTGCATAACCTGGTGTACTGGTAATTTCTCCCTTACAGTTCTAGTATCTAGTCTTTAGTCCAAAGTCTTTAATGGCTGGTATCCACCACACAGTCTGTGAAGATCTCAGAAATGGCTTTTCTTGGGTAGAGGTTGGAGACAAGCTGTTAGAAGTGGCAGAGAAGAACCACTCAGAGAAGAACAAGCTGAAACAGTTGTGTTTCTGCTGCTCTATACGCTTGTCCTTATTTCCAAGGACGCTCTAGTTAGTTATGTCCTGTTCTTCTGTAATCAAATTAATGATGCCTCTAGGGATGAAGGTGAGAAGGTTTTGAGGGGGAAGTGAAAGCAGTTAATGTGTTGAGAGACTTAAACATATTGGTATTTTGTCGCTCAGCAAGAGACATAGTTGAAATGCCCGCACAGAGAAAGAACCATGGCATCTGCTACAGGAAGTAGTTCACTCCGTATCTGCCCCCAGACAAGTAAAAGATGGATTCTTAGTACCATGGTACTGGTGTTAACTGGTACCCAAGAGTGCTTTGGAGGAAGGAGTTTCTGCACAGATTTGAGTAAAGGGAGGTAGAGTTGGAGCAGAGTGATGGCCATGTGGCCATCCCTCAGGACTCCGCTTCCCTGCCTGCCCCGATCCAGTTTCTCATCTTCAGTAGGTGCAAGATTCTTAGAGAGTAGGTGGCGATTTCATTGCCAAGAGGGGAGGATATTTGTTTGAACCCAACTATCTGATGAATTTGTGTGTGTGTACTTCTTTTTTTAATTATTAAGTTCATTCTTTGGTAATTTCATACATGTAGATGATACATTCTGAGAATTTCTGTTTTCCATTAAAATGTAGGATTGTCAAGTATACCATCTTTCACATATGAAAACCTCCCTTTCCCTTGAAAAGAGTAATTTTTTTGTTCCTTTAACTCATGTTTTCTATTTGCTCACCTCTGAGAAATGAGTCTATCTAATCCTGAGGATGGAACTCCCTTCTGCTGCGTTTGATCCTCAGACACTCTGTTTAATTGTGCTGAGCACTGCCTGCACAGAGACCCCCAAAGATTCTAGTGACCCCCAGAGACTCTAGTTTAGTAATTGTTTTGGGCACTGTCTGCACGGCACCATTTTCTTGTGCTTCCCTGGTTAACACTCATGATAACTTATGCTCCTCATTTTACAGTTGTGGAAACTGAGTCTCAGAGAGGGCAGTTGAGTTTGGGTAGAGAGGTGTTCCTCTAATGGCAGAGCTGAGACTTGCATTTATACCATCTGATTGTGGAACTCACTATTGGACAGGAGTATGTGGAAGGGGAGGGGAAACGCTGCAAAGAAATAAACTGGAAAAGATGTTCAAGGAAACGCTGCAAAGAACTAAACTGGAAAAGATGTTCAAGAACTCCGTGATTCCCCAACATTTGCTTTCATGTGATTCAATTTCTAATTAAAAATTTTGACAGAAAATAATATTATAATTATTACTCTGTAATTTGTGGAGTAGGTAAATGGCAACAAGTAAACCTTTTAAAGCTATGAGCCCCCATACACACACGTGTGTGTGTGTGTGTGTGTGTGTGTGCTTATGCATGTAAATGTGTGTGCCTTCCTCCTCCTTTTCAAGTGCGTACACCACAGCCTGTGTGTGGAGGTCAGAGAACAGCTTGCAGAAGACATTTCTCTCTCTCTACTGTGTGCATTCCAGGGATTGAACCCATGTCCTGCTGTGGCTCATTGGCGAATGACTTTACCCAATGAACTGTCTCACCAGCCTCAGAGGATCCCTCTTTTTTTTATAAACCATTTTAAAGTTTATTATGAACCCACTTTTCTTTTGCTCATAGCCCATTTTAAATTCTAAGTTCTCTAATTATCTATCTATCATCTATCTATCTATCTATCTATCTATCTATCTATCTATCTATCTATCTATCTATCTATCTAAAGGTATGGGAAAACTCAAGTCCCTCACTTCTGATCTATTTGTTTCTAATTCCTGTAATTGCTGGTTGGAATGGTCTTCCTTCTTTCTCTGTGCCAGGCAGAGATAACATCAGCAGGAGTTCAGGAAAGGCTTTTACAAAGGTGCCCTATGGTTACCAAAGAGACCATGCCAACATAGGGTAATTTTCAAAAAGGTGCCCTGTGGCGAAAGCCACTGTTTCTCTCTGTTGTTGTGGGGAGGGGCAGGGACCTGCTTCTCCCACAATTAATTTCCGCTTCCTCCATGTCTCATCTCTAGACTGACACTGACCTCAAAAGGCTTTATCTTTAAGCTGAGGGAGACGCTGCTTCTCTTCTGGGCTCAGAGGCTCTAAGAGTCCACCTTATCTGGCCCAGTTTCCCCAGCCCCCCAGCTGGGAGGTCAGTCAAAGATGTCAGCTTGATGGCTAAGTGATGGTCCAGCCAGTTGGGGGTTCTTCCTTCTTCAGGAGACGAATAAGTCACTTCACTTTCTTTAATGATCCTGAAGTGACCCATCAAATCAGAGTTTCCTTGAGTTGCACTCTGTAGTAACAGAGCCTATTGGAATCCTTCACACTTGTTTTGTATCATTATTAATTTATCTCATTAACCAAACCAACAGAAAGATGAATACCCACAAACACAAAGAATGTTCCAAAAGCCAAGCAATTCTCAGCGAGCCTCCATGCCTTCTTAATCTTCTGCAGATGACGAGTCCTATATTGCTGATGATTGAAGATGCCCACGCATCACAGCAGGGTCTCAGCCTCACGGCCCAGCTCTCTTTTTCTTGATCTTTCTGTAAAATCATAACACAAACCTGGTGAGTTCACGATCATTTCCTTGACAAAAGATTAATATTGCGAGCACAGAGAGTCAGGGCTCCTGCTTGCACACAGGTGTCCTCGGGAACCTCGGGAGGAAACGAGGCTAATGGCAAAGTAAATTGCTTTGCTTGTGAAAACCTTTTTCCTTTCCCCTTTTGCCCATGTGCCCAAGTGGGAAGGCCTAGCTTTGAAAGTGCCTCATGCAGCAGATCAAACACTTAAGAGAAACTGACAGTGAAAAAGCCCAAGCGTCCTATCAGCAGCCAGGAGAATGATCCCGAGACAGTGGGAAATACATCAGTGCAGAGCTATGCAATGGCGGGGCGCGCACTGCTTGTGTTCCTTAGGCTGAGAACTACAGTCAGACTTTAAGGACTTGACTTAAATTTGATTCTCGGTTTATTCCCTAGGATGGCCTTCCTCTGGGTTCTCTGCAGGCTCCTCCTCTGAACATAGCTGAGTGGGAAACCTAAGTGAGAAAGGACTCCTCTGAGAATTAGTTTTTCCTTTTGAACTGTTTGCACATGCGCCTTCGGGATGCGGACTAGAATACTCAGGTGCATTGTTCCTCTGTGAAATAAGGAGCCGCGTAAGCACCAAAAGGACTCTGAAAGTGCACGCCAGAGAGTCTATTCCTGGATGAAATCGCTAACAGCAGGGTTAAGGGATTTCTTCATCAGTTTGTTTCAGTTACTACCAGGTGCGCCGAATGAGCCCAGCGCATTGCCAAATGGCTGGGGCGAGGGAGGCAGAGCTCTCAGGCGGCTAAGGAAACAATGCATCACTGACAACTTCCATCCATCATCCTTGCCTCTGGCCAGGCCAGAAGCTGGAGGGAATGGGCTCCATGTGAGCTCCCTTTGGGCTTCTATACTCGGAAGCCCAGACCCTATACCTGAGAGGAGGCATGCTGTGTGGTTAGTCCTGCCTGAGAAACAGCAGACAATGAATGGCAGGCCCCAGTGTTGTGGCAGATAGAAGTGAACACCAGCGCCACCCTCCGCCATCTGTGAGCCTCTCAAGCATCTTGTAATGGGCACCAAGAGGCCATCTCTGTCATTCGCAGGGCACTGCCCTACCCTAAGCCTCGTTTGCCTCCAGATAACAGTTGCTGTCATCTCCTAACCATGTCCTCTTTTCTCTGTTCCTTTTGCTTGGACCAGGGTTACATTTTGAAGTGAAACGTCCCGTTTTGTATAATCAGAGGGCCAGTTTCTAATTAGCAAATAAAGGACACACTGAAAATTAACTTAGTTCAACAGATTGGATTAATGTCATTTGGCCACTGAAAAATGTAGGAAGCGACTTCTAACCAGCTTCAGATTTATTTATCCTTATTATACTTTGGGGGGGGCGCATGCTGTTTATTTTGCCCAAGAAGCTTACTTATCTCAATAACTACAGGTGTGCATGGATGCACACGTCTTCTCAGGCTTTTCTCTGCAAACTTCCCCTCTCAGACGATGAGTGATCAAAGCCCGAGGCCTGCACAGTGCACAGGCACTGAGAATGCTGTTCCTGTCGGCCTGCACCCTGGAGGCTTTGGCAGCACAAATAGGTGCTTTCCTTCACCCACAGCTTGAGCATATGGATTCTTGATGGCGCATCTTAGCAGCCGATACTTGAATTTATTTGGCATCTGTTGTTGGTACAAAGGAAAAGCAATCTGAGATCACCTAAGCCTGCATCGACTGTGGTAAAATAATGTAAGACTTGTTTTTTTTTTTTTAGGCCTGTTTAATATTTTCCAGGCAATAGATCAAATCAGTTCAGGGTTCATTTTTAGTTCTTTAATAAACTGACACAGTATTTTGGCAGTAACTGGAGGGCGTACCTTTAACATGGAAGTGTCAGGGAACCAAAGGTGCTATTGGTCCTGTTTATTAGTAACCAGAGAACCCTTTAGTATTGAGCTTAGCACCTTGAGAGGGAAAGCTGAGATTCTAGGTGTTTCCCTTTGTGATGAACATCCCCCATCATTTCCCTCTCATCATCTGCACTTGTGCCCCAACTCCCTTGTCAGTTCATGCGCCCTTTTCAGTTTGTAAGTGTCTTATAAACAGCCCAGTGGGAGGAATGAATAAATCATCATAAGCCATTTCTGTCACACGTTTACCGCAATCCCCACTCTTTCCTCCCTCACCCAGATAGCCATTTCCTTCACGTGTGCTTCCAGAGCCACCAAGGAGGCCCCCTTATACCTCCTTCCCTCCTTTCCCTCTCACTGGACGATTTCTACTGACCACACTTTACGGGTCAGGAGTTTTCTTGTTTATTCCCTGTATTCCCCACTGACAGGTAAGTTCCCAGAGTCTCAGAGTCTATGGCAGTGCCTGGCATGGACCAGGAACTCCATAACTACCAATTAAATGAGTCTGTGGGGATCGTTTAGTCCAGCCGTTGGCTTCCTCACTGCACCGTGAGCTCTGTGTTTCCAAAGCCTGTTGGAGGCGGTGCACTAATGCCTCTATCTACCTCCCTGTCCTTGCTGAGAGAAGTGGGGATATGGACATGTGGTGCACATCACCATCTGGAGCCATGCTCAGCGTCAAATCGGTTAGTGCAGGCATGTAGCCAGTAGCCAGCCTTTGTGGAGAAGCTGCATCCAGGCCATGTCTCTCTTGGATGCAACATAACCAACTATCTTTCCATTCAACCCTCTCCTTCCTCAGTGCTCCAAGTAGGCAAGAGCTTTGGTTCAGGTGAACAGCCTCTTCCTTGTCTGCACTGTAGTTCCTTTGTGCGAAGAACAGCCAGTGTGACAATCCACCCATTGGGAGCTAGGAAAAATCGACTGTGTGTGCTGGAGACTTTCCACTTGACACACTTGTAGCCGTGGTGACCGTGACATAAATCTCCTGGGTCTTGTCACTGCTTCACTGGGCTCCAAGAACATCCAGTGCTGATGTTAAGTTTTACAGCCTATGAAAACAACTATCACCTCTGTCATGGCCAGTTAAACAGTATCTTTTACAGTGGACTTCTGCATATCTGAAACCCACCCATCCAAAGCCAAAAGTCATGCCAGCAGGGAAGAGATTGCATTCTGCCCCATTTCTTACAAGGGGAGATCAAGGGTCAATTCAATTCATAAAATTACTGCAGTCATTTTCCAGCTGGCTGAGAGAGTTCACAGATCAAAACATACAGTGGCTCCGAAATGGTTTCTGATGTGCACAACTCCAGTGTCTTTATTCTTGGCATGTGGTGCAAAGCCTGTCTGAAAGCATCTCTGCAGCTATTGACAGGCAGGTTAGAAATGGTCCAGGATGCTTTCCTGCATTCCAACACAGGCCATCCATCTGCTCGGACCACTCCCCATGAATCCCCCCGAAAGCCTGCTTTGTGCATGCGTCTGCCTCAAGTCTCCTTTTTTCTCTTGCAGTGTGGTGCTCATCTTGGGCACATTTTTGATGATGGACCTCGTCCGACTGGCAAAAGATACTGCATCAACTCAGCCTCCTTGTCCTTCAGCCCTGCAGACAGCACTGAGGCAGAAGGAGGCGGTGGCAGAGAGAGCGGCAGCCCAGCAGTGGCCGACAGAGCGGAGCTGTAGGATCCGGCGAGCGGTGGAAACCAAGTGTACTTAACGCACAGCTGATCGAAAAACCAAAAATGGGTTCTTTTATCAGAGCTATTTTTTCAGAAGCTATCAGGGCAGTTTATGCTGTTGAAATTGTTTTCTCTCTCTCTCTCTTTTTTTTTTTGTTCAGATGGGAGTTCTGCCCATCTGTGTATTCTGCTGTTGACTAGGTCCAGAACTGTGTGTAGGTCTTGCAAATGGAGATAGCTTTGTGCAGCCTCTTCCCAAGCCTCTGAGTTAGCCTCGGCAGCATTGTTTTATTCCTGCGCACACCTTCCGTAAAGCCTTCTTGTTATAGGCACCCCCTTCTGACTTCGAGGTGGTTGCTGTTTGGTGAAATCAGAGAACTAATGCTCAGGGGAGGGGAGCAGAGCTGGGAAAGGCAGGGCATCCAGACATGTGACCTTACGGTAAAGACGGAGTGCTGTCTTAGATTTCTAGGCTCTGTGGAAAGTCTGAGCTAAGGTTGTTTTTTCTCACTAAAAGGGTGTGAAGGTCTAAAGTCGTTCCTCATGTTAGATTGTTGCCAGATCTGAGAGGACCCGCTGGGGGTTGCAGCAGAGACGTAAACATTACCTCGTGGGCAGGTCTTTATTTTAGATTATTTTCCATTGAAAACAGGGGAAAGTAAGACAACTGTAAAATGCTGCTCTCGGTTTTTGTCCAAAGTTCATAAGGAAGAATGCTTGCCTGTTGCCTTTGTATAAGCCTTTCTCTGCACACCTCATGGGAATGACATCTGGGCGAGCATTTTGGAAGATTACTGAGTGCAAAATAAAATATTGGGACAATCCGCTTCACCAAGATGGTAGAAAAGAGAAAGATCAGAGAAGAACAAACATGTAGTCTTGGGCACTGAATAATCCCACGCTTCCCAGAAAGGTCCACAGGATCTTACTGGTACCACACCTAAACCACATTTCTCCATAGAATCAGGAGGCCCAAGTAAAGATGTTGGGCATTAAGACAAAATAGTCAGGCCCAAACTCCACACCTCACTGTATGTATGAGGGACAAGCCATTTAGCCCCAATGTGCCTATATCTTCATGTACACACTAGGACTCATATATTTATACAATATATTGATACTCTCAGGGCAAAAATTACTATATTGCTGAACAAATAAGATCAGTATTGTAAAATCACACTGATCTGATTGTAATGCCCCGCCCCCATCCCCTGCAAGGCCACAAAGCAGGCATTTACAATGGAAAGAAGCAGAGGTGAACTCCATTGATTGGCATGGAAACAGGCTAAAAAGCCAGACCTTTCTCTTGTGGCAGTATGGCAGGTTTTGCTTGGAGAAGCTCTGTGTGGTTGCTTGAGGTTTTCACAGGGCTGAACAAAGGTGATAGAAGTTAAGGGTGCTTGTCTCCCAAGGGAGCACTGTGATTTTGAATGCTAGTCTTGAAATGTGGCTTTAAAAGATACGTAGGTTTCTAAATTTTTAATGAAGATGGGCATCTTTCCTTATGAGCACTGAAGACAATGAGAACAGACATGTGATGGTTGTAGACCCAGTGGGAAGCAGTAGAAAGCTGGGACAAGTCAGGTGAGAGCACCATGTCTGCAGGTTTCCGGCCTTCTCCAGGTACCTCCTGGAGGGCCTGCCATCCTGGTGAGTCCCCATCATTACCCACTTCTAAAGAAGTTCAGGCTCTTAACCTGGACAAACAGGAAAGTCCCCTGAGCAATCAGGGTTCCCTCAAGCCAGGTGTTTCACCCCAAGCTCAGGTCTACTCTGGACCTTACAGGTTCCTCTCTTCCCTAGAAACAAGGGGGAAGCCTAAGGCGAGGCATCCAGACTGCTGTTAGAGTCTTCCTAGCACTGTGAAGGATCCCACGTAGGGCAGCCAAGGACAGACCTGGCTCTCACTCACAGCTTGACATCCGTCCTTCAGAGACACACACAGCCCTTTCTGTCCACTCCTTTCTGTGTGGTGCCCTCCTCGGGGTCCCTAGGACATAAGCCACAGTGTTAGAGTAGACAAAGAAGACAAATAAGGAGTTTCTCTTTCCCTAGAGACTCCGGTTGCTGCTCTTCCTAGAGCACTAAACACACACCTCGACCCATAACAATAACAAAACCCTCATTTTTTTTTTAACTTTTACTGTTTTTTTTTTTTTAACAGAAGCCAGATTTTTCCAACACCAACTTTTAAAAAGTATGGAGCATCCATTGAAAGAAAGAAAAAAAGAAAGATGTGTGCATGCGGTTTAATTCCAGATTGCTTTTTGGGGGGCTTAAGTGGTTTCAAATTTCAATATATTTCTGTCTTATGTTAAAGAAATATATTGCTAAAATGTCAGTGAGCAATAATGTCAGCTGTGGAGCACTAGATTTACGTTCGCAGGATATGGAGTGCAGTGAACCAAGGCAATATGGTGAGGTGTATGTGATCTGTAGGAGTGCTGCCATGTAGGAGATGCGTGGTCCCCCCTGCCCGCATCCCAGCCCTGACTGCACCACCGGGCAATGCAGAGATGCTCTGGTAAGCAGGAAGTATGTCCATAGGAGCATGCCGGGCAGACTGGAAGGAAGCAGCAGCAGCAAGTGTATTCTTGAGCATTTAAACTCTTCACTTCTTCTGTGTACTGACCGTCTTTAATGCAAATGACGTAATAGCAGTTGGAACAAAGCCTCTCCGAGGTAACGCATCTTGCTGTCAGAATGAAAATGATGGAAGCTGGCAGCATTTGTTTGAAAGACTGTGTACGGTTTTTGACCTAGAAAGCTTTTTAATAACTTTCTCCTAATAGTTTAACTCTTTTGAAAAGTGACACGAAAGCCTTTTCCAATATTTGTTGTATACAGAAATTAGGTAATAAAGTTTCTTTATAAAAATGTCTCTCCTCTCTGATTCCTGAAGACTACTGTACTTTCCATCATGGCTGTCCACCAGGCACAGGGACTACAGTAGACTTCCCCTGCCCAGCAGGTCTGACCCTTGTGTACAAGGAGGCTTCTAGAAGCTCTGCTCCTTGGGGACTCCTTAAGAGCAGGGAAAAGGAAGACAAGTGCACATTCCTCTGTCCTTCACCTCACCAGGGCAGAATCTCCAGCAGTTCCTGTGTGTGCTGTGCTCAATAAAATCTGCTCTGAAAACTTCTACTGCGGTAACTGCAGGCTGGTGAGATGCTCTGAGGCTCTCATAAAATGTCCCACATGAAACTCACACAAATGTCAAAGGTCAGTCTCAAGAGAAAGGCCTTCAGAGGTCCTCACTACTCATGAAGTAATTTTTACCTATAAAAGTTGGGTATCTGGCTCATTCTGAATCCCAGAATTTAGGACACTGAGTCAGGAGGATCACTGTGAGTTTGAGTCGCCTATACTACCTAGTGAGTTCCAATATAGCCTGGGCTACAATGTGAGCCCCTGTCTCTGAAAACCAAAACCAAATAAAAACTCATCCACAGATGGATTTTGGTATTTGTCGTTGAAATGTTTTTTTTTTTAATTTGTTTTATTTAACCTATTTATCTGAGGGAGAAGTAGGGTTAGTGGAGACTTGGTTTTCAATCAGTTCCCTCGGTTCATGTGCCTGGGACCCCAAACACTGACCAGCAGGTTCATGCAGGGAACCTCCCTACAGCAGTTTTCATTGCGTGACCCCAGCATTGCCTGCCTCACCCAAGGAACTCACCAGAAATGCAGATATCCAGGCCTTGTGTCACACTTGCAGAGTCAAGACTTCTGAGTTGGGACAGTAACAACCGTGCTTAAGTAGCCCCACTATGTGATTCTGCAGTTTAACCTGAGGAGCCCTTGCCCAACACCTCTACTGAGCAGACGTCCATGAATGAGCAATTGTTTTAAAGAGCTTCTATATCTAAAACAGCTAGTTCTCTTTCTATAGCAAATGTGGTAAGGTATGGTCAAGCCTTTCAACTGCTCCTGTCCTGCATTGCCCCTCACGTGTCTTGACCAGCTAGCTCTGGTTCCTTATTCCTGCTTTTGTTTCTGGGTTGAAGCCGGACACCCGTCAGAGTACAGCAGGCCCTGTCTAGGACCACTGTCTATTACAGCAGGCAGTATGAATCAGTATGAATTCGATGACAAATCTCAGGGCATACATCCATACATGATTTCTTACCGCCTTGCTCAGCCTAGTTTCCTAATGGCCCCAGGACCACCTGTCCAGGGTTGAGACAACCATCAGTGGACTGGGCCTTCCCACCTCACTCACTGATTAAGAAAATACATCACAAACTTGCCCACAGGTTATTCTAGGGGAAGCATTTTCTCAATCCCTCTTTCCTAGTAAGTGTCGCTTATGTCAAACTGACATACAACTCACCAGAATAGAAACCAAGTCAGATCCTCCCCTACACCCTCCTCCTCAGATGCAGTTTTTCAGACTTTCAGTTTGATTATAGACAATGATAATGTCACCTTGTGGAGGCCATGGGGCCTCTGTCATCTGAAGGTTCCTAATCCCTCCACCATGATCCTCTCAGCAAACAAACACTCTACTAGACTTGGCACACACCTGGACAAGGTCTCAATAATACGCAGAAGGGCAAGTTCCAGCAGTGACGAAGTATCGGCTGCTTGTTCCAGCACTTCCGACAGAGCGAAGGTATAGAAATGTGAGTAACTACAAAGCAAAGGAAGAAAGGTTCTGTGTTTAGACAGCTCAGAATTGGAAGAGCTGAGGTGGAACTGGTTGAGGTTTTTTCCCTCAGGACTTCAGTGACCGCATGGGAGTGTATCCTCACCCTAACTAAATCATGCATTAAATAATCTTTATATGTCAACCATTTGCTTCATCACCTCCAATAGGAGATGGGTGGTCTTAAAGATGCTCCACTGAAGCTCCAAACAAGATACGTTGCATCACTAATAATACATAGCCAATCACAAATGGAGCTCAAGCTCATGTGACCACAAAGACTATTCCCTACTACATGCTCCAATATAGGTTACTAATTATTCTCAATGCATAGTTGTTGGTGAACTTGACCCATGGATGGAAATTTTAAATCATTTACTCCAAGTTGATTTCTTTCCAGATATACTCTGTGTTGTGCCAATTATTTCAGAGAGGGCTAATGGAGTAAAATATACTGCAATTTTGTACTTTGGTAACAAATACTTTGTCTCTGGCCCCAGGGATTACCTTGAACATATTTCCTAATTCTGGTTACTACAGGAAAAAAAGTAAGCCGCATCTAAACTTAAATGGAAAAGAGGAAGAATACAGGTGACTCAAATATCCAGTTTTGGGGAGAGCGGGTCCAGTAATCTTTCCTGGTGATGGAGTAGGAATGAACATCTTTTGCAACGTCACTAAATCAGTCACCCTGCTGTGAGAGAAAAGCAACATGTGAGTGTGGGACATATAAGGATCTATCCCAGGAACGATGGACTAAAGAGAGTTGTTTCTGTTCAATTACAATTCTTAGTAGATTGATAACTGCAAAGGCATTCAGATTTGGGGTTCTACCCCCTTCTCTTTAACACTCTAGCTTATGAGCCTGGTCAGGCATCTGGTGTTTGTTAGATGGCTGGGGAACATCTCCTAGCATTCGAGCAATTGCAGAGAAGGCTGGGAGGCACAAAATGGCCTCATCCGGTTTACATCTTCATTACCAAGCTGTTCACATACCTGTGTACATCTGGAATGCATCTCCAGGTAACCCTCTTGGGCTCTTTCTCTAAAGAGTAACTGTAATTATTAGGGCTATACCCAAATTCAGCTTGGACTAGGTATGTGGCTGAACTTCAGCCAAAATCCTACGATTTACGAAAAGAAATTTTCTTTTTTTAACATCCAATTACATAGGAGGGGTCTTTTCCCAACACATGGGCAGTGAGGTTCCCCTCTTCTCTTTGCTGAAGGCTTCTATTTATGCCCCAAGCAAAAAGACAAAAAAAGACTCTAGGGAGGAGACAGAGATCCTCTGGAGTTACCACCAGTTTCCCCAGTACCACGTCTCAGAACTCTAATACGGATCACACGACACACTAGGATTTTACAAATGCTAGGTCTTTCCCCCTCTGGGCACTACCCTAAACTTCACATTAGCAGTAATATCAAAACAAAACAATATGTGAATAAATCAACTGCTGCCCATTTCCTAATTCTTTTCCCCTCTTGTAAGGGCAGCATCATGCACTCAACTCACATGTCTTGAGCGCTTACTGGGTATCAGACAGTGAGAAGTGAAGTGAGGGAAGGCTAAGACTCCATGCTTGAACTGGGCGTGGCACACTCCTGTAATCCTAGCACTCCGGGGAGGCAAGCGAGTCCAGGACAGCCAAAGCTACACAGAGAAACTCTGTCTCCAAAACCAACCAGCCCAACAAAAACCCCAAACCAAAAACAACAACAATGAAAAACAACAACCAAAAACTTAATGCATGCAGTTATAGACAAGCAGCTAACTGCACGTGACCCCAGTGTGTCACGTGCGGCTGGGAAGAAGTGAGAGTACACAGGATTGCTCAGTGGGAAGGAGAATGAATGAGGCTTTTAAGAAAAGAATGGGGCTGAGTGCAAGACGAAGCAGCCGATTCCTAGACATGGAGCAGAACTTTTTCTGGATGTTCTGAACTTTCCTGAACTTCTTTAAGACATTATTTTGTATCGTGTGTCATTTCAGACATCTCTCTTTCCTTCAGGGCCATGGTTAGAACTTTATGAGTTCTTTTGGAGTTGCCATGATGATCTAAGTCTTTATGATCCCTGTCCTTACACTGACGCCTGTAGAAAAAAAGAAAGCCAGTCATTTTGGCTTTTATGGGTGTCCTTTTGAATAGGAGAGCTTCATCATTAATCTGGATTGATTTTGGGTGCGTGAGCTCATGGCAGCCCTGGACAGGTGGGTGGGTCAGTGGCTGCTAATGATTTGGATTTAGAAGGGCAACTGGCCAGAATCTGCTATCTAGAAATACCACTGACCAAGCTCTACAATCAAGCTATGCTGCTGGATGGCCATCTAGCACCATTATTTTGGTTCAACAAGTGGACAAAGTTGCAGGAGGGCTCCAAGCACAGATGAAGTCATAAAGGTCAATGACACCATCTTCTTTATTCAGTAGAAATGCACAGCTGAGGTTTTTATTTTGAGGTCATGTGACATGCTATTCCTCTTCTAGGAATGATACAGCCAGTATCTCTGAGAGAATTGGCTGGTCATTGTGTCCCACCCTGGGAGGGAGAGATGTCAGAGCTCTGTTAAACCTCCAGATTCGGTACAAGTGCCTCTTGTTTTTTTGGTAGAATTAGTTGTAGAGGCTGTGCTCTTCCTTGGATGAGGTCCTTGTTTGAGTCCAGTGCTTGTATGGTAGGCAGGCTACCACGCAATTTGAGCTATGTAGAATTTCCTTCCATGTAGGCGAGCAGAGAGCCTGGACTTGCAATTGGGAAACTCTGTTAAGCTGGTCAGATGCTGACACAGGTAAGCACAGAGAGCAATCAGCAAGATCCATTTGTTGTGAGCTCTCTCTTTCCCTCCGTTTCCTCTCCTTCCCTCCCTCTCTCTCATTGGCTCCCAGATGGTCTAGCCTTGCCTTTGCCACCATGTTCTTTATATATGAGATGGAATAGCCTTTCTGTGGAGAAGAGGGAGATGCTTTGAGAGCTGGGCAAATGGTTTGTCCTCCAAGTCTTTCAACCAACTGTAGAAACCACAGTTTCTAGAACCCCCTGAAATGCTTGCTGACTTCGTGAGGAGGAAAAGGCAGCAAGTGGAAGTGAGACAAATTCTCTCCCTCTTTCCATGTATTAATTGTTTTGCTCTACGGACAGTATGGTTGACTCGTGTTGAATGACTGAGCTTTATTTATTTATTTGCTTGCTGTTTTATTTAGTTTTTGTCTGTGAGTAGTTGCTGGTTGGACTTTGCCAGAGCACACTGCGCTGGGGAGTCTGCTTTTCTGTCACTCTGCTGCATTGCTTGGCACTCTGTTTCTTTGAATTCGCTTCCTGTTTGTCTTAACCCCTGTTTCTGTTTGTGTTTCCCTCAAGATCCATTGGTCTTTAGCTGTTCAAAACCTGTAAAAAGGAAACATGGGACTGCTGGGAATCCTAATGTGGGATGTATTTGGGGTTGACTTTTTTCCCCGTTTCTTTTTTTCTCTGATATTTCAAGTATCAGGTAATATTTACCTCAAAAGAAGTATAATTTGTATAATCATTTCAGAAAACAATTGATGTTTTTACCTTCTGATAGGTAGAGGAAAAGAATTATGAGTTCTGGGCTAGCCTGAACTACTTAGTGAAACTTTCTTAAAAAAATAAAACAGTTGCTTCATGTACATAAGTAATTGTCATCTGTGTTTTATGCAGTTTTCTGACTAGTTCATGTTCTTGTCTGCACAATTCACTGAATTTACTAGTATCTAGTATCCATTAATTTGTCACACCAGAATGGCTTTGAAGTTTTTTGTCGTTTTATTATCCACTTTTTTTATTATGCATAACATTTTTTCTTCTTTAACTTCTAGTATACCTGTGTCTATTGGCTTTGTATTCTTTCCACAACATATCACTACAAATTTAGTGACCTAAACCGATAGATATTTGTTTTTCTAAAGTTTTTAGACATATCTGAAGTCTCAAATGAAAATTACCTTAGGCTAAAACCAAGATATCAGCAAGGCTGTGTTCCTATTGAAGGAGCTAGGGGAGAAGGTGGGGATTTTTTGTTTATTTTCTGCTTTTGTTTTGTTCTTATCGCCTCACACATCTCTTCTGGCCTGCTGGACAGGCTTCTGGTAGGTCAGTGTGTTGTTTGTTCCCTTTGCTGAGCATCTTGGACGATGCTTGCTGTAGCCCTGTCTTCTTTCATCACCAAGGTTAAGGGTACACTGAGCTCCTGAGAAAATGGATCTGCAGGTTCACTGAGCGGGGCGAGGACCCCGGTCCCGCCGAGGCCGTCACAGCACAGGAGCTGACGAGGCTCTGCAGCCCTGTTCCAGTCACAGCTCACCCCAGCTCAGTGTCCGCTGTGGCCACCAACCCTGCTACCAGCTTTCAGTGCAGGCCAGCTTTTGTACTCCGTCTCTGGTAAGAGGTGATTCTGAATTTTAAACAGAAACACTTGTCACTCTATTCCTTCATGTTAGTCACTGTAACCGGACAAAACCCTGGTTCATGGTTGGGAATCATAATTGTAATAGAAATATCTGTCTTGGCATAAGGGATCTTACTGTTACCATTCTTCACTAAGAATAATATATGTTTAAGATAGATTGTCTTAAAATGAAAAAATATTATTTTTGAATCCCTGTTTTTTGGTAACAGGTTTCTGTTCTGTCATAAATTATGGATGCTGGAGTCTATTTCAGTTGTCTCTACATCATTGAACTTACATCGTTTCTGATTTTTAATGTTATTTTGGCCATTCATACTTAAGGATTTTTATACTGCTGAACTGTTCTTATTTCTATGTTGAATATAACTCTAGCATCAACTCTCAGGCATTTTGGCTGGGACTTTGACATCTGGATTCAAGAGATTGTTCCAGTTTTCTACTTTCCTTCTGACTCTACCCGATTTTAGCATTACAGTATACTGGTCTCTTGTAATTGGCTAAGGGATTTTCTTTTACATATACGATTCTCCAGGAATGTATGCTTTAATTATGGTGGCTTGTTTCTTGATAGTGTAGTAGTTCTTATGTTTTCTCAGCCCTCCTTCAGTAGCATGACTCAGACTTTCTGCTCCCTGATTTTCCTTCAGTTTTATACTTTTTTCCCTTGTAACTGTGATTCAAGACATAGTGACACAGTTATTCATAATATTCATTGACTATAAAATCTGCCGTGCCTGTACTTCACTATCCCATTTTATCCATGATGTTCAGTTGTGTCTTCTTCCAAACTGAGGTAGCCAGAGACAGGTAGTCTACTTCCTGTTTAGTCTGTTTCCTGTTTAGGGTTGGTGATTTTCCTAGAGTATCTTTGTTTTCACCTTAATGCATCCCTGCTCTTGTTTCGTGCTTCCTCCCTCTTTCTACCTTATTTGAAAGTGTTCTTTCCGCAGCTTTTTAAGTTAGGTAATAAACGCCACTTTTCCACTATCACCGTTTAGCAGTATACATTTCTTCAAAACATATTTATATACTATAATTTTTATGAACGTTTATTATTCACATCTATATTTAGTAAAAAGTTTTTCATTATGATTGCTTCTTTGATTTACAAACTCATTGGAAGTATGATATCTACTTTATACTTATATTATCAAATTTTATTTTAATTTCATTGTTTTCAGAAAAAAATGTTATATTGTATCCATTACATTTTGCTGAGATGTCATTTGTGGCCTGGAGTATTACACAGAGTGAATGGTGCTCTGTGTGTTGTCCACGTGCTTAAGAAGGACATGTGTGCTTCAACTGGTAGCTCTGTCATATGACAAATATCATGTCATGCAGCTCATTTTTATATTTACTATATTTTCCTGTTCGAGTGGCTGACAGCAATAGCTAGAAATTTCCTAGTACTTCCTGCAGTATTTATTTGAGGCCAACTGTTGGTGACACCAGTTAAAAAGATCTGTGTCTGGTGATGTAAGTGCATCTATATGGAATGATTCTCTTTATCAGCAATAATGATTTTCATTTTTGTCTGTTTTGCTCAATAAAATATACAGGAATTCCGGCTTTCATTGTTCTGACATGTATACATGCATACCTATATGTACATACACATATATGATTGCTATAACTTATATATACTATATAATTCATACATATTTATATGATATTACTTGCTTAATATTGATATATGCATAAATTGTGTAACAATTATTGTCTGTCACCTGTTGTACTTTTAATTTATGTGTAAGTATGTGTGTATGTGTGTACGTGTTAAAAACACATAGACAGGATCTTCTTTCTTAGCGACTTTCAAGTTGACAGTGTATCAGCAACTGTAGCCCCTGTGTGGTGCAGTTGATCTCTGTAGTGTATGCAGCTGAAACTTCATGCCATTGGTCCAGCCTCGCTCCCCCTGTTCAGCACCGTCTACCAGCCACCATCCTGTTGTCTGCTTCTGTGAGGTCAGCATTTTTAGATCTTCTAGTGGAGATAATGTAGCATTTGTCACTTTGGGTTTGGCTTCTTTTGTACTTCACATAGTGCCATCCAGATTCATCTATCCATTTGTTGTTGCAAATGGCAACGTTTGTCCTGTTTCCTTTTGGCTGTTGTTGCTGTTGGCTGGATAGTATTATTTTGTGTGTGTAAAACACATTTAACTTGTGGGTTTACGAAATGGTGACATGAGACTGGTTCTGCATCTTGGCTGTTGTGAATAGCACTACAGTGATACGGGACTGCAGCATCCTTGATGAACTGGTTACATTTCCTTTGTCTTCACGGCCTGAAGTAGAGCTGATGGACCATTTGGTGATCCTATTTGTAATCTTTCAAGGGAATTACATACTATTTTCCGTAACAGTCTTGTTAATTTACAGTCTGCTCAGTAGTGTGTTCTTCTCTTCTTTAATCATCGTCAATGATGATTGCTGTCTTTTACCTTTTTTTTTTCTTTATAATAATCACTTTAGCAGATATGAGCTCTTACGGCATTGTGGGTTTCATATTTATTTCCCTATAGCTTAGTATTGTGGAGATATATTTATTTTGATGATTTATTTTTTTTATCTGCCTGTTTATATGTAAGTGTGCCACATGCATGCAGTTCCCTCAGATGCCAGAATAGGGTGTCAAGTCCTCCGGAACTGAGCCACCTTGTGAGTGCTGAGAGGCAAACCCAGGTTCTCTGAAAAAGTAGTGAGTTCTTTTAACCCCTAAGCCACATTTCCAGCTCCTGAAGTTGATTGATTGATTCATGCATTTGCTCCTTAATATATATCTTCTTTTAAGAGCATCTATTCTTGTCTTTTGCATTTTTTTGCTTTGAGAAACAGTTTCCCTATGAAGGCTGGAGTGGCCAGTTGCTTTCTTTTTACTGAGTTGAGTGCCTTGCATATTTTGGGCTATAATTCCTTACGGAAATTGTAGTTTGAGAGTATTTCCTACTGTTCTGTAAGTTGCTTTCGGAATATCTTGAGTGTTTTCTTGATTGTGCAGGTATGACTCAATTTGATGCAAATCTCATATGTCTACTTTTTTTTCTTGCCTCAGCTTTTTATATCATGTCAAAATGTTCCCAGATTAATTTCATCCTTCTCCATGTGGATACTCATTTATCCCATCACCATTTGTTGACAGACTTTTATTTACCAGTACCTTTATCTAAGTTAATTGGCTGTAAATATGTGAGTTTACTATGGTGCTTTGATTCATTCCACTGGATTAAATGTCTGTTTTTGATACCAGTGTACTGATGTTTTGAGATGCAGAACACCTGGTCTTCTTTACTGTGTAGGATATATTCATAGTTAACATTTAGTTTTTTAACTCTGTTCTTTTTGCTCTAGATTGTATTGTTAATTTTGTGGATCCATATGAATTTTAGGGTATTTTTTGTTTTGCTATTTCCTTGAAAATAGCACTGTAGTTTTGATAGAGGTTTGAAAATCTTAGTGTTATATTGATAGAAATAACATTGATGGTATAGATTTCATTGAGTAGTTTGGACATTTAAAAAATATTAAGTTTTTTCAATTCATGATCACAGGTATATATTTTTAATGCATCTTTTACATTGCCATGTATATGTGTATGTGATGTGTATGTGTGTTACATTGATAGGATTGTTTGTGTAATTGTTATTTACTTAAACCATTTTATTTTATAGCTTCTATTTTCCTGGCTCTTTTGATGCCTTTTTCTTTTCTTTTTCAGAACTGATTTTGTTCTACTTCTTTTTCTTTTTAATTTGGAAGTCATAACCTCTCCCTTGGAATTTACCATGAATTATTAATACCTAACACTTCGGATTTGGATGACTTAATAATCTATATGCTTTGACATTCACCCACTTTGTCTCAACTTCATCCAATTAAGAAAATTGAGTTCTACTGATTTCTTTAGCTTAGAGCATGTATGCTATTAATTATTCTGATTGCACAGGGAGATAATGAGGGCATAGCTACCTGTCGCTAATTTCAGTGCTCATTAATTCCTTTTGTTTCTCCCACTGTGTTTTCATAGGGCTTTCTTTTTACGCCTAAAGTTATTATTTTTTTTTGAAAGTTTCCTTGGTCAACAACTTTTTGAAGACTGCAGTTTGAATGAAAATGGCCTCTATGTGCCTGTAGAAAATGGCCACTATTAAGAGTTGTGGCCTTGTTGGACTATCTGTAACCTTGTTGGAGGAAGTGCGTCACTGGGGGTGGGCTTTGAGGTTTCAGATGCTCAAGCCAGACCCAGTGTCTCTCTTCCTGCTGCCTGTCAATCTAGATGTAGAACTCTCAGCTACCTCTCCAGCACCTACTTGCTGCCATGCTTCCCACTGTGATGATAATGGACTAAACCTCTGAACTGTAAGCCAGCCCCAATTAAATGCTTTCCTTTATAAGAGTTGCCATGGCCATGGTGTCTCTTCACAGCAATAAAACCCTGTGACAAAGACAAATCCTTTTTTTTTTCCTTTTTTTTTTGTTGATTATATAAAAAATACTTTCATTTATTCTCTTTCTTATGAGAAATTCTTCTTGTTGATACATAATTCTCACATACTTTCTTTCTCTCAGTACTTCTAACACTATTCTTTCCTT
Organism: Pachyuromys duprasi; assembly: GCA_028658305.1. NCBI lineage: Eukaryota > Metazoa > Chordata > Mammalia > Rodentia > Muridae > Pachyuromys > Pachyuromys duprasi. The sequence goes on from CM053766.1 coordinate 53,129,176, forward strand.
TCTGGTTATCTTTTATTTTGTTCCTTTGTACACAGCCTCTTTTCTCTCTGTATGTGTGCTTATAGCATCTCATTTTCACTACAAATATTCAATTCCACTACTTTTTTAAAAAATCTTACTAAATACACATTATATTGGAACGAATACAAGCTGGTACTCAGCTCACCTTCTCCATTTTAAATAGTTAAGGATCCTCTACTGAGGCAATGATCCAGCCCAGAATTAAGACAGGCTTTCCCATCAATTAATATAATCAAGGGTAATTCTCACAGGCCTGGGGTCCCATCTCCCATGAGATTCTAGATCTTGTCAAGTTTGCAGGTAACACTGACCATCACAGAAGCCCAATCTGAGTGTGGCATGAGCTCGGTGTCATGAGCAGCTCCTTCCCTTTTATGCTCTGTAACTTTGGCTTATATGTACATTAATATAGAGCCTGGTGTTTGGGAATTTGATGCTGTGTTCTTCCAGAAAAGATCTGCATGTGCGGGTGAAGCCATGCATGTATTTTCATGTCCCTGAGTTAATCAGGTGCCTGTGCCCATCTTTCCCATGCTGTCTTGGGATCATCTATTAGTCTCCTGACACAGATCCCCGCATTTACAAATTTACTTGCGCGGTCCCAGAGCAACCGAGGGGAACTTCCTTGCTGACATTTGCTAGTTGTCCTGCTTCTGTGCTTGATCTTCATCTACACCTCATTTTCCTATCCCTTCTGAGCACAAGAGGAGCAACTTCAGAGCCTTCTTTCTCCTACTCCCACGATGCATGAACACCATCTTTTGCATTTTGGCAGGAGGGCATTTTAGTCCATCTACCTCCTGCCATACTGTTGGAAGGAAGCCTCCTTTTATTGAGTCTTTTAACACAGCTCTCATTTGTTTCCACCATTCCTCTCCCCACCCCAAATAAGAAAAATCCTACCCCCGACAAACTGGCTGCTTCATGTTTTTGTGTCTTTTCTTGCAGACCACAGCTATTATAGCTGTGGTTTTTGATGGGGGTAAAGTGGCTGGTTGGTCTGATATTAGTTATTCTTTTAACATGCAACCTTCAGCCTTTCTATGTTCACTGGGTGAGTGCTAGGATTATAGTTTTGCCACCATACCAGCCTTCATGCTACCTAGGACCCATAGTGCCTTCTTGGATTGAGCCTTAGGTTTCTGCTCTACCATGTCACTTCGATTCTTGGTACCTGCGTTCATGCTCTATGTTGTATGTTGAAGTTATACGTGTCTTCTAACATAAACTCTGACTTTCTGTTTGTTGTTCGTCTTTTTGTTTCAGAGTAAGTTTTGAAAGGAGAAAGAGGTGAGAAGTGAATTGTTCTGCCATATTCAAACCCATATTTTAGTTTTTAAAAAACCTTTTAAAAATTACTTACAGAGCTTGAAAAAAATTGCAATCTCTATATACTTTGCATTCTCTAAGAGTAGCCTCTTCAGCTCTGGGATCCATTGTGTTGATAAGTGAATGGTTGTTCAAATAAAAGTCCTTTGGTTTAGATGAGTTTGTAGACTTTTGGACCAGTACTCAATGCTAGTCCTAGTGAGGGTTTCACCGCTTCGACAAAACACCATGATTGAAGCAACTTGGGGAAGAAAGGGTTTGTTTGGCTTAAGTATAAACCAAATTACTGTTCATCACTCTAGGAAGTTAGGACAGAGACTCAAATAGGGCAGGAACCTGGAGGCAGGAGCTGATGGAGAGGTCATGAAGGAGTCCTGCTTACTGCCTTGTTCATTGTGGTTTGCTCAGCCTGCTTTCTTATAGAACCCAGGACCACCAGCTCAGGGATGACACCACCCACCAGGGGCTGGATCCTTCCATGGCAATCACTAATTAAGAAAAGGCCTTACTGTTGGATCTTATGGATGCGTTTCCTCAACTGAGACTCCCTTGTTTCTGATGACTCTAACTTGTGGCAAGCTGACATAAAAACTACCCAGTACAACCTCTAACTAGCCCATGGATACAGCCTTCAGAAGGGAACAAGAGCAAATGTCTCTCGTGGAAACTCTTCTAAGGCTACTGTGTTATTAATTTCTGCTACTGCTAGCTTTCTTAACCACAAAGTGAATGTTCTTACATTCATTCTAAATGAGTTGCTTTGAATCACTTTCTTTCACCCTTGAATTTACTTTAGCTGCTCACATCAGTATTTTCCTACTGTGTGAAAAGTTGGGCTCCTTATTTTTCTTTTCTTTGGTTGTCAGCAAGGGTATTGACGTTCTTAAGTTACTTACATGGTCTCTGGGACACTTGAAAGACAGAAATAATATTAATTTCCCTTATATATGAATTCTATTATGTCTTAGTAACAGAATTATTAAGGTTAAGGAATTTAACCTTAAAAAGTGTACCCACTTTTAGCTCTTTGGATCAGCAGCCTAGAAACATGAGGAACCAAGCATCATTCGATACTTCTCTAAGTACAGGAAGTGTAGCTCTTGGTAGAATTATTTTTAATGCATGCAACTGTCTCTAAGTTCTTAAGTTTCTGAGAGAAATTGCAAGTTTTATTTGGGGTAGGATACTAAATTTTATAAATGGAATGTTTCAAAGCAGTGTTGAAAAAAAGCCACCTAATTCAAAACAACAGAAAAATGTCATCCATCAAGATATGTAGCATGCTTTGGGAAGCTTGCCCATGCTGAGCAAATGTTTTTGTACCAAATAACTACTCATTCATAATGTCCGTTATTGAGGAGACAGCTCAAAATTGCTGGATAGAAGTATGTTAAATATGTTCTGAAATACAATCTAATAAAATCCAACATTTGATCTCAGTAATGGGAAGGTATTTAGAGGCCCTACACCGTTCATAAAATATGTCCATCTAGGTAATTATGAGTGCTGAGTGCTGTCATGGATTCTCTGTCAGTATCAGTGTGGTGGAAAATTCTTCCAAATGGACTTTTAACCAGAAAGAAGAAACAAGCATAACTTGAAATTTAAAATAAAAAGTGCTAGAAAAATACTATATCCCTCCACTCCCAAATCATAACCAAAGGGATCTCCATTTCCCCCAAATCTGGCAGTTAGACAAGAGCCAGCACTCCTCAGAAACCTGTGACGTTGGCGTTGTGCACCCCCCTGCCACCCCTCACCCCCACTATCAAAGGAACCATTTCCCTTATTGCTGGCAGAAGAGACAAATGGCTTCGGTAGTGCCTGTTAGCATACCGAAATGCATGCTGGCTTCCGAGCTTCCTCAATATCACAAGTGCTCAGCTCTTCTCACCTAGACTTCTCTACCTTAGACTTCTCCAGCTCATGCACGTCCCCCCGTCCAGCTCCCCGTTCCTTTTATAACCCTACTCTTTTGGCTATGCTTCCTCTTTTGCCTGCCCTCTCCCTCTTTGGCTTCATCTCTCACCCCACCCCCACCTACCTTCTCTGTTCTGTGCCTGTTTCTTTCCTTGCCAGGTCCATTCTGCCCCCCGCCCCCCATACCCCACGAGATCATCATATCATCAGTTTATAGCCCTGTCCCCTCCACCCACCCTCCCAACCTCTACCTCAAGCAATTAGAATCCCGGGATATTTGGAGTGTAACCTAGGGATTGAAAGTGAACATGAATGAATACTGGTCCTGTGACTGACTGCTGGGATATGGCAGGCCAACAGTGGAATGGGCAGGATGACAGCCCAGAGACATGCACCCAGATACGGGTCCTCTCATTCTCCCTGCAGCTGTCTTCTCACGTGTTTGCTGCAGGGCTGTGGCTCCTCTCAGTGCTGCTCTATCAGGACAGCCGATCCTTAATTTTAGTGTCTGTCCCTGGGGAACAAGAGAAGAAAAGAAATGGGTCCAAAGAAGATGAGATCTGAGGTCAGGTCCTGTTTGCAAAGATTCACTGGCTGAGAGGTGTCCAGCAGAAGGACACATTAGAAGTAGGGTCTACAAAATAGAAAGAGAAGGAAAATTACTGAACTCTTTCTATGAAGCCACAGTCACCTTGATACCTAAACCACACAAAGACCCAACAAAAAAACACAACTTCAGACCTATCTCTCTTATGAATATTGATGCAAAAATACTCAATAAAATCCTTGCAAACTGAATCCAAGAACACATAAAAGATATCATCCACCATGACCAAGTAGGCTTCATCCCAGGCATGCAAGGGTGGTTCAATATACAGAAATCCATCAATGTGATCCGCCATATAAACAAACTGAAGGAGAAAAACCACATGATCATCTCCCTAGATGTCGAAAAAGCATTTGACAAAATCCAACATCCATTCATGTTTAAAGTATTGGAGAGATCAGGAATACAAGGCACATACCTAAACAGAGTAAAGGCAATATACAGCAAGCCTATAGCCAACATAAAACTCAGTGGAGAGAAACTTAAATTAATCCCACTGAAATCAGGGGCTAGGCAAGGCTGCCCATTATCTCCATATCTCTTCAACATAGTGCTTGAAGTCCTAGCTAGAGCAATAAGACAACTAAAGGAGATCAAAGTCTCTTTTTTCATTGAATAATAATTTTTTTACATTTTTATTCGATATTAATCACAGGTTATGTGCTTTGTATCCCAGCCATAGCCCCCTCCCTCATTCCCTCTCTATCCTTCCCATCCTCCCTCATCTTCTCCCTGTCCCTTTCCAAGTCCACTGATAGGGGAGGACCTCCTCCCCTTCCTTCTAACTCTAGTTTATCAGGTCTCTTCAGGACTGGGGGCAATGTCCTCTTCTATGGCCTAGCAAGGCTGCTACTCCCTTGGAGGTCAAGGGGGTTGAAAAGCCAGCCATTGAGTTCATGACATAAATAGTCCCTGTTCCCCTTACTAGGGTACCCAGTTGGATACTGAACTACCAGGGGCTATATCCGAGCATGGGTTCTAGGTTATATCCATACATGGTCCTTGGTTGGAGAAACAGTCTCATAAAAGATCCCTGTGCCCTGCTATATTTGGTCCTTGTGGAGCTCCTATACAAAGAAGAGATCTAATGGCTAGGGAAAGAAAAATGAATATGGATTTCCAATGCAAACTTTTTAAATCAATGCACTGTGTCAGAATATCAGTCATCTGGTAGAGCCAAGAGCCTTCTTTCACCTGACAGGCCCTAAGAGAAAGAAAGCTGTGGTCAGAACTGTTTCTAAAGTTCATAATCCTAAAGCATGAGTAAAGGCAGGTAATTATACCTTATGTTTGTCTGTGTCTGTGTGTGCAGTCAAGCTGACAGCCTTTTAGAATATTTTTTTCTAATTAACAAATATATTTTCATTAGAAAAACAGTTCTTCATTACAACCACTTTTTAAGTAGAAATTTTATGTGCCTGAAAGCAAAATAACAAATGTATTAAAATAGAAAAAAACTAGTTGCATTAGTATTTTTCAGTTCTTAGTAGTTTTGTTTATAGCCAGTGATGTTCCAAGAAATAATAAAATGAAAATGTATATCATGCATAATCCATCATGTGTTAACTGTATGAAATCAGTGTTGTTTTCTGTCATTTAGGTAAAACCTGTGATGAATTGATGATAATATGAAGATTGAAATAGTAAATGAAAATGTGTTCCATATTTATAAATATTTTCAATCAAAATACAAATTATGTATATTTAAAATACCAAAATAATTAAAATTATTTTTGTTAAAATATTTAAAACAGTTACTTTTCACCTAAAATATTCAAAAGTCTATCTCTCTCTATCTCTGTCTGTCTCTCTGTCTCTCTCTGCTTCTCTGTCTCTGTCTAGCTTTCTCTCTTTGTCTCCAGGATCTCACTGTGTAGCTCTGGCTGGTCTAGAGCACACTACGTAGACCAGATATCCCTCAGACTCTCAGAAATCCATCTACCTCAACTTCCTGAGTGTTGAGAGTAAAGGAATGTGCTACTATGCCCAGATTTAGTTTTTCTTTTAAATATTTTATCCTGTTCTTTGTGTCTACTTGTGTGCCCACGTGTATGTACCTGGAGCGCATACAGCAGTCAGAGGGCAGCTTTTTGGAGTCCGTTCTCTCCTTCCACCCTGTGGGGCCTGTGGACTGAATTCGGATTGTCAGGGTTGTCAGCAAGTGCCTTTACCCCTGAGCCATCTCACCAGCCCTCAAACATATGTCTTAAAAGGTGAAAATATTGGGCTGAAAAGGCAGTTCCGCAGTTAAGAGGGCTTGCTGCCGTTGTAGAGAATCTGAATTAGTTCCCGGCACTCACATAGTTTGGTTCACCCAACCCGTAAATGTAGCTTCAGGACATCTGACAACCGACACACACAGGCCCCACAGACACATACATACCCCCACCATGTACACATAACTAAAGATGAAATTAACTCTTCGTAAAAAGTAAAATGTTAACCTTAGTTAATAAATATGAAAGTTTTAAACTATTTTTAGGCAAAGCTAAAAGTTTTTCCAACTGTTTGAAAATATCTTTAAAACATACTTCATTGAGGTGTGCTATAAAATGCACATGATTGCATGAACGTAACCAGATAAGTTGGGCATTCACCTGTAAAACCATCATATTAAGATAATAAATAATTCATCACCTCCAAAAGTATCTCCCTGGCCTTCATCATTTTTATTTGCTTTTTGTTTTCTGTTTTTTTTTGTGGTAATATATCATATGAAATCTAGACAAACATCTTTAGAGGCATAACACATGATTCATAGCTATAGGCATTGTTACTACATTGCACTACAGACTTCTATTACACATTTATGTGACGTAATTGGAACGTTAAACTCACTGGAAAACAGCTACCCCTGCTCCTGGCTCCCTGGCAAAAACCTCCCTATTTCGCTTCTGTGGGTTTACTTCTGATGCCTTGTGAGAGGGAGCTGTGCACCGTTTGTCCTCTGTGGCTGGCTTGTTTCCCTTAACACAGTGATCCCAGGTTCATTCATGTTACTGTGCTGTTAGGATTTGCTTCTTTGTAATGATGAATTACATTGCATTGTGTGCACGTAATACAGTGTCTGTTTTCCATTTGTTCATTTAGTTTGCTTGGCTGGAGCAAAGGCAAACAAACAAACACAACACTGCAGCGAACAAAGCAATTCAGATTCCCCCATGAGATCCCAACTTCACTCTTTGAGGATATGCCTAAAATACACAGAACTATCTCCCCAGATGGAAAATGACTTGGCACTAAAGATTTAAGAAACTGTTTTAGTTTAGATAGAAAATACTCCCCAAAGGCTGATACTCTGAAGGCCTGGTCCCTGCTTGGCAGTGTAGTTGAGGCTGCTGTATTGTGAGGGCGCTGACATCATCCCATCATCCGTGGGTTAATTCCAGCAGCTTTCCTCAATCATACCCTTCCTCCACTGATGACCTAAGAGCAATGGAGCCATAGACTGAGACTTACACAACTAGGAAACAAAATAAGTAAACAAATATTTACTTATTTAAATTAGCTTCCCCTGGGTATTTTGTAACAGGACAAAAAGATAACTAAAGGTAATTTTTTGAATAAATGAAAGTATTTAAATGGCAAGTTCATAGCAAGCTCCACTTACTTTCCTAGTAGAGAATGCATCAAGGGGGAAAAGTCTCCCTAGCTCCTGCTCTCTCAGACACTGCCTCTCTATTGAGATGTGCTTTACCACTGAGGAGCCTCCAAAGAGCTTCCTGGTTTCTTGTTGCTATATACGAAATGCTGAAATAAAACAGCCTACCCCCATCCTAGCTCTTGGAAAACTGAGGATGCTGATGATAACTGCTTAACTGTCCCTGACCAGGAAGCTTCACACCCCCCTCACCTGAATTTCTGCTCTCCCTGTGGCAAGAGGAAAAGCAGCCATTTATGTATGCCTGATTGAGGACAGGGCTCGCCGTAAATGTCGTCTGACTTTTCTGAGGCACATCAGACACTGTGAATGATCAACTTATCAGAGTAGAAGACCTAGGTGCACAATAAAAACCAAGAAAACCTCACTTCCCCAACACTACTATTTTTCAGTGGATTTAACTTAGAGAAAATAATAAATAAATAAATGGATGAATACAGACATAAATAATATATACTTATGTTGTGATATGACTCCATTCAGAAGTAAGAGACATTGAGAGCAAACTGTAAAACAGCAATTGTGTTGACACCATTAGACCCTACTTCTTTATTTTTAATAATTTATTTATTTTTATATTAATCAGAGGTTATGTACTTTGTATCCCAGCCATAGCCCCCTCCTTCATTCCCTCCCACTCTCCCCATCCCTCCCTCATTTCCTCCCTGCCCCTTTCCAAGTCCAGTGATGGGGGAGGACCTCCTTCCCTTCCATCTGACCCTAGCTTATCAGGTCTCTTCAGGACTGGCTGCAATGTCCTCTTCTGTGGCCTAGCAAGGCTGCTACTCCATCGAGGGGCGGGGGGAAGCTCAAAGAGCCAGCCATTGAGTTCATGACATAAATAGTCCCTGTTCCCCTTACTAGGGTACCCAGTTGGATACTGAGCTACCATGGGCTATATCCGAGCATGGGTTCTAGGTTATATCCATACATGGTCCTTGGTTGGAGAAACAGTCTCATAAAAGACCCCTGTGCCCTGATCTATTTGGTCTTTGTGGAGCTCTTGTCTTCGCCAAGTCTTACTAACTCCCCCTTCTTTCATATGATTCCCTGCACTCTGCCAAAGGTTTGGTTGTGTCTTAATATCTGCTTTGATACATTGCTAGTTAGAGTCTTTCAGAGGCCTTCTGTGGTAGGCTCCTGTCCTGTTGCTTGTTTTCTCCTACATTCAATGTCCATCCCATTTGTCTATCTAACTGAGGATTGATCATCTTATCCCGGGTCCTCTTTCTTGCTGATCTTCTTTAGGTGTATAGATTTCAGTATGTTTATCTTATCTTATATGTCTATATAAGTGAGTATATACCATGTGTTTCTTTCTGCTTTTGGGATACTCACTCAGAATGATCATTTCCAGGTCCCACCATTTGCCTTCGAATTTCATGATTTCCTCATTTTTAATTGCTGAGCAGTATTCCATTGTGTAAAAGTACCATAATTCCTATATCCATTCCTCAACTGAGGGACATCTGGGTTGTTTCCAGGTTCTGGCTATTACAAATAAAGCTTCTATGAACATAGTTGAGCAAATGTCCTCAAGGATTCTCACCATATTCTTCTCTTTTAAGACAGCAGCATGATGGTATTGGAATCACAGTGTCCTGGAACCATACACGTCTATATGTTAACAAATCAGCTCTCCCATGCTCATCTTAGAATTATTCACAGTAGCTAGAACATAGGAACAACCTATAGAAACAACCTAAGTGTCCATCAAAGAGTGAATAGGTAAATATAATGTCAAATATTGTTGGGCAGCAGTTTCCTCTGAAGTGAAACATGCCCTCTCTCCTGAGGAGGCTTATGAGAAGCTAGAGGTAAACAAAAGTAGCATGTCCAGGAAAGTGGAAGCATACAATATTTGCAGAAGACCTATCCCAGCTTCATAGAAAGAGTAAATCCCCACTGGGAAAGGAGACCCTGAATGGCCAAGCTGCTGAGAGGAGAACCTTTGTGCAGTCAAGCACCCCAGTGAGTTGTCACCCATGCTGGTGTGGACTTGTCTGCAATGCCACTCCTTTTGAGTCAGCCCTGAACGGCTACCTGGTTCTCAGCTTCTTCACTGTGGAGACATCCATTTTTAGATCACCTAGCTCCTATCATAACTGATCACTTTTGTGAACTATGTTCATTCTATCAGATCTGTTTCTCTTGAAAACCCCAAGTAATACAAACGCCTCCAAAAGTCTCAAGTCTTGATGCTAGCAGTATTGCTAAAAAAATGGTTGAATAAAGAGGGTACCTGTTAAAATTACTTTTACAAAACTGTGCTTCTCAGTTTCTCTCTTAACACAACTATCACACAAATAGTTGAGACTCTGTTATATTTGTTTAATAATAAGTGTCACAACACAATAACTGAGCAGTTATTACTTTCCTGTTAGCCCTCTAAGCTTTTTGCTTTCCTTCCTGTGTACATCTCAGAGATACTTGTACTTTGTAGCTTTCTTTTCCCCAGATCCTTCTTCTGATGTTTCTTGGACCTCTCCCATGGCTTATCCCCCTTCTTTCTCTTCTCATTCCTCCTCCCCTGGCTAGCAGGAAGCCCGGCCCTATTCTCTTCCCTGCTCAGCGTCTTTACTGGCATATCGGGAGCAGTGTTTACACAACATTGAGACAGGAGAGTCTCAGGACAAAGACTGCAACCAGTTATGGGGGTGGTGGTGCAGAAATCAGCATTTGAATTACACAATAACTTTCTTCCTACAGGTACCAACCACATCAACAGATCATTCTACTGATGATTTCATAGCTGAGTGTGCGATTGTGAGATCTAGTCGGAAGTGGTGGGTTGGAAGGGTGCGCTTGAGTGGTTTATCTTGCCCTGTTTCATTTGCCATGAGATCAGTAGCTCTGTTCCCCCCCCACCAGCCCTTTCCTTCATGATGCTCTGTATTTATTACTTTTCCTGTTGTTGTGACTAAATGCCAGGCAAGAAACAATTAGAGAGAGGAAGGTTTTGTTTCGCTCATGGTTTAAGGCTAAAATGTACCACAGCCAGGAAGGTACAGCAGTCAGAGTGGCACGCAGGCATGGCCCCAGGAGCATGAGACTGCAAGCTCATGCCTCAGCGGCCCAGGAAACAGAGAAGAGGAAAATGATGGAGCGCAGAAGCCTTTCTTCTTCCCCATTCTTATTCAGTCCAAGTCCCCAGAGCATGGGATGGTCTCCCTACATTCAGGAATGCCTCTTAGTCAAGGGCAACCCTCTCTAAAAAAAGCCTCTCAGGTAGCTCAAGGGTGTGACTCACTAGTGCCCTAGGGGTTTCTTAGCATTGGCATCAAATGTTCTGCCTCACTATAGAGACCATAGACAATGGAATCAGAGGACTATAAGGCTGAAGCTCAAACTAGGGGCCCAAAGGAAGCTGTTCTTTAAAGTTCTGTTTCTTAGTTATTCTTTGTGTCTGTGTAGCACCTACAGCTAATGTACAGCTGACAATGTATAGATGTATCTCTCTTTTGAGTTGATACTCCTATCCTGCTCATTGTTATATGATGGAGCCAAAGCCTTCTGTAGATGTTGGGGGAAGGCCTGTGTCTAGTTCTGCCTGTCTGACTGTTTAGTTATCTCATGGTGTGCCTTGTTTTCTCTTTGGAAAAACGATCACATTTTGTTGCATTAGAAAACATGACAGAGATTCATTTCTGTGTTGACGTAACAAAACCTGAAGCCTTAGAGACACTCAGCCTGTGGGATCCCCGACTACTCAGAACTTATCTGCAACACATGCCTTTACAGGAGCAATCACCCTTTTCTTCCTGGTACTGATGGGAACGACAATGCAAAATAAGCAGCTTTTGGATGCTATTCCACTCTCTGGCATGGTGCCATTTGTGTCTCTTGAAAGCAGCAACAGATGCCTGCCATCTTTATCTCTCGTCACAGATGAGGAAATAGTGCTGCAACCAGACTGTTTTGGGTCTCCCAGCTAGGGAGTGGTACAAAGAGAGTGGCAGATCCAGAGGTCTGAGCCTCCCACTTCCTGGGGTGTAGCTATTAGATTGTCTATTTTGTAGCAGTGAAGAGATGAGGAGATGCTCAGGCAAATTCTGTGGCCTTTTGAGACCTTTGGCATGGCTCTCTGTCCATAAGAAGCGGCTTCATTCAGAGCCATGACTTCAGAAGTCTGGATGCAGTCAGCCCCTGGCTGGCTGGGAACAAGGAGTTAACTTGATGCTGTTCTTCCTGCATGGGTCCAGGCAGCAGCTGTTCATCATACTCATGGCCCTTTCATCCTGACAGCTTTCCTTCCACTCAGGGGGAGCTGCCCTGGGAGGATTTGACATGGGGAAGCAGGAAAGACAGAGAGAGAGGAAGGGTCTTGTTTGTTTCCTGGGTGGATCACCCCCTTCTTGGCAAGCCTTCAAGAAACAAGTCTTTTCCTGTCCTAAAACATCAGGGAAATAAATCTCTCTTCTAGAGAACAGATCTGGGAGAGGTCCCTGGGCAGCCGCGTGACATCCGTCAGGTCCAGCAGCTTGGCTGCCACAGTGGCCAGTGTGTGCCCTGGGCAGCTATAGCTCTTGGCCAGAGACAAAAGTGCGTGTGTGTGTGTGGCCATGGAAGAAAACAAGAATGATCTCAGAGATCACAGATGGCCTGGCAACCAGAGAGAAATAGGTATCCTGAGGTTGATTTACCACAAAAAGGAGCCAGAGAGAGAGAGACTGATAGTGAGCCTTCTTGCAGAGGTCACTCAAGCAGGACTGTCCAGTGTAATGAAGGCAAACCAGTGAGAAACAGCTGGGCACTAAAACCAGAAGAAGAGCAGAGCTCTCAGGGAGTGAGGTCCCATGCAGCAGGGACGTATGATTCCCTGTGGTGCCGGATGCACTGGACTTCATTCTCCTCTATCCTGACTCCTGTCTGTGGAATTTGATTAATCTGAACACAGCCATCTACCTGTGCAGCTCTGGTCATTCAATTGTGATCTTGTCTGTCACAGTGATAAATACAAGATGGAGGCTGGGGGTGTCCCAGTGGCAGAGAGAAACAACTGGACTTGCTAGGACTCGAAATAAATGTTTCCCTTAAACCGGAAGCTCAGAAGCAAGTCCTACGTGTGTCTCTGTTGGGACTGTGACGGAGTCTGTTAGGATCCTAATAGACACGATGGCTCAGCCATTCACCATTTTATTTCTCCCTACATCTTCAAGAGGAGTCTATCTCTTAAACACTCTGGTGTAGGCCTGGAGAGGAGGATACTTTCTACTGAGCAGCCCTCCTATCTAGGGTTGGCCGTGTGACTCTCTTTGGCCACTGACATGTTAGCAGTTATAACAGAAGCTAAGTCCTGAAATGCTCTTGTACAATAGAACTTGGTCTGAGTGCTCACACATTGGCAATGGGAAGACTTCCCCAGGTGAAGTCTTTGTTTCTCAGCTGATCACAAGGTGAATCTTTAGCCAATACACCGAGGACCAAACTAACTGAGGGGTCTCATGTGAAGCAAAGCCATCAAACGCCTTTCTTATCTAGCTCCCTCCAAAGGGTGCGGTTGAGCCCAGTTGCCCTTAGATGACTACCGATATGTGGGGGAAATATTTTTGAATGTCTCTAATATTCGTTGCTGGCTAGGCAGCATCATTGTGACAATAGTTAGTGCGTATAAACACTTTCAGAGTGAAGGCATCGTGGCTCCATAAAGGTTAAGAGATAGAAATAAATAAGTCCTTGTATTGGTCTGTTTTTCATTACTGCAACAAAATAACTAGCTGACTTGGTTCACAGTTTTCCCAGTTAAAACTCTAAGTGGCATGGCATAGGTCAGCTAAGGGACCACTCAACATGTTACCTGATGATGAACACCCATGAGCAGCAGTGATATTGGGTCCTACCACGGCTTCAGAGAGCTTCAACTGATGTAGAGACCTTCCTCTAGGCTGTACCTTCACTACCCAGGCTGGCAAAGTCAGACAAGTCCTCTTACAGTCAGGGATGTCTGGAGTCAGTCATGTCGCTGCCCATGCCAGGGAAACAGGCTAGCCTCCTCCCCCAAACGCCCTTTCCCTGTCTTTGAAGTTCCTGTTTCCTCTACTCTTCCCTCCGCAATGGCGTGCATGGTCTCCTGGGTGCAAGTTTAGGCTGTGGGGAGGAACTTTATCTACGGTTCCTCTGGTTGAGAAATCTCGCTTTTTGACTTTTCAGCGCCCTTATGTGGAAATGTGTTACTTACAATGCCTAAGATGTTTGGGGTGGAGGCAGGCAAAGTAATAATATTAGCGACACATCATAAATCCACAGAGACAAGGGTGCTGAAAGTGGCAGAATGAAGGGAGAGGGTGCTGTTCTAAAACACGCGAGGGCTGTTTTCTTAATCCTGATGTGTAAAAGCATTCGGGAGTCACACCATCAGAACACTGATGTCACATGAGCTTAGTATTTCATGCTAATCGTTTTGACATTTCCTGACGTCAGCTAATATTGGTCCTCACTCGACAACAGCCCACTTCCCTCTTTCTCACATGAAGGCAGAGCTGTCAAGTGTCCCAATCCCTGTCACGTCTGGAGTTTTAACAACTGTCTTATGTGAGGTATGATTTCTGGATATGGAAGGGAACCACGGTGGTTTTTTTTGTTTCATTTTGTTTTGTTTTGTTTTGTTTTTTTCTGCCTGGTCCTGAGACCAGAAGTTAGGAGCCTAAAGGAAACATAGTGTGCTAGGATGGGAGGATAGATGAGGGAATTGTGTTAGATTTCTATAAGTGGAATTGCTTTGTTTTGTTGGGGGGAGGTTAGCAGATTGAACCTAAGAGCTCACACATGACAAGCAAGTGCTCTAGCATTGGGCCACACCCTGACATCTCTAAAAGTGGAACTCAGTGTTTTCAGAGCCAGAGAGATACTCAGTAGGTAGAAGTACTTGCCTCCAGGCCTGATGACCTAAGTTTTCTCCTCAAGGATCCACATGAGGAAACGGACCCCCAAAAGTTGTCCTCTAACTTCCACATATGCAATGGCTTGTATGTGTGCACACTCGCACACACACACACACACACACACACACACATACACACATGCACACACACAGGAACACAAATGAATGTAATAATTTTTTAAAAAATTAACATTTTTCTCTTTTAACAGTATCTTGGGTTTTTGGTTCTTGTATTTTGTTGCTATGTTTATTATTTTTGTTATTATTGACTTTATTTCCCAAAAAATTCTCAATTTTTATAGTCCAAAACCATAAAAAGGAGACCCACCATGCTAACATTAAGGCTCATTTTCTCCAAAAAAATGTGTTTCTTTATAGATATTTTGGAAATGTTGAAAAAGCATAAAAGCTGTGGTAAAAAAATTAACTTTTTTTCTGAATTTTTAATTGTGGTTATGAAATTGATGTGTATTCGCAGGATTTTGCATTTGATAAAAATTCAGCATCTTACTAGGATGCAGTCTCACAACAATAGGATAAATAAGTTCTCTCTTTACTCCATAAGAAGAACTGCCAATAACAACAGTAAATACAATGTACATTGCTGAGAAAGGCAAACCTGACAAGCGGGACCACAGCAGTGACTATCAGCAGTCTTACAACAATGCCACACTATGGTGAAGGTCTTAGAAATAACAATAAGAGCAAACAAACAAAATAAATGATAATGATTAGAAACAGAGAGTACACTATGTAACTAGACACTCTACTCAGTTCAAATGAGAAAAGAATTTGAATTAGCAAAATAGTTCAAGAAGGGAACAAACATGAAGTATCTGAAATGTACAGTGATAATCAGAGAACGTAAAGGGAAGAAAGGCCTTCTCTGCAAAACTTGAAGTACAGTGGGACAGATCTATCAACATCTATATGAAGAAAACAATAATACAGGTCGACTATTCTCTGTCTGAAATGCCTAGGACCAGAAGTATTTCAGATCTCAGAAATATATTGGAATATGAAACAATGAGTTATGCCCAATGAAATGCATTAGGCACACAATCCAAGTCTAAACATAACACCCATTTCTGTATTATGTACATTTCACCGTATAGCCTGAAGGTAATTTCATACAATATTTTTAAAGCACCTGCATTTTGAATGTAACCTGTCTCATGAAGTGAGGGAATTTTTCACTTGTAGCTTCATGTCAGTATGTTTTTAAAAAAATAAAATAAAACAACAGATTTTTGAGCTAGGAATGCTCAGGCTGCTCTGAGTGAAATCCTTTATGAATTGGGAGTCATACCACATCCTTTAATAGAAAGACTCAACACTGTGGAAAGGTGGCGGCTCTCCCTCAATTAATGTTCATTCAATGAGACTATTCAAAATTAGAAGCATTCCCAGGGCAAAGGAAGAGGGTTTGGGTTTATTTTAACAAACAAAGAAACAAACAACAGCACCCAAGCCACCAAAACTTTTGGGGAACGTGGCAGGGCCGCCCCTTCACCAGGCTACATACTAGTTGCACCAGAGGAAGCAGCACATCCTCTCTGACATGCTGTGTGTTGGACTGGGGCACTCACGGTACCAGAGACAGGGTACCTCCAACAGTTCAGGAGCCAGCTGTGGATGACAGCACACCTCACCACATGATGAAAGAAGAAGCAGGCTCAGTGCTTGCGTCTCCTACAATTGGGAAAGGGTATCAGGGAAGGAAAAAGAAATACAGCTTTCTTGTTAGAAAGACAAGACATTCTTTCTTCTTTTTCTTTCTATTTTTGAAAGAATTGAAAAATGTATGGTCTCATTTGATTTTCAAAGTTGAGGAAATGGGCAATTTTTTAAAGACATAAAAAAATATCTGTGTGTGTGTTTGCCACAACTGTGAAAGTATCCAAGGAGGCCAGAAGAGGGTTTTGGATTTCCTCAGCCTATAATTACAGGCAGTTGTGAGTTGCTTGAAGTGGGTGCTGGGATCTGAACTAGGGTCTTCTGCAAAAGAAGCAGGTGCTCTTAACTGATGAGCTGTCTCTCCATTCCCTGAACAGAACTCTTCATAATTGTAAAAGCAATGAATTCACCAACTTCCTTATTTTCTCCAGAGCTCGCCATTGTATTTATGGACAGCAAACACATCTGGGCAGATCCTCTGTCCTTAATTAAACTCATGATACTGCTCTGTCCTCCTTTGGAGCACTGATTAATGCTAAATAATTTTACAGTGAAAAATATTCAAAGCAGAAAGTCCAGAAGATTTGTCTACGAGAGCTGATAGTATCAATTCTCATTCTTCATCTACCCAAGATTGCTTTTGAAACATCTAGAAGTACACACTAGATGCCAGAAAGTTAGAAAAATGCAGCGGTGCAGCGAATCTTCAAAAGACTTAACTTGAGCAGTTCTTTCCAGTTTCTCTTCCTCACTGTCGGTTTGGAAGACTGGGCAATAATTGTATATAGCCGAAATATAAAAAGACACACAAACACACAGACAAAGTCTGATAAAGCAATTTGAACTTGAATATGTTTCTATTAAAAGGTGGGGGCGGGCGTAAAAGACTGGCCCACAGATGGTCACTGATCTTCTTGCTCAAATGCATTGCCTGCCAAGACCCCATACAACTTCACTTATCAAATTCCTTACACTTGAAGAAGCAATCATGATGACTTTACTCATCTTAAGCCCCAAAGCAGTAAAAACAAACAAACAAACAAAAAAATAAAACCATGAAGGAGTAAAGGCTGGGCTATGGATGCACATACAGAAGCAGAAAGGCCCGACAGTTTGAGATAATTTTGAGTGATCAGATCAGGAGAGAAGACAAAGAGACCCCATTGTCTAGGGAAAAAAAACCTCCAGTAGATTTGCAAGTTTGGCCAGGAAGGGAACAGACTACCAACAGCCCCAGAAATGATCTGAGGACTAATGCCAGCAGAAGAGGAAGCTCTGTGCAGCCAGACCTCCAGCTTCTAAAGGACCAGAGAACCCTGTGTAACCAAGTCTCCAGCATGAAGGTCTCAGGAGTCAGCAAAGGACTGAGCTTTGGCTCTACTATGTCCAGGGTCTTCTAAGAGATGGAGCTTTGGTTCCAGTAGTGTCTGTGGCCAATATAGAGGCAGGATTCTAATGTCTAGCATGTTAAAGGCCACCTCAGGACCTAGTGTCTCTATTTCTGAAGTCCTGAGATTACTTTGGGCCTGTGGCTCTATCCACAGACCTCTAATAACAGAAAGGCTCAATTGGGTTTTGAGTTTGATTTCCCGACTCCACAAGATTCATAGAATCTAGTGATGACCAATGTTTTTACTCTAATCTAGTAACCTTGGTTCTGTTGTCACATAGCAAAATCAAAATCACCTCAGCAACTCATTTGATGATTCAATGATCAATACCAAGGTCACCAGTCTTTCTATCTGCACCCATTTCATGTATATATATATATATATGGAGTGTAAATGACATTTCTAAAAGGCTGGGGCATATTCATGAAGTAAAACATTTGAATTCGTGGTATCAAAGAAGTATCAGAGGTAAAATCAAATGGAATAGAGAGAGTATTTAGTGAAATTGTAGAAGAAAATTTTGCAAATCTGGAGAAAGAAGTAGGCTTCCAAACACAAGAACCATATAGAATTCCAAATAGATGTGTTCAGAAAAGAATCTTTCCAAGAAAAAGTATAATAGGATGAGAAAAATACAAAGTAAAGAAATACTGCTAAAAGCAACAGGAAAAACTGACAACTCACATATAAAGGCAGAAATGTCAGAACTACTCCAGGACTTTAAATCAGCCACCATGTCTGAAAGTAAACAACTGTGAATCAAGAATGCTATACTCTGAAAAACTGTCTTTCAAAACTGATGGAAAAATAAAGATCTTTCAAGGCACGCCATGAGTTAAAGCAACTCATGTCAATAGAGCCAGCACTGTAGAAAGTTCTTAGTGGAATACTTTACAGGTAGGAAGATGAGAGTTTGTTTATGGAAACAATCTAGACTTGGAAAAGAAACAATCACCAATACAGCAACTCAACAAATCCTCAAAACTAATATGGGAACAGGAAAAAAATATCAATAATCTAGTAAAATAGAGCATCATCTAAAAATTTATAGGAAATAGCAAATGACTTTCTATAATATCCTTAAATGTAAACCCTCAACTTATCACTAAAAGGATTCAGACTAGAAGACTGTGTTAAAAATCAAGAACCAACTATATGCTGTCTCTAAGAAACACACTTAACCAGCAAAGACACCCAAAAAGTTAATGTCAAAGGATGAGAAACAAATTACCAAACAACAAAATGTAAACATCTGGCGTAGCTATCCTACTTTAGACAAAGCAAACTTCAAACTAAAACTAATTAGAAGAGATAAGACGTGACACTAAACACACACACAAAGTGACTCTACTCGTTAATAAAGGAACAACTTGTCAAGAAGATATAACAACACAAACCTTTACACACCAAATACTCAGCTCCTCATTTCATAAAATACATGCTACAAAACACAAAAGATCACACAGAAAAGATCTTCACACAATAGTAGTGGGGACTTTGATACTCCACTTCCAAATATAGATAGGTCTTCCAAACTGAAAACACGTAAAGAAATTTCAGAACCAAAATATTTTATGGATGAACAAGACTTAACAGTTATGTAGAGAATATCCTAGCCAACAGATAGAAAATATGTTTTTCTCAGCAGCACATAGACCCTTCTCCAAAACTGATCGTATCAAAATTGATCATATCACATCATATCATAGATTAACAGACTATTATTAAAAATTAAGAACCAACTATATGTCTCCAAGAAACACACTTAACTAGCAAAGACTTAATTTCAATATCAGGTATCAATAAATGCAAAACTAGTGAGATAATTCCTTCTCTCCTACCTGGCAATTATGCAATAAAACTAGAAATAAACAGTAAGAGAAACACAGAAAACACAAAAATACTTGAAAATTAAACAAAACACTTTTGAATGAGCAGTGTGTCACCCAAGAAATCAGAGAAAAAAATTATGAATTCCCCCCAAATTGAGAAGGAAAATGCATAGAATCCTCTGGGCAAGGCAGTCCTGAGAAGAAAGTTTATTGCAATAAGTGCTCATATTTAAAAATCTGAGAGATACTAAATAAATCACCTAATAATGCACTTCAAGACTCTCAAAAAATAAATAAGAAGTATCTAACCTCCAACCCAGTAGATAGCAATAAATAATAAATACAGGGAGGAAATTAATGAATGGAAATTAGAAGAGTAATATGTGGGTCTGGAGAGGTGGCTTAGCGAATAAGAGCAAGTGTTCTTCCAGAGGACCCGGGTTCATATCAAAGCACTCACGTGGCCCACAACTGTAACTCCAGCTCCAAGGGAGTTAAAGCACACTCACATAGACATATGTGCAGGTGAAACATCAATGTACATAAAATAAAAATAAATAAATCATTTTTTAAAAAGAAT
>CM053766.1:53149173-53197431 GCA_028658305.1 Pachyuromys duprasi
TTTTGTTTTTAATACAGTGTTCTGCCTGCACATGTGTCTGCATGCCAGAAGAGGGCACCAGATCTCACTATAGATGGCTGTGAGTCACCTCATGGTTGCTGGGAATTGAACTCAGGACCTTTGGAAGAACATTTAATGCTCTTAACCTCTGAGTCATCACTCCAGCCCATGCATTTCGTAAACAGACCATCACAAGCAACAAGATTAAAGCTGTTATTAAAAGCCTCCTTTTGGAAAGTCCAGGACCAGGCAGATTCACCAGACAGAATCCAACCAAATTGAACCTATAATGCCAGTATCATCTTGCTACCAAATTTAGGTGATAATACTATTTTTAAAAATAGAGAACTGCAGACCAATTTCTCTGACAAATATAGATGCAAAAATTCTTAACAAAATGCTTGCAAACCAAATTTGGGAACACATAAGAACACATATACCTTATGATCAAGTGGGCTTCATCCTAAGAAGGCAAAGTTGGTTCAAGGATTTCCACTATCCCTTCTCTTAGTCAATACTGAGCTGGAAGTCTTAGCTATAGCAATTATACAAGAGAAAGACACAGATGGGATAACAATAGAAGAGAAGAATTCAAACTATCCTTTTTCGCAGATTATGCAATTCTTTATCTAAGACACCGTATTGACTCCGTTAGAAAATTCTTGGACCTAATAAATACTAAATAAAGTTGATGGATTCCAAAATCACGTGGAGGAAATGAATAAAACAGCTTAAGACTTGAAAGTGAAAAATAGAAAAAAAAACAGAGGGAAATCTGGAAATATAAATTTTAGGAGCTCAAACAGAAAGCTCAGAAGCAAGCCTCACCAACAGAATACAAGAAATGAAAGAAAAAATCTCAGGCACTGAAAACACAATCCATGAGGAAGAAATGGATACACGAGTCAAAGAAAATGTTAAATCTAAAATAATTCTAGCACAAAACATTCAGTAAATCAGGGACACTATAAAATTACCAAATCTAAAGATATTAGGAATAGAGGAAGAAGAAGAAACCCAGAAAGGCCCAGAAATATATTTTCAACAAAATTATAGAAGAAAATTTCCCCAACCTAAAGAAGGAGATGCCTAGCCAGGTAAAGGAAGTGTACAAAACACTGGAGACTGGACCAGAAAAGAAAGTCTCCCCAGCACATAATAATCAAACACTAAGCAAACAGAACAAAGAATATTAAAGGATAAAAGGGGAAAAATCAAGTAATATCTAAAGGTCGATCTATTATTAGAATAATACTGGAATACACAATGGGGTTCTAGAAGTCAGAAGGGTATAGACAGATGATCTACAAACTCTAAGAGAACACAGATGCCAGCCCAGACTACTATTGAAACCAAAAATTTCAACTGCAATCAATGTAGAAAATAAGACCTTCCATGATAAAAATAAACTTAATCATTATATACTTACAAATTCAGCCAGACTGATGTACTAGAAGGAAAATTCCAACCTTGTTAACCACATCCAAGAAAACACAAAGAATAAATAATCCCAGACCAGCAAATCAAATGGAGAAAGCACACACACACACACACACACACACACACACACACAGCATGATAGTGAAAACAATCCTGAATGATAAAAGAAATGCTGTAGGTATCACCTTCCCCAATTTCAAGTTGTACTATAAAACTATAGTAATAAAACCAGCATGGTATTGGCACAAAAACAGGTATATTGATCAATGGAATCAAATTAATGACCTAGACAAAAATGTAACTATGGTATCTTAGTTAGGGTTTCCATTGCTGTGAAGAGACACCATGACCACAGCAACTCTTATAAAAGAAAACATTTACTTGGGGCTGGCTTACAGTTCAGAGGTTTAGTCCATTATTCTCACGGCAGAAAGCATTGAGGCATGCAAACAGACATGGTGCTGGAGAAACTGAGAGTTCTACACCTTGATCCATAGGTAACAGAAGGAGACTGTCTCACACTGGGCATAACTTGAGAATCTATAACCTCAACACCCATCTCCTCCACAGTAACACACTTCCTCCAAAAGGCCACACCTACTCCAAAAGACCACACCTCCTAACAGTGCCACTCCCTGTGGCCAAGTATTCAAACACATGAGTCCATGGGGGCCATTCCTATTCAAACCACCACATATGGACACTTAAATTCTGATTAAAAAATAAAAGCCAGAAATACAAACTGGAAAAAAAGATCGCATCTTCAAAATGGTGCTGGTCAAACTGGATGGAGTCCAGAAGAATCCACAGAGGTCCATGCTTGTACAAAACTAAACTCCAAGTGGATCAAAGACCTCAACATAAAAGCAGATACACTGAATCTGATAGAAGAGAAAATGGGGAATAATAGCCTTGAGCTCATTGGCATACGAAAAGGCTTTCTGAACAAAACACCATTAATACAGACACTAAGATTAACAATTAATAAAGGTACTTCATGAAACTGAAAAGTTTCTGCATGGTAAAGGACACCATTATTTGGACAAAGAAACAGCCTACAGGAAAAGTTTTACCAACTCCACAACAGATAGAGGGCTAATAGCTAAAATATACAAAGAACTCAAAAACACTGAATATAAAAAATATTAACCGATGAAAATATTAACCCGATAAAAAAATGGAGTGTAGATCTAAACAGAGATTGAAAGGAAATTCAAATGGCTGAGGGCACTTACAAAAACATGCAGCCCCTTGGTAATCAAGGAAATGCAAATCAAAGGTACTTTATGATTTCATCTGACACCTGTCAGAATGGCTAAGCTTAATAAGACAAGTGACAGGTCATTCTGGCAAAGATGCAGAGTAAAAGAAACCTTCATCCATTGCTGGTGGGACTGCAAACTTGTACAGCCACTCTGGAAATCAGTGATGGGAATCAGTCTACCTCTCTTGGCATATACCCAAAGCATGCTTTCATCCTACCACAGACACTTGCTCAACCATGTTCATTGCTGCTCTGTTTATAACAGCCAGAAATTGGAAACAGCCTAGTTGTTCTTAAGAGAAGACTAGATAAAGACAATGTGGTACATTTACACAATGGAATATGACTCAGCTTAAAAAAAAAGAAATCACAAGAGGTAAACGGATAGAACTAGAAAAAAAAATCATCTGAGTGAAATGACCCAGATCCAGAAACATAAAATCACTTTTTGTGTGTGTGTATAGATATTAGCTGTTAAGTCTATGATAACCAACCCATGATATGGTTAGAGTTTTAAATGTAGATATGAGAGAGAGAGAGAGAGAGAGAGAGAGAGAGAGAGAGAGAGGGAGAGAGAGAGAGAGAGAACAGCCAGTGGCTTCTGGAAGCCCAGAGCAGGAAGAAAAGTCTGTGAGAGGGGAGAATATCTGTGTGGAGACTGGACAGAGCACAGTGAGGCTAGCAGTGGCAGGAGAAAACCTCATCAAACAGGAGGGTATCTGGGAGGAGGGGAGTCTATGGAAATGAGAAGGGCTGGGATGCTAGCGTGCACTTTAAATTGTATAGCAGGTACTTGTGATGCTGAGGGAGCCTGGAGGCCAGCGTGGGCTTTGATATGCAACTACAGGTACATGTCAATGGAGCCATATGTCCCTTCTACCAGAGGTAAGAAAATTAATACTTTTGGCAGATGAGAACCAGTTTCGCAAATTCCAGAAGAATGCTGGCTTTTATCTAACTGCCAGAAACCCTTCTACAATCTAGGCTGAGCTCATTTCTGGATGCTTGGGCTGCCTTTTGGAGTTTGGTGAACTGGAGTTTCCTTTGTATCTGCTCCTACACAATTCATTGAATACAAAGATGTCAGCGTGGTACCTACAGAGAGTCTTTATCTCTGTGGGCTAGCATTTTTGGTACAGGAAGGCACCAAAAGAAGGTACTACAGAAGAAATGTAAAGACAAACCAAGCTACAGACCCTTTGATCGACAATGGCATCCAGCCTGCAAGATATGCTGGTTGAGTGATTCTCAACCTGTGGGTCACGACTCCTTTGGGACATCAAACAATTTTTTCCCAGGGGTCACCTAATATCATAGGAAAACACAGATGTTTACATTGTGGTTCACAACAGTAGCAAAATTACAGTTAAGGAGCCTCAACAAAATAATTTTTCTGATTGGGAACCACGACAAAGCTAGGAACTGTATTGAAGGGTCACAGCACGTTAGGAAGGTTGAGAACCACTGCCAGTTCAGTGGCACGAAGCCTGTGAGAGAAACCAGCCCGTATCTGATTTCACTGAAGGCACACTCCACAAGCTGGCGCTCTTCACTGGTGCTTCATGGGTGGCCAAGTACCGAGACTAGACAGCCAAGGGACCTGGGGTAAAGCCTACGTCCTACTAACAGAACATAGCAATAAAATGCCTTCTGACGACATTTGGCTATACCCACAGATCGGAACCTTGCTCAGCCACCGTCAGAGAAGCATCCGCCTGTAGCAGATGGGAACACGTTCAGAGAACCACGGCCAGGTATATGCAGAAAATGACAAACATTGGAGCACTCAGCCCTTATTGGGCTATCTCCATCAAATCCCTCCATCCAGGGCTCAGGGAACCGAGGAAGGGAAGGCAGAAAGAATGTAAGAGCCAGAGGGGACGGAGGACATCGAGGAAACAGGCCCTCTACATCAACAGGATTAACACACACGGGGACTCACAGAGACTGAGGCAGCATGAGCTTGCTCGGGTCTGCGCAGAGGCGATCTTAGGGCTGAAAGGAGACACGCCCCGTCCCTAATCCAGAAGCTGTCTCTAATCAGTAACCTTTTGTAAATGAAATTTAGTTTTCTCCAAGGGAGTCTCACCGCGGATACAAATTGCTCTTTAGAATAGGCCACGTGTCCAGCAGTAATGGCCAACAGAAATGAACTCAAGGTCTCCTTGAAGGTTCCTTGTCTCATGTCAAGTCAGGGCTTTTATTTTTAACTTAAAATTTTTTTATTATATGGGTGTGTGTTTGTTTATTTATTTATTTATTTATTTATTTATTTATTTATTTAATCTCTCTCTGTTTTAACCTACAGGTCCTTTGTGTATATATTATGGTCACTTGGCTTTTTATTTTTTAGATTCCTAAGTGGCTCTCTGCATCTATATCTGTTTATCATGCCTTTCCCAGGGCTCTGTTCCTTCTGTTTGTTTGTTTTGTTCTATTCCAATGTGCTTGTTTTTATCTTGTTATGGTATATTTTATTATTATCCCTTAAAAGGCTGTTTTCTAATGAGAGGCAGGCGGTGGACCAGGATGGGAGGGGGGATAGGGAGGAGACAGGAGGAGTAGAGAGAGGGAAACTGTAATCAAGATGTGGTATATGAGGGATGGGGAATCTATTTTCAATAAAAGGAAATAGGAAAAAACCAGGAAAATAAGAAGTTTCTGTACAGCAAAGAGAAACAATCAGCAGCGTGAACAATCAGAAGCTCCGCTTCAGACAGAACTCACAGAGAATCACAGAGGTTATAAACGACCAGTCAACAAATGGGCAAATTAACTGAATACATAGAGATTTTTAAAATATATACAATTGGCTAACAACTATTTTTTTAAAGTGCCCAAGATCCTTAACCATCAGGGAAATGCAAATTAAATTACCTTGAGATACCAGGTCACCCAGTTAGGATGGCATCATCAGTAGATCTGAACACAAGTCTTGGAGAAAGCACAGAGAAAAAGAACCCTAGTCTCTGTTGGTGAAAATTAGCATAGCCGGGGTGGAAATCAGTATGGAAACTTTTCAAAATATTAAAAACAGAACCACTGTTGGGTGGTTCTGACCCAGCTGTTTTCATCCTGGGCATATACCCGGGAAGCTCTATGCTTTCCCAGAGAGATATTTGTATTTGTACCCCATGGTCAGCGCTGCTTTATTTACTATAGCAAAGAGTTGGAATCATCCTAGTTGTCCATCAATGGATGAACAGATAATGAAAATTGTGTGCGTATACACACATGTATATACATCATGTATACATACATATATGTGTGTATATGTACTGTGGAATACTATTCAGCTTTAAAGAAAAATGAGGTTAAAGAATTTTCAGAAGCCTGGTCAGTGGTGGCACACTTCTTTAATCCCAGCACTCAGGAGGCAGAGGCAGGCAGGTCTCTGTGAGTTTGAGGCCAGCCTGGTCCTAGTGTCCAAGATAGCCAGGGTTACACAGAAAAACTCTGTCTCAGAAAAAAGAAGTGCAGGTAAAGGGATGGACTTAGAATGTATAATATTGAGTGAGGAAAAAAAATCTCATAAAGGAACAAAACCACAGTTTGTCTCTCATATGAGAAATAGATGTCCACTTGTAAATGAGTGCACATGTGGACACTGTATAACACACAAATAACAGGAAACAAGAAAGGCTAAATACTAGGGCGTGAGAAAGGACTGAGTACAGGTAATAGACAGAAGTTCCGAATGAGGGTGTAGAGATAATTGTTTTTCTAGGTTCTAATTCTGTCATGGAGTTTTTACTTTGGGTGGTGGATAACTGCGTAAAATATGTTCCATACCAGCAATGTGAAATTTAGTGTGAAACTTCACAGTTTCTGTTCCAAATGCCAATTCTAACTGTATAGAGAGGTTCACTGGGTTTAATTGGCTTTGAGTCTGGATAGTTTGGATGGGTGATGTTTTTATTTATTTGCAAGGTTTCTATAATAAAGTTTATAAAATTAAAAACAAAACAAAATACCAAACCATGGGCATCTGTACAATTTAATTAATTAATTAATTTTTTAAAAGTACCTGCAGGAAGCAAGGGAATAGAACCAGAACCAGGAAATAATCCAAACCGAGTCCTTGAGGAAAATAGACTCCAGTACCACGGGTGATCTGGAAAACCACCGTGATGCGTGCTACGTCGTGAAGATAGTGACAGCCAATTAGATATGTAATCAGCGAGCCTGTTTCTTGAGCTACTGTCTAATGTCAACTATGACATTCCATCACCAGGGCGCAGTCGGGTCATGTTATTTCAGGGTCATGGATAAATGTTCCTTCCTTTTTGCTCTCCCTGCCAGCCATCCAATATCTCCTGGCAACTAGACCCAAACTGTTGGGTTAATTTGGCCTCCAATTTTTGCCCTCTCTTTCTGGTAAGGAGTCTTAGCGGATGCAGCCCTCCCTTGCTTGTCCTGCCCTTATAACACAGTGGCTCTTTGAGTGGGGTACGGATGTTAGCAAGCGCCCAGAGATCTTTCCACCAGCCTTTTTCCCCTAGACCACCAGAAGAGACTGGAAACGGAGACCCATTGGTTTCAATTATCTTCGTTGAGAAATGGCGTTCACGGCCAGCTTTGCCATTCATTTTTGCACCAAGAACTTTATGGAGTGGAAATGGCTGAACTCATCTGGCAGGACTTTCGGATACAGACAGCCAGTTCCCAAATCCCCGAGGTGTGAGGGCTGGGTTCTCCCCAGCATGTTCTTTTCAATAAACATTCCCACACTTGGCCCTGTCCGTGCCCTCCCAGCGCCTGCAGCTTTCCTCCCTGGCGCAGGCTCCTCCGAGCATAGCTGCAGCCTTCCAGTCCCAGGTTGACCTTGGCAGAGTGCCCCAACCGCTCATTCTTCTTGTAAAATAAAAACTCTCCGGCACAGATTTCTACACTTGCTGAGCTTTTTAGGACACGAGGCACATGCAACCTCTGGTTGACACGGAGCAAGGCCGAAGCACTTGTTTAGACTTCTAATGTCTGGTGAATTGGACTTGCCTTTGATGACCTGCCGCTGAGACCGCGCTGAGGCACCTGGGAGCTGGGCCAGCTTGCGGGTGTCTCCTGGACTTGCTTAATGCATGGACAGACCACGGGGGCTCTCAGCACTCCTTCTATCCTTGTCCTTGTCCACTTCTGCCCTCCACACACATATGTAACACCCAGACAATGTATGCATCCACACACATATGCCTACATACCAACATACATACACAAATGCATACAAATATACCGCACGCATATTTTTTTACGAAAAGGCAAACACACAGCCCTTGCCTTGCAGCTAAAACAAGGGTCTGTCATTGTAGACTATGAACTATAATAAAAGTGTATCATGTGTTTTCTCATTAATCCTAATGATGTTTAATGAGCAGAAGCACCCTTTTAAAACGTGAACTCGATACAAAGTGAATAAACTGTAATTAATAAAAAAATAAATAAAATTTGAAAAACATGAACTTTAGTGACTATGGAAGTAGTCCACCGAATTGATAAACCCTCTGGTAAGTTGTGCTGGACTCTAGAACATTACTGGCCTCAGGCTTTGATAAATAAAATTGGGATCTGTGCCTTTCAATGTCAGGAGCTCGGAAGATCTCTGTGCCCAGTACTGTTCTTCCAGATTCACCACAGTTCTTATTTTGTAGCTGAGAATACGGAAGTACACGGTGGGCAACTAAGCGGTCTACGGGGAGAGACGACAGTGGTGGTAATACCGATAATTGCACGTTTCTATACCTAAGTCTACCTACGTCGCCCTGTCAGAGGACAAGGATGCTTTCCCCCGGAGAGAGGGTTGACACCCGAGATCTGAACGGGCTCACCAA
The DNA here is from genome assembly GCA_028658305.1 of Pachyuromys duprasi. Classification (NCBI taxonomy): domain Eukaryota; kingdom Metazoa; phylum Chordata; class Mammalia; order Rodentia; family Muridae; genus Pachyuromys; species Pachyuromys duprasi. The sequence continues at coordinate 53,157,703 of CM053766.1, forward strand.
GTCCATTGGTTAGTAAGTACAAAGGCAGCCTCCAGCCCCCAAGAGGGAGGTGCCTATGGATCCCATAGCTCCTCACAATGTGGACTGCAAGCCCAGCCTGCCTACAGAGGATGCCACTTGTAAAACGTCTTCAGGGTAGACCCCTAACCAGATTCGTGTCTCATTCCCTTCCCCCAGCACAGAATCTTTGGGAAAATGAACCGTTGGTTTTCTCAGCTGGGGCCTCAGGAGACCTGAGTCCTCTGTCACCTGGCCATTTTGCTTTACTGACTTTCCTGAAGACAGGATACAGACAAAGAACCCAGAGAACTAGCCATATGGCCTTCTAGGGGAGGGAATCCTCCTTGTTTTCCAGTAGATTCAGAACCTTGTAGTCAAGCTGGGCCAATCTATGCTTCCACAGGAAGTTGAGGATCACCTGGGCACCACAAAGAGCCTGGCTCTCTTGCTTTCCTCCAGCCCTCTGTGTCCCTCCACACAGACATCTCTCGGCCGCATAGCCTATGCTTTTTCACTCTTTAAAAATCAGTCCTAATGGCCACATTTTCCAGTGTCTAACAATAGGTCCCTTGTACTGCATCCATCCCCTCTGTCAGTGTCCTCCTCCATCTCCTTTCTCCTGGCAACTATTCCATGGCAGGAGACAGGTATAGCACTCCTTTGTGTCAGCCACTGTGCTAACTATCTCCAAAGGATGCCGGTCCCTTCATGCTGGAAGGCTCATTGCCTCCTTGCATAGCTTCTGTAACATTTCTAGCTGCCGTTCAAGTTTTGCTGCTTATGCTTTCAAAATGTTCTGCCTGTTTGTCTGTTTGGAAGTATTTGGACCCTGATTTCATTTCACTCTGAGGCCAACTCACCCAAGCATTATTCTTTTTCTATTGTAGCCTAAGAAAACTCTCTCTCTCTCTCTCTCTGGTTCAGGGTGTGGAGAATGGTCTGTGTTCAAACATAGGTTAAACAGTTGGACAATTCTCCAACAGAACTCATAGGTCACTAGGTAAGGAAGATGGTAAGGTGGTGGCCCAGGTCAGAGGTTATAAATGAGTTCAAGCCTCACTTCAGAGCTGGGGGAGTCAGGTTTTAGGAGATGGAGGGAAGGCCATTCCTTGAGGCATGGCAGATTCTCCCCAGGTGCATGGGAGGGCCCCTAGGAGTTTTGAAGAATCTGTGCTCTTCCTGATGACCTTCCAAGAGACATTATCTCAGTACATTCCATGTCAATAAAGATGGTTTCAGGAGACAGCATATGGGGAGCATGTGTGGCCTTCAGAACTGCCACAGGTAGAATTCCTTCTGCTTGTGCTAAATCCCCAATTGCACGGTCAGTGTGGATTTATTGCCACTAAATCTTGCTCATGGCAAACAGCTCAGGGTGGGTAGTAGCAATTTCATCTCCATGATGGTTCACACATGTATGGCTCCCGTGCTGTGACTATCCTGTCCCTCATTGATTACTGACGAGGTGGGCGGTGGCCCTGGTATTAGATCTGTGTTTTGCTTAGCAGGAGGGAAAAGCCAGCACTTCATTAGCTGTGCCCTGTTTCTCTATGTGGTCCCTACTGATCTCATCAGGTGAGGACATAGCACTGCCACAATCTTTTTTAGGACTTTGAAATAAACTATTGTGTGTTTGTTTGTTTGTTTGTTTGTTTGTTTTTGAGATGCAGTCTCACTATGCAGCCTTGGCTGTAAGAATAGGTTGGCTTTGAACTTATACTGGTCTACCTGGCTCTGCTTATACTAGCTGCCCACAGCCAGCCCCAAAGTAAGTTTTTTACTCCTAAACCTAAGAACTCTCAGGAAACCTGTTGCTTTTCTTCTTTTCCTTTCTGTCTACCCTCTGCTGTTGTGGTTCTTCAGGATTGAGGAGAGTTCTTAGTCATAGTCTTTGGTCATTGCTTTCTATGTGAATGAAGCTTTCTAATCTCATTCTAGCTTTTTTTGGGGGGGGGGAGATTGGTGGTTTTGCTTTTTGTTTCTGTTTTTTGCTTTTGTTTTTCCAGAAAGCAATTGCAATTCCTGAATTGGAAGGTATGGCACATAATTAATAGTATTTTATTATTGTTGTTGTTACAAAGATGACACATATCCTGGTTAAGTTTGTTAAATGACTTTTTGGTTTTGTTCATTTTAGAGTTTGGACTCAGTGGTCCTCTTTGAGATCAGTTTTCCGCTCTATGGCCAAGCCTGCTTCTATCTCTAATCTCTTCAGTGGTGTTGTTCATCATCGTGTTTGGTGTTCTTTTTCATTTGGGCTCAGGTAATGTATTTATAATTAGCCTGCTCTGTGCCCTTCCTACAACTGACAACTAGCTACTGCTGTATAGTCAAATCTTGGAAACCATACAATATATATCTAGAGATCTCATTTTTGAGAATCTGATTCAACAATAACAACAGCAAAAACCCTATAAGATCAAAACTAACATTTATTGAGCATGTGCTATATACACTGGACATCCAACTGAGCCACATACATAAAAATTACTTGTGATTGATTTTCCAAATACTCTATTTAGGGGGATTTAAAAAAATGTATCCACATCTCATAAATTAGCAGGCCTGAATATGAAGCTGATAGGTAATTCTGCCCAAGTTCAGTTAAAAACCCGATGGGACTAGGACTCTAATGCCGAGGCAGAGGAACATCCGAGTCTGATGAGCGCTGCTTGCATCTCCTGTACGTGTTTTCGTGCAGGCTCAATTTACTTTAGGCTCTCTTTCAAGAGTCTTTTCAAATGCAACACATTTCCCAAACAACAATGAGGACCAGTGCAGCGTTGGTTTGTACATAAGCACAGAGAACTAAGTTCTCCGGAAATAAACACAGCTGCCTGGATGGGCAGACACTGCCAAGCAAAGCTGAGTTGGGGTGAATTCTCTAACAGGAGCCCTGGCCTTTATCCTGTGACTCTGGCTATCACTTCCTCTTTCGGGCCTTAAAAAGACACCGAGCACTGTTTGTCTGCATAAAGAAAAATTATTGCCTGGTCAGGCAGGGAAGACCAACTGGTGTGTGTCTTTAAGTACTGACATGAGGGTACGGCTCCAGCTGGAATCCCTCTGCTCTGTAAGCAGCTCATCTTGGTTTACAAAAGACTCTCAGAGGGCTTTTTCTGAGGCCCAGGGACACCCCATCTTAAGAAACGCTCATGGTGCCCAGCTCTGTGCCTGGTACAGGATACTTGTTACTTGCAGGCAAAAATAGATGGATTCGGCTGTGATTTTTCACTTTTTAAAAAGAGCTACTGCAGGATTCCTTGAAATGGTCACCTTGAAATGGACACACGTTTAAAACGTGCTTAGAGTTGGAGGTGCAGGGCTCTGCAGGGCCACCTCGATTCTGAAAAGGGAGGTGAGAGGGCTGGGTTCCCACTGGCTGGGCGGCTCTTGGCGGCTCTCCCTCCACCAGGCTGGAATGCGCACCCGCGGACGGCTCTCCTCACTTCCTCACAAAGGAGCTCATTTTGTGAATGAACCGGCCTGACGCAGCCAGCAGCCGCGCAGGGCTATTCCCGGTGACCTTTGCCCCGGGGATTGGAATCTCTCCCAGCGGGGAGATCAGGCCTTAGGAAAAGGTTAGTTCGTTGAGGTCCACAGCCTGCTGGGCTGAGGTCTGCGGAGGGGAAAGCTTAGAGAACTTTGCTTCCCTTCCCCCTTCCAGCCTCCCCCCTCCCCTCCAGCAGCTCTTGTTCCTGCTGCTGTAGCTTTCTGCTGCAATTTTTCCTTTTTTTGTAGCTGAAAAATAATCATTCTAGTGTTTCCCTGCTGCTTCTCAACAGCAATTCTGGGGTCCTCCTGAGTTTCCAACCCCTTCCTCTTTATGCTCCCCCCTCGCCGTGGCGCTTCAGTTTGATGTTTTTTTGGTATCAAAGCAAGGTCTCCAGGAACCCTGCAACTAAAGACTTTAATGAGGACCATGCCCACGAAATCCTGGCTGCCAAAGACATGATGATTTATGCCCCTCACTCACTCCCTAACAGCAAGAGGACTATTTGTAAAAATAAAAAAGCCGCTCATATGGAATTAAACAAGAGCATAGCTGCTTCCTTCCAGACCCCGGGAGCTTAACAAAGGGCGTCCGCACTGCGGCAGCACATGGTGCAGGCCCGATAGTAGCCTTCCTGTCACATAAAGCTAAATCCTGTTAGCTCAGGCAGACGCACATGCTCTCTCTCTAAAACCCTACTGGCAGAGCTTAAAGGCACCAACAACCGAGGAAAGTCAAATGTGTGGCCAGAACAAAGAGTTTGGATGCCCTGAGCTTAGACCCAGGCTGAAGCACCCAGGTGATGGGCTGCCGCTGTGCGGGAGAGGCTGAGAGAAGAGACGCTGAGAGGCATTGAGCTGTTTGGGCTCTTGTGTTTCTTCCTGGTGTAAGATGGCTGAGGGACTTGAATAACCAACTCCGTGGATCAAGAACTGTATGAAGGACCTAAATAAACCCCAAGACCTCCCTTTTCTTGCTGGGGTAACTGGGAGTTCCCTCTTTGGGGTTCTTAGTCTCGTTAATAAAAGACTTTAGAAACCGCTGGGACTTTAGGAAGCGCTGAGACAATTTTATTCGAGTTTGAGAGAAAAAACGAGGAGCCAAACTAAGTTTTGGGAGTTGCCAGGAGGAGAGGAGGAGAGTCATGCCTTTTGAGTTAAGAGCCAAGGGCCCTGCCATGCTTGACACTAGAGATCATTAACCAACGTCACAGTGGACAAGTAGCAGCTAGGTGAAAGGGGTGGGATAGCCCAATGTGTCACTGAAAGCACACGCAGGGTTCGGACCAGTGTCTGAAATAACGAATGAGGTTAAAGCAAGTAATCATGTTCCAACTCAGAAAAGTGGGCAAGTTCTGCAGTGCTGCTTAGTGGAAGCTCTGCAGGGGCCTGATGTCCTACGTCATCACCTGTGCTAGGTGCACCAGGTGCTCGGGTTATAAGGGCTGGTTTGCCACCCCAGCTCACTTCTGTCTCTTTCTTTCTGTGTCCTTATGGCTCTGTCCCTGTCTGTCTGTCTGCCTGTCTACATGTCCAATCACCTGCCCGAACTCCTCCTCCTTCCCCTCCCACAAATCAACTTCCTTATACCAGCTCTGTTGCTTGGCCTTAACCATCATTATAGCGTTTGTACTGTGAAAGTCGGTGGGCTCTCCCGTTGTCTTGGCACCCCAAGATCCCTTGCTTTCTCTCCTGGTGCTTTTCCTGGAAGCCACACACCAGGACCCTGCTTCCAACTCGACTCCACCTGCAACAAATCTGATTTCTGTCTCACTGACGGCTCACCACTCCACCACCCAGTGAGCTTCACCTGTCTGCAGCCCAACGTCCTCGGAGCTGCAACCTTGCAGTTTCTTTTAGGCCCTGCTGTGCCCCTGGGCCCCTTCCTGCTCCTCTGTCACCTCCACTCCACAGCTGCCTCTGCTGTTCCTCAATCCTCTCTTGTGGGTGAGATCCCTCCATGAGAACCCAGTTTTCTTCCTTGCCTTCGGGCTCCACCCAAAGTCCTCCAAGGTTAGCCAGGCTGAGCTCTGACCCCGGTTGAGAGCGTGACAACCCACTGAATGGCTCCTGCCATTCCTTCTTCCCCTTTCTCACCCACAGGGACAATGTCTTCATATTTTCTCATCCTCTCTGGGAAACCTCCAGCCTCTATGCCTAAGACTCAACCTGAAGGGCTTGAAATTTATTCACCTTTTAAATCAACTTTCTAGTATTATTCAGGAACACTAAGAGTGATCGATGAAATGGATTCTCTTTTCTCAAACTCCTGTCTCTCTCTCTGGTCTCCCTCCAATCGCTGCTTAAACAGCTTGTGAGTTGTAACAGGTCAGGGCAGATGAAACCAGGGACTGCAATGTGTAACACACCTTTCCATTATAAGCAGCTGTTCTCAAGACCACACCTGAGGGCTTGTCTGTTAATTTGGTTTTAAATTTATTCCTCCACGTGGCTCTGACTCTCAGCCTCTCCACGTGGACCAGCTGGCCCCTCCCATCTCCTGCTGTGGGACTGCAGGAGGCCAAGAGCTCTTACCAAGCCCCACAGTAAATGGCCACATAAAAGGATACAAAATCCAGAATCGGAAGTCAGTTACTTTGACAGGTGGAACAGAATGAAGGCAGAAGATGGACAATGTCTTCAGTGTGGCCTGGCAGGAAAGGAAGAACAGGCCAGGTTTGACATTGTATCATCTTCCCTGCATGAGCTTTCTGGCCTCTCTCTTACCCTCTCCTGCAGTGTCTTTGAAGTGGAAAGGTGCATTCGATTTGAGACACTTAATCTTCCCATGCTAAAAGAAACACAGATGTCATGAGTTTTTCCATAGCTGCAAGACAAAGTGTAGGTAGGCAGGCAGGCAAGCGGACAAGTCTGGGAGACTGAAAAACACATGAATCACACACCGTGGAGCCCCCGTTGCTGCTCACTGGGGCTTGCACACCTAGTCATATGTGGGTCTGCTCCAAGCGGAATCGTCTGGCTTCCCTACCTTACCATCAGAAACTCCAGATGCCTGAGGATGGGACCCTTTTCGAAACGTGGTCTTCAAGAAGCCAGAGAAATGAAAACAAGGTCATTAGGGTGGATCCTAATCCAGTAAAACTAGTGTTCTCCCATGAGGACGCAGCCTACAGGATCAACTGAGCAGGGCTTATAGGAGCTCACAGAGACTGAAGCAACAGTCATGGAGCCTGTATGGTCTGACCTAGGTCCTCTGCATATGTGTTTATGGTCATGTAGCCTGGTGTTTTTTGTGGGACTTCTAACAGTGGGAGTTGGGGATGTCTCTGACTCTTTTGCCAGCTCTTGAGACCCTTTTCCTCCTGGGTTGCCTCATCCAGCCTTGATACGTCTTTGTGACTAACCTTATTGTAATTTGTTTTGCCATGGCCTTGTTCAGTTGATATATCTGGGAGGCCTGCTCCTTTCTGAAGGGAAACAAAGGGGCAGTGGATGGGGGTGGGGAGAGGAGAGGGACTGGGAGGCGTGGAGGGAGGTAAAACAACAGTCAGGATATAATGTATGAGAGAATTAAAACAAAACAAACAAACAAAAAGGTGTCCTCATGAGAGGAAGATGAGGTTCAGACACACAGACCGACAGACGGAGGGAACACAGTGGGACGAGTCACAGAGAGAACCATCAATATCAACAAAGCAGAGAGAAACGTCTAGAATAGATTCCTCCCACTGCCTTCAGACAGAAGTGACCCTGGGAGACCCTCAGCTCAGACATACCAGCTTCACCCACATGAGAATAAGACCACCACCATAGTTTTGAGCCAAACTTGAAGCAAGCTTTAGTTAAGCACTGGCCAGGAATGATGGACTCTGGCCAGGCCCTTTCCTAGGTTCCCAGAAGATGGTGATGAGTCACATTTTGCAGAGGCTTAAAAAGGCAAACTCATAAGGCCACTATATTTCCCATCAGTTCCAGTCAGGGACAAGCATATATCCTGATGCACTTCCAGCCTGTGTGCCTCCTGCCTCCATCCAATCAGACACAAGTATATATCCTGACATATTTCCTTACCTTCTGCCTACATGTGACCAAGCCCATAGGGCACAGTCTGTTCAACCAAACATGATTAGGGGACTGAAAACCTGCGGCCTGTTGTCTCCCATAGACAAGAGCCTCCAGCAGTTTCGGAAGTATCTGTCCCTGGACAAGGGGCTTACGGGCTAGAGGCATTTTTGTTTCGTGGATTTCCTAGACATAGTAATTAAAACATAAACCTTAACTTTGGCTCTCACAATTCCTGCCACCTGAGCCACTTGAGTTTGTCACTTTGTTGTGGTAGCTCGGGAAAGACAGACAGCATCCCTCCTGTTGCCCTCAGTTCTGCTTCCACCCTCAACAGGAAGCTCAAGCAAAGATGGCCCTTGGCTGCTGGAGAGCGGTAGGAACCTTGGGGGACACTAGGCTTCAGACAAGTAAACAGGCTTCTGGATGAGCATCTGGCTGTGCAGATGAACTGGCCAAAGAACTCAGGTCGCACAGGGGAAAGCTGTTAGTACAGAGATACACATCAGATTAGAGCAGTGGTTCTCAGTCTGTTGCACATCTATCAGGTATTTACATTAAGATTCATAACGGTAGCATGAAGGAGCAACAGAAATAAGGTTGGGGGTCACCACACCATGAGGAACTGTATTAAAGGGTCACAGCGTCAGGAAGGTTGAGAACCGCTGGTTTAGAGAGACTAGACTCAGGTTAGAGGTAGGGCATCGGGTAAAGTTCATGGTAGCTCCATCACACTGCAGTCCAAAAGGAAGAAAAATGAGGCGAGAGGAGGCATGTGTTGAGGGATCAGAACGTGAAGGGCGAGTTACATGAAAACGCTCCCATTGTCCCCAGACACTCAGAATGGGGGTTCCCAAGACAGGCCTGAGTGATAGTGCAAACTCACATCTTGACATTGCTGAAAAGGAAGGCCTGGTTGACCCTGGGTCAGAACCAAGAAACATGAGCAGTTCTAAGTTGCTGGTTGCAGTGTGACGGTCCCGGTCACTCTCCTGGGGGCAAATCCAGGCTTCCCGTGACAGCTACTACATTATAGCAAATCACGGCTGCCGAGAGCTGAGCAATGCCCTAGGCAGGGACTGTGGTATCTTAATGCCTAAACCAAGTCCCCAAAGTGAAACATTTCACGACATTGTTTTATTCATTCTGGTATTTTTTTTGACATCTGGAGGGGCAGTTTCTTGCTAAGGAATTATTTTCTTCTCAGCCCCCTCCCCTTCAAATGCTTCCACTACAAATCTGGGGGCATCAAACCTAAATCTTCTCATCCAAAGGCACAAAGCTAATATGTGTGCTTTCTTAAAAAAAAAAGTCTCTGAGGTGGGGTGGTGGTGTTTACTGCATCTAGCATGCTTTTAGGACTTTCTCATTTTCCTTAATTTGTGGGGTCTCCCTTCCCTGGCCCAGAACGCCTGGTGCACCTAGCAAAAAAAAAAAAAAGTAAAAGCAAGAGAAGAGGACCAAATTAGCATCAGAATTAAACATCAAGCATCTCCATTCCCGGCCCATCTGATAGAAAGTACAAGCCTCAGGTAAGCGCGGGCGTGATCGCAGAGAAGAGGGACTCAGGTGGCATATTCTTGGGGGAGGGGCGTAATTCATTTATTGAACATCAGCTGAGTGCTAAGTGAGAGCAAGCCAGTCCTGGTTTTCAGGGAGCAGAGAACCCTTGTGAACCGCCCTTAGTGCTTTAATATCTGGGTACTTTAATGACAGCCGCTGCCCGTGTGCGTTGGTCCCCCTTTCTCAAATGTACTATCAAGTCCCCCCACCCCCCGCCGGTTCTGTCCTTTTAACCTTCCCCATTCTCCTCACTGGTGGAATTTCCTTCAAAAGAGCAGCCTACAGCATAGGTCCAGTGGTTCCTCTGCTCTGTTACCCCATTGGAATGTGGGCTCTTGCAGACCAGATGTATCTGGAGTTGTCTTGTTCAGATGTCTCCTAGGTCTCCCTCATGTCTGCTGTATTCTGTACGGTTCAACCTCTTGCTGGACTTTTCTTGACTTGTGTAATCAGCAGACATCTCAAATTAGCACCTTCAGGAAAGAATTCCTGGTCCGGCTCCCTCCTCCCCCCCAACTCTTCAGCACAGCATCTGTCAATCTACCATTCTCCCCCATTTTGTAAAGGAAGCAGCATTCTTCCCGTTAGCCGAAAACCACCCTTGGACTTAACTGACCTCCTCCACTCCACCCGGTCCCCCTGAATACTCCCAGAGTCACCAACTTCTCATCACCCCTGTGGCAGTCCTGCTGAGAACTATGATTTTAACAGCATGTGATTGCCTTGTAAGACATCTTCAGCATGCTTTTTTTTTTTTTTGAGAATGTAAATTAGATGACATCTTTTTTACCTGCTTCAGATCCTCCAATATCATCGCATGCTGAATGAAATCTAACGTTTCCGCTCCATCCTCCAAGGACTGCAACGTTCTGGCTTTTGGTAGGTCTGTGATCCTGTGTCCTCTTCCTCTCCTCCTCGCTCCTTTGTCTGTTCCTCGAGTGTGTCACGCTTGTTATTGCTTCTGGTGGCCTTGCTTTTCTTCTTCCTATCAGGGACACCTTTTCCCAGACCTTTTCAAGCCTAGTTCATATTCAATTTAAATACCTTCTCAAGAGAGCCACTTCCCCCAACCTTGGCCATCTGTTAGATCTCATCTGGCTTAATTTTTTTCCACAACTCTCAATAGCAGATCCATGTATGTATGTGTGTATATGTGTATATATGTATTATGCATTATGCATGTATGTTTTGAATCAGTGTCACAATGCAGCCCTAGTTAGCCTGGAACTTGGCCAGCTATGTAGACCAGGTTGGCTTCCCATTTGCTGTATTCATCTCTCTTCCAAATGCTGAAATTACAGGCCTGTTTACCGTCTAAGACCAAATTCCCCAATTAATTCTGTTGCTTATTAGGTCTTGTTTTTGTTCTTTTTACCTTGTGAGTAAGCTCTACAAAAACAAGGCACTTCTTTGTTCAGTTGGCAAATTTACACCTCAGCGATTCTTGACAAATTACACCATCTCTGGTGATTCACATTCAGTGTAACCCACAGCAGCAGCAGCTCTCAACCTTCCCAATGCTGCGGCCCTTTAATACAGTTCCTCACGCTGTGGTGCCCGCCAACAATAAACTTATGTCCACTGCTACTTCATAACTGTAATTTTGCTATGGTTATGAATCATGTTGTAAATATCTGTTTTCCCCGATGGTCTGATGGACTTAGGTGACCCCTGTGAAAGGCTTGGTCAACCCCAGAGGGATCTCGACCCCCAGCTTGAGAACCACGGCACAGCAGTTCCCTCTTCATGCTAATGTCTTGTAGAGTCTGATCCCAAACAGGGATGACCTGTGTAGATAAGAGGGAATCTCTGAAAGGATGGAACATTAGCTTCTGAGACAAGGTCACAAAAGCCATCAACAAACTCCTGCCTCATTTTCAAGGACTGCTTCCTCCTCAGAAAGCCGGCTGCTCAGCTATGAGGGTATTAAACCAGGTGCATGGAAAAGTCCACATGTGTGCTGCCGTCCTACTGACATCTGCCACCACTTTGTCAGGGATGAATGTCATCCCACAGCGGAAGTGGATCCTCCACCCGTGTCAAGCCTTCTGGTTACTTTGTAGCTCCTGCTGACACCTTCAGGACAACACCTCTGGGAGAGACTTCAAGCCAGAGCCGTCCAGCTGAACTACTTCAGAAGTTCATGAGGGGTTAATATTTACCTTCAAGTGTGCTGTGTAGTTTTAAGTCCTTACACTTTCGGATTAGTGCTTATCTGGCAGCAGACCTTGTCCTACAACGCCTTCATGCCGTCGGCATGCGTCTTTCCACCAGGAACGAGTGAGGACAACACAGGAAGTGACATTTTTTCTTAATGTAAATTTTCAACCTAATTCCAAGGAAAGAAAACTCAACAACTTAACTCAGCTCAACGGTTCCTCAGATGTCAGAGGGAGAGATTCTGAGTTGTGTTCTCCGTTTAGATGAATCCAGATCTTCTGCTTTACGTTCAGACCTCGGAGGGGTGCAATATCACTGAAAACATCCAGTCAGTTGTGAGCACACTGTATTAACCTGTGCTCTTAAGTACTCTGTTTAGACACCTAAAAATCGACTTTCCCAAATATTTTTTCCCCACATGAGAACTTCTGTGTGGGCTGGCGAGATTGCTCAGGGAGTTAAAGCACTCGCAGCCAAGCCTGATGACGAGAGTTCGATGCCTGGATCCCACCTGGCAGGAGAGAACTCACCCTCAGATACCATCCTCTGATCTCCAAGTGCATGCACACACGCACCACACAATAAATTACTTAAGGTTAAAAATTTAAAATATTACTCCTAAGTAAAAGGCTGCAAGTCCCACATACTGGAGAAAATAACCCAGAGAAGATGCATGGTGAATGTACTATTCAAAGAACACCCAGTCCCCTCATTCCACCAACCACGATGCAATCCTTATATTTTATTATGTTTGTTTCCTTTCAAAGTTTATTATACTTTTTGAAATTTTCAGTGGTCTTTGCAATGCACACATATTCTAGAATGGCTGTATTAACGTAATTACCATAACTTTAATTCATAGGCTTATTATTTTTGTAGTAAGAGTACATAAAACCTGTTTTCTACTGTCCTCCATAATGCATAATGAATATCCTAAAAATTGTGTATTCTCTTAGAAATTTTGCATCATTTGACCGAGGCTTCCTTGGCTGGTTCCTCCAGCTTCTGGCAGCCCCAATTCTGCTCTCCATGCCTGTGAGTTCAGCTTTAGGTTCTGCACATGAGTGATGCGATGCAATATCTGTCTTTCCGTGCCCAGCTCCTAGCACTTGATATAATGTCCCCATTCATGTTGCTGCAAGTCACAACATTTTCTTTCCTCTTTAAAGGCTGATTATTAATCCACTTTGTACATAATCAGCTCCTCTACTGATGAACATATACACTGGTTATTGTGAATAATGCTGCAGTGATCATAAGGTTGCATGCGTGCACTTTCTTCACAGTTGACAAACAAGCAAGCAAACCCCTGAGCGTCATCATGGCTGCTGTACCACTGAGCTCCACCCACGGCCCTAGTGTAAACATGTTTACCTCTGTGAAAATGGAATTCTCGGAAGTTGGCAACTTTGGAAGTAGAATGCATCGTAAGTTCCCCCTTAATAGAAATGACAATATCCTTACCTCTGAGAGTTCTGTTAGTGGCAGGATTTAAAAACAAAACAAAACAAAAAAACAGAAACAAATTTCTCAAGGGCCAGCTGTATACATTTTGTGTAAGTTGGTTAAAAAGTAAGTTTTGAAACAAAATTCATTATATAGATTTGTGATTTAAGACACTGTAAAATATGTAGATATATTAAGATAATTACCACAGTCAAAACAATTCTTTGGCATGGGCGATTTTTTTTCCGGTAAGCAGCTAAAATCTAATTTATTTAATTAAAATCATCATGTCAATATATTTTTAAATTTATTTTTTATTGTTTATAAGTGTATGTGTACATCAATGTACTTCCCATAGAGAATAAAAGTGTAGGATCTGTTGTATCTAAAGTTACAGCTGTTTGTGAGCCACCAACTGTGGGTGCTGGGAGTCAAACTTGGGTCCTCTGCAAGGGCAGTACATGCCCTTACCCACCCAGCCACTTCTCCAGCCCTACAATTCTGTTATTTGTTAAGACCCATGGGTATTAGAACTCTGAATTTGATTGGACAAATAGAAGATCCTTTTGTTCCTTAGATCCTGTATGGGGCGTAGAAGTCAAATCTTATATACTCGTATGCACCTATTTCTCTGCACATATTCTACCCTACACCTGGGATTTTCATTATTTGCATATAAATCTAAATTATCTGGATGTAAGTCTTTGAACAATGCAATATTTAATGCAACACCCAATTCAATGCTCCAAAGTCACAAGAAGTACAAAGGAGGGGAAGTGGCGTACCTAGGGCAGATGCAAAGCCACGTGCTTTAAACGAAGAGTGGAGGGACCGGTGGCTGAAGCGACCTTCACCATGGCGGGAGAAGGACGAGGAATCTTCTAATGGAAGGCAGGACTGAAAAGCAAGTCCTGCTAATCAGTAGACATTGGTCGCTATTTCCTTCAAGGCACTGGTGGCCTAACCTCTGGAACTATCCTTGAGGTCAGATTATTGTTGTCTTAGATGGGATGCCCAAAGCAGAAAAGAAACAGTGCGGCCTCTGAGCACTGACCCCACAGCTGGGGAGAATTCACTCCTCATGGTCTCACGTTCTTTGTAAGGAAGTAAATAACAGAAGGTTGTCGATGGCGGCGCCTCCTGGTTGACTCTTTCCATTCTCTCACAGACACGGGAGACTGCCCATGGGTTGTGATGACTGAAATGGAAGGGCTGGAAGCGTTTTCGGAGGTATCCAAGTGCATACGGTGCAACTATTACGTAATGACTTGGAATTTTAACCATCCTCAGAACATGCGTCCTAATGAGCTTGGTGCCCAGGGGGGAAGGAGGTCAGTGCTCTTTCCAATGATTCAGCCAGTACTTGAAAACATTCTGAGAATGCATGTCTTTCTGGAAATTGTCTTTAAACCTCTGGTGCATTCTTTTGAATTGTCTTGATGATGGTAAATCTGAGTCTTTTTAGTCTGAATTCTTGCTCAAATGTAACGGGTAATTTTCGAGCTATACCAGTCCAGGGGAATAGTCAAAGGATTGAACAATGATATAAACCCATTACTCTGCAGTTCAGGCCCAGCAGCCACTGTGGTGGGCTTCAGACCTACCTCATTCTGCCTCCAAGCGTAGGTCTTGGAGGAACACTGGGGTGTTGGAGCTGGGGAGTGAACATTAACTTTTTTTTTTTAGACAAACGAGCTTGTATTATTCATGTATTTTTCTTCTTAACCTTGCAAATGCTTGGTTGTTCCAAAAAAAAAACACTGAAGCTATTTCATGCAACACCTTTTCTTTTCTTCAAAAAGGTCTTCCATTATTTCCTTCCCTCCTCTGCTCTTCCTACACCCTAACTTAAAGCTGAAATTCGCACAGCTCCCAGCTTATTATGGGTCTCATGAGGAATTAGAAGAGAGGACATGCAGCTCATCAACACAGGTGATGATTTTTGAAGTATAGCTTTCTACTGCTAACCGCCAAACTTAGCAGCACAAGACAATACACTTTGTGAATCAGATATTTGGGCAAAGCATTATAGGACTAAATTTGTATTAGAGTCTCAGCTGGATGACTTGAATGGCTGGAAACAGTTGGTATAGCCTGGCTTCAGTTTCAGAGGTTGCCAGGGTTCCTTGGTTCTCCAATTTACGGCTCCTCAAGCTGAACTGAGTGTTTTGCACTCATGGGTCTGACACCTGGGAAAGAGTGGCCAGGAAAATCCAGTCTGCTCTTTGCACACTGCTTCTTCACGTGACTGCTCTGTGCACCTCTTCTCAGGTGGGCCCAGGGTAGCTGGCATTCCCTGGAATGCGTGTTTCAATGGATTGAACAGAAGGTGGATGGTTTCTTGTGATATGATTTTGAAAGTCTCTGAATGTCAATGCCAACACATGGGCTTATCAGAAAGGCACAAAGACCACTCTGTACCCAAAGGCAGATGAATCAGAGTCCACCTCTCCACAGAAGACAGCAAAGAGTTCGCCACCCTTTTCCATATCCACACTATAGCACTGTGCTAAGAGCTTTGCTTGGCTCACTTTGTTCTTTTAAATATTAGAATACCCTATGGAGTAGATGGAGTGATTATTTCCACTTTACAGGTAAAGAAACTGAGTCTTAGAGAGACAAAAGCACCTCTCATAGCCCATAGTTATGCTGTATACAGCGTTACCCGTTGTTGGGTAATAAATAGTTCAAATTCAATTTCCTTACATTTGTAGAGTAAACAGATGACCTTCTGCCTTCCTTGAAGAGGCTTCAGGGCAGACAGAGAAGCGTAGAATGCATGGGGAAGGAAAGACCATTGTGATGCTAGCAAGGAGCAATGTGTCTAAACGCTGGGTACACAGTAAGTCATTTTTGAGTTTTGACAAGAGAGGAGTTGAGGCTTTAGAGAAGATGTTCAGCAGGTCTCAGATAGAGGAATATATTCTAGGTGTCTATGCACCATAGGCAATAACCCCAGATTGAAACTGCTTGTTTGGTTCCCCCTTTAACTTACTGTCAAGTCTCTGGAACCTAACCATCCCATTCAGGAAGTGGATCAGCTGGTGGGACCCATGTTTGGAATGGCAAGACTGGACTAGAAGAAAAGGAAAATGGGATTTCTAGAGGTTCCCTTCCTCCCCTCTCTTCCTTTCCTTCTTTCTGGTATAGGAGCATGTATGGGGGTTGTGACTCTATGTACACGGAACAGTCATTCTGTAACTTTCTAGTGTCCATCCTCACCTTCCAGCTTGTTTGGGACAGGCTCTCTTCGCCCCTGTGTGAGGCAGAGGAGCTGAGGAGCTGACAAAGAGGCTTCTGATAGTCTTAAGTTTTCGTCTCTCATCTACCACTAGGGGAATGGCAGGATTAAAGACACTATCGCATGCAACTTGTATGAGGATTCTGAGAATCTGAATTCAGATCCTTGGGGGTTGCCCAGCAAGCACTTGGCACTGAGAAACTTGGCGGGGGCGGGGGCTTCCCACACTCAGCATTTCTCTAGGGCTAAGGGCTGTAGAGGCACAAAGCACTGTGTGGGTTCCAAGTGGGTTCCCTGTCTAACTGGACAGCAGATGCTGTCAGCCGGGCTGGACTCTTTGTAAGGCCACTCACCATGATAAGTTTATCAAGGTCTCATTTTCTGATGGATTGTTTCTCTGGCAGCACCTTGTCTGATCCACAACCTATTAGAAACAATGTGAAACAGGGCCCTTGAATAGCGCTGGCTTTAGTCAGTCTGGCTTATGCATGTTTGACAGGCAACAGATTTCAAAAGTGAAACCCCAGATTTGATATATGTGTATATACATATGTGTGTGTTATGTATATATACATATATATGTATGTTATGTATATGTATATATTCATTTTGAAAGACTGAGTAATTTACCAACTGCTTATCTAACACAGTGCCGCACACACGGAATGCTTTATAAACAGCCCTTCTTTGCTTTTTTGTTGCACATGTTCACTTAGATGTTTGTTAGAGGCCAGACCTCATACTAGGCCTTAGGGAGGCAGTCATGCACAAAATAGACTTAGTTCCTGCTTTCATGAAGATTACAGGAGGAAAGAGAAATTGAATACTTCCCTTAGCTAATATGGACAAGTGGATTTTAAGTAGAAGGTATAAGGTAATGCGTGAAAGCATATATGTGTTGTCTTAAATAGAGGGCCTCAAGTGTCAACAAAGAGTCGTTGGAAGAGAAGCTGGTCGATAGGAGGCAGGCAAGCAAAGATCTGGGGTAACTATGTTCTAGACAGTGCACTCAGATTAGGCTAGGGACGGGAGGAAATGGAACTTGGTGGTGCAGGATCTGACCCCAAGAGCATCATTTTGAGTTTTGAATTTTCCCTGCAATGAATTTGGTTTAAACCATGCCTTAACGTTGTCAACTTGACTGAAAGCAAAGACCCAGTTATTAAGCTAATCAGGGCCTGGAACATTCAGTTCAGCAGCAAGGCCTGTCTTTGTCAAGGCTGCTGGCTTTCCCACTGGAGAATAAGGTTAGATGGAGGTGTGTGTATGTGCATGCATGTGTGTGTTATATTAAAGCACCAGCATTACAAAGATAAGATTCGATATGAATTCATTATCTCATTTATGATTTTAAGTGACACCATCTATTTTTAGTTCCCCATAATCAAATGTTGTGTATGCTCTATGAAAAATACATTGAACAATTCAAAGAAGCCTGAGATGCATCTGTTCTCTTTCTAGGAGTTTAATGGCTCGGGTGAACCAGCTTTGTGAGTCACCCCACGAAACCACAGACCCGTGCAGCAAACTTGATGCTGTCTCACACTTCACCTGGCTCAGGTGCACAGATCTGTTCTCCAGAGTTACAGAACCTGCCATTTTCTTCTAATCTTGTGGTTTCTATATTGATCATCACATAACACATATTTCACCGGCTGTCCTGAGGAATGATTTCCTTTGTTTGCAGTAATGATTTCCAACCGAAGAACGTTGTCCATGGAGAGATTACTTCCTGAAGTGAACATTTGTTAGGTTGGAGACTTTGGAAACTTGGAGCCTATGGCCACTACATGTACGGGACTGTTTCAAAGCATTGCTACCACAACTAAGAAAACCAAGTCCCAGAAAAAGTAAGAAGAACTTTAGAATTCCTTTTATTAGCTACAAGTTACTGTTTTCAAGGCTATTTTGCATTATCTCATTATTTTCTTGCAAATATCCATGAACACAAGACAGAAGTATTTACGATCATCATCATACAAATGAAGAAATCAAACCTGCAAATCAGTTACTTTACCAGTTTTTAAAATTTATTTAGAAATAATAATTGAGTTGGGAGGAAAATACTCTGATTCCCAGGCTAGTATTCATTCTACCTACCTTATCTTACCCACTAGAAATATTATAACACATGCAATTAATTTTTTAGTTAGATTTAATTATTTAGATATCTTTATTTTTTAGTCTATGAGTATATTTTGTTTTCATTTCACTAATTATAGGGCATAATAATTACTTGTTTGATCACAGCCATCATATGATAGCTTAGTAGATTTCTCTGCCTAGCTGCAGTGGTTTGGACCATCACCTAGCTCACTGATTGCTCTCATGAACACTCCACACAGCCTGTGTGTTGGAGAATGAAGAGCAAGAATAATAAGATAACTTTGAAGAACTACAGAAATATGTTTCTAATCATTTTGAATCTCTCTGCCCATTAATAAGTTGAATAAAACAAAGCAAAACAAAAAGTAGTCTCCTAATATGGTGCTTTGTTATAAGCTACACACAATCATTTCTATGGGACAAAACGGCTTGAGTTGTTGACTCTCTAGAGACACATTCTTCTTTCTATTTTCTTCTCTGTGATGTGATATGATACTATGGAACAGTGGAGATGGGAGAACTCTTGTATGTTCATGCATTTTCCCATTGCTTTTCTCATGCTATTTCAGCTGGACATTATTTTCCCAGGGAAAAAATCATTATGAACTATTTGGAACAGTCATGCTTTTACTGGGTGCTAAAGATCTTTCTCCCTAGTTTTGTCACCAGCAATAAGGAATCTAGGGTAGGGGTGGGGGGCATTATCCCATGATAACTCAGTGGTGGAGCTAAGACTAGTACTCCAAACTTCTACTGCCCTTCCACTCAGAGGCGGAAAGATCTGGCAAAAGCTGCACACTAAGTCGTTCTTTCTCATCCTATTGCATGAAGGAACCTTCTGCTTGGTGAAGTCAAGGTTGAGTTGGTACTGAAATCTTATTGTATGCTTTTGGAGTCACAGAAAATTATCTGGCTGAGCTCTACACCAGACCTCAGAGCAAACTCAGAAGGCATAGGCCTTCCATCTGGTGGCTTCACCCAGGCAGGGGAGCATTTACCTCAGGGCCCACTCTATAAAATGAGCAGATGGTTTCTAAGCTCCCTGAAGTCCCTTTACTCAAGGTCCTTTTCATTCTACATGTTTCCTGAAATTTTCTGTAGCTGTTCTTCTATTGTTTTCATCTGTTCTTCCCAACACTTTGGAAACTGTTAGAAAGACAACAGCCTGTCCCCGCAGCCTGTCCCCACAGCCTGTCCCTTGTGGAAATCGGCAGCCTCTTGGGATGCACTCAATCTTTGCTGAACTCTGTGTAAAGTGAAAGCCATCAGCTGGGAACTTTAGTGAATGGCCCAGGCGACAAGTCTCCTGAAGAAGAAGCTGACAAGGCAGATCTGCTAACTATCTGTCAAAGAAATGATAGTCTTTTGGCACATGCATGTAACTGTGGCATCTTCACATTGACATGTCATTTTCAGAAAAAACAAAAAACTGGAGGACATCGTAGAGTATATGTTAATAGTAGTTCTAAAAGCCACCATTCATTGAGTACTATTTAAATGTTTTGTATAGGATTCTACTTAATACTCTTGAGTTAATTCTGCTGAAATCCAGAAAAGGGGTGGGGGTTGTGTACTTAGCACTATTTACAAATGTGAATAGAGGTAAGAACATCTTCAAAGCCATGGGAAGAGGCTAAAGAAGTTCAGATGTAGAAAGAGCATTAAGAAGCCAAAGATGTTGTGGCTCCTTAAATGGTGTGGAGCAAAGAAGACAGATTATGAATGGTGGCAGACTGTGGGGATAATGCCAAGAACAGTAGAAGGATGAAGCCTAAAAGGAGATGGTTGGCAGAATATGCAGCCACAGCCAGCAACTCTGTCTGCCTATCCATGCCATACTAAGTCATCTCCGAAGGTTGAAACAACCGTAAAGAGACAAGCATGAGCTGGTTGGACATTTAAGTATTCGTAAATGGTATGGAGGGCATACAAGCTACCACGCCAAATAAAGCTAACACTTTGTGGTGAGTGACAGTTCTGGCTGAGCGCTCCGCTTATTTTTGAGTTCTTGGGACACTGTTCATTTGGTTGCCCCTTCCCTGGTTCCTCCTCCTCTGTACCCTTTAGCCTGCTGTGCTGACCTGGCCCGGAACTCCCAGAAAGCTGTGCTGGCGAAGGAACCCCAGTTCTCCTGTTAAGCCCCGCCCCCTTTCCCACAGTCAAGAGGACCTTTGGTGGGGAGATTAGGAGGGACCAGGAGAAGCATCCTGCAGAGACTTAGTAAGGAAGACAGCCTGGACATCGGGCTACAGAGCTAGAAGGAGAACGAAGCCTCCCAACTACAGAGGAAGCCAGGGACATTCCCTTGTCAGCTCATCTTTTGAAAAGAGCCTCCCTCCTTGTATTTCTCTTAAAACTGGGAAGCAAACATTCCCATCCCAAGGAAAAGTATAAGGGAATTCTTAGGCTGCAGGAGTCAATATCTATCCATTTTTAAATTAAATTTAAGACCTCTGGCAAGTTAACGTATGAAAACACAGTTAACTCTGTTCGGATGCTACAGGTGGGTCAGGTGGACTCACTGCTATTCATTCTACAAAGCACACTCCCGGTTCTTCAGGGAGAGGCATGGGGGGAGAGGCAGGGAGTTCCCCTCTAGGGAATCTACCGCCCTTGGTTTGCAGCAGGATGCTTCTCACGGCAGCCACTCCATATAACCTAGCCTGTGGTGAATCTCTAGGGACTCATTTCCTTAACTACATTAATAAATCCTAGGTAATTCTTGGGGAAAGCCAGTCCCTCACAAATGGTAGAATGTTAGCCTCTATGGGGAGTTAATTAGAAAAAAAAGGGCTTCCTAAAGTCCCCTCAAACAATAGAATATGAGCCACTTGCTGACCTCATCTGGGCCCTCTCATTCCTCTTTACTTATACAGCCATTGGGTTTCAATGGGAAAACCAAACAAAATCAGGATGCTTGCTAGACAGCCCTACACACACACATGCCAGTTCGGGGTGATAGGAAGGGAGTCTGGGAGAGGAATGTGAGTAGGAGTGGTCAGACCCAGCCACTTTAAGAGAGAGCCAGCATTCAGGCCCTCACAGGAAGCACAGGGTCCTCAATGGTAGCCCCAAGTCCCCTCCATTCCAGCCCTACGGACTCTGGAAGGACAGCCCAAGGTGGCTGGGCTGGAAGGAAGTTAGATAGCAGATGGAAGACACTGTGTTCTCCCTCCCTGACCTCAGTGTCAAGTAAAAGTGTGTATTTAGCTGCAACTACAACCACAAAAGGCCCTGCGTAATTTTCTTGGAGGTCAATTAAAACAAAGTGAGTCACTGTAGGAGATAAAAATAAGCAAACAGCAGTTGGCTGAGGCTTACCAGTCCCTGAATGGTTTGTTTACACATTAAGTGCAAAATAAAATAAAATACTCTAGTCTTTCCTCATGATTGCTGTAACTAGGCTTGTGTCAGCCACAATACAGGATGCTGATCCCATTTCTAAGGGGTAATTGCTGTTGCCTCACTCTTGGCACTTTGCAATTTTTTTTCCAGTTGTTGTTGTCATTTTCTGATTGCTGCTGGCCAGGAGAATTTCACCTTCTCTCTAGAGCCCATTTCCACTGTCTGTCTGTCTACCATAGCTCCTCTGTGGGTCAGAAGATTCACACACCCCTGTCTGGATCGCATGCTGAAGTGGTTTGCTGCTCTCTGCGGCTTTCCTGGTACATGCTGATGTGCAGTATCCCCGTAGCCTTCGCTGCTGATCCCTGGAAGTCTTGTCTGAACCCCTTGCCTGTTTAATCGTGCAGGAACGCTGTTCCAAAGACTTGAGGTCATAAGGGTGCAATAAATCAATCCAGATACACCCCTAATGAATGGCAAATTAAACAACATTTGTTTTAAGTTCATAGGTCCTCTTGGAAGATGCTATTTTAATGCAAACAAAATTCCTGCCTGTCAGGTACAAAGGGATAAGAGGGTAGAGTGTGGATGCCTTGTAGCCTTCCGTGCCTTTTAGGATACAGAATTTTGTTTTGTTTTTCTTTTTCACCAGAAAGAGCCACAGAGTTAGTTTGCCCAACTAACTGGTGATGAGATCTTTCTGTCATCCTGGGACAGAAATTTTGGGTCAGCAGGCACTCTGGGGTAACCTAGATCTTTGGTTCAGTTTCTACCTTAGCTTATTCAGCTGCTCCTGGGGTGGGCTGCATAGGTGTTTCTGGGAGCTTGCCACTCTCTGGGCTGCAAGGTCTGAGCTAAAACAAGTCTCCCCAGTCACACACAATTCTGTTATAATCACGGAGACAGGGCCTGTGGCATTGAGAAGATTAAATCAGCACGCCCAGCTGCGCCCAACTGGTTCCCACCCCCAACCATCCACCCAGGGACTGGAATAAACTTGTTAGAACTTCATCAGAAAAAAAAAAGGAATAGCTTTTAGTCTTCCATGGCCCCTAAGCATTTTGGTAATAAATAATAAAAGGTATTTATTACACGTTACAGTGACATGGTGGAATTCAAATGCTTTTAACCATAACACTTTCTTCCTCAAATGTTAAAAAGAAAAAGTATTAGACTTTGGGAGGGAGGACAGCAGGAGCAATGCCTTTAAAACTTGAGGAATGTGGTAAAGAGAGCCCTGTGTGTTTTTTATAGTCGCAGAATGGGGGAGAAAGCAGGGAGAAAACACCGGCAGGAAGTCAGGGGATTAAGGCTCCAAGCCTGGAGGCTTTGCCACTGTCTGGCTGTTACCTTGGGCAGGAACTCTACCTTGCCTGGCTCTCTGCTTCTCATTTATCTTATAAACAGTGAACAAACTCCCTGTTTGGTTGGCTTTTCAGTCTCCTGGACCACACTCTGGCATGATGCTTTCTTTTACCTCAAAGGAGCCGGGCTCAGTATGGTTAGTGGACAAGAGGCAGAGAAACAGGCTCTGTATACCTCTTTCTTCAAAGTTACATACAGACTTGGCAGTAAAGTCCTTTCCTCACTGAAGCAGCCTCCCTCACCCAGGCATCTGGCAACAGAGGGCTGTGCTTATAGACACATTTATGCAATATGTAGTCCAACTAGGGGGCCTACCCCTGGGTTACCTGTAAGCAAATGTGGGCATTAGAGCAAGTTATTTAACTTCTCCATGCAATCAAATTCTTATCTGGAAAATGGGGTCAGGAGGGATATTTTGAATGTAAACTCAGAAAGCCAAAGATAGGGACTACCATAGCTTTTATGTACAGATATTCCACTCATGGTAGAAAAAAAGACATCAACAACAGTAACAAAATGAATCTGCTGGCTATGGTGGTTCATGCCTCTAATCCTAGCATTCAGGAGGCAGAGGCAGGCAAATATCTGCTAGCTTGAGGCCAGCCTGGTCTACATAGTAAGTTCCAGGTCAGCCAGGGCTGCATAGTGAGATCTTGTTTCATAAGAAAAACAAAGAAAGAAAAAAGACAAAAGAAGAGAAACAAGACTCCTCGTGCTTAATCTCTTTATTTGAGTAACTAAGGGGGAGTGATGTTGGAAAGATGCAGGAATCAGACATCTATTGGCTGCTGTGGATGGAGGACACAGGGTTAACAGTCTAGATTCTAGTCTCCATGTCTAGATTTAATAAGAGTGTTGAAAAGCTGTAGGACCTTTCCCTCATACAGCTCTAAGTAAACTGCGATGGCAGAAGACAAGAAGTCAGGCGAAGGTCAGCACGAGGAGCATGGCAGGTAGGGTGACTGTCCTCAAGTTAGCCTGAAAAGTCCCACACGTCAGGAAGCCATTGCGCTTCAGGGAAGCCTCACGATCTATCATGCTGGTGGGATGACCTGGGGAAACAGCACTTAAAGTTTTCTCTCCAAACCAGGGAGGGCTTCTTTCTTTTGCCAAACTGGGAAAGACCTTCTATTGCAGGGGCAGAGGACCTGTGGGGAGATCATGGCAGGCCCTTTCGCCAAAGGAAGCAGAGCCGTAGCCCTGTAGAAGTAACCCCCTTCTCTCTCCTCTCTCTTCTGACTTACATTGCTTGAGGATATAGACCTGGTAAGCCTTGGGAGGTACTGTCCAGACAGCCTGTATTTAAGCGGGGAAGCAGAAAAAGCCAATGCTTCCTAAGATCCCCTCCAGCACATCTCTCTTCAACAGAGACTCCACACTGCTGGGCTTTCTACCAGGAACCTGCTCTAGGTACAGGATGAAGGACCACCGCTTTCCTACACACTCCAGCTGCCTTCAGCTCAGCAGAGGACAGATGGGCTTGCCTATAGCGATGCAGCCATCTCAACACTGGCTTGGGTGGATGGATTTGCCGGATAGACACCAACTCCCCGGAGAGACCGAGATGGTCTTGTTTTTCCTCTGTGAGAGAACCTCTTTCCCCTGGAAGGCCACAACCTTTACCCATGCTCCGGGGAGACCAGAGAGCAATCTGACCTGTGTCTCTTCCATTATCCCCTAAACGCTAGCTCTGTAGCAATGTTTTTTGTTTTGTTTTGTCTTGTTGTTTTGTTTTGTTTTGCTTTTGTCTTAACTTGTCCCTGTCCTGTGCAGAGCCTATTCTGTGAAAGTGAATGATGTTAAACCAGGCAGGCACTTATTTAGCTTTCCAGCTTGAGTCACTTTGAGGAAGGTGATTTCTGAATTGCTAATCCTCCAGGTATGTGTTTCATCTTCTACTAGTAGACACACTGGGAAAAACATCCTAGTGTTGGTTCTGAAGCCTCACCCAGGAAGGAAAAGAGCACATGGAGGGAGCTTGACATCATTTAATAAAGCTCTGTGAGTAACTCCTATGCTGCCACAGATAACAGTGTTTCTCAACGGGAGAAAATGGCCCAGGCTACACTTTACAACAAGCAGAAAACTTTCAAGCTGCCTTGCCAATGCTTTATACTAAGAGCCAAATCCTTATTACTTTCTTAGGCATTTATTGTAATAACATGAATCATGATGCATCACTCTGGTATTCGTGAGGCTGCTCAGTGTTATTCCCCGGGACCTCCGTGGAGTTGACTTTATTTGGTTTTCCACTTCCGTCTGGGAGTGAGAGCCACATGAACTCAGACAGGAAGGCTCACGGGAGCCCAAGTGGGCTGTCCTTTCTGTTGCTGTTTTTGTCGGGCCGGTGCTTTCGACTTGTGAAATGTGCAGACCCAAACACTTCGACTGGCTCTACTCTCCGCCCCCCCCCTTCCGTCTCCAGGCAGCAATAGGCCAGGGGTGCTGCAGAAATTTTCCCAGACAATAGCAAAACTCTGGGGCCTTTGGGAGATCTGTGGTCACAGTACTGAAACAGTGATGTATATGCGTGTGTTCCCAGAGCCTGGCTAGACAACAAACCTTGGAGATGAGAAGGTTCCTAGTAAAAGTTACTCTCCAGAAAACATCCAAGGGTTCATTCAGTGCCAAGCTTCTGATTTGATGGGAAGGAGTCTACACAGGAAGAGTTCTAGAGCTTGTTTCAAACCCCCATGGAAAGCTCTGTACTCTTACATTGTAAGTGGTCATTTGGCAGGGTCAGTCTGCTTACCTTGAGAGTCTGAAGTACTCTTATAGACCCTCACAGGTGACAGAGCCGTGTTGAAAACATTTAGCACAGTCAAGAAAGGCAAATGGAGAGAGATGGCAATCAGGGAATGATGGCTGTGAACAAGTCATGGCTTCCCTGTGTATGCCAGCTGAGTGTTCTACAGAGCGCTGGCCACTGCAATGCTGAGGCACAAACACTGAAGCTGATGGTTCATTCATAGCTTGTCCTGTGAAAACGACAATAAATGTATAATTTCAGTTTTCAGTTGAGGACAAAATACGTCTATTCCTAGTGCTAACAGTTTTGCCAGAGAGACAGATTAATAGCCAAGTAATTATATACAGGTACTTAACAATATCAATTTTGGCAAGAATCACTCTGCTTGATCTACCTGGGGATAGTATGACTATTGTAGCCTCATGACATAGAACTTTCTAGAGTGATGAAAATGTTCTATAACTATGGTATTGAATGTGATAGCTTTTAGTCACATGTGGATATTTATGGTTGTGAGCCTAGCCTTTAATGGTTGAGCAATCTCTCGAGCCTTGGGTATTGAACTCTTTTTAAAAAAATAATTTATTTATTTTTATATTAATCACAGGTTATGTACTTTGTATCCCAGCCATAGCTCCCTCCCTCGTTCCCTCCCACTCTCCGCATCCCTCCCTCATCTCCTCCCTGCCCCTTTCCAAGTCCACTGATGGGGGAGGACCTCCTCCCCTTCCATCTGACCCTAGCTTATTATGTCTCTTCAGGGGTGGCTGCAATGTCCTCTTCTGGGGTTTAGCAAGGCTGCTCCTCTGTTGGGGGGGGTTGAAGAGTCAGTCATTGAGTTCATGACAGAAATAGTCCCTGTTCCCCTTACTAGGGTACCCAGTTGGATACTGAGCTACCATGGGGGTATTGAACTCTTAAAGTGTGGCTAGAATGAGGAACTGAAACTTAATCCCATCAATGTAAATATATGTAGCCAAATTTAACTATATATTAGAAAGCACAGGTCTATAGAGGCACATCATAATGCTGTCTAGATTACATGGATAAATAACTCATAAGAAGTGGAGGAAAGGGGGCTGGAGAGATGGCTCTGAGGTTAAAAGCACTGGCTGCTCTTCCAGAAGACCTGAGTTCAACTCCCAGCACCCACATGGTGGCTCATAACCACCTATAATGGGATCTGATGCCCTCTTCTGGCATGCCTGCCTGCATGTGGACAAAGCACTCATACATTAAAAAATACACAAGCAAATAAAAGTTTAAGAAGAAGTGAAAGGGATGACTTTCTGAGGGGATGAGGGGCACCTTGAGTTCATTAATTTACTTTTACTCAAAACCACAAGCTGATCAGGAAACCACTCTGTGCAAGGCACCAAGCTGAATCTGCAAACTCAGAAAGAAAGAGCAGGCTCCTGCTCTTGAGACATCCCCCTCTCACAAAGTGACAATGATGCAATGTGATGGAGTTGACAAGTCAACTCCAAGGTTGGAATCATTCCCTGACTCCCCCTGGGTGTGCCCAATCTATAAACAAAGGTCATGGCTTCTTTCAACCACTCCATATCTCCTTTATCTTTGGATAAAGGGAGAAAGCTCTAACACCCTGAGTCTTTGATGTAGGCAACCACGGCTGTGCTTGCAGGAGGGAGGCAGCCTTGATCACCCCCCCCCCCATATATACATCAGGAGACTCAAGTGGCCGGTAAGTGGCTCTGGATTCTAGTTACACCAAGCTGTGTCGGACTTTTACACAGGGACTTCTGCTTCCCACCCAAGCTAAGGAGGGAGCTAATAACTTTTATTCATTTTCACAGAGCACTTTTCTCTCCAATGGTACTGCTCAAACACTTCGGCACTTAAGCCTTCCTCCTATTACACAGAGAATGCCAAGGGTTATTACATCATTGTTTAAAAAAACGTAAAAAGTAAAACACTTCCTGATACTCAATTAAAATTATTAGCTTAAATACTCAATTCCTGCCAATACCCAATTTAAATCGTCACTTCAAAATCATTCATTCCCGAGGATCACGATCTACTAAATTTCCTCTTTAAACCAATCACCTGGATAAACAGTACATGCCAGGGAGAACATGAAGATTTTCTCATTTGAATCCCAAGATACTTGCCTAGGAATCATCTCCTTTTGGCACACTGGTTTTCTATGTGTCCTGGTTCACAGCTTGTCTCTCCATCCAAAAGGAAGAAGCCAGAAAACAAATACAGCTGAGCACAGTATCAATGATGGCTGCTCCAAAAGATTAGCTTGGATGCAGGTTGGGTTAAGTCACACAGAAATAGAAACCCTTCCAGACACTCTGAACAAGAACTACCAAGAAGGTCTGGAAGTAGGTTTCAAAATTGTTTTCCAGGGGGATTCAGTTTACAGCCAAGAAATAGTCTTCCTCAATTAACATACTTTATACTGTTAAGCTTATGACATCATTTTCAAAGTCTAAAGCTTATTCATGTGTCCACCTCTGCTAAGATAGATAAATATCTCTAGACTCATTAATACCAAAGCAACCTGCTTCCTGTATGTTATTGCTGACATGGCATTGTATCTCCACAGTCAATGCTGATGGAGATTTCCCAACATGATCTTCTTCTTTGTATTTGCCAGTGTATTATTGTGCCTCAATCTTCCCTTCTGAGTTTGATTTTTCTTTTTCTTCCGGCATTTCCGGTATATCCTTTGATATTTCTCTGAAGGTCTGGGTAGCAAACAGTTTTTGCTCAAAGTCTGGGAGGACCTTTATTTTAATCTCATTGAAAAGTGAAAACTTAGCAAGTTATAGAACACTGTCCATAAGTTGTGTCCCATTAGCGCAGAGAATGTTTTTTCCCCATTGTTTTCTGTTATCTATTGTTTCTTCTAAGTCAGTTGTGATTGGTGAGCTCTAGCCTGTTGCCATGGCTGGTCTTCTTTCTGTTAACTTGTGTGAATGTCTTCATTTTTACATAGTGCAGTTGTGCTGATGGCGGTTAGGCTCAGTCTCATACATGGAGGTTCCATTCTTTTTCAGTCTGAATATTCATAATGTGAGATGACCCAGTGGTTGAGAGCGCCGGCTGCTGCTTTTGCAGAGGACCTAGCTTACATTCCCAGCACCCACAACTGTCTCTCGCTCTAGTTTCAGGGGATTTATTATGCTCTTCTGATCTCTGTGGGCACCAGGCATGCATGGATGTGTGCACATACATGCAGGCAAAACACTCAGATACGTAAAAATAAATAAATAAATCTTTTAAAGAAATTCATCGTTTTCTTAAAGATTGAAAACGTTTCTACCACTTTCTTCGAATAATACCCTTCCCCCCACATTGTGCTTCTCATTCTCTCTCCATTACCCTTTCTCTTCTGTTTCACTTGCCCCCCCCATCTCTCTATCTCTTAGAGCTGTGTTTTGTCACATCTACCTCTGAGTTATTAATTGTCTCTTTAGGTCTACTTTGCAGTTCCATGTGTGTATTGAAGCTTGACAGGTTTAATGGCTATCTCTCTCATGCTAGAGCGAACATTGCCTCTTTAAAACCAAACTTTCCTTTTTAGTCCAGTTGTTTTTGTCATTCTTTTCTCTTTTAAATAATATTTCAAAATCTCCTAAAAAGCTTCTTTTAGATTGCTTTGCGGTCTCTGTGATGCATTTGCTACCTCCCTTTCAGGGAGGGTTTTTTTCTTTTCTTTATGTTCTGAGTTTTCTTCGTCTTCCTTGTCTTCTTTCTCTTTTTCTTCCTCCTCTTTTACATCTCCTCATTCTCCTCATCCTCATCCTCATCCTTGTCCTCCTCATCCTCCTTGTCCTCTTCTTCTTCCTAGAAGTACCTCTATTCGGAGGTTCAGAGCTTCTTTCTGGACCATCCTTCCTGTTTGTTTCTCATTGCTATATCATTTGCTGTTAGTGTGAATTTGAAATCCACTTCTGGGCAGAGTGATCTTGCGGGTTCTAGTTTTTTTTGTTTGTTTTTGGTTTTGAGACACGTTTTCCCTGTGTAGCCCTGGCTGTTCTGGAGCTCACTCCATAGATCAGGCTGGTCTTAAATTCAGAGATCTGCCTGCCCCTGCCTCCTGAGTGCTGGAACTAAAGGTGTGCATCACCACTACATGGAGGGGTTTCTAGTTTTTGCACATGATTTCTTCCCATGAAGGACAGCTTCCTTGGTGCTTCATTGAGAAGGACCTTGTCAGGATCCTACCGTAGGCAGGATCTCAGGTCTGGTTCTCTCTTCTTGGGGTGGGCGATGACAGCACTTGCCCTGCCTCACTCTCACGTATTCTAGCAAATCCATAAGGGTTTTCATTTTCCACTGCTACAATGAGTTCCCTCTGAGAATAAATAAAAGTACAGAGTCCAGACGCTGAGGATACCATCTCCGTCATTTGGTGTGTGGATACCTTTGGGGGAAGTTACTTTGTCTATGCCTTGGTTTCCTTAACCCCAAAACAAGGATAGTAACTGTGCCTTCCAGAAGTTATGAAGGTTAAACAAGTTAATGCACAGGATGTACTGAGAATGGTTCCTGAGACATGGCAGCAAGCACTGAATATATTTATCACCATTATCCCTTGCTTTCAAGTCTGCCTAAGTAATTAAACTTAATACATTTAGTTATATAGTTGTTACATACACATAGTTTAATATGGCAATTTTGTTAAATATATTTTATTATTCCTTATGCATGTTTTTGTTTTATATTTTCTTTTATGATTGAATATATATAAGGTTGCATAGATCTTCACTGCTTGCAGGAGTTTGGTCTTTCTAAGATGGAAGCGCACAGTGGTGAGCAGGGTTTGGGAGGCTTACATCATACTCATTTGCCAGGACACAGTGCTGAGGCCCCTGACTTCCTGATGGCTGAAATCTTTCTTCCTCATTAAAAGCTAAAACAGTCTCTGCTATCCTTCTCTACTTCGCATGGCTGTCACTGCTAATCTTTGCAAATTCATCTTCATTCGGAACGTCTCGGAACTCCTGAGATGGTTAAATGTATTTGAGCTGGCAAGAGACTTATTTTAGTTCATTCATTCCTACTTACAAAAGGTTTTTCATTTTGAGTTTTACCATTTTATTTGACCACACCAGCTAGTCTGTTTAGCCGAATGTGGTATTTTCACAAGGAATAATGATCTGAGCGAAGGGGACTTGTTCCCGAAAGTGGGATTGTGGATGCTAGTCTTGGCTCCATTTCTGGAGTTTATTAAAAGCGTGTTTATAAAACCACCCTATTTGTATTTACCAAGAATATTAGTGGGAGGAAGGGGTAAAAAAAATAGTCTGAGTCTCAAAATTCTCGAAGGATAAATCAATCATTAAGTGGATCGTATTTGTATGAGTAACTGAGACGTGATTCAATGTGTCAGCCTACCCAGCTGCCAGCCATGGGCCAGCAAGGATTTAAATGCACAACCAACCTCCTCTCATTCTGCAGAAGGGAATGAAAAGCTCGCGGGCTAACCAGGATGCTGCTCCCCGGATTGTTAAGGTGGAAAGTCTGAAAGAATTATTTCACCAACCTTGGGCTACCCTCCAGAGTCCCAAGACGATTAGAAGTCCTACGGGGCTGAACTGCCTGTCCCCCTGAGGATGTAAGAAGTACACGTTTCTGTGCCTCTGTCTCTTCTTCCTTCTCCTCCTCCCCCTTGTAGTCTGATAGTAGCTTTATGTGTTGTGGCGATACACAATATATCAGGGACCTTTACTAGGAACTAAATATCTCACTTGAAAAAAAACCTACCCAACCTAATCCCGAATGTGTAAGGACTCCGACTGCAGGTGCTGTGAAGTGGTGTATGGAGGACTGTGTATGAGCACGCACATGTGCTTGGGGGGTTAGGCAATGGGATAGGGTTCAGGGCAGCAAAAGGTCATGGAGCCCCTTACCCCTTGAAACCTTCTCTGAATGTCATATCATTCAACACAATGCTAAGGGAGCAGCTACTAACACAGAGCATGGCTTGGGCATATTACAAGAAAATGTTTTAAATCTACAGGACTGATGTGAGTAGGTGCTTTATTTGTTCTGATTTCTACAGCTACAGCTTTGTTTTGTTTTACCAGAGGGAATCCAGGTATGGTGGGTAATGAGATTAAGATTTTAATCCCAGCTCTTCAATATACATAGCATTAATTCACTCCACAATTCATTCACCAAATATCGACCAAGCACCTACTATGTGTCAGGCACTGTGGTAGGCTCCAGGGAATAGTGAGGAATAAGCTGGACTTTATAAAGTGTGTGCCCATAACCAAGTAACCTTGTCATTCTGAGATTCATTTTTTTCCACTTAATAAAATACAAAGAGTTGTAGTGAGGACCAAGGAAGAAAGTATGTGGGGAAAGTGCTTTGTGTGTGTTGGAGATCACACACTTGCACGCACATGCGCTCACACACATACGCAATTATCTTCTAGTCTTTTCAAAGCACAGTGAAGGTCATTGAAATTTAATAAAAGAGTAAGTCGTAAATTTTCATTTATGTCTCAAGAGGAGAGGTTGTGTGGAGGCTTTCCCAGGGTGCACTGGAACCCCGAAAAGAACTGAGGCTTTGCTCTGGCGCTTATTTTGGGGGGGCAGATTGTCAATGCCAACCTGATGTGAACCTTGTAGCGTGCGCCCTTGCTCCCAGTGTGAATCCTCTGGAGAAACACATCAAGGATAAGCTGTAAGGCTTTAAGATTGAGCATGGGAACAAGACAACACAACGGACAGGATAATGAAAAGGATCCAGCTGCAATAACACCTACAGCAGGCTTGTGTGCCAGCCTCCTCTGCAGAAACAAGACGGTGCCCTCGGAATCAGGCAGAGGTGAGCCTGGGAAGTGTCTAGCACTTCCCTGCCCCAAGGCCAGCTTTCTAGAATCATTCTCAAGTGGACACTGTAGACAGGACCGAACAGAGAGTGGGGCAGATAAAGAAGAGCAGAAAAATCTCTGGGAGTCTTTGCCAAAAGAGGCCATTGAGAGGACGTCTCACATCAGCTGTCTGTGGTTCCTGCTTTTCTAAACTATGATGGTTCGTGGAGAACTTGCTACAGTGGCAGGAGAGAGACAAATTGTGTGTTGCTCTCATCGTAACAGGAGGTGGGGGTGCAGAGAGAGAGACAGAGAGACATAGACACAGAATGACACACACACAGAGAAAAAGAAAGACACAGACAGAGACACACAAACACAGAGAGAGAAAGAGACACAGACAAAGAGAGAGACAAAAAAAGAGACAGAGAGAGACAGACAGAAAGAAACTGAGAGTCAGACAGAGGGAGAGGGAGAGAGAGACAGATTAGTATTGTCTATTTCCATATCCTCTACAATGGAGCCATACATCGGCAGCTCTAGGGAGGTCAGTTTCCTTCAGGTTTACTCACAAAGCATCAATGCTTGATACTCAAGCTGGCATCCAGTAAGTATTTATCAAAGGAGCACATATTAGCCTTGCATCTCCTGCTTCTTAATTGTTCCCACAGACACAGAAGCGAGTGTGCAGGGGGCAGAGCTTCACCACGCATCCGTGTCTCTCCGTACGCCATGGTTTGTCTGGACAGCTTTTCTCACTAACCGTACTTCAGGAACCACGCCACCCTTCCTGTGCTTGTCTCGTTTGCAGTCTTCTTTCTTTCCACACCATCTCTATTAACAGGTATGATACCATGCTATAATGGCGTGTTTCTACTTCCGGCACCTTCCCTTTCTGTCTCTAAACTCTCTAGGATCAGGAAGCCCATGATGGTGCGGTGTCTGGGTTCACACTGCACTACATCTACCTAACCCCTACAGACTGGTAAGCACGCTACAGAAAGAGACAGACCCCAGGGATAGCAGGCCACTTCTGAAGATTCTGCCCAAGAACAGGGTGGATGGGAATGTCTGTCCTGGGTTCTTCCAGCTGTCTATGAACAAGGAGGAAGGATACACTCTCTCCTCCTCCCAGCACCCATTTAGAGGTAAAAAGCAGCTTGTGTCCTTGCCGAGATAGGCCTTTCGCTTCCTTTGAGAGGACTTTCTTGAGGGAGATTTTTCAATCTGAATTCATCCAGAGCCAAAAGCTGCTCGCCAGCTGTGGCCAGGCAGCCCGGTGCCCCTCCCCCACAGGCCTGGTCCTGTGACTGCCTAATGGAAGAGGGGTGCGGAAGCTTCCTGTGAGACATCTGGTCAGGACCACTGTCATCTGGGGAGACGGAGCGTTCTCCTGTCTGGTTGTGTGGGACTGCCGGAGGTGCCCAAGCAGCAGAGGAGAAAGTGCGAAGAGGAGGAGCCTAGAAACCTGCGGGAATAGGGCCTTCCGTGCTTGCTTTCCCTGGTGGCCACTGTCAGGCTTCCATCCGGGCCCAGGCCGAGCAATTCCATCCCTCAGCAACGAAGCTCCTTTTGTTCTTGCTACTTACACAAGGGGCTGAGCAGGAGGCTCTAGGTAACACAAAGGCAAACCCCACCCTTCTGCCAGATCTCCTGACCTCTTTCAGCACTCCTGTCTCCTTACCAAAGACCTCCATGTTGTCCCATCAACTTCATCCCTCCTCTCAGCAAACAGGGCTCTGGACTGGTGACACTTCAGATCTTTCCTCTCCTAACAGAAGATTTCTGAGATGTTATGGAAATGGTTCTTAACGCCTATCTAAGTTCAGGGCTGAGTTCTTTTTGTTTTTGTTTTCAGCTTCTTTAGAAGACAGACTTAAAGTAAGTGGCACTTTCAAATTCTGGCAAGGAGACTTCAGGAGATGACAGGCATGTCACTTCCCTAAGCCACCCAGATGACCAGGTGGTTTCTTTCCCCATGTACTCTTGAGGCTTACACTCAGAGGAGCGTGAGTTGGGGTTATTTGAGGGGCCAGGCTGCCTCAGTGGATTACCCATAAACCTAGCAGCCTCCTAACAGAGTGGACATTATCTTAATGGCACTGATAGATCAGGCATGTCACACGTCATTAAAATAACTGATTGATTAGGAAAAAATAATTAGCTTGCCCTGCCTTGCCGAGCAGCCTTTTGACATACCAAGAGGGAGATATGGAAGGGGCAGAGATCATTCATCTTTTGATCATTTGTTTTCCCTTCAAGGTGATGAAAAAGGCCGTGATAACCCTCGGGGAGGGGAAGGAATATAAACAAGTCTTCGTTGTTTGCCATTTCTTCAGAGGGACACTATCTTCAGACTTTCTGGAGTGTGGTGTGTTTATTCCAGCTACATAGATCCCCTCCTTTAAATCAAACACTCTGTTAGTGCCTTGGAGTTGTAAATCAGTGGTTCTTTTCAAGTGCCTTGATAGAATGTGATATTCTGCTTTCCCCCTGACAGGATATAAACAGGGAAACCTAAATATTATAATCCAGGCCACCACTGTCTAGGAGGCACGTAGATTCCAGTCGCTCTCATGTACCTTTCTTTCCTCCCATGGCACCTTACTGTGCTGGGCAGTGCTGGTTCTCTTTGTCTGCTTGGGAGAGACATTGAAACTTTCTGTATGTCCTGGAAGGATGCAGAAATTTTATGCTCAGAAACAGGTACAGTTGAGACACATGGAGAACTTTTGTGTGGAAGGATATTTCTGGAGGGGCGTTAGGTTGGCATTGCCCATTCTGCCCCTTATTGTTTGAGTGACCGTAAATACTTGACAATCAAACAAGGTTGTTGTGAAATATGCATAAGGTCATTAGTATAAGAGAAAATCTTAGCCACTGGACAGCAGATTTCCTACCTTTAAAAGAGTAATGAGAACGTCATCTGGGTAAAATTTGCCGACTGTAAACTAGTAATCTACCGGAGGAACTCTTTAAAAGATACATGAGTCACTTAGGTTACAAAAACACTTGGTGAGTACTTCAGAGAGAAAGGATTTATGCTGGCTCAAAGTTGTAGACACAGTCCACCATGGCTGGGAAGGCATGGACGTGGGGAATGGATGCAGAGAGAAGAGCATGATGTGGTTGCTTCTGCTATGGAAGCACAGATAGCCTGGGCCTAATATCCAAGCTGTAGTCCACAGAGACAATCAGCCAGTGGCCCGCCTCCGCCGGCCGTGTCTCATGCCACAAAGATTCTGCAGCCTCCTCCAAATGTCACTGCACACCTGGGAACCAAGTGTACAAACACACGAGCCTATGGTGGGATGTTTTACACCCAAACCACGGCAATGAGTTTTAGTGGTTTTTAGCTGAGTAAACAAATATTATAAGTTTATGGTGGAAATTTTGAGGGACGAAAACATAACGGAAAAAATACCTGTAAGTTCTGTTTAGGAAGAACAACTTGTTTAAAACACGACGTTTTTTTATTTTGCCAGTATGTTTTCAGTGTGCCTGCTTTTATCCCTGCCGCCCTTCTCATGATGTTGGCCTGCATGCTGTACCTTCCATTTTGTGATTTTCATTTTTCATTATTTTGAAAAAAAATATATATATAATTGTACGTGTATGAGTGTTTTGCTTGCCTGGGTCCATAGAGGTCAGAAGAGGTTATTGGATCCCCTGGGACTGGAGTTATGAATGGCTGGGAGCCACCACGTGGGTTCCAGGAACTGAACCCAGGTCCTTTGCAAAAAGCAACAAGCGCTCTTAACGACAGAGCCATCTCCCTTGCCCGACTTCCCTTTCTGTTTTAATAGGAATGGATGGTTTCCCACATCAGTGACATGTAGTGTTAGAAAGCTTGTGTGTGTGTGCGCATCAGCTGCTATAATCTTTGGGAAAGTCCATCAGGAGATGACTGCTAAGAGCTGGTGAGATGGCTTGGTGAGTAACTGATCATCACTAACCCTGATGATCTGAGTTCGATTCCCAGGACTCCATGGTAGAAGGAGAGAACCACTGCACAAATTGCTTCCTGACCTCCATTTTTAAATTAATGTTAAAAAAAATTAAATGAAAACAACACGAGAGGTAACATGGAAGTTCATCTAAAGGACTCACGTCGACCAGGAAATGCCTGTTTCCAGGGCAGAGTGGGGGCCTGCTTTTTGTCTCTAGTTTCACTATGCTGCCTTCCAACACTGGTCCTTGTTGGTGAGACCTTCAGTTTCTGTGTGGGCTTTTCCTTCTGGAATGGCTTTTTGTAGGAACAGATGTGGAATATGGTGGTAGATTTCTGCCTACTTTGCTTTTTACTAGTGAGATGTCTCTTCTGTGTTTGTCCACAAAAAGCCGCATTTCAAATGCTGTTTCGGAAAATTGTTCTTCCGTCTCCACAACTGGGTCATGGGCATTTTAGATCTGGGATATGAGTGTTTGGAATGAGTAAATGTGCTAGGCAGAGAGCTCATTGCACTCAGAAATAACAGCTCTGTGTGGGTATTCTCAGTGTGAGACTGTTATTCTTAGCTTTTCTATGACTTTCCCTGTGCCTCAGTTTCCTTACTACTTCACCTGTGAAATGAAGACAATAGCACCCCTCTCTTGAATCATTGGGATGAACACACGTGAAGTGCTCTCAGCACCTCTT
Organism: Pachyuromys duprasi; assembly: GCA_028658305.1. Taxonomy (NCBI): domain Eukaryota; kingdom Metazoa; phylum Chordata; class Mammalia; order Rodentia; family Muridae; genus Pachyuromys; species Pachyuromys duprasi. The sequence goes on from CM053766.1 coordinate 53,194,632, forward strand.
GCTAAAGAGCAAGTGCTCAGTAAACCAGGGTTGTGATCGTCATCTCCAGCACAGTTTCCAAAATTTCTACAGTAAGACCAGCTTCCCAATAGTCGGGACACTTAAAAAAATTTTTTTTTTAAAAAGAGGCAACACATAGTCATAAGACCACAGCATCATAGAACAGAAAATTAAAAGAAGGAAACACAGAATGGAGGGAGCTATTTACAGAACCAGCAGACTTCAGGCATAAAGAAGCCAGGCATGTGTGTTTAAAAATAAGCTTGTTTTTATTTATGTGTATGGGGTGCATGCACTTGTGAGTGTAGGTGTCCATAAAATCCAGAAGAGGGCACTGGATTCCCTGGAGCTGGAGTTCTAGGCAATTATGAGTTGCCAGAAGTATATGCTGGGAACCAAACTCAGGTCCTGGGGAAGAACAATACTGTACACTTAATGGCCAAGCCACCTCCACACCCCGGGAACAGGCATTTCAAAGACGCTCTGTGGGATTCGATGTGCTGTGAGGACAGAGACCTGCTAGTGGAGTACTGTGAGGAGGGGGCTCCCAGGCCTTCTGCTTTCCCCTCTCCCAGTCTGGAAATGGCAGGGCGCTGAGAGCCTGGGGAGTAAGGTTGCTAACAGGACGCTGAAGCTGGGAAAAGCAAATCAGCTGGGGTGCCTTTGGCTAAAATGCAAATATTAATGAGTGCTAATTAATGATTGGCTTTCAGGATATCCATCTATTACTGTTCACCCCAATTTCCTTCTACATTTGAGACCTAGTGGTAAAAACTGACCTAATAGACAGGAATCTGAAGTCCGGAATATTGGCTCACACCTGTAATCCTAGTGCCTAAGAGACGGAGGCATGCGGATTGTCATGGGTTCAAGGTCAGCCTGAGTTTCATAATGAGTACCAGATCAGCCTAGACTGTCACATAAGGCACTGTAACAAACAAGCAAGCAAGAAAAAAAAAATCAAAACAAAACAAAAAACCAAATTGGATTCTGTGCCTTGGCCATTTGGGTGTCCCCATGTTAGAAGCCAGAGGTTACAGCAGAGGCGGAAGACCGGAAAATATCCATGTGTCTTTCTAAGCCTTCCCAACCTCTGTGAGCTTGCAAGCAATGATCATGTCAGGTCCTAAACCAATGGAGTCACGAGCTAACGGCTCATATAAGATGGAAGATAAAGAATCCACAGGGTATGTTGGTGTCACAGTAGTCAACTACAGGAATTAATAAAGTGACTTGACTGAACAAGGCTGGGACCCCTCACTTCTAGGCGATGGCCTTTGCTTACGTAGCTAGAAAGCTTGCTAGAGGGTTCATGAAAACTGAATTCTCTCTTGGTCTTTTGGCATTTGTCATGTATACTTACTGTCATAGTTTGCAAACAGTGGCCATGATAATTAAGCATCTCTCAGCAGGTGAAGAATCTGCATTGTTTCTCTGCCACTCATTTTAAGATTGATCCAAGATGGACGTGGAACAAACCCGGAGATTAATCAGGTTGTCACTCCTGAGAGTCTTTCCAAGGTTCTGACACCATGGCAACTGAGCCAGGATTTATTTGTTAAAAAAAAAATAAATCTGATAGAAAACAATATGATATTTAGAACATAGGGGGGAAAATCCCCTGATTTTCACTAAGATAGTTTAATAAACATTTTCTTTGGAAAAAGTGTAGGCTGCCATTATCTGCTCTCTATTACCACAGGCCTCAGAGAAATCCTGGGAGAACCCCTGCCTGTGCTGAACAAAGACCGGAAGACTGAGCAGGAGAATATTACATCACGAAGGCTGGTGCAGAACCCGAGACAGGATTCTTTGAGGAGATCATACATTCTTCACCAGAATGTGGTGTAAAAACCAGGTCAACCTGAATTAGATTTGTTTATGTTTCTAGAGGTAATATTTCCTTCCCGTATCAAAACCTCGAAACATGTGAGAAAATAGAAATGTCTTTGTGGTTATAAACTCTGAGTGAAGAATGGCAGTTTGCAGATACATGCCTAAGAGCGATGGTCTTCGTTTTGCTCATCCCTGTTAAGGTAGTCAGCTTGATAACTGATACAGACCTGTTCAAGAACGTACACGGGTCCAGGAGCCGAAGCAGAGGGTCACTGACGTTTCCCCGGAGTGGAGAAGGCTGCTCCCTTGGTTGTCACCCTGTGGCCTCTGGAGTGACTTCAGAGCTATACAGCATATGGCCAGCAGGTGGCGTCTGGCATCCGGCTGGTGGAAGGCGCACAAACACCGGTCAGGAAGCCTACTTTTCTCAACCACAGGACTCCTGAATTCCCTTAGGAGTGAGTGTGTGTAACAGTTGTGTGTGTGGTGTTTACTTCTGTGCACATTTGTGTGAGTGTGTCCACACAAGTGCACGTGCAACCCAGAGGCTGGCATCAACATATCCTCCTCAACCTTTTCCTTATCTTAAAAAAATCACAAAAGACCCCTGTGCCCTGATATATTTGGTCCTTTCGGAGCTCCTGTCCTCTCCAGGTCATACTAACTCCCCCTTCTTTCATATGATTCCCTGCACTCTGCCAAAGGGTTGGTTATGTTTCTTAATCTTTGCTTTGATACCCTGCTAGGTAGAGTCTTTCCGAGGCCCTCTGTGGTAGGCTCTTGTCCTGCTACTTGTTTTCTCCTACATCCAATGTCCATCCCATTTGACTTTCTAAGTGAGGATTGATCCTCTTACTCAGGGTCCTCTTTCTTGTTTATCTTCTTTAGGTGTATAGATTTCAGTATGTTTATCCTATCTTATAGGTCTATATAAGTGAGTATATACCATGTGTGTCTTTTTGCT
>CM053766.1:53197931-53255058 GCA_028658305.1 Pachyuromys duprasi
TTGTGTTGATGTAACTTAAACTACTTTCAAACCTCAGAATTCTTTAATTTGAAAGATTTTTCCTTTCTTGTTTCTTTCTTTGTTTCTCTTTCTTTCTTTCTTTCTTTCTTTCTTTCTTTCTTTCTTTGGCTATTTCAGACAATTGAGATTCTAATATTTCCTCCACTCTTACCCTGACCCCATCATCCTTTGCTTCCTTTTTTCTTTTACTTCCTGCGGAAAAAATTGACACCCCCCCCCCCACCACTCTCTTCCTTTCTACTCTTCCAGATTCTGTTTATAACACCCAGCAGCCTATTAAGAATTTCCCAGGAAGGTCGCCACCTCAGAAGAGTTTTGATGCAGCTGTTAAACCTATCCGTAAGGCCAACTGCTTCGCTTGTTTTTTTTTTTATGGTTAGAATAGATATCATTTTGAAAAAAAAAAGTATTCGCACACACAAAAATTCAAGACATGTAGAAAAGTACAAAGGAGAAAGTGAAAACCCACAGCATCCAAACTGTGGTGTCTCCAAAGACAGCACCTCCACGCTCCGCTCTGTAAGCAAGGGACTGTTGGTTTGATTTTTTTAATCTGCCTCATTTAACTTGAGAGAAATCTAGATTCTGCATGAGGTCCAAGGAGGCACTTTTCAGCATCTAGGGCCTCCTCCATCTCCATCATGCTACAGTATTTGCCGGGCACTTTTTTGTAGTTTGTGGTTTGGGGTTAGAGTGAGTTCTTTTCTTCATTCATGATGCTGAGAGGGTTTTTGTTTGTTTGTTTGTTTTTGTTTCATTCTATTTTTGTTTGTGGATGGGGGATGGCATCAGTCTCTCTCTCTTTTTTTTTTAACTTTTCTGCCTTTAACAAGAAGACTTACTTTTCAAAGTCATTATGTGTCTGCTTTTAATTTTCTACCCCAAGAAAAAGTTAAGGGAACCACGTGTACAATTCTAGTTAATTCGGTACTGGCGAGGTTCCTGATAAAGACGACCTTCCGAAAAAACTGCTGTTGTGTCTCTTCAGATGCCGCTTCCCCCCAGCACTGGCACCCAGGGTTGAATTTTCACAGGAAAGATGGCCCGGCTCCCTGGGAGCTATCACCACAGATTGCCGATGCTGAGAGAACAGACCGCAAATTACTCCAGCTGCAGACACTCACAGAGCACACGGAGGGAGAGCAGAGGCCAATGTCCAAAGATGGCGGGAGTTCCGGGGGAAGAGCCTGCAAATGGTGCGTCCTCCTGCTCCCTCCATGGACACCCAGGAGCCTCTCAGTTACCCAGAGAGCAACTGGGGAGAAGGAAGGGATGGGGAGCTCTGCAGAGGAGACAGGATCTGCTTTGCTAGGGAGTTGCAAAGTTGAATTTAGTTAGTCAAGTAACTCCCCCCCCCAAAAAAACACACACACACACACTTTGCATCCAGAAGAGACTGCTGCTTCCCAAGTTTTAGTTATCTTTGTCATCTCCCAGAGCAAGATGACATCAGTTATATAAAATAAATAAGCTACTGTTTTGTACATCTGATGTGTAAAGTGTAAATCTTGACCCTGAAACTTCTGTGATTTTAGCTGCCTCTTTCAGCTAGAGGGGAGGGAGCTCAGCCTGCCACTGACTTGGTGTGTGGTGTAGGTCAAGACACTTAGCTTTCTAGTGTTAAATTTCATGGACTCTGAAAATGAGAGGGTGGATCAGATCTTTTCAAATGTTCTTAGTTTGCTTTTGTTTCCATTGGCTACAAAAGGTCGTTTTGCTAAAAAATCTTCGATGGGTGATACATATATATAATAATAGATACAGTTAGGAGTTTCTCTGGCAAAATGGGAAGGGAACATCTGAGACCATATTTGTGGGGCAGGGAGCTATGGGGTTCCCCTGTGAGTTAAATCGCCTCCACAGAGATGTTTCTATTCAATATGAAGATCACTGAAGGCTGCCGCTTCTCTAGTCCTTTTCATTCTATTATATCTATCTATCTATCTATCTATCTATCTATCTATCTATCTATCATCTATGTATGCATGTACCTATCATCTATCCATTCATCTATCATATATCATCTATGTATGTATCTATCATCTATCTACATCTCTCTCTATCCATCCATCTATCTATCATCTATGTATGTATCTATCATCTATCTATCCATCTATCTATCATATATCATCTATGTATGTATCTATCCTCTCTCTCTCTCTCTCTCTCTCTCTCTCTCTCTCTCTCTTTCTGTGAGGGGAAATAAATGCCATGACATGTGTGGAGGTCAGCAGATTTGAGAGTACTCGTCCATGAAAAACCAACAACAAAGGCCCCCTCCCCAAGTAACCATGAACTTGAAATAGAAATAGTCACTATGGTCAGATCATCATGGGAGAGTCATATCCTGGGCCATGCAACAGCCATGTGCACCAGCTGTTCCATAAGACACCTTTTAACCTCAACAACACCCCAGGAGGTGGCTGAGAGCCTCACATGAAAGAGGAGGGAACTGTAGCCAGCTAACTTGCAACAATATGACAGTACTACAAAGAGGAGTGAATGTTTAAAAAATCATTTACTGTCACTAGAAGAAGAGGAAGAAGAAGAAGAAGAAGAAGAAGAAGAAGAAAAAGAAGAAGAAGGAGAAGAAAAAACCTTCAACTTTGTAATCAGTTAACTAAAGCAACGGAAACTTCTTATCCCACAGAATCTAGCATCCAGTAACTCTTTGGGTAATTTTTGCATATGAAATGAGCAAGAACAATGTTGGAGACAAACAATCAGAATTTTAGAATTTTAAATGTACATTGAAACTCCCTGCAGCAGTGGAGGAAGCCTGTGGGTATTCCAGGGAGGTTTACCAAAAAAGCAGGCACCGTCCCCTCCACCCCATGGACTTATATTTTAAGAAGTTCAGCCATTCCAGTCCATGCAGAAAAATACTCTCAAAGGAATATTTACAATGTGGATCTTATATTAAACATTTGGTTTTATATACTTAAATATTTATAAAGACATATGTGGAATAAATTTCAGCCTACAAACTGAAGTGAGCAAAACATATCAATTTCCTTATTTCTTTAAATCAATGTAATTTTGGGACTCTCAACCTTCATCCTTCTTCAAAGATGGCAAAAATATTTACCTCCCACTTGTGCACCCCCTCTTTCTCAGAATGTAGAATGTTTAATTGTAATGAAGACAGACAACTGGGGAAGGGGGGAAAGCCATAATCTCCAGTCTCCGGGCTCACTGGTGTCCCACTGGGAAAGCCCACAGTTGTGCCCTGAATATTGGTGACATCATCTGAGGTTACAGGACATCTCAGAGAGTATCTGCTAGGCACATCAAGGACCCATTTCTTCTGGGCAGTGCCGGCAGCCTGAACACAGTCCCTGTGGCATCTCACTAGCCTTCCTGCTAAGAAAGAGAAAGAAACAAAGAAAAGAAAGAAAGAAAGAAAGAAAGAAAGAAAGAAAGAAAGAAAGAAAGAAAGAAAGAAAGAAAGAAAGAAAGAAAGACTCTTAATGGCCTTAATGCTTTGCTGTGGCTGTCTTGGAAATCCAACCAAAGGCTTTACTTTGCCTTGGCTCTTGTAAACTGAATCTGCCTGCCATCTTTACCTGTGTCCTCTGCTGACTTCCTCAAGGGCCTTTAGTTTTCTGTCCTCATCCTCTCAAAGGGAAGAGCCTTTCCCTTGCATTGTCTGTCCTTTAATGGCTTCGCTTGTCTTCCTTGGAGTCTAGGGCATCTCTTTCTTGAATGGCCTTAGGTATTTTTTTACTACGTCAGAAGAGCAGCAGGTGGAATGTGGGATGTGTTGGCAGCTGTCTTCTATCTTGAAAAGGTCTGTCCTTGTTAGCTAGCTCTGTTAATCTGTGATCAGTTTTTGATGGTTTCTGTCACTTGAAATTGGATGCTGGGATTAGAACCCCAGTATATATTACCACACCCAGAAGAAGCAAGGTAAAAGCCAAGCAGTCGTGGTCCACACCTTTAATCCCACTACTCAGGAAGCAGAGGCAGGCAAATCTCTGAATTTTGAGTTTGAGACAAGCCTGGTCTACAGAGCGAGTTCCAGGATAGCCAAGACTATGGAGAAAAACCCTGTCTCAAAACAAACAACCCCCCCCCAAAAAAACCAAACAAACAAACCACCAACCAAACACAATGAAACAAACAAAACAAAACGAAATATTCTCCACCCCCAAATAAAGCAAATAAAATGATAAAGACCTCAGTTGGATGTGTTAGTCAGCAATCTTATATATGTCTCAGGTCAAACTGGGGCACCGTAAGGTGAAAAGAGAGGAGATTTTATTCACAGTACATCAGAGCAGTAAGGGGGAAATGGGGCCACTACAGGTTGGGGTATATGGTCAGAGATGTAATGTGGGAGCGAGGATTTGAACTCTGACCCACATGACTCCCCTTGTTTTCATATTCATCAGGAGAACCCATGTTGACCATGAACTCTTTCCTCTGCAGTCTTGTTGATCTGGTTGGAGAAAGTCTCGAAGTTCACACGGAGAGAACTGCATTCATGAGAAGCCCTGAACTGCATTCCTTAGCTGCAATTGGCCAGTGCTGCAGGCATGAATGAGGGAAGTTTCATCTTCAATATTTACTGAAAACAGACGCTGAAGTTTGAGAAGCAAATGTAAAGTGCTCATTCCAAAAGCCTTTTAATATACATGTTAAATCAGTTTGTGGGAAAGAGAGACCACAGAGATTGTTTAAACATTCGTACTGATGACACTATCATTCTAAAATATGCAGTTCCTTGTAGTTATATGTGGAATTAATCACATATGGAGGAAGTCATCTTTTGAAACAGGATTAAAAGGAAATAGTTCCTAACTCAGTGATATCAACATGCACACCCCAAGCCCAGGACTCTCCTCTGCCTCTTTCTCTCCCACTGTCTGTTTTCTCACTTGGGGTGTCTGCTATGTGGCTCTGGAGAGAGACTCTGAGTGTGGGGCCAGAATGGAAGAGACATCATGTAAGAGAGACTAGAGCAAATAGGAGTTCTCTTCTTGACCCTACATTCTGGAGTTCAGCTGAGCTCTCTAGTCCTACTGTTAATAGAAAACATAGGAAGACGGTTCCTCTCTACCCTTGAACTTCATCAGAAGAAGGCAGCAAGTCGTTCGGTGCAGAAATTCTTTCCTCACCACTAGCATCCTAATAATTCATCTTTCACTAAATTACCCCAAATGTTTGACAGGGAGGCTCTCACTCCCCTCCCTTCCCTTACCCCTCAAATAAACCTCTTTGCAGCAGACATGTTGGGTGGTGTGCAATTCCTTATATATCAAAACAGGGGTTCTTGTCAACCACAGGTAGATAGCTAGGGGAAGAGCCCCTTATCTCTTGTACTCTTTGAGGAAATCTGCAGCGCTCACCTTGAGACAGTATAAGTACTGGTCCAAGTCACCCGTTCCCACGGGACATCATCTACATCAAATACACAAAGTGCTGGTAGGTGAGGCCCATGTGTGCCACTCAGGGCAACAATCATACTTCTAAGGCAAGCCTACGAATTCTTTCTTTCTTTCTTCCTTCCTTCCTTTCTTTCTTTCTTTCTTTCTTTCTTTCTTTCTTTCTTTCTTTCTTTCTTTCTTCCTTCCTTCCTTCCTTTCTTTCTTCCTTCCCTCCCTCCTTCCCCCTCTCCTCCCCTCCTCTCTCCTTCCTCCTCCCTTTTCTTCTCCCCTTCTTCCTCCTTTTTCTCCTCCTCCATCTCCTCCTCCTCCTCTTCTTCTTCAAGATACAATGGGTTGAGAATATCCACATTCACTCTGAAGTGCCCTCCCTTAAATGAGAGATTGGGTGTGTGTGTGGATATTGAGACATGAGGCAATCCTGGAAATATGAATGAAAGAATATAAATATTCCCCCAGCCTCTGTAGTCTTCATTAAAATGCACTAGAGGAAGAAGCTGGACTGTCCTTCTATATTTAATTTGGACTCTAACCTCTTCAAACAGCATGATTGATTTTAGCTTATCATATGGAATGCCTGCCTACCTATAAATAAGTCTATTCATCTTTAGGAGAGCCTAAATATGCCTCCTGTTTTTACAGCCAATAAAGAAAAAAATCCCTTTTACATAATTGTAATGAGATCTTTTTCAGGACAATAGCGCAGGTCAGTTACATTTCCCGTACGTTTTCTTAATTTCATAGTGGGGAAACTTAAGTAAAAATAAGTTTTCTTGGATGACTATGGAAACAGTGGTAAAAGGAGTGACAAGAAAAATCAAAGAGAAGTAAGAATCTAAACAGATATCAAAAGAATAAGTAAAGAGAAATGGGGAGGAAGAACCAGAAGGAAGAGATGTAGGAGGGAGAATATGAACCAGAAGAGGCGCTGGGGTGAGGGGATAGGAGAAAGAGGAAAACAAGAGCATGGGCAGCTTAAATTTAAGGTAGGAATATATAAATTTTATTTTTAAGCTGTTTTCTCTGTTGTCCCCTAAAATGCTTGTTCCTTATTCATTAACAACTGTTTGAATCTGCATTTCTTATGTCCTAGAGTTCCTTAAGGCTCTTGTAAAGTCTACGTGTCCACACAGAAAAGTATTTTGCCTATATAAAACACCAAAGAGGATTGTTGTCAGTCTTGGGGCTCATGATACTAAAAGTTATTTTCGTGGTGGCACATGCCTTTAATCCCAGCACTTGGGAGACAGAGGCAGGCAGATCTCTGTGAGTTTGAGACCAGCCTAGTCTATAAAGAAAGTTCAGGACAGCCAAAGAAACCCTGTATCAAAAAACAAAACAAAAAGTTATTTTCAAGGCATTTGGAAATGGTAGAGGACTTGCCCAGCTTACCAATGTCCTGGGTTTGATTCTTAGCCCCACACCAAAAAAATTTTTTTCAAGTTATTCTTCATAATTGTGACAGTATATGCTTCAAGAAGGTGATAAAAGCAACTGGTTAGGTGTGAGATGATATATTTGCTTCTTGAAAATCATACTGTTGTAGAAAAGTGTACCTAGTATTTCTAGGGTTACAGTTCACTTCTCATTTGAACTCAGACCTTACATGAAAGCTCACACAATGGGACTCAAACATAGGAAACACATTACCACATGCCCTTCCTAGGGCATCCTACTCAAAACCAACCAACAAACAAACACTTCTAGAAGATACAGGACTTGCCTCTCTCCTGAAAACTCTCTCCCCGTTGATAGATAGTGAGTAAATGCAGTGTTCCCCCTGTCCTGAGAGTCCCGAGGAACCGTCTCAGCAGGAGCCAGGTTTTCTCCTTTACAGGCAAAGAAAATAGAAGCTCAGCGTGTACGCATGTGTCTCAGCTCCCAAGGATGGGAGGCTTCAGTTTGCCACGTGTATCTGACCAGTTCCAGGTCCTTGCGCAGAAGCTAGTTTAGGCTTGCCTGGCAAAACCCCAGATGCAGCAAAACAAACATGTCTACTTCCCCAACATGGTTGCTCTCTGTGAGCCGTATAGATGCAAATTCACAGAGCAGTCGGGACTCAGGCATTGAGCAATCCCACAGTCATTCCTACCATTGGTCAACGGAACACTGTGTTCTCAGTGATTAAATGTTGGCGACAGGGCTAAAGAGTTGAAGAATCAGCAAATGGCTGCCACCTTCCTCCTAGCTGCTTCCACTTGTAGAGATCTAGACTCCAGACATTCACCCAGAAGTGGTAGCAATACGCGTTGCCATTGTCTAGCCCAGGAACCAGCAGGAGGAGGATAGAGGCTTTCTGGATTACTTGATCCAATGAAGTAACGCCCTGGAGTAGCATGGTAACATCAACGTTCTCACAACCCAGGCCTTAGCACCAAGTTACATGGGAGACGATGTTTGCACAATGTCCTTCAAAGAATCCAGTAACTAAACTCCACTGGACAGGAGCCAAGACAAGCCTTTTTCATGCCAAATTCCACCACAGTGGGTCATGTCATGTTATTGGATGGCCCAGGAAAAAGGGCCTTGTTTCCTTTAATACTTTTTTTTTTTTTTTGGACTGAATTATCCAGAAACTGTTTCACTTTTCAACTGAGCCTGCAGGGAGCAGAGAATAAGATCTACTGATTTGTTTTTTGTCTTTTGCTGTAATTGGATTATCTGTAATTCTTAGAAGTGCGTGCCATAAAGCATACAGCTTCTATGTATTTCAAGATTCTTTTGTAAACTTGTCTGTTTCCTGTGATTCATTCAGAAAAGATTTACTGAACCAAACTAAAGATATGTGCAATGCTATTTATTTGGGGTGCTCTAATGAGCTGAAAAAACCTTGCAAGTATTTGGAAATACAAGGAAAGGGACCCCCCAAAAATTGGAAAAATTCTCCTGAAATGCTGTTTCTTTAAAGACAAAAAAAGGTCAACATTCTAAAAGCATGTGCTTTTGATGCCCATGTGGGGCCTTTGCTGGGAAGGGATCATAAGGACCCTTTGCAACCTCAGTGCCTTTGAAGACTATCCATATGGAAACTTACTTTTTTTTTTTTTAAGTAGGCTACCTGTCTTGTACCATTCATTAAAACTTAAATAAATAATAGTTCAAAGTGGTGTTTTTATTCATACAACCTCTCATGACTGCTGGTTCAATATCCATGGCCAAATCTCATTTGTGGTGTGTGTGTGTAAGTTAAGGTAGTGTGTTTGTTTTGAGACAGAGTTTCTCTGTGTAGCCCTGGCTATACTGGAACTAGCTCTGTAGACCAGGCTAGCTTCTAACTTAGAGATAAGTCTGTCTCTGGCTCCTGAGCACTGAGATTAAAGATGTACACCCCGCTGCCGGTCTCATTCCCAAATCTTAGCAGTTCACTTGAAAAGAAAGTGATTCTTGTACAGTTATGGCCCATGTGTTTGTGGATCCCTCTTTCTGGTATGATATTGACCATGGCTTTCTGCGTCTTGTAAGCATACCAACAAATGATGAATGAATGGCTCTTTGCCAAATACAAATTATATTATCCAAGGATCAAGGACAGAGATGTTATAGTCTGAGGGTGTTAAGTTTCAATGATATATTTGCTGGTAACCTTTGAGTTTTCAAAACAAAAATTTGTAACTAAAATATAATTAAACCATTTTCCCCTTTCCCTTTTCTCTCTCCATTCTCTATCACATATCCCTTATATACCCAGGTCCCCTTTGCTCTTTCATGGCCTCTAGACTCTCTTTAAAATGCTTTAACATATACACATCTATATGTATATATATATTCTTACAAATATAAAGACAGTTTGCTCAGTACATATAATCTTACTTGTATGTATATAACTTCAAGGCCAACCACTTGGTGTTGAATTACTAAATGAGGGACCCTTCCTCCCAGAAGGCTTTTCCCCCATCCTCAGCTTTTCTTAATTCTTATAGTCCTTTGTCTAGGGTTGGGGAGATTACCCCCTTCCAGGTTAGCATGTCTATTACTATCCCCTTTGTTCCATTCTTGTTTAGGAAGTCATGTTAGTGAGAAACTTCACAGGCATTGGCTCTCCTGGAATGGGAATTATTGGCATTCTTGAAGCTTCTGGTGGATGCCAGGAGCTGAACTCAAGTCCTCTGGAAGACGGGTTACTTCGCTTTACTGGGGAGGCATTTCTCTACTCCTGTACATTCCGTTTAAAATGAACTGATTTCTGTTCGTGACCCATAGAGAAGGGGCCACATCGACTTTCACACTTGCAAATAACTGCCAAGGCAGCTAAGTTTCCAGGACAGAATGCTCTGGACAAGGATGCTGAGGTTTACAGAGAGCTCCTCATGAAGTCAGCTGAGCGTGGACTAGTGCAGAACAACACAAAAGTGTGGAGGACTAAGGAAGGCATTAAAGAAAACAACCGAGCATCCAGAAAGGGCAAGGCTTGGTGTTTGTTCCCAACCACCAGGCTAGAAAAAACAAACAATAACAACAAACCCCGTCCACAGGGGCATTGAGAAGCATCTTACATCCGAATTAAGGAATACATAACCAAGACCAAATGCTACTCTGGTTCAAGCTAACACGTTTTAAAAGGTTCCAAGGAACTTAACTGCATCTAAGAACAAAGCTCAAGATTATTTATGGGTATACAAAAATATCCAGGACCCAATAAGGTAAAATTCACAATGTCTGGCATCTAATAAAAAAGTGCCAGGCATCCTAAGAAGCAGAAAAATATGACTCATTATGAAGAAAATAATCAGTCAATTGAAATCTGCCCAGAACTAACACAACATTAAAATGATCAGCTCTAGATGTTGAGTTTCTGCCACGGTAATCTAAAAGCTGAAAAATAGATACATACAATGCATAAAAATAAATGTATACTTAAACATTAAATTATAATGAAAAAACCCACTAGATACTATTAATAGCAGGTAAGGCATTATGGAGGAAATAGTAATGAGAGCAGAGGAGATGGCTCAGTGGTGAAGCACCTGTCTGGCAAGTTTGAAGGCTGGAGTTGGAACCCCAGAACCCATGCTGAGTGGGGCCTGGATAAAATGGAGACAGGATTCTCAGAGCAAGTTGGCTGGCCATGGTAGTGTGAGCTCTGTGTTTGAGTGAAAGACCTTGCCTCACTGAATAAGGACGAAACCAAACAAGGATGACTCCTGACATCAACATCAGGCCTCTGTGTGCCTATGCATGCAAGCGTGCCCACATGTACCCTCACACATGCATGTCCACACATGCACGTGCAAACACACAGGCACATACTGTACATTTGTACACACAGGAAGAAGAAGACATAATAGTGAATTTTTAAAGCAGTAATGGGATATAATTAACGTGGAGGTGAAATGTCTTTTAAGAACCATAAAAGCTTCAGCTTCCAGGAAACTGCTCTTGGGGGGGGCGACAAGGGGGGGCTGTGAATGGTGGGTCCTTCCAGATGCTTAGACCCCCAGGGCTTTCTTGCTTCTTCTTCCCGGGTCCTGCTCTGTACAGCTTTGCCATCCTTTCATTACATTCTTTTCTCTTTTTAGCCAGAATCTCGTTCTGTTGAGGTGGTTTGTCTGTTAAATAATTTTCCTAATCAGAGCAAAATATGCCTCTCTAGAGTCCAAGTAAATGTGCATGAACAAATCTAAATGGAATAGCAAATAAAGCATTACTTTCACCTTGTAAAATGCCAATTCTATCAGGTTGGGGTTTTCCTGCAGTTCCTGTCTCTACCCCAGTGGTTCTCAACCTTCCTAATGCTGTGACCCTTTAGTATGTAGTTCCTCCTGTTTTGGTGACCTCCCCTCACCCCCAGTAAAAATCCTTTCATTGTATTTTATAACTGTAATTTTGCTACAGTTGTGAGTTGTAATATAAATACCTGTATTTTCTGATGGTCCTAGGCGACCTCCCCAAAGAGGTCATGACCTGTAGATTGAGAACCACTGCTCTACACTGCTTGGATGGGAATCATTTTATAGTCTACAATGTAGCGGAGTTTTAGGTGTGTGTCACCAGAGTTCCAGCCCACCCACCACATCCTAGATGGAGTCTGAGTGCGCTTGCATCCTGGCTTTGACGGTACTGTGTCCTGAAACTAAGTTCAACCTTTAATTCTCTGACGCGATGCCATCTTCCTGGCTTTTACTTGAATGCTCAGACTCCCTCTTCAGGTCCTCATGCTGTGTGTCAAGCACTCTGCTGATTGCACCATCTCCCCAAACCCTCACAGACACATTTCGTTGGGGCCATCCTGCAACTTGCCATCCAGGAAGCCCTTCAGTTGCAGGATTAAGATGGCACCAAGGTTTCTATCACACAATACAAACCAAGCAGCTTTTCCTGTGAAGTTTGTAGTTCTGAATAATGACTGTTTTCTAGGTGGTATATTGCTAAGAATCTCATGGGTTTATAAAATATTCTCTGTGTGTGTATGTGGGGGGGGAGGTATGTGTGTATATGTGCACATGTGTGTACACAACTCATGTCTCCAGAATTTGATTTTCGATGTCTTTCTTAATTATTCTCCACATTACTTTTTGAGACAGGGTCTCTCACTGAACCTGGAGATTATTGATTTAGCTAGACTGGCTGGCCAATGAGCTTCAAGGATCAGTCTGTCCCTGCCCTGACAATGCTGGGGTACAGGTATGTCACTGTACCTACCTTTTTAATTTGGGTGCTGGCATCAGAGCTCAAGTCCTTATGTGTAGATTGTAGACAGACACTTACCCAACAGAGCCAGTCCCTCATCAAATGTTCTACTCTTAAACGAACAGGGATTTCTTATTGTGGAGAGTGTTTGAGTCTCATAGATGGTCTGAAACAAAGTACACATTCTCCCGTAGCCCTCAAAGTGCTCATTAATATACATGATCTAATGTGACTGAGCCCCTGGCTTCCCAGTCTGTCTGTGTGGAGGAGTAACAAAAAGTAATTGTTAAGTGTAGTGGTTATTCTTGAGAAGGGATCTGCACTGTTGCCTTTTAGTCCTGTTTAGACAGTTTTGCATCCTGAGATAGACAGTATGCAAGCCTTATTGGAGGGGGGGGGGCTTCAAAACAACCCTGGCTCTCTTCATATGCCCTGGAGCATCATTTTACTAGATTCTGTAAAGTCGGGGAGTGTACTCCACAAATTCTTCCCTCCTTCCTACCAATCCATCCTCTTAGCCACGATTCTTGGTACATGCATTACAGGAAGGGCTCTTTATTTGCCTGTTCTATTTAACAATCAACAAATGCATGCCGGCCTCCAAGACTCCTAGTGCAGCAATTCAGCAGAACTTTAGAAAGGCTGTCTGTCGCCTCAGCTGTCTGGAGCTGAAGTCAAAGCTTGAGCAGAGCAATAGGAAAGCATCCATCACCCGGTGACACGTTGGTACGGCTGTCCCAATGGGCGGATGTCTGTAGTCCCATACATTCAGGAAACAGAATGGATCACCCTGAGCATACAATAGACTCTCAGAACTTCAAGAAATGAAGAACTACTGCAAAGCAGCTGCATGCATTCAGAGCACAAAGCTATTTCCTATCCGCGTATCTGCTGCAGTCCACGTACAAACTGAGCCCGCTGGTCCCGGTGTTGATGGTGGATGAGGTTATCACTTTGACGTACTAGATAAGTGCAGCTTTGACTTTCCAATTCTTAGACTAGAGTTAGCAAAGGGATGGTATGAGCTCACCCTGCGTGCAGGAAGCTGGATCTGTGAGTCCAGGAATGAGGGGAGAGCTGTTCCCGAGATAAGCTAGCATCTGAGGCATTTTTAATGCAGCAGCCAAGCTTGCCACTCTTCCCTCTAACCTGGGACAAGGAACTTACACTCAATTGCATCTTCTCACTTGCCCAGAAAATACAGATTCATCTTTGATCTTTTTGATTCTCTCACCATTGAACCTAAAAGCCAACTTTTTTTTTTTTAACTCCCATCTATCTTTTCTATCTGGTTCTAAAAATTAACTACTGTCAATAACTTTGAGTATTTATTATAATACACCCTACACATTTTAGAGACACTCAGATAATAGATATATATCACAGTAAGATAGTAGATGATAGATAGATATAGATAGTTATAGATAAGTAGATAGACAGACAGACAGATAGATAGATAGATATGAACTTGACTGGTTCACAAACACCTGCCTGAGGTCAGAAATAGTATTACCTTCATTTCATTGAACTGAACAAGTGGAGTGCAAGCAATGTATTTCACCATGCAGTCGGGAAGTCACGGGGTCAGGACTCAAACCCAGGCCGTCCAACTGCAGAACCAATACACTGCCAGATGAAGACACCTACCCGACACTGGTAAGGCCTCCCCATGCTCCCATGTTAACATTTGATAATTTTTTTTTGAGAATTCACTGTGGACTAGGCTATGTTATAGGGCTACAGAGGTGTGCAAAAGTAGCTCTTACACACATAAGTTCCAGGATCCACAGGCTCTCCCTGTCAAGACTCTTGTTGGCGAATGTTTGAAGATACAGGTAGGGTCTAGCCTCACAGCTGGCATGCTCACTGCTGTTCCTGTGCGCCTATGACCGTTACTCGTCTGCCCTCGAAAGGAAGCACTTTGTAGTGTCTGTTTCATTTGTCTGAATCTGTAGGGGCTACAGAGGAGCTACGGCGCCGTTTTGAAAAACCAAGGAAACAACCTAATGACCAGGAGGTGGGTAGTGTTCATAGTACATGCTGAACAAAAAGATAACTTGTGTCCTACAGGGAAAGTAATGGGATAGCTAACAATGGTGACCAATTTTAAAGGTTTTTGAGGGGGAGTGGAGTCACTTTTTAAAATCAGTTTTTAGGCTAGCGTATCAAATAATGGGTTTTATTAGGACATTTCCCTGCTGATGTGCCATGAAACATTTCTCGCTTTCATTCCATTCTATGACTTCATGAACCACGTATTTCTGATAGGCTTAAGAACTTTTCTAGATGCATTGTGTTATCATAGTACAAGTTAATTTCGTGAGTTGTAGACGTTTTTCAGCCAGTGACTAATGTTTATGACATCTGGTCAGAAATCAAAAGGCCCCATTGCATTTTCCACAGCTGCATCGTTAAGCACTGTGGTGGAGTCTTGCTGTTCTTAAGTGAGGAAGCTTATGTGAAAGGGCGCGGTCTCGTCCTGAGTTGCCTCGTCTAGAGTAGGGTGTTGCTGAGTTGGGTGAGGGGTCCCAGATCAGCAAGACCCTGCACAGGCCCAGCTTGTGCATGGCTTGGCCAGTGTGCACACATGCCAACATCTTCCCAGAGCAGGTCTTTGGAAGACTTAGGTTTCTGAGTGTGGAAAGCTGGGTGAGAGCCAGAACACCTTCCCCAAGAGGTGTAGACACGTTCAGATGCAAGATCAAACACTGCTCTTTCTTTTCCTAGTCTGTCCTCACCCTTTGCCAGAAATACTTTAATATCGATTTTAATATCCCACAGTTGCAGAGCAGTCACCTGTCACTCCTTGCCCCAGATCAATAATCACTGTATCCCAGAGTCTCTGACAGAAGGGCCTGCTATCTGAGGAAGCAATTCAGCGAGCCTTTGGAAGGCAGCCGAGCAGCAGCGGGAGGCCCTATTAAATCCACGATTTCAGACTCTCGGGGTGGGCATTTTCTCCCGGTGTATTAAGTAACACACATACTCGAGTTACCGAGAGGACTAAGACAGTTGCCCTTTCAGTGAGAAATGTATGCTGGACTGCATTCTGTCCCCCACCCTGCCCCTCCCAAGCTCAATCCTAGACTCTTCAGAGAAAGCAGGCTCAGAGAGCAGTGGAAATGAGAGCTAGCCCAAGTGAAGACCCCTGTGGCATCTCTCAGAGCCCTCGCCTAATGGAGAGGCCTTCAGATGCCTGGGAGTTCGCCTCAAATCACAACCAGACAAACACTGAATTTATCTCAAGAAGAATGCCCTGCAGACAGAAATGTCTCTCTTATGCTCACTCTCGGAGAAACACCTGGGGTGAGGGGGAAATGCTGGTTCCGAGAACAGACTCTGGTATTAAGAAGGACATGGGCTCTGATAACTCAGAATTGGCCTGAATGGAGGCAGGTCTTGCTTAAACTCTCTAACTTTCATTTTTTTCTCTCTCTCTTCTTTGGGATAAAAGTAATATAGTGCCACCTCATCATAGGTTCGCTGTGTGAAATGTAAGAGATATTAAATATGGAGCAAGTGATGCCATAAACCACACGCTTTGGTACCAGTTACCATGAGTCTTCGCGGTAGTGGGGAATCTGTTTGCTTGATGTATCCCACATAGCCAAGGAGATACATTTTTCTTTAAGGTAGAGTCATATGCTGTTCACATTTAGTATTTTGCTTCATAACCTATAGCTATTTAACAGAAAACTTAAATGGTAGCTGCCTTCATGCCTTGTGAGGTATCCCATCTTCGTAGAACCTTGCTCTGAGGTGGATTTTGATTGACAGACAAACTAGGAATTCTACACAAGAGCGAAAGTGCAGCAACCCAGAAGGGAACCCCAAAAGGAAGGTGAGGAAAACGTGTGACTAAACCACAGACAGGAAGACTCCTGTCTAGACGGTAACACAGCATTGACAGGAACAGGGAACTGCTAATGTAAGAAAGGGCTGACAGACTGGGATGGAATTTACCTCTACTTTAGCAGCCACTCCCAATTCAGTGCTCGGCATGGCGGCCGACTCTCCTCATCAAGGCTCAGGGCATGAGATACTGATGGCCAGGCCAAGGAGGCCTCTGAGGAATGAGACAAAATTAATAAGGAAAAGTGCATCATGGCTTCTTAAGTCACCCTCTCTGGTATCAGACTTTCTTGTGTCATAAAGTAAGTGTGGCAACAAAGAGAAAATGATCAGTTTAAACAATGGAGCAGGGAGTCTGTTCCTTGGCAAGTTTTGGGTGCAAGTTTATTGATAAACCAGGAACGAGACAGACTCCACCTCAATGGTTCTTGAACTTCTTTGTCCTGATTTCTTCCAAAAACCTATTTGTCCCCTTTACTAGGGAAGGGCAAAGCAAGGCTTTGTTTTGCCTCAGAAGGAAAATATGCTAAAGGAGTTGAGAGCAGACTCCATGGAAACATAGCAAATAAAGATGAAGGAAGATGGTCAAAGAGTAGGAAGGCCCTAGCAGGTGTGAGATTCCCCCGCAGACTTGAGTATAGTGTGGCTCTAAACTTCAACATATTTAACAAGAGGAGCTGTGACTAAGCAATAGAAAGAAGCAGAAACAATACCTCCCCCCCAAAAAAAATGTGCTCCAGATTTAAGAAAGGCTTTACTCTTGACACTTCCTGCTTTAAAAATGGAAACCCCTTTCTTCACAGAGAACATCAAATAGTGAGGGCAATTTAGTGCATGTTGCTAAGAAAAATCCTAGTCAGTGACACAGTCGGATTTGTAGAGCATGGCTGCAATTACTGGTTTGTAGTTTTAAGCAACTTAGGCTCCTGGACACCCAAACACTGCCAGAACCGTGCAGGTCCCCTCGACTCAATGTAGGAAGCCCCATTACTTGTGTATACCAATCAGCCGCCCATCACTATAACAAATACCCAACAGAATCAGCCTGAAATGGGAAAGTGTATTTTGGCATGTAATTCTTGCAGATCCCAGTCATGATCCACGGGTCCCGCGGCTTGAGGGCTTTGGTAAGGATGTTTATCATGATGAGAGCGCATGCCAGCTAAAAACTACAGGAGAAGAAAGGAACTGGTGTTCCAAAATTCCCTTTGGGGGATAAACTTCCAGTTGTTATCTATCAGCTTTCTATCAGGATGAATACTTATTAAAATTTTAGTATCTCCCAAAAGCTGTACCCTGGGAACTACACCGGTAACACGTGCACTTTTGGGGGACACTTAAGATCAAAACTGTAGCACTATAGGACACCCTTACTGGAGGTTGACGGTGCCTCTGACTGATCTCAAGGCTTGGGGCACTCAATTATTTCCAGCATAGACCATTCCTTTGTAGTGACACCATCATGCAGAATGGTCTTCATTGAGACAAGTCCACTCCTTCCCTCCAATGTTTACTCGTTGGCTCTAGTTCTGTTCTTTTTCGATTCACATCGTAACTCTACAATTAACAACTCTCCTGCGTAATTGCCCTTAAAATATGTGAAAACACTCCTCATTTTCCTCCCTGGCATCCTCTTCCCTAGGACAAGAGATTACTTCTCTTCTGATCCCATTCCTCAGTTAGGGTAATTTTCAGGCAAGTTCCTATCCCCAAGACTCTAGAAAAGTTTCTTTTCTTCCCTTTCTTCCTCTTCCCCTTTCCCCCTTTCCTGTCTCCTCAAAGAGCAAACACAAGCTGTTCCTTTCCAAGATTTGATTGAACTTAACCATTCCACCCACATCATGGTATGTGATAGTATATCATAAAATGTTTTACCACTCTGCATTTGAATAGAAGATGGCTGCATTTGTTAAGCAAGCTCTTTCCAAACAAGCCATAGTAAAAAGTTTATAGCATCCCACTTCATCACATAACTTTTTAATGCTGCTCCTTTTGTTTGGTTTTGGTTCTGGTTTGGGGGCCTTCTTCATTCACCCTCCCCCAGTCAAAGTATCAGAGTTATTCTGGAAATTCCCATGAAGACTTTCCATTTGGAAAATTGGTCCTAAAACATCTTTTCTTAGAGACCCTTTCCTGGGTTTAGACTGTGAATCAGTCCGTGTGGAAATAACGATGCCATCTGTGTGGTAGGGCCCAGTGTGGCACATATGTGCAGTATAAAGTCCGTTTATATGTGGTTTGAAATTGTATCCCAGGGTTTGGAAAAATGAAGAAGTTTATGTGATGGATATCATGACCACACATGAGGTGTTGTGGAAATACACGTGTATTCTAAAATATACATATCTATAAGAATATACATATCCGTGTATGAGTCTAATGGAAAGCATTGAACTATCAAAGCCTTCAGGCAAATGTTTTAGAGCTATCTAATTTCGTGTCTGTATAACATAACCTCTTGACTTCCTAAGTCAAGATTTGGCAATTGTTGCCACGGAGTAAATACCAGTTGCAATTAGTGTAGGGGCTGCCTGGTACTGGGATCACATAATTGGGATGGTCTTACTTTAAACATTTGTTCACATCTGTAGAGGAAATACTAACAAATTTCGGAAGGCTCTGAGGTGCCTTCCTTTGCGATTCTGATTTAAAGCATTTGCGTCTGTGTTTAACGGAAAAGGTCTCTTCCGATGAAGAGAAGCCTGAATGAAGCCTCCGCCTCCACGTCACACACATCCCATCCCTGGAGTGTTAGCGATAGATGGTTGTGTGTCTGCAGAGAATGAGATGCTGGGCCGTGTTAGCTGAAGCAAACATCCTAACTGCTGGAAGGTACCAAATAGGGAACAGTTGGAAAAGCAAGCTTGATTAAAGACAGCCGACGTCACCTCAGGAAGGCGAGCAGAGCTTAACTAATCTGTTGGAATTCTTTGAGGAAATCATTGCCCCAGTGAGCTGGCTAGGGGGGAAGGGAGAAGATTATAAACCGAGCTCTTCAGGAAGTGCTCTACAGAATTCTCCACTGTGGGTTAAAATGTTTGAGGTCTGAAGTCATGGGAGTACAGGACAATTGGCATATCGGGCTAAAACTTTGGCAAAGGAGGAGGAAAGACAGGGTAACTGCAGACACAAACATGTCAGTCTTGAAGACAGGATAGCAAGGGAGGTCAGCAAAGAAGCTGCATCTGGCGTGGGAGCCTGGGCTTGCAAACTGTCTTCTTCCCTTGTAGACTAAGAAGGTCTACAGGGAAGAAGTGAGGCAGGGCTGGGGACCCCAGAGTGGTCAACCACAGGCAGACAGACCCTTCTCAGCTTCTCAGCAATGCAGCCTGGCTTTCTCTTGTTTAAATACCTCACAAGTAAATCCACTAAGAACTGTATCTACTTCCTACCATGACACAGAACGCCATGGACGTGTTCTGAAGCGAAACCAGAGTTTTCCTTTCCTGAAGCTGTAGAAAGAGATAAATAGACTTCAAAAGTGAACCCTTAAGCTGGCATGATGCCTCATACCCATAACTGGTGGCACACCACAGGCTGAGACAGGAGGATCTTTGAGAGCGTAAGGGCAGCTGTGACTATAGTGTGAGATCTGCTCCCAAACAAAGCAAGCCACAACTTTCTTCCTTACCCTCAGGGTCTTAACACAGTGCTGCCCAAGGACTGACACCTGGGGGCAATGTTGCTGTCCACACTCACTTCTTCCCTCACCCTGATTTGTTTGTTGTGTGGCACTTGTACCCTCATGGTCCAGCGAAGCAAAAGGGAAGGGAAGAGTTAATTTGTTTACAGCATTGTGGACCTTCCACAGGACAAGATGAAGGAGTCGCATTTCTTTGAATGTTTCTCCTTTTACAGGAAAAAAAAACATTGCTCACATTGACCCCTTCCAAATCCCTCTTACAGGTTTTGCACGTTAAGTGTGTTTTCTCTGAAAAGACAGTCAATTAAATGTTTGCTTAGAATTACATTAACACGTTTGGGAAGTGGGATGTCAAGAAAGTATATTTGATGAGGAGTTTCAGAGAAGTATTTTCAAAGAGTCCAGTGCTAATGAGAAAAAAAAAAGGTGAGTGCAGACAGTGGCATTGCTGGGTGACGACAAGTCTGCCCTTCCGGGAAAGCCACTGAGCGCTCTGGGATGGAGAGAGTTACCATTCTGCAGTTTGGACTTTGCCTTTGGCTTGCTGTGTTACCGCATGCGTTTCTAAGCTCTGAGATGAGGACCATTTCCAACATGAAAAGTGCAGTTTCCTATGGTGGTTACTTCCAATTTATTAGTTAAGAACACTCCACCAAAACTGAGGTCTGTTTTGGTGCTGGGGTTTGAAGCCCAGGCCTAATACATTTTAGTTGAGCATTCTATGACTGAGTTACACCAACAGCCTCCAACACAAGACTTTTTAATGCATTGTTGTCATATGGGAAACTGAATGTCATGGCACTCGTTGAGCTCACCAGCAACTCTGAACCTGAACATGGGGCAGCCATTCTTCTAGTCTAGTGGGTGAGGTTACCAAAGGAGGAGGTTATTACCACAAAGATATCTTCATGATATCTATACCTATCTACATCTATCTATCAGTCTGTCTATTATCTACTTATCTGTCTTCTACCATCTATCTATCATCTGTTTATTTATTATCTATCTCATTTGTCTACATATCATCCATCTATGTATATCATCTATTATCTATCTATGTGAGCACATGGTGCTGGGAGTCACCTGGGGAAAGTGTTCTTACCTGATTTTGCAGATTTCTGGAATGGTATCCCACAAACATGGCAGCTTAACACATCTGTGTGACTACAGTGCTTGGACGTGGCAGTTAGCCAGATATTGGACTACGTGAGGGCTTTGAAAGGGAGAGAGGACCACATGTGCAGAAGTTCTAAGGTGAAACGACAGGCTTTCCTCTGAGACCTGAGTAGATCCAAACAGCTAGAACAGGGTAAAGAATAAGTAATAAGTATGAAATGATGAGCAAAGGGGAGGAAATTAGCAGTCTGGATGTTCTAGTCAAATGGTGAACCTACGAAGCTCTCAGGTGCAGTGGTGCACACACATAATCTCAGGGCTGAGGAGGCACAGACAGGAGGTCTATGGGCTCACTGGCCACACAGGCTAGCCTAACTGGTGATCCAGGCCAATGAGAAACCCTAGTCTCAATGAAGGTGGATGGCATTCTGCAGAATGGCACCCAAGGTTGTTCTGTAACACATACCACACCCCCCCACACACACACAGGTGCACATGCACCTTCAGACACGTGTATCTTCATAAACACACAAACATACACATAAAATAAAAAAAAACAGACTGCTTAATTAATTGAGTAATTTTCTTTTTTTATGGTCCTAGGAGTTGAATCTAAGGCCTCACACATGCTAGGCAAACTACCACACTGAGCTACAGTTTTGCCAGGTTGCCCCCGATGACCTTGAACTTCTGCCTGCCTCCAGAAGACCTGGATTACATGTGTACCACCAGGCCTGCCTATACAGCCTTAAATTAAGGACATGATAATGAAATAAACCAAGAATGTCAAAGCTCTCTTACATTGGAGTGCAAGTGTTAGTGTGTAGCTCAGAGCTCTATAGTCTTTGGGGCCGCCCTCACAATGTTCCACTGAAGAATGGTTTCCACATGGAGATGCGCCACTTGGCATCCTGGAAGCTAGAAATCAGAGTCTGCACGGTTGATCTCTGCTATGGCTTGTGAGGGAAAGCTCTGCCTGAGGACCATCCTCTCAACCTGCTGACACCCAGCTCCTGTTCACCTGATGTTCTGAGCCCTGCTTTGTGTCTACCTCAAGTTCCCCTTTTAGAAGGGGGACCAGTCACATTTGACTAGAGCCCATCTTAATGACTTTATTTAAACCTAGCTCCCTTGACAATGACTCTATCTCCAAAACACAGTGGTAGTTTGAGGTGCTGGAGTTAGGAATTCAGAGTGAGCTTTTAGAGGAAAACTTCAGTGTGTATCCCCCGCCCCCCACCCCCCACCCCGCGCCCAGGCCAAGTTGATCAAAGCGTTGCAGCCATGAGGAGAATTTGATTTACAAGAGGTTAGCACATACCTGGAAGAACAGAGCGAAGAAGAGAAAACACAGCAAGAGAAGAGGGCGGGAGGGAGGAGGCTGTGAAGTCTAGACTTGGTCTTTTTTCTACTCTGGCCTCAACTTGGCCCCATTCCATGATTCTTGACAGACTAGCTTTACCAAGGCCCAGGGAGGAACGGTTGCCTTCATAGATAAGGAAAAGGTTGAAGTTGCTTCCTCTCTCTTTCTTTACACTGTGTAACAACCATCTTCCCAACAACCAAAGCTCTCCAAGTAAATGCCTCCCTCTTGTCAGGGGAGAGCCCAATCTAGACTTAATCTTGACCTTGACTCTTTGGCAATAGTCTCCTCATCGGGGTTTTTTTTTAAAAAAAGAATGTGCTTGCCACATCCTTACCTCCCACAGCAAATGGCCTTTTTCCTTCGGGCTTAGGCTGACTGATGCTGTCAGGATGGTGTAGTGTCAAACAGAAACAGCCACACACACCTATTCAGTGCAGACAAAAGGAAACCAAAGGGGGCAGTTGCAAAACAGGCAGCTTCCAGGCTCTCTCTCTCTCTCTCTCTCTCTCTCTCTCTCTCTGGAGCCCGAAAGGACAGCATTCAACAAAGGCCAAACTATTGAAGGTGAATTTTGATGTGCGTTTTTCAAGCATAAGCAGAGCGGAGTCGAAAATTGTCTCTGCCTCCGTGTTTAGCATTTTATTAATTGTCTGAAGGGATTATCTGAAAAACAGCGGCAGGCTGGAGCCCTCACCACTGTTATTTAATTTCCAGATGTGCTCTGATAGTTTTTGGGAAACCATCCCTCAGAATTACTATCTATAGCAGGTTTCAGTCTGCAGAGATTTGGGGACTTGTGTTACTTCTCTTTATACTTGGGATTTGGCTGTTCTTGTTTGTTTGTTTGTTTTTTAAAGAAACAAGTAGCAACTTTTCTGTGAAGCAGGTTGGGTGGGATGGGTCCCCCCAACCTTCCCTGGCAACATCCCATCATGAAAGTAAGATGAGACAACAGGCAGTTAGAAATCAGCCATTGAGGCTGGGAGGTAGTCATTTGTTCTTTTAAAAAAATGGGCTAAGGAAAAACAAGCTATCGGAAGCTAATTTTCTCAGTGAAAAAAGCATGATACAATTTTAGAAATTCCCTTTTCAGGCTAAAACACTGCTTAGTGCCCCTTCTTCCTCATTAGCATCTGATTTCTGCATCTCCATGTAGCAGTGGGTTTGCACTTATCTGGCTTAACATCTATCCATGCCAGAGGCCACTTGGTGAGGGTCCAAGACTACCGCTATCCATTTGAGGAATGTGCACAAGGGTCAGTAATAGAATCACAGAGTGTCACATCCCTCCCCATCCTCTGCACCGGGAACTCTGGATGAATTGGGACATGATGATTTAATTTTAATTTAAGGGCAGGCTGAGCAACCTGTAGAGCTCTATTTGTGAGTACTGTTGACAATAAGACAGTTGTGTTATTTATGCCTAATTGAGCTGAATGTATGTAAATTTGAGGATAATAACTAGTGTGCCGTAGAGAGCTACATTTTTGACAGTAAATTGTTTCCTGCCTGGCTCTTGATATGCATTCTGCATAAGTAGGAGTTTCAGTGTCCCATGGCCAAATGCAGAATCCTGCCCATGGTAAGTTCTTGCCATTCTTGTAAGTCACTGTGAGCCATTGAGATAGAGGATCGCATCCACTTGAGAAAGAAAGAATGACAGTCAGTTAAAACACTGCACCAAACAGTTTGTGGTAGTTACTTTTGATTGTGAACTTGAGTAGATTAACAAATAGGTAGGGTGTTAACAAAGCATGCCTTTGGGCATGCCAGAGAAGGCTTTTCTAGAAAGGCTTAAATGAAGGGGACAACCTGTACTGGATGTAGGCAACACCATCCCACGGGTTAGGATCTACACTGAATAAAAAGACGGGGAGGAGAATGCCGGCACAGCCCAGCATTCCACTTTCTCTCTGCTTCTTGTTCAGCTGAGATCGGAACAGGCAACCCCATGTTCCTGCTGCCAGGTAGCAGGCTTTCCTGCCTGGGAATGACGGCTACATCCTCCACGCAGGAGCCCAAACAACCTCTTCCTTCCTTAAGTTGCTCCCTGTCAGATATTTGGTCACAGGGATGAGAAAGTCATATACGCGTACTCTATGCTAAACACCACACTAGACTCTATGCATAGCATGCAGTTCTTCCCACAGTCTTGAAATGTTGCCTTAGGAAGGTAAAAAGAATGCTGCAGTCTCCGGTGTGCTGGATAGATGCTTTCAGGGTCGAGTCCAATGAGTCTGACGTAAAAATCAAGGCTCTGAGTCTGTCTTGTACTAATGTGACCCACGGTGATGGGATGGTGGGTCCTGGTCATCGGCAATCGAGAGTGCTAGAGCTTTTGGATGCACGTGGAGTTGAGTCTTGGTAGTCTCAGTAGTTTTCGTCTATGAAACCACTTCGAATGTTCAATCAATGAAAGCTCAATGGCTGGACGTGGTGGCTCACACCTGTAATTCCAGCACTCAGGGAGGTAGAGGCAGGCAGGTGACTGAGTTTGAGGTCAGCCTGGTCTACAAAGCGAATCCAGGCCAGCCAAGGCTATACCGAGAAACCCTGTCTCAAAAACAAAGCAAAACAAAAAACAAACAAAAAAAAGAAGGCTCAACTGTTGTCTCTAAAGCAG
Source organism: Pachyuromys duprasi (assembly GCA_028658305.1). NCBI lineage: Eukaryota > Metazoa > Chordata > Mammalia > Rodentia > Muridae > Pachyuromys > Pachyuromys duprasi. Next base: position 53,222,567 of record CM053766.1, read on the forward strand.
TGGTTCTCAACCTGTGGGTCTTTACTCCTTTGTAAATATCCTGCATGTCAGATATTTACATGACTATTCATAACAATAGCAAAATCACAGTTATGAAGTAGCAACGAAATTAATATTATGGTTGGGGAGGTCACCACAGCATGAGGAACTGTATGAAAAGGTCACAGCATTGGTAAGGTTGAGAACCACTGGTCTAGAGGAAACAAGAATTGTTTCTGAAGTCTTTGATCACATTTTTTTCCTCATCAATAGTATAGAACCTTGCTTTAGATGTGTGTAGAAAAGCTTACTGTGGTAGTTTGAATGACAGTGTCCCCCATCGGCCCAGAGAGAATGGCAGCATTAGGAGGTGTGGCCTTGCTGGAGTGGGTGTGGCTTTGAGATGGAAGTACGTCAGCAGGGGGTAGACTTTGCCATCTCAGAAGCTGAGAGTCTCACAGTGCTGCTGAGGACCCAGATGTGGAACTTTCAGTGACTTCTCCAGCATTGTGTCTGCCTGCATGCCACCATGCTTTCCGCCATGATGACAATGAGCTAAACATCTGAACTGTAAGCCAGCCCCAATTAAATGTTTTCCTTTATAAGAGTTGCTGTGGTCATGGTGTCTCTTCATAGCAACAGAAACCTTAACTAAGACATTTACTTAAAGAGGCCTTATTTAATACATGCTGTCGATACACGAATGTTGAATTCAGTGTGCTCAAAGGAGACTTACTTAACGCACACATTTCCTCCATAAGGAACATCGTATTCTTGCACTCAGGAACAACATGTAGCACTGTACTTGGGAACATTTTTAAATAGATGAAATCATTAACAAAATGCACCCAAAAACTAAATCCTATCAGCACATAAGCTGCAAAATGCGCATTATCTTAGCATAGAAACGAGGGGCCACAACCCCTATTCTGTCACAACTGGGAGGGTGAGACCTGGCGCACACATTTTCTCCATGTTCTGTGCATGTCTGTGGATGAGCCGGGAATACTGATTTTAGCATAACTAATTTTATCAAGTGGGTGGACTGCTAACTGCAGATCAATGAATAATGAAATCTGACATGCCCACTGAGCTGGCCTAGTTAAAGAAATACCAGGTTTCAGAGGGAAGATGAAATATTGCTCTTTCAACCCAAATGTCGGAATACAAATGCCACAGAATTGCTAAGTGCATGCCTTTTGCTCTTGCTTATTCAAGTTCTCTGTGTTAGTATTCTGAAAAAACCTGCTTCTGGGTTAAGTCTCACTGCAGTTTTTAATAAACAGCTGAGAATGGTCATTGAGTCACTCATATAAGAGTTAGTAAAAGCCTTCCCGATAGGCTCTAGAACTTGGTTGATACTATGGGGTTGCTGGCATTCCCGCACAAAAGACAAGAGGTCTGCAGTGCCCCATCTCGTGGGGATATAGCCAAGTCAGTTCTGCCAGGTGACCATTTCAAATCCAGCCAAAGGGGACACCCATTGCTGCCTCAACATAGCTGCCAGTCAGCATACTGGCCTCTGGAGGTCAGAAGGTTCCCAAGCAGGCTTGTCCTCTGTGCCCAGCCATAGAGGTCAACCAGCACAAGGACCATGGACACTTCCAGCCTTCTAGCTCTTTGGCCTGGCAGAGGACAAATGGCTCCTCGATTCAGCGACCTCCACTACTCTTGCCCAGCCCAGGGTAACAGTACAGGTCTATTTTGGCCTCACAATGAGGTCCCACGGATATATTGCCAACTTCTGTGTTGGGAGACTTCAGATGCCTTCTCAGTTCTCTTCATATGTAGGAGATCAGGCCTTAAGCCTAAGTTCTAGAGCTGCCATTGTCAGGCCTAGACACTATATGCCTTATTGCCCAAATGTAAACTTTTATCATCCCTTTATTTAGCTAAGGGACAATTAATGTTCATAGCAGTCTCAACTATGTCTCATGGTAAATAACTAGATACAAAGGACCTAAAAATTTTTAATGGTCTGAGAAAATGTCTTAAGGTTGGTAAAGACAAGTTATACATATCTGAGAGTTTTAAAAGTGTCCTAAGGTTGATAAACACAAGTTCCTCATTTTTTAGTTATAGAAAAAGGGAGGAATGTTAGTATTCTGAAACAACCTGCTTCTGGGTTACCTAGCAACTTATGACATCATCTTGTATCACCCAGCCAGGTGGCCACACCTGGGGGGCGTGGTTAGTGATTACCTGACCTTAAAAGGGACAACCCAATGCGTGGTCGCTCTCTTGATCTCTTTCTCCCTCTCTCTCTCTATTGGGGCACCCCCTTCTTCCCCCTCTTATCTCTCTCTTCCTCCCATCATGGCCCACTCTCCTGCTCTCCCTCTCTTGTATCCACCTTAATAAACTTCTTTCATAGAAGACCTGTTGTAAGCCTCATCTATTTATAAATTAGTACTAACACTCTGCCCCCAAAGTTACATTATTTAGTTTCACATGGGCTTTTGCTAAATACATTTACCATTGCATTTTTAAGTTTTACACTTTAAGATTGTAGCTTCTAGAGAAGAGCTCATCAAACAATTGTACAAACAAAATGCTTGATTCTGTTCTTTTCTTTTTCTTTCGCTCTCCTTTTCTTTTCTTTTTTTTTTGCTTTTTACTTATTTAGCCCAGGCTGGCTTCTAATTCGTGATCCTTCTGTCTCTGCCCCCCTTCAGCAAATCTCACTTGTCACCACTACCAGCCTGTTTTGTTTTTCAAGACAGGGTTTCTCTGTGTACTCCAGGCTGTCCTGGAACTCACTCTGTAGACCAGGTTGGCTTCAGACTCAAGAGGTCTGTCTGCCTCTGCCTCCTGAGTGCCAGGATTATAGGTGTGCACCACAACCACCTCACTCGATTCTGTTTTAAATTCCTTTTCTCTTTAAATTAAATTTAGGTTAGCATACAAAATAATGCATCTCCATACAGGTGCGTCAGCACACTTTGTTCTCAATTGTCCCTCCTACTCCCTCCCTGCCCTCCCCCACTGCTGCTCCTTTCTCTTCCCTGCTCTGGTTTTCCACGCCCCAAGCCCAGCCTTCCCATAATTTTTAATTCTATCATCATGCTTCTGAATGCCCTTGGATAAACTTTTCTGCTTATTTCAGTCAAGAGTAGAATCAGCCAACATATCATCCTTGCTTAAGCTCTGGGTAGAACTGGCTCCTGGGACCTCTCATTGGCAACAGCAGACCTCGTCTTTCCTAATGTAACATCCCTTTCACCACTCATGAGACAAACAGTCGCTTTCAGAAAGCTCTATGACATGGATCACGGTAGAAATTTTCTTCTCCATATTTTCCTTTTTTAATTAACGAGTGATAATTACTTAGCTGTGGTTCCAGAAACTTCTGTGGGAAAGAATACTCTTTGGGAAGAGCTGGCCTTTCTTTTGGCATTTTGTTTCGGTTTCAAGGCTAAAATAAATCTTTGGATATGACAATCAAGGTTCTTCATGATGTGGACCCAATTTTATTTTGTGCCAGCCAAGTAGGAGTTTATTATAGATGAGCAGTAAGACATAAACCGTACCTTGGAGGGGTTATGGGTCTACATAAAATGACAAAACTATCATCCATGAAAGTGAAAGATGGGAAGGACATATGTAGCTATGGTTCATTGATGTGACGTAGATCAGGGAGAATAGATCAGCTTACAGCAGGAGGGAAGCAGAGGGCAAGAAAGAGATGGAAGGGGGAAAGCAGAATGCACCACAGAAGGAAAGTACAGTGAACTCAAGACAGATTTAGTCCTTCCTTCCTTTTTTATTTTTTTGTGACACAGAGAGAAAAAGAGAAAGAGAGAGGACATGGTGTGGGTGAGGTGAGGGGGAAACATGGTCAAAATACATAATATGAAAACTATTTTTAATAAAATAATAGTTCTTGGATAATGTGAGTCTTCCATAGATCTGAAGAAGGAAAAGGCTAAATAAATAAGTAAGAATTTTGAAGGGGAGGGACATGCAACAGTGATGTTTGTGAATGGAAATGTTTGTGGGTTTGGTGGTGCAAACAGCAAGGTGGTTCATGTTGAAGAGCAGAGCAAGCAAATATGGAGGCAAGGGAAGGAACTGGGTATACACAGGCCACTTAAAAACAGGCAGGAACACTAAAACTTGGTGAAGTAGTAACAGCCAGTGAACGCATCGAAGAACACATGCCAATAACCCCCCTCCTAAGTTTACTGCACATGAGGGAGATACATACCGACTGACTCTTTCCCCTGTGTAGAGAAGTATTTCTAGAACGCCCTCATTTGGCATTCAGTGAGTCTTCATTCAGTGAGACAACACACTCTGTGCTAGGTATTATAGAAGGTGACGTGGCTATAGGAACAGACAAGATTGAAGTTGAGGGGTGCTCCTCCACACTTCCCAGACGTATTCTAGTAACACCTGCCTTTCTGCTCTTCTATTTTGATTCCTTGTCCTGGATAAAGGCACCGGAGCGACCAGCAGCGGTTCTGATGCACAAGGTTGCTATAGGGTGGCTGTCATTTTCTTTACCTGGATGTTTCCGATTTTCCCTTTAGGAGAAGGTCTGAGGAGAGAAAGAATATACTTTGTGTAAAGAGGGAAGAGAAGTTCCACCATTACTTTTATGTCTTCGATAACATCTTTGAAACACAGCAGTGTCTAGATTTTCTTGACAAGCTTACTGGAGTGTGGCCACAGAGGTGAACTTTCTTTGTGATGGGAAAGTGACAGATCTGTGCCCCTCCCGTTTCCTGGATAGCTGCAATGTTTGTGCACTGTATCAGTCACAACAACTGAGTCCATCTTAATGGTATAAATATTTCCATGACTCAGACCACTCTGTAAATTGTCAGATATTTATTAATTAGAACAAGATCTCTCCATGAAATCCTGGCCTCGAGATTTGAATTTGAAAACAAGACAACAAACCAACAAAACATTTTGGATGTCGCCATGGAACTTGTTAATTTCAATTCATTGTCTCGAATCCTCCCTGGAGCTTTGCAAAGCAAACCTTGCAATGAGCCTACAGAAAACTGCAGTTTCCTAGAAATTCATTTTAAAAAATTTATTCTGGTGCCAACACCAGTGAGTGATTGTATTTGCTTTGTTTGCATATTTTACCAACTGTTTTGCTCATCTATTTGTTAATTTTCTTACTCTTCTTTTTAAACTGGTTATATATAATACATATTACATATAACAATCAAACGTATATAACATATATATAACAAAAATGTATATACAATATGTTATATATAATATCATCTTATAGACTGTGATTATAATCTTATAGATTATATAGGTTATAATCATAATCTACATATAATTATAATATGTAATCACAATTATAATCTATATGGTATATTATATCTAATATTATATAATGTATAATATATAATAATAATTATAACCTATAGATTATAATTATAATCTTATATATGTGAGTGCTTAGAATTTTTTTAAATTCAATCTTCAAAACCTGGCAAATACCCTGGGATTTAAAAGCGTCCTCGTGATCTGTGAGAATGCGTCGGTCAAACTCTAGGTGGCGCTGCACATCCGGCTTGGGAAGCACGGTAAGGCGCCCACCCGACCTACACAGGCTGATGCTGAACTAGGAAGGGAGCTTTCCGCGTGAGGGTGGGGGGTGGGGTAGAGCAGGATGTGTGCTTAGGTTTCATTTGGGGAAAACAAAACAGCATACTACAATGTAATTTGGCTTTACATTTCTATTCGGAAAAAATGGCATAAAAATATGCAACTTGAGTGCCATCCTTCTCACCTCCCAGAATGGGTGGGTTTCTCTTGCAGTTCTTCAATCGATCCTGGTGGTAGCTGTTAAATTATTTGTCTAATCTTTTCCCTACTTGGACTGAAATCCCCTGGAGCAGGGTCCTGGCAGTGCTCAATTATTATGTTGGGTTTGTATCCATTTGCCTACTGTTTCATTCATTTGCTCTTTTCGTTTGGTCACATTTTGTCTGCCTTTCCTCTTCCCCCACCTACGCTTATCCTTGCCGATAAGTCATTTCCTCTCAGCCATTTTTTAATGAAGAAACATTAATGTAAGAAAGCAAACGTCTAAAAATTATATGTAAGTAGACTCAAAATTCAGAGTAAGAGTACTCAAATAAAGGGTGGGCAATTTCGTCAGCGCAGAAGACCAAGGGTGGCCTCCTATTCATTTCTTCAGGAGCCCTGGCTCTCCCAAGCAGGTGCTGCGCCTCCTGGATTTTGGCAACTGGAAGCTGGGGGCCAGCAGAGCCCTTGGTGCTGGATGGTCTGAAATAGGGACAGTCGGCTGGTGCCGTAAGTTGTGTCTTGGCCCACGTCATTCAACTCCTGGACTCCAGACATTCCAATACTTGTGGGCTTTCTCTGTGTTAGATCCTAACTCTCCCTGTGCATTTGTAAGCCAGAGCTGTTATGCCTGCTTTCTTCTCTTCTCTTCTCTTTTCTCTTCTCTTCTTTGCTTTTCTATTCTCTCTTTCTCTCTTTCTTTCTGGACTTGGAAGGAAGGAAGGAAATGGAGGGAGGGAAAAGGGAGGGGAAGGGAAACTGTGGCTAAATTTTGGACTGTATCAATTGTTATTCACAGAGGCCTAACTGACTCTTTGTTTAAACCCAGTTCACATTGATAGGAACTGAAAACAAAAGTGATATTGGCAGCCTCTCTGCTTCCCCTGAAGTGATAAGTGGAAAGCCCGGATTTTGGAAGACTGTACCGCCCCTCCCCCCCAATCCTTGCATTATTTCCAACCACAAAAACAAAACAGAGGGCTGGAGAGGAACTCACAGGCGCTGATGCCAAACCTCATTTGTTCAGATGAAGATAATGGGGCTCTCCAGTGAGAACTTCCTCAAAGCCACTGAACTCAGGCGTCAGAGCCAAAATTCAGTCTTCTGGCCAGGTCCACGCCCTTGCCACTCACAGGATGCAGCTTTCCTGTTTGAATTTAAATTTCAGACAAAGGGTCCACCATAAACATATTTCCTCAACTCTCATTATTTTATTAAAAAACCTCGCCGGAGACCCAGCTTGTAATGCCGAAGGGAAAAATACTATATATTCTTTAAAAGCTGCTCAAAAAAGGAAGAAAACCTTGAAAGCGTATAAATGTCGTATCTCTTTGTGAGTGGAAACTCATTCACATTGTTGGGGTAATGAATACAGTTTTAGACAGGTTTCTGTTCCTTCCACATGTAGTACATGCTTTTGAAATGATTCCGAAGATATTTCTCGGACGTTCTCACAACACATGCATCTGTCTTATGTAAGCTGAAACGATTGACCTCTGAGAAATTAAATGGGCAAACCTGCCAATGAAATGATTTTGTTTATCAACTATCTTTAAACAACTGGTCATATATACATGAAACTAATGAAAATAGCTGGGTTCTACTTATCTTCCCAGAAAACCCAAAGTTCTCTTTCAATTATGTCCCAGACACCAGGGGAACAATTCTTATGGAAGACACTAGAATTGTTCCAGTTTCTTAAGATAAAATTCAAAGAACGTGTTTTAAATACATTAACAAGAATCTCGGTAAGATATTTGATATTTTTAGTCAGCCTTCAACATACTAAACAGTTATATTCCAAAAAGTCAGTGGGTGAATGAGGTATGAAGTTTGGAGTGCACTTTTTTCATCAAAGCAAGGTCACTCAATGGTAGTCAGTCCCCAGACTGTTCTTCCATTGCTATTTAACTCGCAGTATAGCAAGCACCTACGTACCTTAGAATTATTGTTTTCATTGTGAGATTAGTAATTAATTGGCCCAAAATTAATCAACAGATTTAGAGAATATTTGAGATTCTAATGTCTATGAGAACAAGTTTCAGTTGGAGATGTTTGAGATGGGAGGTATGGACCTTTTTGTCTTTTCTGTAGAAGACTGTGAGGTACTTTGAAAACTTGAAAGCAATACCGAGGCTCTGGTATATTTCACTTTCTCTAACCAGCGTGGCTAAGGTCCCTGGTCCTGTCATAGCATCGACTACCATCAGGGAAGCGGGAGAGGAGAGAGGGCAGAAGCCGAGGTCTTCACACATTGGTGCAGACAGAAATAGCCTGCACTGCAAACAGAGAAGAGGGGAATGAGTTGTGCTGGAGAGGAGATGAGGGGGAACACCCGCCCAAGAGTCCTGTGTGCACGTAGGAGAAGGCCGGTGGTCCAAAAAGTTCAGAAGGGAAATAGGAGCATTCGAGCTTTAGTTCACAACCTTCCCAATGCTGAGGACCCTTTAATATAGTCCCTCATGTTGTAGTGATCCCCAACTATAAAATTACTTTTGTTGCTGCTTCAGAACTGTACTTATGTTACTGTTATGAACTGTAACATAAATATCTGATATGTAGAATGTCTGATATGACTCCAAAAGGGTCACAACCCACAGGTTTGAAAAACCACTGCCTTAGAGCATAAGCTGTTTGTAAATGAACATATTTAGGATTTTCAACAAGTGTGTTTGTTCCTTAGGAACAAGGGTTTTTAATAGGACCTGGACTCATGTTTAAATTAATTCATATCTGTGATGGCCTACGGTGTTCAAGAGCTGGGGAAATGGGGCTAAAAAAATCAAGCAATCACACTTTACCTTGAGGGGATGGTTGGCCACACATATGATTTATTTTCCTCATTTAATCTTCGCAGTGATCTATGGAATTATTGTTATCCCACTTTCCAATTAAGGAAACAGAAGATAATCAGTTTGCCCCCGTCATGCTGATGGTAAGCAGTGAGGCCTGTATTTGAACCCAGTGATCTGAACACAGACTATAAACCCATAATTCCCATTCTGCACTCTGTCTGAACATTGCTCTGTTAACTCCTTTGCCTCTTGCCATCAATCATTCCTTCCCAATTCCATCTGGGACTTGGAATGCCCTCTGAGGAGTGGCTAAGCATGGAGCCTGGAAGTGCAAGCAGGATCCGAGGCCTTGACTTCAGGCTCCCTTCAGATTCCACCACTACCGTGAGGAAAGTGCATTCCCACAGAGTTGTCAGATTGGAAGAAAATTATGGTAAAAGGTCTCCTAAAAGGCCTCAGAGACTTGGATCTTATCTCATTCCACAAGCCAAAGGCCACTTTCTTAAATCAAAGGCTGATACGAAGCACATCTTTATAAAGTGCTGTTTTGACATCACTCCTCTTTGTACAACTAGACAGACACTCCCGTTGTCCCTTTAAATAATTTTTAAAACTGCCTTGAACTTTGGCTTAGAGACTGTCCTTTGAAATGACTTTGCCTCCCTGGACATATTAACTTGCGGTTTTTTCTTTTACTTCAACCTGGCAAAAGTTATTGTTCCTCATAAAGCTTTCCTTTCCCTTCTCTAAGCCATCCCATAAGCCATTCTTCTTGATTACACATACCCCTTCTCAAGCCATATCCATTACTCTGTCAACTTGCTTTCGAGGTTAATCTGCTAGTGAGAATTTAAGTACTCTCCCGGGGTAGAGTAGGAAATGGAGGACCTTGGTGCTGAAGTCAGTTCGTCAGTCTAGGTTCAAATCCCGTTTCTTCCATTAACATCTGCATTAACAGGCAAAGGTTTTAGCTTTTCTCAAATATTGCATCCTTGCTTAGAACATGAATAGATTATTAATAGAGCCAGCAGAACACTTGCTCTGAGGACTCAAAGTAAACACATCACAAATTTCAGTGTCAGTTACCATTATCACGATTCTCTTGGGGTGTAAATTATCAGATATATGTAGAAAATGGACACAGAGGAGGTGTTTAACACACCATTTTTTGGTAAGACTGAAAAGCTAAAAGCAGTCATACCCAGCCATTGTTGGCTATGTAGCCACTTATAATAATATTGCGAAATATTTAGACTATATTGTATTTTACAAAATGATCCATAAAACCCAAAGAGTATGCTATTTAGGGGGCAAAATACACTCTAAGAAAAATTGTTTGAGTCCATCTATAATGATATTAGATGATAATCACCTAAATAGCTGGGAGGTTTGTGCAGTGTGGGTGGGAATTAGGATTAGGAGAGACTTTCATTTTGCTTTGTGTTTTTCTGCTGTTACTCCAGTTTGTGATTTTTGTAATTAGGAAAATGATAGTCTGTTGAAAAATGCTCTATAACGGTTTCCCTTCTCAGATGATCTCCTCCTGGCTCCAATTAATTCAGATATCCAACTCATCCCACCCTGTCTGCCTCTCCCACTGCCCATGGATCTATGTTCTCTGTACACAGTTGCAGTTGGTTTTCAATGGTTGGCAGGGTCGAAGGTTGGTGTTTAGACATATTTGTGTGAGTTCTCTCTTGTCAGACTGCATTGCCACAAGAGTGTCTCCCCAGTTTTCTCTGAAATTGTTCCCAGTGACTTAGAAGATCTTTGTCCTCCATGTTAACAAACAAAGGTTGCTGGCAGAGAATAAAACAAACACATGCCCAGTGCCTTCCTTGTGAGTGTTAGCGTCTACTGGGGGCCAAATCTCAAATGTTAGATGTGGAGGGGCTTATAGACTATTTGGGAGTTTTGTCTTGTTTTTGTGTTTATGTGGGTATTTTATTTCCTCGTGGGACTTGGAAATACCATGTTCCTGAGGCCCCTTCCCTGGAGAAGGGGTTACATAGCTGCTCTGACCAATGAGATGGGAGCATACACGCTTGCAGCACTAAATAATTTTGTGGGACCCCTTATGAATTCTTTCTCCTAGTTTCTACCCTCTTTATAACCCCAAGAAGACTTGAAGCCAGAATGTAGTAGAGCCAATGTATGAGAAAAACCTGGATCCCTGAGTTTTTCTGTTTAGACAGGAATCACCCAAGAGGATTATCTAAAGAGCAAACATCTGAAATGGAGGGTGTATGTGGGAGAAATAAACCATTTATTACATAAAGCATTGAAATGTGAGGGTAGATTGTTCTTGTAGCAATCTGACCCCAACTTAAAGCAGAAAGTTGTATATAGGTCATAAAAGGATTCTAGGTTACATATCATCCCTAAGCATGCAGAGCACATAAAGGAATAGCATGTACACTGTGCGTACATATTATGGCCTATACAAAGTTTAGAATGTGAATATATAATTTAAAAAATTGTCTAATGCTTTACCCTCAGACCTGTTGCTGTCTTTCTTTACTCAGTCCTGTTAGGAGTTTTGACGAGTAGTAATAAATTCATTTTTGTGTTGTGATAAAAGAAATTCAAATGTAGAGTACTTACCTCGTTTGACCTAATCTAGAACCAAGGGTTTATGGGCAGTACATCCTGGTTCTCTTTCTCTGTTGGAGGCCCATATACATAAGTACTTCAAAAGTTCAGGACAGTGGCTAATCATTCAATTCCTTGAAAAAAAAGAAGAAAAAGAAAGAAACTGTATCGCATAATTTTCTAAGCAACAGTTTACAAAGGCTGGTTCCACTAGAAGTTAATAGGTATCTCATGAAATTGAGCTCTAAAGGCAACTGACTTTGGGAAACACTCAGTCAAGTAAATGAGATCAAAAGTTTTCTAGTTGTGGCTCTTTGGGTCTTTGGCTTGGGATTTGGAAGCTTCATCGGATGAGGTGTGTAACCCAAGTACCTAGCTATGGAACTTTTTCTTGATGGAGCCGTAGTGAGAAGGGCTGCCAAAGCCCTAGGTAACAGTTCTGTTCTCCACGCACACTGGCACCTCCTTAGGTCAGTTTACCTACACCCAGTCAGGAAATTTCTCAGGTGGTGTTTCAGCAACAGTCTCAGCCCTTTAAACCAGAGTCAAGGGGAACTGTCTGGGTAAAACAGAAATTTATCTGTCTTTCAGCTGATTCCAGACAGGAACAGGGCACATTTATTGCAGCTGAAAGAAAGGAAATGTAAATAAGGATGAGGGTTTCAAGAAAAAAAAAAAAGGAGGCTAAGATCGGTCGAACCGACTGACTTATATATTCAGTTTGGAGCATTTGCAACCACAGGGGGCTGTTGAGGCACAGTGAACTTGGATCTGCAGATGGATTAGACATTTATGAGCGTGACTGGCAAGTAAATTTATGTGAACTAGAACAAAAAAGACACAGGAAATAAAGTCTCAAGTTCCAGGATGTAAATTGATCACATGTGGAGGGAGGGGCCAAACGGAATTCCCACCTCACTCCAGCGTGCCGATTACACAATGGCCAGGTGCAGCAGGCTGGACTTCCCCTCCTTATTTGCCTTTTCCTTTTCTCCGGCATATCTGATTCTGCCTAAACACGAAGTGAGGTATTAGGCTGAACAAACAGGGATCTGATCCTGCTGGGCAACTCCTATTGAAAACCAAGATAACGCAAATATTTTCAATTCTTCAGGTTGAACTCAGGCTAAGGATCATGCTTTGTGGGATGATCTCTCTGTTCTTTCACTGAGAGAAGAAGATTGTTTCATGAGAGTTGAGAATATTTGCACTCCTAGCATGAAAAGAACTTAACATTCCCAACCTACCACTGTCCAAGCAAAGAAAAAAAATTGGAGAGTTTCCACAAATTAAAGTAAGCTCATCTTGAGCTAGAGTGAATGCAATCTGGAAGGACGAATTATTTGAAACAAAACAAAACAAAGCAAAACAAAGCACAACACCCCGCTCCTCACATTTTAAAGCAGAAAAATAAAATGTGCTTTTGGGCTGCAGTCTTTTGAGCCGGTTTGATGATTGAAAGTCCAGGAGGAGGGGATGGCAGATTTTATGGGCTGAGTGGGTTCTCACCCTCCATCTTTCCATGGGAAAATTTGTGAAAATATTCAACTCTAATGGTTCGGTGAAAAACATTTGGGCCCCAGGGAATCAACAAGAGCTAAGTTTTATTGAGGCAGTCCCATCTGGGACCAGAGGAATTAAGACACAGGACCATGGGAGACAGGCAGCGAGAAGAATAGCAAAGCCAGTTTCATGGTACAAGGAGTCCCTCTTTCAGCTCATTACTAACGTTAGGAATTTCTGCAGTATGAAGAGCAGAGAATCAATCAGGTCAGGGATTGTGGGCTTTTTCTTTTTCTTCTTTCCTTCCTTCCTTTGTTTCTTTGTTCCTTCCTTCCTTCCTTCTTTCCTTCCTTCCTTCCTTCTTTTCTTCTTTTTTCCTTCAGTATAGGACTTCAGTTGACTCAAAACTGAATTACTTGGTTGTGTGATCCTCCCACTTCCCCAAAGAACCAGCCCTATATATTGTTTGTTTCATGGAAGTCTTTCTCTAGTATCCAGAAATGTTTCTCAACTCTTGGCAACAGCAGACATTGATGTTCATTCAGGTTCATTTTTTAAATCTTTTCTTCCCTAGCATAGCTGCTTCGTATGATAAAAATTTAAACTTTCAAACTCACCGTCATCTTTTCTGACTTCTCTTCCCAGCACTGGCTATGTGACACACAGTTCTGTCCATCTCTCACTTGGGGATTCTAAGACATCCTTTTGGGGGGGATAAAAATGAGACAGATTTAGGGTGAGAGATATTTTCCCTCTAACTTCTGCTACTACCGTTTTTTCCTGTCATCAGTCCTGAAGAAAAAAGACATTATGGAGGTTAAACTCAACATGAGAATAAAGAGGATTTGTCTCCATATTTCAATGTTTCTTTCCTTTCCCCCTCCCTCACCTTTTCCTTCTTTCTTTTCTCTCTCTGTCTCTCTTCTTCCCTCCTTCCTTTCCTTCTTCCATCTTTCTCTTTTCCTCCTCTCTCCTTCTTTCTTGCATTTATTTATTTATTTATTTATTTAGGTATGTGTTTGTATGTATGTGGTGTATGTATGTATGTATGTATGTATGTATGTATGTATGTAGGCTAGACATAAGTTTTGGGCATTTTCCTCGATTGCTTTCCATGTTATTTATTTATTTCTTTGAATCAGGGTCACTAAACTTACAGCTTTCTGTTTTGACTAAACTGGCTAGTCAAAGAGAGCTAAGCTCATGAGACTCACTTGTCTTCCTATCACCCCAGTACTAAATTCTACATATGTGTCACCATACCTGTATTTCCTGTGGGTGCTGACCATCCAACCCAGGGTCTCATCCTTATGCAGTGACTGTTCTAACCATTGAGTTGCCTCCCCTGAGCCTATCACTGTTTATTTTGTTGTTGTTATTCATTTAGTTCCAGAAAATGACTTCTGCTTTTCCACTTTGTCAATTCTGATATTCTGTAGTTCTTCAAATGGTAAAGCAATAAAAAAAGGAAGATGGATGACTGCGTCGTAACAGTGCCAAAGTGTGTATATAGAATGTAGGAATGCTCTATTTAATGAGCAAAGAATTGTGTCATTCCCAAAGACTGCATGCCACTTCTCAAACACTACTCAAATGTCACATTCTCTAGTGGCCCCCCAGAACTTCCATATGACAAAATGACACAACTAAAGACCTCAGAAGAAATTCTTCTCCATGGGAGCATACCCAGTGTTTATTTAAAAAATATTCATATGTTGTTTTTTGATCATATTCCTTCCCCTTCCCCAATTCATCTTAGATTCTTCCCACCTCCCTACCCACCCAAATTCATGTTCTCTGTCTCTCTCAACAAAAAACAAAGACAAAAAGAAAGCAAAAATCAAAACAAACAAATTAAAATAAAACAATAATAAATACACCCAAAAGAAATAAAGCAAAAAGGCCCCATGTACCAAATGAAAACATGATCATGAAGTATGTTTTGCATTGGCTAGCTACTTCAGGGCACGGGGCCTGTCCTGGAATGTGGTTGATATACCCAGTGATACTCCATGGGAGAAAACTGATTTTTTCCTTTCCAGCAGGCATCAAGTACAAATTTGTGGTAGGGATGGGTCTGTGTGTCTCCTCCCCTTCTCAACGCTGGGGCTTCTGTCTGACCATTCGCAGGGCCTGTGTATTCTGCCACAGTCCCTGTGACTTTATCTGCATATCAGTCTTGCTGTGCCTGATCCTCAGAGTCATCTACCACCTCTGGCTCTAATAATCTTTCCTTCACTCTTCTGCATAGATCCTTGAACCCTGAAGGAAGGGTAAAATAGAAAATCTCATTTAGGACTGAGTGTTCCAAGGTCTCTTACTCTGTGCTCATTGTCCAGTTGTAGATCTTTGTGTAAATTATCATCCACTGCAAGAAAAAGCTTCTCTGAACTGGGCTGACTAACACACAGATCTATGAGTATAGCCATATGCCATTGTGTTATTTCTGTGTTCTGCTAGCGGAATAATAGTTGCAGGTTTTTCTCTAGAGACAATGACCTATTTGGTTTCAAGTTCTTGGCTGCTTTAGCAACATAGACTCAGATATGGATTCCATCTCATGAGGTGGGCTTTAAATCCAATTTAAAAATGCTTAGTTATTCCTGTAGCATTTGTTCCGCCATGGTACCTGAATATCTTGCAGGCAGGTCATTGTTGTATGCTGCAGGTTTATGCTGGGTGTGATTGATGATTGCCTTTCTTCACTGGTAGCATACAGAGTACCTTCCAATACCATGAATGCTTATCCATAGGGGTAAAGCTTAGATTTTTGCCATGTTCCGTGACATAAGTAAATGGTGTCTTCAGCAATAAGCCCTTACCATCAGGTTGTAGAGAGAAATCAACAGCCTTGGCAATAGCCTATGATGTTTAGTGGGGTGGGAAGGGTCTATGGAAACATACCCACTACAATTGTCTATCTATCTATCTATCTATCTATCTATCTATCTATCTATCTATCTATCTATCTATCTATCTATCCATCTATCTTACAATTTATTCATTTTATATCTCGATTGTAGCCCTGTCCCTCATCTTCTTCCGGTCCCACCCTTTCTCCCATATCCCCTCCCCTAGTCCATTGAAAGGGGGAGTTCTCCTCCCTTACCATCTGACCCTAGCTTATTAAGTCTCATCAGGACTGCCTGGATCCTCCTTCTTTGTGGCCTGGCAAGGCTGCGTCATTGGGAGAAGTGATCCAAAAGCAGCAACTGAGTTAATGATAGAGTCAGTCCCTGGTCCCCTGTTATGATGTCCTCTGAAAGGCTCCACCCAATTGGAGCAGATGCTGAGACTCACAGCCAAACTTTGGGCAGAGTGTAGGGAGTCTTATGGGAGAACGAAGGGGATAGATAGAAGGACCTGGTAGGGACGGAGCTCCACAAGGAAACCAACAGAGCTAAAAAAATCTGAGCCCAGCAGGCCCTGTAAAGACTGATCCACCAACCAAGGACCATGCATGGAGAAGACCTAGAATCCCTGCTCAGATCTAGCCCATAGGCAACTCAATATCCATGTGGGTTCTCATAGTAAGGGGAACAGGGGATGATTCTGCCCTCATAAATTTTTTAAAATTATTTTTAAGTTCCTGTTTCAGTATGAGAATATAGCTCAACTGATAAAGAACTTGCCATGTGAACATGAGGCTCTGAGTGCAATACCCAGCATCAACATAAAAAGCCAGGTATGGCAGCTAATGGTTATAATTTCAGTGCTGGAGACATAGAGAAAGAAATATCCTTGAAGCTTGCTGATAGGCCGGCCTAGCACAATAGCCTCAGATCTGACTCAAAAAAACAAAGTGGGCAACTCCTGAGGAATGACCCCTGAGATTGACCTCTGACCTCCACATGTACAAGCACACATATGCACTCACCCACAGCCCTGCACATATACAAACACACATATACATTCACCTACACACATATAGCTAAATAAGCACATGTATGTATTCACCCGCATACCTGCATGCACACAAGCACACATATACATTCACCCATACACATGCACATACACAAACACACACAAATGAAGTTCAAAACAAACAAACAAACAAACAAAAGAAGCTATTCTAATTTCCCTTTAGAAGAGTTTTACTTCATTGTATATGAACAGAGTGTTGTGGTGTGTGACTTAGTAATGTAGTTCATATGGAAACCATTGCTGTTTTTTTTAATTTTACATTTATCAAATCTTTTGGTAAATAGAACATGCTGGGTTTAGAGCACAGAATCAAATTCAGTCCTGAAAAAAATATCTCCCAAGTCAGCTTCTCTTGGGGGACACACATTTAGCATTCCTACCTAGAGTGTGTACACGGAAGTAAAGCCTTCTAGAAAAGTGCTGTCTGCAGGACTCTCTGAGGGCTCTATGTGTGAAAAACTTGCAGTGATTTTTTTCATCAGTTTCGGTTTTGTGGGTTGTTGTTCATTTGTGTTGTCTGCAAAGACTTCTTATTTATTCATTTGTTTTGTTTTGGTTTTCAGATAAATTAAGAAAGACTGGCCTTGACCAGCATGCTTCACTTCAGGCAAACTAAGCTTGCCCAGAATGGGACTGTTCTTTCATGCCAAAGGTTCATTTGCCAAATGTCATCTTCCTTCAGTATCATATAGACAAGGCCGGACATAACCGCTCCTCAACAGCAGCAAAAACAAAAAAAGCCGTGTCTTGGCTCCCGTGAAACAGTCAGAACAAGCCCTAAAACTCAGCAACAAAGCATCAGTTAGCTTCATGGCTAAGGAGCTTCACTGTGGTTCAGCATCCCTCCTCACAGGATTGCAGACAGAACAGAGTATTTCTTGTGCCTCTATTTTTCCATAGAAGTGGGAACACCACTAACCTCTCGTAGCACTGTAGAAGAGATTATATTTTAAAAGATTTGGAAAGGTGCTAGACTTCATTGATCCTCATGGAATTGCATGTTTAGACAACAGTGGGATACTACCACACATCCATTAGAATGGCCTAAATCCAAAACTTCAACCGTTCCAAACGCTGGCAGGGCTGTGGAGTAGGAAATCTCATTAGATCCTTGTCAGGATGCAACATGGTACTGCTGCTCAGGAGAGAACTCTGGGGCAATTTTTTACAAAACTATATGTGCTTTTACTATCCAACAGTCATGTTTGTTAATATTTTCCCAAACATGAAGCTATAAGCTTACATCCATACAAAAGTTCATAGCAGCTTTATTTATAATTGCCCAAACTTGGAAACAACCAACATGTCTAATAGGATAAACTGAGGCAGATGCATATTTGGATAGGGATATGAGTCAAAAGGATATGGAGGAAACTTAAAGACATTTAAATCATTAAGCAAAGGAAGCTAATTCATCCGAAAAGGCTACAGACTATTTGGTTTTAAGAATATACATACACATTAAGGATAAGGTAAGACTACTGACATTTAGAAAGACCTGTGGTTGTCAAAAGCTCAGAGAAAAGGGAAGGAGAGATGGGGCGGGACACAGGGGTTTATCGGAGAGCCGGCTGTTTGGTGTGACGCTATGAGGGTGACTGTGTGTCATTACACATATGTCAAAACCCATAGAATTACAACCCAGGAGTGAGCTGTAAGGAAGCCATAGACTTGGGTTGATAATCATGTGTCAGTGTTGTTTTATCAAGTTTAGCAGAACTTGGTGGTGGGAGAGGTTGGGTTTGTGTGGATGGATGGATGCTAAGTAGGAACCAGGTACTTTTGCTCCATTTTACCGCAGATCTGAAATTGTACTTTAAAACAAAAATTGACTAATTGAAAATAAATTCTTTCAATAAATAAAAAATATAAAGTAGAGTAGGTATGACCGCATAAATAGTTTAATTAATACAAATCACAATTAAGTTATGTTTTAGAATTACATTTGAGTTATGTGTGATGGGGAAAACATCAAGGAAAGTAGTGACTTAGACAAGAGAAAATCTTGCTTATCTCTTCCAAAACAAGCCCACAGGTAGTCCTGGATGGTAATGGCTATTCCATTTCATCTGTAAAGCCCAGAGATTTTATAGAGGAAGCTTCTACGTTTGCTGAGATTACCATCTCAGCCTTTGAACACCGTTCCCTGATCTCAGGTGTTTGACAGTGCTCTAGCCACCCATCTATGCTCCAAGCAGCTGTGAGTGAGGACGTGGAGAATATGAGCGGGCCTCCTTCCTTCCATGGACACATACAAGAGCTTCTCTATCACACTTCTCCTTCTCTCCCCTTGGGGGTCTCCTGGGGCAAATGACCATATCTACGGGTCAAAGAATCTGGCAATATTTAACAATTAAACTGTTATGAAACTTTTAGATAAACGCCTAGCTAAAAATCGGGGTTCTGTTTAAACAAAAGGGAGGGGTGTAGGGAGACGGCTGGGTGGGCAGAGGCTCTTGCTGCCAAGCCTCATAACCTGAGTTCAGTTCCTGGGATACAGGTGCTGGTGAGAGAGAACCGCCTCTGGAAAGCTGTCCCGTGACCTCTGCAAGTGCACCATGATGTGTGCAACCCCTTCCAGTTAATGACCTGATGTTAGTAAAAGAGAGGAAGTGATGTTGGAATAGGCAGTTAGAAGACAGCCGCTGAGCAAATGTCGCTGTGATAAAGACTAATTGGCAGAGCTGAAGGATGCAAAGAGGAATGGATTAAATGAAGGTGTGAGAACAACCATTGTGCGTGCTGTGTTGGTTGGTTTTATGTCAACTTGACACAAGATAGAGTCATTTGGGAGAAGGGACTCTCAATTGGGACGATGGCTTCATGAGATTTCCCTGTAGGCAAGTCTGCAGGGTATGTTTTTAAAGTTGCTTTTAAACTGTGTATTTATCACAGCATCAGAAACCTAACTGAGACACACAGCAAGAACTTGGTAATTGCCTGACTATTTCAGACAAGGATATGAGTATGCCCAGCGGGAGGCTCAAAGAGACTTCTACAATCAGATTGCTGTACAAGGACCCAGCAGAATGTGAAGGGAAAAGTCCAGTGAGAAGTGGTGGAGAAGATGGTGTAGGGACTGTCATAGGGAAAGGTCAGCTGCTTGGTGGTAATGGAGCCTGTGCCTGTTTCTGCTCCATTTTGAGTTCACACAGGGCAGAAAGTGCTTAGGAAGAAAGAGATGGATGTGTGCAGTTGAGGATCTATGCCACGTTGTTTCTCTCTTTACAGTCTGCTCATTATCCGCAGGACAGGAGGTGGGGGAGAATTCCATCACACACACACACACACACACACACACACACACTCACACACTTTGAGACTCTCAGGCTATGTGAGGATTCTTTTCTTTTGTATTTATGATAAAACCTCCAAATATGTATCCAAGTGGGATTACCAAGCTGGGCTGGATCCAGGGGACTTTGGTTTCTAGAACTATTTCTCATCATAAATCCCCAAACAAGTTGAATTTTTTGCTTCCTCTCCTAATCTACCACGGAGCACAGCCGAGTGGCTTGAAGTCATCTGCTTCTTGGCAGTGGCTCCAATCCCGAGATGATGGCGCGACTCTTTTCCATATACATCATTATTATTTCTAGTGTAAATATTTATCAAGCCCTCACTGTGCAATAGAGAAGAGCTCCTGCTTGGTGGTCTTCCCAGCTGAACAAAACAAACACAAGAAGGGAAGAGGTGGGAAGGGACCTCAGCTGGTGGGAAATGATAGTAGATTCCCCATCCCTGCCCCTTGATCTGTGTCAGACAGTCTTTAGAGCTTACCATCACATTTCAGATAAGGTGCGTGCGGCTCTATTTGTTTCCTTCTTACAGGGGCTGCGCGCTGCTCTAATCTCTTTACCGCGTGTTACGTGTTAATCCACCAAATGTTCACGGTCATCCTAGGAAACCGATGCTACTGTCGTCACCACTTAGGAAACTGAGGCAGATTTTGATTTGCCCGCAGTCACCAGGCGTGGTGGCTCTTGGGTAACAGCTCTATAGAAACTCCCTGTGTCAAGAATGCTCTACAGATGCCCTGCCCACAGGGCTGGCGTGGGTTGCTGGAAGCGGGATGCCACAAGCGGCTGCTAACAGCGCTCCAGTAAAAGCCCACCCTCTGCATCTCTGCGCTGTGGCTTTCTTCTCTTGGCTAAAGGTCATGAGCATGCTTTTGTACAGCCGATGCCTTTGCTGTTTTGTTATGATAAATAATGAGTGATGTAAGCTTCCAGGAGAAAGTCAGCAGCGAAGCACTTTGGCGGTGCCATTCTTTGTTTGCTCCCTGGCTACCAAATAAGGCTGTACTAAAGACCCACCTCCAAAGAGTGTTCTCACAGTTAGCAGAAGATGAAGAGGTGGAAGGGTGAACCAGGGTTGGTTAGGTCACACATGGTTGGTAGCACGTGACGTGGTTAAGGTAGAAGGCAGTGTGGTACCACGTTGGGAAGGAGAGGACTCAAGAACACTCCGCATGCCGCCCTACTCCTCTAAGAATGACATTTCCTTTTTTCCCCTGCCTCTCTCTCTCAGACATCTCTAGTTTACGTCGCTTTCACACCGAGTGCTAGTGGGCAATTGTCCTAGCTCTCTATTAGAAAAGAAACCCCAGGAGAGAGGTTCTTTCCAGCCAGGAATGCAAGTCTTCGGTCTGATGTTTCATTTTCACCTACAGAAGATCAGATACGTTAATCTCCCAAAAAACCGTGCACGGTTCCGTGTCCACATTCCCGAGATTATTTTCACTTTTGGTTTTGTTCCCTCTGGGGAAACTCTAGGACGTTGTTTTATTACAGGATTGGTGATCATTCTCCCCGAAGTGTCAGCCATTTTAGGTCATCTGCCTCATAAGGCTATGGCCAGAGCTTTGCAATATAGGTTCTACCTGTCCTTCTCCACCAAAATCACTCTCTAAGCAGATGAAATATTGGCTTCTGTAAACCAGTATTGTTTCATAACAGCCCAGGAGGAGGAAAGAGCACAAGTGTTGTAAAAACAAGAACATTTCCTCACTTCATCCACCCCACACCAGAGAATGCAGTGTATCTAAAGAAAGTTGGATTTTAGGGAACTTCACAAAACTGAGAACAAACAAACAGCAGTGTGGAAAGAACCAAATCAACAACAACAACAAAGTTATAAGTTTCTACAAATCTATGAGTTTTAATAAGTACACATGGGTGCTGGAGAGACAGCTCAGTGTTTAAGAGTACTCATGGCTGTTGTAGGAAACCTAGGTTCAGTTCTCAGCAACACACCTGATTGCTCACAGCCACCTACAGTCCCAGGGAATTCAAGGCCATCATCTGGCCTGCAGGGGAATCTGCACTCGTGGTACAAAACAGATACACACGCACACACAGAAAGAGAGAGAAAGAAAGGGAGAGGGAGGGAGGGAGAGAGAGAGAATTGGGGAGGAGAGGCAGAGAGGACTGGGAATGGTAAAATGGACAAATAAAAAATAGTGTAAGAGGAATTACTATAGCTTTGCCTTAAAATTAGAAATGTTTGTTCTACTAGGAAGCAGCCATATAAGTGAAAAGATGGCTTTTCATGTCTTTTATGGCTTTTTGTAAATGATTAATTAAATACTCTGAGTGTTTCATTAAAGTATGCATTCCTTTCAAATTAAAGCGTGCACAGACTTGTTATAAATGAATTCATTGGATGAATGAAAGAAGCATTTGCTTTCAAATGAATACTCTGGCAAATTTCATTCTTGACATTGATGAAATGGCCCAATATATATTTTAACAGTGCTATGAATAAATGGCAGGGCTAATTGGTTTCTTCCTTACTTTTTTTTTTTTTGCCTTGTTTAATGCATTTATAAGGGATCCAATGATGTCAAGTGTTTTACTCCATTAAAAAAAGCCGCTTGCTGATATGGGAAAGCAAAGGAACAAATGAGCTTCTTGTCTCTCCTATTCTGTGTCCTCACAGTTCATGGGACACTTTCAAGTTCCCACTATGTGCCAAGCATCTTGCTGGATACTGTACACAGCAGAAAAGAAAATAAACCATGTTTCTGCCCTCTGGCAGCTCAGAATGCCCTAGGAGAGACATGTGCACGAAATAACCTTAATGTAAGACAGACTCTGGTAAGTAAGTGCTAAAATAATAAAGGTACAAAGCACTCTGGGAGTAGAAGGCATGGAGGGATTAGGTCTGATCCAAGAGGGATCGAGAGAGACTTCGTGGAGGAGGAAGGACTGGAGAGAGGGCTGGGAATTCAACAGGAAACCCTGGGGAGGGGAGTAAAGGAAGGGCCTGTGTGGTCTCTGGCTGGGCTGGGCTTCACAGAGACTTGGGTGTTTCTCTGGGTAATGTTGAACCGTCACGTGAAAGAGACATGTCACACAGAAAATACACAGGTCGACTTAAAAGTGTGCTGAGAACACAGCTTTGTAACTTCAGAGAGAGAGAGAGCATATCAGGCCTGGAGTGAGGACAATGAAAGTGACAGGTATAATTAGACATTGGGAAGATAAGTTTTATTATTATTATTATTATTATTATTTTATCAATCTCCTCCTACCACCTTGACTGGTGGCCTTAAAAGAAACTTTGGGGCGATATTTACTCCTCATCATGATGGCTTCTATATTATTTTTTCCCTTACTCTCAGCCCTAAAATACACACTCTTTTGATACTAAGACGACAACCTTCTTAGTGTTCCATGAGAAGACTGATATCAGCTAATAACCCAAGCAATACCATCCTCTGTAGCTCTGCTGGCTCTCCTCTTGTGTGGAAACTGAGGCAGGGGTTGGTAGATCCTTGAGTGATCTTCTCAGTCTATCGTCATGCGAGTCTCTGCTTGGGTGACCTCCGTTCCTACCGCCATGAGTGAAGAAAATTCTATTCTCCTTGGCTACCAGTTAGAAGTTCCAAGATAGATAATGTTAAAGCTGGGAGATAGAGATGCTATGAATATCCTGTCCAACCATGACTGTAAACTGGAAACTGGAAGTGAGAGTCATCTTAACATGATACAGAATTAGGACAGTCTCGTGAGTTCCTAACTTCTAGATCCACTCCTTTCTGTGCCATGTTTTCTTTACTGTGCCATGTTTTCTTTATTATCAGCTCTCTCTCTCTCTCTCTCTCTCTCTCTCTCTCTCTGTCTTTCTCGCTCTTTCTCTGTGTATTTCTGGCTTAAAGCATTCATCAGGATCATAAGGAATCATGTATGCTAAGCCAGAGAAAGAAAATGCATAGCATCAAAACCCTCCCACTTGGAAAAACATTAGAATCCTGGGAATTTCTTGAAATACAAGAGAACCCAGCCCCAGGACCTGCAGTGTAAACACTGTGGCTAATTTGCTGAAGGGAGATGCCATTGGTGATTCTCCCTGCCTTGAGAGATGACAGGGCTCCTGGATGGAACAAAGCAGATCGCTGTAGCAGATTGCTAGCTGCAGCGGCGGACTGCAGAGAGTGGTCAGGAAAACACCAGACATGGTACTGAGACAGATCGTCTTTCTTAAAGAGGAGCTAAAAAAATAAAAAGGAATTAAAAAAAAAGAACTCAAAAGGAATTCCCCTCCCTTGGAGTTTGCCTTGAAGAGGGCATTCATTTCTCTGGCTCCGCTCCTACCCACAGACTGTTGGACATAACCAGGGAGCAAAGGGTGACAGCACTCCTGCATCACTCAGAAGCAGCTCTAAGAACAGTGGACAAGGATAGCCCAGAGAGCAAACCAAAGGCTTGATAGCACTTGAGCAATTGCATTAGACATGATTAACTTTCAACAGGCTCACTTTCTAGTCACTGGTGATTTCATAAGGCTTATTCATGTAACTAAAAATGATACCCTTCAGCACTTATGTTGTTGTTGTTATTATTATTATTAATCAAAGTAAAATGTGCTCATGCTTTTCTGAAGAATGTAGCTCTCTGACCTACAAGAGTTTATTGTTTCAACTAGGTTTGATCTGGGGCTTTTGCTTCTTTTCCTTTCCATTGATTTTAAGATTATTCTATTTATAAAACCAAGATAATTTATGCAGTATTTTAAAAATATGCTTTTAGGTTCTTTTTTCCCATTCATTAATAGAATGCTTCTACCCTACTTTCATTCCAGTCCTAAAGAAGAGCAGAAATCTAACGCTAGATCAGCAGGGAGTGACCCTGCCTTTCCACGTGCTCTGACTACTATGGGACACTCCAGATTGCCAGACTGCGGCGGCCCACCCTAGAGCGGAGGCGACGAGACTCAGACAGGACTCACTTCCTTTCTCGCTCTTTTCCAGGGCATGACTATTTTGTCTTCATAAGAACGGCATTTTAAATGACATTTCCTTTAGGAAGTAAGGCTCACTTTGGGCTTTTTAAGGGTACTTACCTTCAAGGAAAAAAAAATTAAGAACCACAAAATATGCTCCAAGCTGGTTTAGTGGAAGATAGAAGTTTCTTTCTATTTTGAATTCCAGATAGGAGAGGAACCACTGTGGTGAGCTCGAGTCGAAATGCCATGAGTCAGTTTTTTAAAGTATTCTAATTCTAGGTAACAAACAGCATCAATTCTCGGCTGGTGGCATTGCAATCTCTCTTTCTCTCTCTCTCTCTCTCTCTCTCTCTCTCTCTCTCTCTCTCTCTCTCTCTCTCTCTCTCTCTCTTTCTTCTTCTCCCTCCCCTGGGGATCTGAGCATAGACAGGTAGTAAGAATTTTATCTTGCTCAGTGGCTATGTTCAAGTTGGCTTCGTCTGTCTCATCCTGGGGTGAGTGACTGACGGGGGCTTGCCCAAAGGGACACAGAACCACAAGCAAGGCTCTTCTTGCACCCTATTGTCCAGAGCAAGTCACATGGTGAATTTGGGGTAGATACTTTGCCTGCCCTATGAAAAGATCCTGTAGACTTAAATGACAAGGAGTCTGTGTCTGGACTGAAAATCCTCCCTCACCCCACTACTGGGATCAAACCCAGGGTCTTATACATGCTAAGCAAGCCTTCTTTGTTCTATCTCTACTTTTCCAAGAGCTCCCCCATCAACTTTAGTTTTTATTTTAATTAAAATATAATTACATCACTTTCCCCCTTCCCTTTCTTCCCTCCAATTCTTTTCATGCCTTCCTCTCACACAATGTCTCTCAAATTGACAGCCTTTTCTCCCTCTGATTATTATTCTTACACATATCTGTTATGCTGCTACATACATATATATGTAACAATACATATATTACACACACACATACACAAACTATGCATAACTACACTGTGCTGAGTCTGGTTAGCGTTGCAGGGCTGTGTGTGATTTCAGGGCTGAGTACTTGGCGTTGGACAATGAGAGAGCTGAGACTAATTCCAAATCTGCTGCTGTAATGATTTAGAAAGGAAAGAAAACACCGCTTCATCTAGAATTAGTATACTACACAGCTTTTCCATCAAAATAAGAGAAAGGCTTTTTAAAAGCATATCTTCAGAGAAAGTTTCTATCTATCTATCTATCTATTTATTTATTTATTTATGGATTTTCCAATAAAGATATATTGTCTAGATAGTAAGTATGGGTGATAAAGAAAAACTATGTCAGAATGAGGCTGGGATCAGGCTGTAAAGTGACTAAATAAATAAAAATAAATAAATAAATGAAAAACAAAAAAGAATACTATGTCCACTATGCACCACTTCTTTTGTAACATTAGATTATTCAATCATTAGCAAGCTAGTTATATGCCAGGAACTAGTTATAACACACACACACACACACACACGAGAGACAGACAGAGAGAGAGATGCGACTGTTTTACTGAGAGAATTTTGCAGAGAACAAAGGTTATGCAGACTGAGCCAGAGAAGGAGAAGCAGCCAGGAGATCGGAGCAGATTGCTGGAGTTAGTCGGAGGCCAAGCAGTGTGATGCTGGGGCTGAGAGAGAAGGCAGGTTGAGTAAGTCAGCTGGGAGAGAAGTTTGAGCCAGAACTTCTGAGCTGAGCCAGCCACCCAGAGTTCAGAAAGAACCTGAAAGGGTGAGCTTATTCAGAGTGCGTGTCAGAGGCTGAAAACATTCTAGGCATAGGTTGAATTGTGTGGAGGCCAGAAGCTTCTTGGATTAGACTTAGGTTAGCAGAGGGAGACAGTAAACCTCCAAGATGACAATTGAAGCAGGCAAATAAAAGTCCCTTTTATACCTTTCCAACTGTGGTTTCTACTAAAGTTCTTCAATGCCTCTATGTCCCCTCCAACAGTTCCCCCCCACACTTCCACTTCTAGTTAGGAGGTAAAGCAGGTTAGTAGGGACAAGGGATGCAGATCTCTCTAACTACTTCCTGCTGGTTAGGGTTGTTGGATTCTTTGGGGGAGCAGTGTCAATCTCAGTTGTCCCCATTCCAGAAATCCAGTTAAACAGCAAACAGCAAATGGCAGCAGCAACCTCAAAACATTCTCTGGAGCCTTCCTCCCTAGGAGCCTCTTGAAGCAATGTGAAGCCAAGCCATGCCAAGCAAAGTGATGCAAAGCATCCACTCTCTGTCTGTGGGCTCTTATTTATACATTCTCAGAGTCCAAACAAGGATGTTTTCCAGTTGGCAAACACCATGCCCCTCACAGGAGCTAGTTTCCAGCTAGAAAACATCATGCCAAGCACGAGTCTGTTTTCAGCAGTGGGTAAAGCGTTTCCACATCCCATACTTGGGATTAAAATAAAAAAACACATTCTCATAATTAACACGGCTGAGTTTTTAAAGAAGCTCAAACTTCCACTACATGTTGCAGTGATGGGAGTTTACACTGCGACCCGCAGCTGAGCAATGTGCAGAGCGTAAGAGACCTTGGAACACTTGGTCCTAAATAGAATATCTCTAGATCCTTCCCCTGAAGGCCCAGAAGCTGTGCAGAAGGTGTGGAGGGGGGGAGGGAAGGTTGTTAAGAACTAGAGGGAATGGACGGTTGTAAGGAAATGGTGTCCTCCAGACAGAACAGGATTGTTGCACATATGAACCCGGGGCTGCGGCAGCATGCACAAGACCTGCCAGGTTCAAGGCAGAAGGGGTCCCAGCGCTGAGGAAGCAGGCACATGCTCCGAACCCCTCATCAAGAAGCCACACTTCAGGGCAGGCCCCATGACCGGAAGCAGTTGGCTAACACAAGTGACTTTAATGGTATTTGTGTAGACTTTTTTTTTTTTTTGTCTTATTCTGCTTTGCTTGGGTGTTTCTTGTCATATGGATCTTTTGCTTGTTTATTTTGATGTCCATTTTGTGGTGTGTGTATGTGTGTGCCTTGCTTCTGTTGTTTTTGTTTTGTTTCAGTTTGTTAGAGAAAGAGAGAGAATAAAGTTGGGTGTGGAGGGAGGTTTGGAGGATCGAGGAGGAGTTGGGAGAGGAGAAAAACATAAAAAAAATGTATGAATTTTTTTTTCAGTTAAAAATGACAAGAATTTGAGGGGTGAGAGGAATCTGGGAAGAGTTAGGGACAAGAGTGGAGGGGTGTATAGGATCAAAATACATTGTATGCACATATGAAATTCTCAAGCAATTAATAAAAATATTACACTAAAAGCATATTATTTGGTAAACTCATTAGAGATATGGCTTAAGAGCTTAAGCATCTTCCAAATGTCCTGAGTTCAATTCCCAGCAACCATATGGTTGCTCAGAGCCATCTATAATGAGATCTGATGTTCTTTTCTGGCCTTCAGGCATACATGCAGACAGAATACTGTATACATAATAAATAAATAAATCTTTAAAAAAAGAGCTTAAGCATTTTGAGAGTTTATGATTTGCTAATCAAAATTGAAAACTAAACTTTTAATTGTCGAATGTACATAGGCTTCACCTGTAACCATTTAGACTAGTGGTTCTCAACCTTCCTAATGCTGAGACCCTTTAAAACAGTTCTTTATGGTGACCCCTCCACCATAAAATTATTTTGTTGCTACTTCATAACTTGAGCTTTACTACTGAGTGTTGTCTTGGTTCCTAAGACCATCAGAAATATATGTCACATTGAGAACCAATGTCTTAAAGGTTCTGCCACATCCCAGGAATGCCAAGCTGGGGCCATGCCTTTTAGCACAAGTGTTTTAGGGAGCATCACAGATCCCCCAAAGAGCAAATAATGATGGAACACAGTCACAGAATCTCATCTTGTGACATCTCAGGTCCATCTCTCTTTCCACTGGGTCTATTAGGTGTTCGACTGAAGACATAAGAACCTATGTGGGAAGGCTTTAAAAGAAAAGAGAATAGAGAAAGAAAGCCAAGGACTAGCTCCAAGAATAGAAATGATCACATAATCCAGTGTCTGTGCAGGTCTGTGAGCAGTTAGGAGCCTGGGATCAACATGGATACTCTTCAGGTCACTGGGGTTGGAATCAGAGCATGGGAATGATTTTCATTTTGGGGGGGTTTCCTTTCTGGGGTGAGGGTGTCTGGCACAGCTTGAGCCGTGAGCCCTAATCTAGATGCCAGTGTAGAGTGAGCTGTTCCCCCCCCCCACTTCCATGATTCCAACGGACTGTTATCAGAATAAAGAGTAACAAAGCAGGCAAACACAACAGCTGTCTACTCCATTCCATGAAAGCATTAGAAGTGAGGTGTTTCATTTTAGAGGGTTATAATCTAGTTTGCAAGGAAATAAAAAGAGATCACTTATCACAATGGAGGAAATGTGCCATGACTGGGAAAATAAGGAGCCCCTTTCACCCCCATCTGCCAGCAAGAAGCCTAAAGTTTACTCCAGGACTTCCACTGTCTCTTCCAAAGGCCATTTTCAGACCTGTCTGAGATCTTCAGCAAACTGTCAGTGCTGGGGTAGTGGCCTCTGGCTTCACCAGGACACTGCTTGCCCCTGACTTCCGAATTTCTTCTTTTCTCACCACATTGCTGAATTTTACCACAACTTGGCCAGCACGTCTGTCTTATGTGGCAATACAAATAAACTTAATCAGAATCCCCAGGCAATTCACAGCCAGTTTTTCTGATGCGTGTGAGTTAAACTCTGTGTACGTGTGTGTGCACATGTTTGCACAGGTGTGTACAAGTATGTGTGTGTGTATGTTTGAGTACAGGTACGTGAATGTGTGTGTGTGTGTTTCAGGTGAGAGGAAAGGGGGACAAACAGGAAGGAGCAGAAAACTCAGGAGAGAATCGATCAGCAAAACAAGGGCAAAGAGGATATCCCTAGAGTGAAACACAGCTCTCCTCCAGGATGCATGGGGTTCAGGGCAGCTTGGTTAGCTGGAGCCTGACAATTTTGAACTGGTAATGATGAATCACAATGATGATTCACTTTTATGGCAGTGAATAGCTAATTGATTCATGTGCCATTTAATTCACTGACAAGCATTTGTTGTTTGCCTGCTTTTGTGATAAGCCTGAACGGGAGATAGGTGTTTCCTGGCCTTATGAAGTTGCCAGTGGTGGTCCAAGGCAGGTAGAGTTAGCAAGACTTGGAGGGCACTCCTGACATGGACAGTAAGTTGCTGCCAAAGGAAAAGGATGTGAGAGTGCCTGGGGTGAACTGGGGACCATGAGAAAGCTCTGTGGGTAAAGACACTTGTTGCCAAGCCTGGTAGTCTGTGCCTAAGACCAGGAGACCACATGCTGCAAGGACAGCACTGACTCAGAAAGTGATGCACATTCCCCCCTCCCCAGCTTAGACTGAGTCATAAAGAGCAGGGATTTAGTCCTCACGTTTCTGGAGGCTTGAAAGTGCCAGAAAGAGACATCAGGAGATTTGGTGTTGTAGGAACTGTGGGAACACAGCTTGGTTGTAGAACTCTTTTTATTTAATATGATGTTTTTGCTAATTCTTTGAGAATTTCATACACACACAGGATGTGTTTTAATCATTTTCAATCACACTATTCCCCAAAGTCCTCCCGATCCACACCCACCCCTTCCTAACCTCCCGCCTTCTTAAAAAACAACCCACTAAGAAGCCAGTTTGTCCTTCCATGTACTCAGGGGAGTGGTGGAACTCTTTTGGGGTAAGGGAGAGAGAGACAGAGACACAGAGAGGAAGAGAGGCAGAGACAGAGTGGCGTTTGGTAAGCTACGTTCTCATAATGGAGAAGTTAGCAGGTGCCATCAAGGCATTGTATAGGGCACTAGCCCTGGCAGAGAGTGGAGCCCATATGATCTAGTAGCTCCTGGAGACCCTATGTTTTAATAGTAACAAAATGGCAACTAGCTTCTCATATTTGTTGTGATGCGTTTAGACTATAGCAGTAGGTAAACAAGCAAGCAAACAAACAAAAACCCAGGTGACAAAAGAGAACTATAGGGAGTTATAGTCCAGAGCACTAAAATCTGGTAAAGAAGAGAAGAAAATGAGTGAGATTTTGGATTGCTTTCTAAGATTTCCATCAGTTCCAAGATGAGTTAGAAGATCTGTATTGTATTAGTCAGCTATTCTGTGCAACAAATATTCCTGAACAACTCCAGAGGCTTAAAGCAACCAACAGGTATTTGACATTTAGTTTCCGTCATCAACACGCGAATGCACACTACCTGCTGGACGCTGCTCTCGTAGTTATGTAATCTTGCAGCAGTTTCATGAGTGGATGCTTCCCACAGCCATGTAAATCACTGGAAAGGTTATATAGCTCCGGACAGTAGCTCTGCAATTTGCACTCCAAAAAAATGTGGATCCAGGTCCGTGCCCTCTTGTGATTTGCTGAGCTTTGTCTCTTTTCTTTTATCCTGTCCCCTCGCCCCCCTTTCTCTTCAGCAATTCTGTTAATGGAGATGAAGTTCTCATGCCAACATTCGTTAGAAGAGATTCTCAAGCATTTGTCCAAAATGAGGTACTGTGCTAAGCACTTAGTATTAATTGATGGGAGAAAACAGACACAGTCTCTGTCTCCCCTGTGTGTGCCTTGTAGTGGGAGCAGCAGACTTAAACAAGGTAATAAGTCTATTTACTTAAAACCGCTGAGCTGCTAAGTAATGAATGACATAGCTAACTATTACAGGAAATGTTGAGACAGAAACCAACAGGACTCTTTAATAGAAACGTTCAGGAGGGCCCTCTTCAGGCTAGTACCGGCACTGCAATCCACCTCTTAATTTAATGCCTAAACAAGGGAACAAACAACCTTAAGATAAAGCCAGATTCACTCCATCTAAACACGTGAGAAATGAGGCATTCTTTGATCCTTGCCTTTGCACAAACCCTTCCAAAACTGAGAACACACAAAAAGAGTTAATTATATAGAAATAAAGACAGAGAATGACTGGGGAAAAGGGGGAGGGAGAGAAAGGAGAGAAGAAAGGAGAGTAGAGGAGAAAAGGTAAATGGCAAGGAGGGGAGGAAAAGAGGGGAGGGGAAGAGGAGGGGACAAGGAGAAGGGAGGAGAGCAGAGAGGAGGGCATTGTACGTCAAAGGGTGGATAGATTTTTGCAAGATAAAAAGCTGAAGTCACAGTATCAACACTGCCCACCCCCGACCCTCCTACCAAAAAGCCCTCAGCAATTGCAGGCTCTTAGTCTCTGAAAAGCAGGAGTGGAAGTGTGTGGAGAAGTCAGGAGGTGAATCTGAGAGTCGGCTTAGAGACCCACAGAAACCTAAATTTTTGCTTCCAGCTCTCCAGGCAACTGCTCACCCTGCCAGGATTCCTGGGTGGTACTGTTTTCCACTTCCGGGCTGCCTGGTTCAGAGGAGGTGGAAGTGCAAGGAGACAGGGATTGGGACACAACCATCCTGAGAAATACAATTCCAACATTCAGAGAAGGGGAGAGGAGCAGCTGGGTGGATGGGTGAAGGCCAGAGGAGGCCTGGGGGGTGGGGTGGGCTTTCTTTGAAAGGCAGCCATGAAAGCGGTTCAAGCCATGGGAAACATTATCTTACTTAGATTTAAAAAGCTACTCTGGATGTATGAAGAATAGATTGTCACAGATTTAGTTGGGTCTTCTCGTGGAAAAAATATATATATATATATATATATATATATATATATATATATATATATAT
>CM053766.1:53255158-53276756 GCA_028658305.1 Pachyuromys duprasi
TATTTCCTTTGGCCAGAAGTGATGTCTCCCTTTCCTGAACTTTCATCTCACCTTATTCCTCTCTGTTATACTATTTACTCATTTGTTACCTTGACCAGAAGGCCTTCTGCTCCCGTCTTATCTCTGGTGAGAGACGGTGAAAGCGGGCCCCTGAGTGCTGGAAGCTTCTAATGTGTCTGCGACAGGCTAAGTGTTCCACCCGTGTTCTTAAAACGGATGGGTGGGTGAAGTCTCCTCAAGTTATAAATTAAGTACTCAGTGCCTGAATATGCACGCTTAGATTTAACTGCTTTAATTAAGTGTCTTAACAGTGCCGTCCAGAAAACCGGCAGCCAGACTGTCGGCTGTGGGCTAATTCTGATATTTCTGGACTCATCTCAGGCACACTTGGCACCCACGCGTAGACACTCGGGCCAAGTTGAGGACTTCGCTGGAGATGAGGTTATGCACTGTGTTTTGGCTCCCGGTGAAGAGACAAGCGTCAGGCTGTGGGTCAGCAGTGATCTAAGATCCCTGCAGCAGGCCTCCAGCGCCCGAAGATGAAGGTGACTCACGGCGTCTGGGATCGCCCTTCGCCGCTCACAGATCTGGGTTTGAGGGCTGCGGAGGTCTGGATGAGGTTCCGTCTAACTCAGAAGGGTACAGATTGTTTTTGCTGCGAAGTGACACATGTCAGGGTTGTGAAACAGTGGAAAACTGGCAGGAATAGGCCCGGGCCGCCCTGCTGCCTCGGCTCCTGGCTTTTCGCTCTCTTCTCCATCGTTCCAAGGAAGCCACTGTGCTTCCACAGCCCCGGCTGCCACTCCATAAGGGTTATCTATTGCGGGGAAGGCGGATGGAAGCCACAGGTACTAACTTCAAGCCACCTTGTTGTATTATTTGTTCATGGTTCCGTTATCCGGGTGGGACCCTGCAGGGCAATGCTCAGATGGCCTTGTCTTTATCCAAAGCTTCCTCCAAGGCTGACTTCCAGCCAAGACACAGTGGCTTTACTTAGCTGTGTGTCGCCTCAGCTGGGACTACCGTGTCTGACGGGTTTCCCCTACTCCTCTCTTAGTTTTTTATCACACATCTATTCCAGTGTCCTAAGAGGAGAAAAAACAAAAGTGCTATGCTTCTTAAAGCTCCTTTCTAGAACTTCCACAGTGTCACACTGCCTGCACTCTGTTAGTGGCAGTAAGCATGCACCAGCCCAGATCCAGCAACAGCGAACCAACTCTACTTCTTCATGGAAGGAATGGCAAAGAGTTTCTAGCCTTGTCCTCTTCAATTAGCCATGACACTCCTGCATCCTCACTGGATAATCCCCTGCCTCAGGAAAGCCACTCATCTGGGGTCTGTCTGCTCATCTGCTGCCTCTAATTCTCCAACATAAGCAGTCAACTTCTTTCCATGCACTTCTTCGATTTCAAATAATTGTTTGTGGCCTCTACTGACCCCTGGTTTAACTACCATCTGACTTCTACTGGCAAAAAAAAAAAAAGTAATGTGTAGGAAAGAGTTAACTGTGCGGGTGGAGGGAGACTTCTCTGAAGGTCATTGCTGCTGTTCTTGCAAAACTTACTTGCAAGGTTGAGCCTTGGCTGGTATCTGGGACAATTGGGTTTGAGGAGGAATCAGGGTCTTCAGGGCAACAGAACCAGGAGGATGACCACATATACAGAAGATGCTTCCTCCTCCTCCTCCTCTTCTTCATAAGAAACCAAATAACAGGATTGCAACCCCCAAATCTACAGAGTGATCAGGCAGGCTAGACTCAGAACAGCCGTGTGGTTCAAACCAAGCACCCGGTTTCATAGTACCAAAAGGAATAAAGAAAGGAGTCTCCAGTCTGGAATTTCATTACATGCCTGGCACGGCCTGTGTGAAAGGGCCCCAGTCAAACACCTAGACACGGAATCTCTGGGGAATCCTCCCTGATAACCCCCCTTTCCTTCTTGTTGTTGTAACCTATTGCCAGAGAAATGGACCCATCTTGAGGGAGGCCAGTAGGAAAGCGCCCCTGGAAGTTTGGTCTCATTTTCTGCACAGTTTGCTCCATGTACCTTTTCCCTTTGCTGATTTTTGTTTTGTATTTTTGTTGTCTAAAGACTGTTGGCCACAGCTGGGACTATCCGAAGGGTTGCACAAGTCCTCCTAGCACAAGTAGGGAATGGAAAATTGTTATCAGCACAGGTTATCACCAATTGTTAAGGCAATTGACACAAGAATATCATATCTCATATACTTGAAATCTTACCTGCAGACAGAGCTCTGCCTTAGGTATGTAGCTCTGTCTTGTTGATCAGGGTCAGCACCACATTCAAAGGGTATCCTTGGAACATAAATGGGGACTGACATTTGAGAGGGTAGAGATGTTTGAATAAGGAGAGTGGAAATTAGAGGCAGTGGAGCCTAATGGTGGAGAGCGGCTTAGATTTCAGACATGTGGTTGAGTTTGAATTTTGATTATTCTGGTTGTAACTCCACACAAACTTCAATTTCCAAACTTATAAGATAGTTGGGTAATACCCCTAAATGATATCTGTTAATTGATTACCTTATCCTAGGGACTTCCTGTATTAACTCACAACAGTTCTATCAGGTAAGCATTATTTTAACTTTTGTTGCAAGTTCAGGAACACAAATCGTGGTGGTGGAGGGAGTTGTGCTAATACCCACAACATCAGGGTATTGGGGAAATTAAAAGTGCTCACACAGTAGCTTGGGGACCTACTAGAGTATCAGAAACATTTGAAGAAGAAAAATGGTTATGTTTAAAGACAGAGGAAGAAAGGAGGAGATAGAAACACGGCTACTGCATGCACAAAGTCCAGAGATGGTCCAGAGCAAAGTGCATTCTGTAAACAATATGTGAGTAGCTGGATGCGTGGCCAAATTCTCCTACATCCTTGACGCTGGGCTAGGAACTTCAGTGCACTGCATAGGGAAAGGGTGTTGAAGGCAATAGGAACTGTGAGCTTGGGATGGAGGTTAAAGGATCCTGACCACTATTTTAAAGCTTATGCTCTGGGGTTGTGATTCTCAAGAGTCTTAGGAACCCTGGTTAATGTTAAGACAACATGAAATGGCCCCGGTGGCCCTAATACCTGATGGCCAGGATGAAAGACTGAGAAAAAAAATAAGAAGGGGGGATTTTAAAATAGAACACCAGATTAAGAAATAAACACTGTCTTTTTCTGTGAATGAGAAAAAGAACATTATTACTTGCTAGAGGCTGGAGAATTACTGCATTAGGCAATAGAGAAAAGATGGATGGTTGGAAAAATAAATCTTGTTTGCACTAGCAGTGGTTATATAAATTCACACAGACCAGGAATGTAGAAAGAAACTCTTTTGTCTCTCTATAAATGGTCAGGACACTCATAGCCAAATTAGGAGTACCATTCACAGTCAGTAGTATTCTTGGCTTTAAAAATCTGAGCCCGATATGCAAATTTGGACCAAATTTTAACCTCTCAAGGCTTAATTTCCTAATATGTAAAAAGAGACAGAAACAAGCCTGATTTGCCTTACTTCTTGTGTGAGTTAAAAGAGATTTCATCTGGTTCTCACACATGATTTATCAATCAGTACAAATTCTCCATTTCTATGTGCTATCCAGAAGAGCTCTAAAACTCTCGGCTGAAGCCCTATTGTTATATCTTAAAAAAACAAAAACAAAAACAAACAAACAATGAAGAGTCACTTTGGCGATTCATGAATTGGATTTGGTACCTCATTGGGAAATGGCAGCCTTGTTTAGGGACGATATAATGAAAATACCACTGACCTGATGACTTGTCTCAAAATAACTTGTCTCAAAAATGTAAGTTTTTAACATGCTATTTACGTAGACTTGGGAGGACCCCATGTTCCATGAATCCTTCTACAGGACCCAGAGCTGTGTCCTTCTTAACACCAGGAGTAGTTTTTGTCATGTTTTCTTTCTTCCTGATCATAAGCTTTGTCTATTTCCCCATTGTTCCCCTAGAACCTAGTGCTATACCAACTCCTTCAAGACACACAAGAAATATTTGTGGGGAGATGAAAGAGGGAGGGAGGAGGAAGAGACCCAATGCACCCCTTGGCTCTGAAGTCAACACTTTCTAAAGGCTTAAAGTCTGGAGTAACTCATGTTTCCTGTTTTTTCTCTTAGTCATAGGCTTTGTAGGTCAAGTCACGAGGAAGTGTGCAGGCAATGAATGAATATTCACAAAACCACATTAATATACTATTTAAATTTGTTGTATATGTGTGGGCACCTGTAAAGGCCAGAGGTCAACATCAGGTGTCTTCTTCAATCATGCTTCAGGCTATGTTTGTAAGACAGGGTCAAAGCTGAATATAATGGCTCAGGGCTCAGCAATTATACCCTGGATTGACTGCCAGCAAGGGAAAGGGTCTTCCTATCTCTGTCTCCCAGTACTGAGATTACAGGCGCGTGCCATAGTATCTGGCTTTTAAAAGTTGGGTATTTTCTGTATGTGTATGTCTGTGTGTGTGTGTGTGTGTATGTCTGTGTGTGTGTGTGTGTGTATCTGTGCTTGTGTCAAAGCCTGAAGTTAACTGTGAATATCTTCTTCAATAGCTCTCCTTTTATTTTGTCTCTCATGAACCCTGATCTCACCAATCCTGCCTAGTTTAGCCAGCTTACTCCAGTGACTACCATCTCCTATACATCTGCCTGGCTATGATAGGCATCCTGGGGATCACATCAAGTGTTTGCTGGTGTGGCAAACAATTTATCCACGGAGTCATCTGCTCAGCCCCAGCACAGACTTTGTCTGTTGGTTCCGGTGACCAGACTCGTGTTCTCATGCTTTTACAGCAAGTACCAACTATGCCATTGCCAGTTAAATTTCTATTAAATGCCACCTGGTGCCCAGTGTTGTGTTCACTGATGTTTCTGCATTAATCCATTTAGCTATCATAATAAGGCTGTGAGGGAATTCTTGATTAGCAGATGATGAATGTGGGAGTCAATTGTTCTTTAGAGTTTTATCATTTGGCTCCTGGGCATTGGAAGTGGGGTTTGAGGCAAAGCCTTTGTGGGCTGTCACTGCTATAAGCATATGTCTGTGGAACTCATTCGAAAAGAACTGTCCAATGCTATCTCTGTAACCCCAAGTGGATCAGGGTGGAGCGGACTCTTGTGGGCCAGCTAAGGACAGCCACACCTGTCTGAGGTTGAGTCAGGCTGCTGGGGCAGCCCTCTAGGACCCACACACGGCAGGTAGCTTCCAAGAGTCTGATGACCATGGAGGTCAGAACCGAATGTGTCTGTGGCAATCATGAATGACCATCAGCAGTGAGACAGGTTTGTCCTCACACAAGACCAAAAGAAATGCAAACTTGACAGAGCAAATAAGCTGAGTGCAAGGCTGAGGAAGGTGGAGGAGCTGATGTGGCAGAGGAAGACATGAGGGCCACTGCTGGAAATCTTAGAAAGTGAAACGAAGGCATCTTGGGTCCAAAGATGAAAGAAAATGCATCAAGAACACAGTATAGCTGACTTTTTTCTTTACACCAGCAATATTATTTCTATAATCACAAATGCCCTATTCTGTCTGTCCCCCACAGCCAAATGTACATGAATTAGTACACACACAGGCCATAAGTACACACACACACACACACCACACACCTGGACACACACATGTATAGAGATATGCAAACACAGACAGACACAGACACACACACATACACTGCTGCTAACCCCATGTTGTTGGCTCCTGATTTTCATACAAACATCTTTGGAAAACAAGGTTGAAATGTCTGAATGTAGCACTGAATTGACAGTGTTTATGTTTCTCTCTCCTTCATCTTAAGAGCAAGAACACGTATTCCATTTCTTTTTGTTATCCCCCTCACAGCACCTATTGCTAGATACCATATGCTCTGCACGTACTTGGCACTCAATAAATGCTTGCCGAATGGTCGACTTTTCTCGTCTCCCCCCACCCTTTCCTCCCGACCCCTACAGCATTACTTTAAAAATCTGCTGC
Organism: Pachyuromys duprasi; assembly: GCA_028658305.1. NCBI lineage: Eukaryota > Metazoa > Chordata > Mammalia > Rodentia > Muridae > Pachyuromys > Pachyuromys duprasi. The sequence continues at coordinate 53,261,146 of CM053766.1, forward strand.
AGAACTGTTGGGCGAAGTTTAAGATCCATTTTGACAAATAACCCTTATGGGTGTTTAAAGCCAAAAGATCGAATATTTAAAGCAGAAATATGAGCTGTGACTTCATGGGTGTTCTGTGAAGAGATGCATAAAGCTGTACAAATAGATAGCCTTTCAGACAGGACATAACAGACCCAGCTTTGTACATTTGCAAATATACAGAGGGGAAGAGCCCGAACTTTGCTTTGAACCCAACATTTCCTCCTGAAATCAGCTTAAAGGGAAGAGTGGAGGTAGTTAAAGCTGCTACAGATTTAAAAGCTGATCTTACAAATGCTTTTGGCTTTAAAAGCTGATGTCACCGATTCATAATATAAGAGGTGACATTAAACCTACCCCCACCCCTCATTACTACCACTCTCGGGCAGGAAAATATAGGCAAAGCCAACACTGGATCCCATGGATGCAGTAGGAACGAACTGATGGCTATAAAAGAGGTCTTGTAGACTTCAGGCCATGAGATCCTGGTGCTGGGAAGTCTTAGACAGCACAAAGATGGAGGAACCTAGCAGAACAGGAATTACACAAGGCTCTGTTGGATGGCTTGATGGTGGCTCAGGGCTTAGAATAGTTTGAAGAGGGAACTAGAATCCCAAGAGAATCGGAAACGGAAGGGCCCCAAAAGATCTTCTATAGAGCCTATTTCCCCAGATGTCCTGGGGCAACCACCACCTCTTGTTTTCCTGAAGCAGCAAACAAGAGAAGGGGGCATGCGCTATGTTGTTGGTCCTTACCCATGCTTTAAACAAGAACTTGGCCTTGCTAGTCACTGTTTGCACTTTAAGTACAACTCAGTAATAGGGAGTTGCCCCAGTGGGTGGGTGAAGAGGGTACCTGGAGACAGGAATTTGTAAGATATTTAGGCTCAAATATATTGAACTATCGAGCAAGAGAAACTAAACTGGCCATAAGGAGTTAGAGGCTGTGTGTCTAAAATTAGAAGCATGCCTTTTTTTCCTACTTATTCCTCACTTTCTATTTTCTGTAGATTCAAAGTAGATCGGTGACTCTTGAATTTTGTAGAAGCGATACTTGCATGAGGTAATTGGCAAGAAAACAGAAGTTCAGATAAGCACACAGTATTTTGGCTTCTCTTTTCAAATGGGTTTTAAAAACGCCTACAGGATAGAGAGCGTCATTACTGATGTATTACTGAAGAATAAATGGGAGCTCAGAGACTCTTGTTTTCATTTACATAGCAGCTATTCTTTAGGGCCCAATTGTGTATCAGGCACTGGAAATATGAAGACAAAACAAACATAGTCATGATCTCTTGGAGTTTATTACCTACTACACTAAAAAATGATAAAGAAAACACGGGCAGTAACATACCACGAATGTGTTGCTGGGCACTGGTAACACATAGTTCTAACAATGGTAAAAAGGAGAGCATTGCCTACCTCTGAATGATCTTCTTAAGGTAGGAAATGCCCCTCCCTAGTCCTCCTGAGGCACTGATAAGCTCCATTTCAGTCTCTAAATCTATGAGATAGATTTTTAGAAATTACACATATAAGTTAGATAATGTGTTTTTTGCCTCTCTATGCCTGGCTTGTTTCACACAGCATAATGTTCTCTCCATTCATTCCTGTCTTCACAAATGACAGGATTTCCTTTTCTTTTGGGAGCTGAATAATGTTCCTTTGTTGTGTACATAAGGAGTTTCTTTATCCATTCATCTATTGGTGGACACATAGGGTATTTCCATAATTCTCACTTATGAATAATACTATAGTGAATGCAGGAATGCAGATATCTCTTTACATACACTAGTTTCATTTTCTTTGGATATATACCCAGGAGTGAGAACACTGGAGCATATGGTAATTCTATTCTTGGTTTTAGGGAATGTCTACAGTCTTTCTGTCTTTTTTCTTTCTTTCTTTCTTTCTTTCTTTCTTTCTTTCTTTCTTTCTTTCTTTCTTTCTTTCTTTCTTCCTTCCTTCCTTCCTTCCTTCCTTCCTTCCTTCTTTCCTTCCTTCCTCTTTCTTTCTTTCTTTCTTCTTTCTCTTTTTTCTTTTCTTTTTCTTTTTTGAGAATGGGTTTCTGGCTGTCCTGGAACTTGCTCTATAGACCAGCCTTGAACTCAGAGATGCTCCTGCCTCTGCCTCCTGAGTGCTATACAATTTACAATTTACATTCCCGCCAAGAGTGTGCACCCCTTAGCTTTCCCCTACCTCCTTTCTTCATTTGTTATATTTGGTTCTATTTATAACAGCTATTCTAAGTGCAAGTTCCAATCTCCCACCCTCATATCTCCACCATTAGTCCAGATCATCACATCTAGATCCTGGACTGAAAAATCCAAAAGCAAGAAAACACTTATAGGATGGGGTAACAATTCAAGCGGTTGCAATATTTGACACACATAAATTAAACAGCATATTCCAGTACTGAAAACAAAGTCTAATGCATTTGAGAAGTAAAGAAAGCTAAAATTCATGTCTTCACTTCAACCTTGTTTGAGGACAAGGCTTTCTAGAGTCTCAGGAATGAGGTAGCAAGAGAGGACCCAAAGCACATTTTAGGGGCTACTTGTTCCTCTAACTTAGTTCTGATTCTACATAGAAATAAATTCAGACTGTGGAATGAGTTTAGACTTATAGGAATTTATATCCATGATTTTTGTGATGGTCTCAAATAACCCAAATTGCCCTCAGAGGACTTAGCTGGACATTTCAAGACACATGTGTGTTATTCTTGGAACATCTACATACTACTCGAGCTTTCTCCTTCTCTGATAAAAAAAAACGCCCAAATCTGCACCTCTGCTTATAATACTCAGGCAAAATCCTCCTGCCTGTAAGTTGTCAGGGCTGTTGACATTGAGGGAAACACGAAGAATTGGCAAAAGCAGCTTGATTCTTCCATTTAAATAATATCCTCAGGTGTGATCTAAGCTTGAAAAACAAGTTCATTATATTTTCATTCTTGAGACAATATGCCAAGCCTTAACTATAACTGCAAATCAGATGTTTGAGAGAAAAATATACCCTGTAATGGAGATGATTTAGCAAGGTTGGGAATAAATGAATATATTCTAAAATTTTGGAGGAAAATCTTTGTTCTTTCTTTTATCTATTTTGCCTAATACAACCCTTCTTTCCCTATTTTCATACTATTCCTCATTTTCTTATTGCCTTAAAGTGCTTTGTTCTGTTTTAAAAATATTACAATTCAAAAATAAAGCTAGGAGAATTCAACTAAAACAAATAATAATCAAAGCCATTCATGGTTCGTGTGCCCAGACTAAGCTGTATTTATGAAACAGATGGTTTTTTTTTCTAGGAGACCAGTGTGTAAATTAAGTTGCACCAAGGCAAGTCAAATTATTCCCTGGCCATTTGTAGAATGTGATGTTTTATGTGACTTTCTACCCTCTTATTCAATAAAACAATATGTACTTGTATAGCGGCCAGACGGAGTGGTGATTCACACACATCTAGAAGATGCCAAGTACGGGCCCTCTGCAGGAAGCACACTCACCCTGTGTAATGAGACCCCTTTGGATTTCCTGAAGTGACTCAACTTCAAACTGAGTACAGCACTGACCTGAATATTCATGTGCTCACAAGACCGGATGCACTCCTGTACCCTCTGCCTCTTCAGAATTCCCACTCATCAGAAGCTCAAAGGCCCCTCCTTGTTAGGTTTAAGTCGGGCATAGTCACTCACAGAACTGATTAAAGACTTTGGCTTGTTCCTTGTGACTAGAGAACAGTCAAGCATTCTGGACATAGCTAGCTGTGGTTTTGAGGCAGACCTCCTACTGATCTTTTCTCCTAAGTTATGCAGCGTTATGGACTGGATGTAAAATGTCTCCCAGGAACTCATGTGTCTGAACATGAGTGCTGGTGGGTTAAGGGACCTTTGGGCTATGATCTAAGCTAGCAGAAGGGACCTGCTGATGCCTTGTAGCTAGCATCCACTTCTGGTTCTTGTCCGTGCTCTCTGCGATCAGATCCCCAAGATGTGAGGCTCTCCTGCTTTATGTTCTGCTGCTACGTGTGAGGCTGCCCCAGCCACCAGGCATCTGTCCATCACAAACTGTATCCTCTGAACCGTGAGTCAAAATAAGGCCTTCCTCCGTTGAGTGGTATGTACCAGGTACTCAGTCAGAGCAGTGAGAAAAGTAGCTAAACATCTTCCTTTGAGAGTTGGTTTTGCAGTGCTGGGGATTAAACCCAGAATTTCCACAATGCTGTGCTCATAGTCCACCACCATGAGCTCCACTCCCAGAGCACCATTGGAATTTTAACAGCAGCAACTAAACAAGGTACTTTAAACCAGGTTCATCAACCAAGTCGTTGAAATTGTAGGTCCTGGTCTCTCCATGAAAAGAAACTGATGAAAATGCACAGTGTGCCAGAGATGGTAGTGTATACCTGTAATCTCAGCACGTGGAAGGTGGAGCCAGGATTCCCAGCTTAAGAGCAGCCTAGGCAGCATGACAAGACAATCTGCATTATGCAGTAGATATCTGACCACCAGAGATCAATGCTTTTAACCTCAGTCAGAGACACACAGAATTGATGTGGCCAGCCCTACAGAGCCACCGGGTGTGTGTGGGTTTCCCAAGAAAGCACGGATTCAATTGCAAATTCAAGAACACTCCTAAAAATATAAGCATTACTACTTAAAGAAACACAGCTACATTATTCTTTGAAAATAGTAACCAAAACCACTGTTCTTGGAATATAACTGAAATTATAGGTTCTGGGTGGAATGGGAAAGAGGGAAGCAGCTACCAGAGTTGTACTGGGCCTGGCCACTGAAGAAAAAGAAAACTGAAGATAAGATAAAGTATCCACCCTGAACAAACACAAGAGGTAAACAACTACCAGAGAATAGGAACTCACTATTCAGTACACTTAGGTGTTTTAAATCACAGCATCTGGAAAATTGAGATTTGAACCTAAAATATATGCATCAACAGAGAGATTAAGGTCCATCCTCACTAAACTTTGGGGAGGACACAGCACAGGCTACTCTAGCTCTGGCTCTTGCTTTAATCGGAGAGTTCCAGGCCAGTGAGAGACTTTGTCTCAAATAAGAGTGCTTGAAGATTGTGTTTAAGAGCTTACATCTTAGGTGCTCTCTCTCTCTCTCTCTCATACACACACACACACACTCAGGGATTTGCAGGTATATGTTTTGATAGGTTCAATTTGAAGGCCTCTGTCAACATTCTGATGGTAAAATAAAATTTTAAGCTTTCTTTTTGTTTAGAATAAATAGCATGAGTAATTTTTGTAACAATGAATGAAATACTGTGTATTTGGAAGATTCCCCCTTTTGCAATAAATATAATGATGTCAGTGTAAGAAGCCCCTGCACTCTCCAGGGCAGGGAACCTGGAACCTGGTAGGTTTCAAGCCCCAGTCCTTTCTCCTGGGGTTGGAATGAGAGGCTGCTCCCTACCGGTTTAATAATCCTTCCTGATGATTCTGATGGAGTTAAAGCTGCACAGTTCCTGTTTAAGAACTGTCGGAGTCATTGGGGTCATTAGCTCTGACAAGCTCTGAAGTACAGCGGAGGAAAAAACTCAATCAAACAAAAGGTTAGTGTGTTATTAACCAGAAACAGAACTGTCAAAGCCCATCTCAGAAGTGCTTTGTAATGAATGGACTTACAGGTTTATCATGGAGGAGATAAATTGGTATTTTATGGCTACTGGCACCTCTTTAAGATAATTGACAAGCTGGTTAATTCTGAATCGCTATCTCCCCTGTGAAGGCAACTAGAATAGCCTTTCTTTTAACAGCAGTGGCCGGGGGAATGGGCTAAATTGAGTGTTCATTTTGAAAAGGTCCTTCTTATGAGAGAAGATAGAATCACACTCCACATTCCTGTCACACCTGTTACAAAAGGTGTGACTCTCCTTTCAAAAGGTTGTTGGGTAAAACATACTCACACACCTTCTACAAGGAAGCTGCTTCCTCCACGAGAACTGGGGGAATAAAGCATGAGGGGCATGCTCTGAAGAGAACTGAAAGCACTGTCTGGACCACCATAGCCATCTCTATGTCAAGCCAAACTAATCTCAGGGCTTTCTAGTTACGTAACCCAAGAAATTACCTTTTGGCTTGAGTTGGTATGAGTTGCCTTTCTGTCTCTTGAGACCAAGGAACTTTGAGGAATACAGTCTCTAAATAATTCATACCTCTGTGTGGATCCCAGATGTCCTAGTAAGCACCTTCTGAGAAGACATGAAGAAGACCATTGCTGGGCTGGGAGTCAAGGGCTCTGAAACAAAGTCTGGGTACTATGCAGTGAGCTAACCTTAAGCAAATTGTTAGTATTGTGAGCCTTGCCTTATTTAAATGTCACAGAGGAGACGGCGGAGGCCCACTTAAGAAAGGAATATGCGGCTGGCACAGTGGTGCACACCTATGATTCCAGCACTTGGGGAGACAGAGGCAGGTGGGTCTATGTGAGTTCAAGGCCAGCCTGGTTCTACAAAGTGAGTCCAGAACACAGAGAAGCCTTGTCTTGGAAAAAAATAAACCTTATCTAAAATTTAAAGTTAAATATAAATGTTTAAGGCAAGTGCCAAGACTTATATTCTCCATCTCCTGAATTAAAATATGTCTTCAAAAGAATGTAGAAACAGCCACAGGACATTATTTAGAGACATATCAACTATCTTCCCCTTGCTTTAATTTCTTAAGTATTTTGATAACATTTAGATAAATACTTTGAAAATAAAAAGTTTGAATATTTTTGTTTGTTTGAAGGGAGATGTCTTGGTCGCTGTTCTATTGTGTGAAGAGACACCATGAGTAAGGCGATTTTTGTGAAAGACAGCGTTTAAGTGGGGGCTTGTTCATGGTTTCAGAGGTTTAGTCTATCATCATCACCATTGGGAGCATGGTGGCATGCAGGCAGGCACTACAGCAGTAGTTGAGAGCTACATTCTGATTCTTAGGTGAGAGAGGGAGAGGAAAAGGGAGAGAGAGAGAGAAACTGGGCCTAACACAGGCTTTTGAAACCTCAGAGCCTACCTTCAGTGACACACTTCCTCCAACAAGGCCACACCAACCACCACAAGGCCATGCTAATCCCCACAAGGCCATGCTAACCCCCATAAGGTCACACTAACCCCCACAAGACCATACTAACCTCCACAAGGCCTCTAGAGTGAGTCTCAGTGACAGAGCTTATTTTTAGTATGCATGAGCCCTGGATTCAATATTGGGCACAGATATCGAATCAATAAATTCAACAAAGGGAAATTTGGCTGGGTTTCTTTTGTTTGTTTGCTTTCATTTTGTTTTTACTTGTGTGACACCACCATGGAAACTCAAACACTTCAGAACATCTTTAGGTCAAAGATTCTAACTGAAAGTATAATTACTTGGACTCTAATCCCAAATTCCCAAATTCTCTAGCAAAACTAAATACAAGTGTATCTACTCTACAGTAAACCCCTGATATAGTGAATCACAATTTAATTTTAAGATTATGATTACATCATTTTTCCCTTTCCTCCCTCCAAAATCTCCCACTACCCTTCCATATTCTCTTTCAAATGCATGGCCTCTTCTTTTTCGTTAATTGTTACAGATATCAATATCATCTACTTCTATATCTATAGAAAACCTGCTTGGTTACTTGTAAGTATGTTTTCAGAGATGATCATTTGGTATTGGATAAAGAATTGGTGTGCTCTTTCCAGGAGGGAGACGATTTCTCCTGCTCTCAGCATTCCCGGGTAGTCCTTTGTGTAGGGTTGAGGCCTGGTATTCCCAACCAGTTCAGCATGTCTTTGTTTATCTCATATTTATGCAGTCATGCTGGTGAGGGTTTATATGTGCAGCGTCTGACTTTATTAAAGGATGTAACTGCCTAGCAAACACCTTGGTCCCCTGCCCCTTAAATCCTCTTGCCCCTGGGATCTTCTACAAAGTTCCCTGAGCCCTAGACCCAGGAGTGTTTGCTTGTTTTGTAGGTTCATCCCTTGGGACAGGGCCCCACAGCTCTGCATTTGGATTGGTTGTGGTTTGTAGTGATAGTCTTCATCTGTTACAAAAAGAAGTTTTCTCGATGAGGGGTGAGGACTACACTTTTCTCTGGGCATAAGGACAAATTTGAGAGTGTAGTTAGATATATATATGTGTGTGTGTGTGTGTGTTTGTATATAGACTTACATGTATTATAGATTCTTTTAAGCAGATAGTTTATGTACAATTCCTAGTGGCTTTTTCAGATAAGATTACTGTTTTTACCCTTCTCTCTCCTTCTGTGTTTTATCTCCATTTTTTCCTCTCTAATTATTGTCACTGAATAATTGAGTGAACATATAGGCCTCCAGGCTACCTATCACCTTTTCATCTTGCTCTTGTTTTATGAACAAAATCAACAAGTATGGGTTAATTTTACAACTTTGTAGGTAGATTTCAATCAAAATTTCTTGCTATAGATTCAAATCAATAGTAAGTATTTTGTGATTCTCTCTTCTTCTCACCTTCCCTCCCTCATTTCTAATCCTCCTTATCTGCAATCAAGGGGGAAAAAGTTCATTTATAGGAAAAAGAAATCCACTCGGAACAAAGATGCCAGCTTTTCTCTGTGTGTCTGCCGGGGCATCCCTGGAGTGTGGGAGCAGTTTCTGGGAGGTCCACAGGCTAGGTCAGCCAAGGGCCTTCTCTTTCCATTCATCCCCAATTTGACTCCGAATTCAGCTGAATACAGTTAAAGGATTTATTGCCATCATTTTGTTCCTTAAATTAAGAGTCATTGTGGTGACAACAAACCACAGCAGTACGGACCAACCACAAAGACAGAAATTACCTTGTAAGTTTCAAAAGATGTTTTCACCAGAGAACTGCTCTGGGCAGATGATGTGGGGGACATTTGTTTGAGACACGTTTTCTTTGGCGACTGTAATAAGGTATGTGTACCCCTGCTGAGATGTGAGTCACAGCCCTGTCACAGGAAGCTGTGCATAGTTTTTGTGGGTTTTCAATGCTGCATGTTTCCTATGACTGGTGAGCGGCTCATCACCTGACTCATGTGCTCTTTTGGGAGCGGTCACCCAAATGTAGCTTTTCAATTTGAGTAATAAAGACACCCAGCTGCTCCGATTCCTAACACCAGGGACCGCACAGGAAATGGAGTCAGTGCTTTGAATGAACTTTTTCTGAGGTCATCTCTTCCTAGCCCTCTGCAGAATTACAAGTCAACTACTCTAGGCTTCAAAACTTCTTGTTAAAGACCTCCTTATTGTAAATGACCCCCCTTTGGCCACAGTAGATTAGAAGATTTGAGGAAACACTTGGTTTTCTTGTTGTTGCTTTAAAGACATGCTTTGCTGAAATTGACCCTCTATGGGATACGCACCATGCGTCCTACTTCCCCAGTCAGCAGGGCTTGGCAAGTTTAGCATGGCTGAAGTTCAGTGTATGAGATTTGTAGGAGAGGAATACAGGCTAAGATGGAAAGGGAAGCCAAGAACTAGATTTTAAATGCCCTCAGTGCCAAGCTAAGAGACCTGGTCTTTGCTTTGTTTTATTAACTTTTTCATTTGAATATTTAATATGTTCTCCTTTTAAAGTTAGCTGACAAATCTCTATGTTTCCTTTTGGCAATTTTATGCACACTTAGTTTGAGTGGATTCTCATCGTCTCTTCTCCATGACCTTGCTCCTCTTTTCCTTCTGTACCTACTGTGGCCTCCTACCTGTCTATTTCCCCTTCAGTTTTTGTATCTTAAGAGGTCTCTTACCCTCCTCCCCACACTTCTTGTCAGTCCATCTCATGGTCGTCTTCTACTTTTTATTTTTACTTTTTTGACTTTTACCTACACTTACTTCCACCTAGATAATTTGTTTCACAATTAGAAGCTAGGGTCTACACGTGAGAGGGAACACACAGTGTGTATCTTTCTAAGCTAGTGTGATCTCACCCCATCATCATGCAAAGGGGAAATGGGACAGACCAGATAAAATCAAGATCAGTGAGCATGGGGACCAAGTCTATAGGACCTGCTGATTACTTCTGGACTTCAGCTTAAAGTTCAGACAATCAACACCTTGATGATGTAGCCAGACCTGCCTCCAAGGACCCAATCCTTGGTTCTTTTCTTCTCTCTTGATACCCACTCTCCCTTGGCAATCCTGTCCAGTCTTAGGATAGCATTCAAGATTATCTCCAGGCCATACTTCTGAACTCTAAACTCTAATATACAGTCACTCACACAGTAGACTCATTTGGATTTCTAGTAAAGTTGTTAAAACTCGTACGGTCTGATGTGAATGCCAGGCCTTGTCTAGGGAGTCCTTTTGATGTGTGAGTTTCTCTGCTCTTGTCAGTGGTGATTCCACTTCCTGAGGCTTACATCTGAAACTTTGATGTAATTATCGATCCTTCTCTTAAACATACGTTTCACAGTGAGTTTACTAGCATATGCCCTTGGCTTTGACTTAAAAGCCTACAATGAACCGAAGCACTAACTGCCACCTCATCTGAGTCACTCATGAATTCATGGAAAGGCCTCCCAACTAGTCTCCATTGTCCTGCGCTCTGTTCTCTGCTTAGCAGCCAGAGTGACAAAGAGCCTCCAGCTCTCTGCTTGCAACTTCCTAAGCATACATAAGCACTGAACAGACACTGCAATAGAATTTGTCTTCTACAGCGTTTACATTTTTCTTCAGGCCCAGAATGTTAATATTTTGGCAGCCTGCTTCTGGGTTGCCTAGCAACCTATGATGTTATCATGTGTTGCCTGCTAGGTAGCCACACCTGGCAGGCGTGGTTATGTTGCTCCTTAAAAGGACTAACCCTCCACTTTGTCCTCTCTTGGCTCTTGCCCTCTCCTCTCCTGCCCTCTCCCCTTTCTCTGTTGGAGCGCCCCCTTTCTTCCCCCTATCATGTCTGCCTTTCTCCTCTCTCTTCATCTCCATCTAATAAACCTCTTTCATCATTGTTTTATTTGGTCCTAACAACAGAATATAACAACAACAACAACAACAAAAACATCTTCAGTTTTCGTATTACATTGTTTTGCTTTCTCTTATTCTCCTTTTTAAAGTAGCACTTGATTTTTGATCTAGAATGTTCCATATTTGGGGGGATTTGTCGGTTCCTTCATAGGCCTGTTACACACTTCATATTGCATCATGTTATGGCACAGGATGTCAAGTTGTCCTGATACCAATGATTCTCACTTACCCCTCCACTATTGAGTCAACTGACCTGATTTTCCAATGAGAATGGAGGCAATGTTTTTTCTCTTTAGTAAAAAGTTGTAACATGTTATTTTGGCATCTTCCAAATACCTTATAGTCAACTCTCTTTTACCCAATGGCTTTAGCATCTGATAACTCCAGCATCTGTTAATAACTTATGCTAATAATGATGGTTCCAAAATATTCCCACTCATATTTTAGCAGCTATTTTAATAAATGAATACTTCCTTACTTGTTCTTTTCTCTTCCAATTCCTCCTCCCATTATTTCCTTCTTTTTTCCCCTTCTGACTCACATAATAGGTTGACATATTATTTCAGATCCAATGTGCTATAAATAATTATCAGAATTATTTAGAATGTATAGCAGATTATCGTCTACTCCATTACTAAAGCCTGATGCTGGCATCCTATTCACTTGGATTAAAGCCATAGCTTTAGTTTATGTTTTTGTTTGTCTGTTTGCAATGGTGGAACTCAAATCTAAAACTTCACACATGCTAAGCAAATGCTTTACCAGTGAGCTGTATCTCTGGTCCTAAAAGCCCATATTCTTAGATTAGCCTGTGGAGCCCTGCATGATGTAGCGTCCAGTTGCTCTCTGTTTGTTTGTTTGTTTGTTTTTCCTGCTCGAAGCTCCAGCCATATGCTCCCTGTGCCTCAAATACACTCATGGCCTTTATCTTTACCATGTCCTCTCTCTGTCACATGTCTCCCACAGATACTCATTTGCTTCATTCTTCACCTTAAAAATAATTTTCTCAAAGTCACTTGACCACTAGCTTAAATATTTTTGAAGACCACATCCCCCATTCTCCTAACTTTGAGTTCTCTGCTCACTTTCTTCTTACCCCTTTCTTCTCACGCTCATTTTATTATCTGCCTGAAGTAGAATGCCTGCTTCCTAGAGGTACACAGTTTGATCTGCTTTGTGTCCAGTTAGCGACAGTACCTGGACTATACCTCTTCAGGAGATATTCCCCAGGATAAATGGATGTATTGACTGCATAAGGGTCAAGGGACAGAGAGAGGTCACTTTCATAGTCTTGGTTATCTGAAGTGAGAGATTTCTATCCCCTGAGATGGGAAACAAAGAAGAAGGAGTCTACGAGGGATCAAAGCACACATATTGATGTTTTAGATGCCTGTGAGGTAAGCATGTGGACGTCAGTCTGAAGACAGCGAGACTTGGACTTAGTGGGCAAATGAGGTATGAAGTAGTTTCCAGACATCCAAACATTCATCAGTCTATTTCAGATGAACACTGTTGAACTGATTAATTGGTTAATATGAATGGGAAGGCATAGAGTCCTTTGCTTCCCCATCCAGCATGCCAACTGAGAGGGGAAGGAGAACTCTAACACTTGTCTGAGTCTGCTAGATTTTGAGCTGCTTGAGTCAGTCAAGGGCGGCACTAAATGCCTGGCAGCAGTTCCAATGGTTTGTCAACAGTCAGTCTTCTGGGGTGATAACTGTTTCCAGGAGTCTAAAGACTTGGCTAAAGACACCTGTACCCAGTACAAAGCAATTAGTAGTTTAAAGGTTGGTTTTGCTGTTGATCTGCTAAGTGTAGTCACAGTTATAATTCTTTCTGTCAAAACATCAGATTTTCTTTAGATTCTAATCTTTTTTTTTAAGATTCTTTAGATTCTAATTTTTCTTTCTCTCTTCCCGAATCTTCTTACTTCTCTCAAGTCTTGGGAAAGGATGAAAGAATGTACAAGGGGAGGCAAGGGAGTTGGGCCAGCTGGCAGAGGGCCTGAGTTCAGATCCCCATCACCCACATTAGAGCCAGACATGGTGCCCTGTGTTTGTAATTCTAGGCTTGGGGTGTTAGAGACAGATCTCTGAAGCTCATTGGCCGTCTATTATGGCTAAATCAATCAACGCCAGGTTCAATGAGAGACCCTGCCTCAAAAGATACAGGAAAGACACAAGAGTATTGATCTTGGGCCTTACCAACACCCCACAAACTAACGCCCCCCCTTCCTTCCCTCGCCATACCGTTCTCACACACATACACAACAACAACAGAAATAATGAAAGAAAAATTTGTCTTGTGTGGTGTTGTGTTTAACACAGTATCTAGGCTAAAATAGATGTTCTGTAAATTTTATGCAGATTCACATTAATGTCTACTTCCCCAGCTTTTGAACTGGCTCCCATAACCTTGATGTACCTGATAATTCAATTCTCTTACAGCAATATCCTGAGTCACTGAGTCCTGACAGACAAACGCAGGTGCAAGAGCTGTGAGAGAGGGACCTTGCGACATCTCCAGCCATGTTCACGTGTCCACCTCAACTTTACTCCTTCTAATATCAGGAGATATATACGCGAATGAATAGACATATGAAATTTTCTGTATTCTCATGGAGAATCTCTGAATTAGTGTCCACATTTCCACAGCACCTTATAAATCTTGCCCACAGGCAATCTTCCATGAGAAACTCTCACAAGTTTCTTGTTTTCCTGTGAGATGGCAGTGAGTGAAGTAGAGGTTGTCATTCTTGTCTTAAATGAAGAGAGAAAAAGAGAAATGATGAGCACAGGTCTAGTGAGAAGGCTCCGTGAGTAAAAGCACTCGCTACCAATCCTGGTGACATGAGTTTGAATCCCAGGACCCACATGAGGAGAGACCTGAGTCCCACAAGTTGTCTTCTGACCTCCACATATGTGTTGTGCACCCCCCACAAACATACACACACTAAATGTAAAAAAAAATATTTAAGGAAATTAGGTATAGAGGTTTTTATCATTATTTATAACAATGATAATACTGATATTTAGACTTTGAAGAAGTATAAATAGGTTAAGAGCACCATGAATCAGAGAAACTTTCCTTTATCATTTCTATACAGGAAAATAAGGTTAAGAGTAGATGCATATTTAACTTGTCCATTATTTATGGATGTTTTTGTCTGTTGTTGTTTTTTCTAGAATCTACAGCAAAGACATAGTTAAGTTTTAAAAAACAAGAAACATTCCCAGGTATAGTGGTGCACACCTTTAATCCTGGCAATTCAGAGGCAGAGGCAGGTGGATCTCTGTGTCTCTGAGGCCAGCCTGGTTACATAGTGAAACCCTATGTTTAAAAGGAGACAAGGAGGAGAAGAAGAAGCAAATAACAACACATAAACAAGATAAAGAACCAGCAATATTAAGAGTATTTTCTAAAGAACGCTTCTCCTGGGCTTGGCATTCCAGGTCATCGATGCATTTGAAAATGTTCTAACAGCATGGATTGTCATATGTAGTTACTGCTAACTGAAGGCACGAAAGTGCCTGCACGCCGTCTCTGCAACGGAAGGCACGTTGCCTCGTTGAACTGTTAAACTCAGCAACAGTAAATGCACATAACTAATTGTCATGAAGACATAAAGTAGCAGAGAATCAATGTTCACAATAAAATATTCTGAAATAATTTAGTAAGACCAAGTACCTCAAAACCAATAAATGTCAAAGATCAAACAGCCTGAAATGGAGACAATATATCTAGCTATGATTTTTATTTAGATAAGCAAGATTAGAAGAATTCAAAATAGTTAAGTAACTCCTCTGAGGTTGGGTGGCTGACCTTCTATGTATAGTGCTTTAATTACTTTCCCTTCCTTGGCCCATTCATCCGCTTTAGATTCCACAGATGCCCAGAGCACTTAGACCTGAAGTCCCTCAGCGGAGGCAACCCCTGAAGGCCTGCTTCCAATAAGAAACTGGATATGCTTCAGGATTTATGGGTAGTGGGAGGAGGTTCTGAGGTTTCAGAAATGGCCGGAAAAGCCTTGTAGGTGAAACTCATATTTCTTGACTGTAGTTCTACACTCTTGTCTAAAATCTCAATAGTAGGTGCAGAGCCGTTTCTGTGACCAAAGATAAATTACAGGTTTCCGAATGAACCAGTTCATATAGTCACGTACAAGTCTCTTACGAACACTGAGTTGGATGACCGTTTATTTAATAGTTACAGGGAAAGGTATTGTAATCCAACCAGGAGCAATAGGCCAAGAGCTCCCAAATATCAAAGACCTCAGTGACTGTCCGTTTCGGACCTCTTTTCTCATCCTTTCTCCAGAATGTCAAACAGGTCTCAGTAAAGAACTAAGCCAGAAGTTGTGACACAGAAAGATGTTACAGCTACTATGTGACCAACAGACAAAGGCAGAAGAGTCACAGACTCTGCCCTAAAAGAAAACCAATTGTCTCCACACTATTCTTTTTTATTTATTTATTTATTATTATTATTATTAATTTACTTTTTTGTTATCAATCACAGGTTAGGTACTTTGCATCCCAAGCGTAGCCCCCTCCCTCATTCCTTCCCACCCACCCCAACCCTCCCTCATCTCCTCCCCGCCCCCTCCAAGTCCACCAAAGGGGGAGGACCT
>CM053766.1:53277256-53341286 GCA_028658305.1 Pachyuromys duprasi
TCACACACACATCACACACATCACACATACACACATCACACATACATCACACACACACATCACACACACACATCACACACACACCACACACACACATCACACACACACATCACACACACACATCACACACACACATCACACACACATCACACACACACGCACGCACACACACACACATCACACACACACACACACACACATGCAAGCTAGAGTCTTCAGAGAGGTGGGAACCTCAGTTGAGAAAATGCCTCCATGAGATCCCACTGTAAGGCATCTTCTTAATTAGTGATTGATGGGAAAGGATCCAGGCCATGGTGGGTGGTACCATCCCTGGGCTGGTGGGCCTGGGTACTCTAAGAAAGCAGGCTGAGTAAGCCATGTAGAGCAAGCCAATAAGCAGCACCCACTCGTGGCCATGAGGCATTTTCTCAACTGAGCTTCCCACCTCTCTGATGACTCTAGCTTGTGTCAAGTTGACATAAACCTAGCCAATACACTATATATACACAATATATACAATACAATATATATATAATATATTTTTCTTCCAGTCTCCTCCTACTTCCCCCTTACCTCCCTCCTTCCTTCTTTCCTCTTTACCTCTTATTTTTAAATATATTTGACACTTATTCTATACCAACTATCATAGACACTGAAATTGATAACGCCAAGTAAATGAAGCCCTATCTCTTTAGAGAGCTGGAGAGAAGGGCAGGAAAGAGGGGAATGAATGAAGGCTAGAGTAGAGGAGAATAAAGAAAGGGTAAGTTGGAAATGGCAGATATAAGGGGATAAAACAAAAGAGCATTAAAGAGTGATGATGGGGGCTACCCTCTTTGCCAGAGTGGTCAGGATCCTGCTCTGAGTAGGTGTCATTAATTAGTCTAGCACACAACAAACAACTCTGCTTGATGCTTGAGTATATGCACCAGTGATCTGTGGAATGAACACTCAGGGTAGGGAGCCGGGAGAACACAGATCTGAAGACGTTTCTAAGGCAGTTATTGTATGAATAAATACAAAACTAAACACCTGAGAGAAGAAGCCTATGTTCATAATGAGACTCTTAAGCCATCTTTGGATTCAAAGATGTACCAGCAAAACTATATTTTGGAAAAGTAGATAGCAGTGAAAGTAATAATTTGTTTTTGTTAGAGAACTGTGATGCTAAAATAGGAAGGCATTATTCATGGTTTGTATCTGTGTCTTTGTGAATGTTTGTCCGTATCCATACTTACACAATTTATGCCTACATTGACATCTACCCTGAGTGCATCCATGCCTACACCCACCCAACATTATTCAATGGAATATACAACATCATTCTTTTGCTACTAAAGCCCCAAATCTGATTAACTTATTTCTGAAAGATGCAAACTGTCCTCTAGGGGAACCCCTGGTAAGTGAAGTAGATAATTATGTACAGCATATGTATCTATATGTGGGACCCTGCTATTACAGTCTAAGGCATTTCCCAATATCTCTGAGGTTGGTATAAGATGATGCCACTCCCGATCTCAACTGGCTTCCCTCTGCCTAATCTGGGGATCTTCTGAGGAGCATCACATAGCCCTCAAGGAGATTACAAGACCAAACCCATTCAGCAAGCACCTGGAGATGACTGGAAGCACCCATCCTATGCGAATGAGATGTCTTGGTGTCTTGGCTTTCAACCAAGGACCTTTGACAGTACCTGGAGTTCTTCACCCACCCATAAGATAATTAAGTACCGCTTTCTGCCTCTTGTGATAGGGCTGTGTTATTACATGTAAATCAAGTATCCCCGGCACTTCCAGACCCCGGCAAATCAAACACATTCACCCTCAAAACCCCTCCCTTCAGCTTTTCACTATGACCATCTGAGATTCGTCATTTATTCTGGAGAAGGAAGGGCTCCCCTCCTCCCTGAAAATTCGATGCTGAACTCCCAGGGCTGGCCAGACAGCCAGAGCTGCCTCCGTCATGGCGGGAGCCTGTCCAACCATTGCTCTCTCAGTTCTGACTGCCTGGCTTCAGGGCGCGCTGGGCCTGAGTCTCACCAGACCTGTGTTTAGGCTTTGAGCTGATTAGGCATGGGCTTTTGTCCGCACCCCTATCATTGATACAGTGGCTTAGCCAAAGGGCTGCAATAGCAGCAGCATCACAGGCTTTTGGAACTCCCAAATTTCCACTGCCCTCTGATACCAGTAATCTCATTTTTAAAAGACAGCATAACACCCAGTGAAAAGCTCATTTCCACCCCCCCATCCTAACCCCTCATCTTCCCACCCCCACTCCCCCACCCCTGAGACCAGGAGCCTTGCTTAGCATACAGACTGAGTGCTCTAGCCATTTCTGAGAGACATGGAACCTTTGATCTCCAGGTTCCTCTATTTCCATCCGGAAGCTGACAGATGTGTCCTGGGACAACCCAGGCTACTGCTGGATGTGTAACAGCGTCTATAGTACCTCACTATATTCATAAATGTATTACATACCTGTGAGGCTAAAGCGAAAGCATGCCCAGGCTATACCTTTTCAAAACAACTGCACCGAACACCATCAGCAAGGTGACAGAAAGTAAAATGGGGGGGGGGTGTTTTTGTGACTATCCTGTATAAAAGCCTCAAATGAGATGCTGTAAAAAGTAAACTAAAAAATTTTATATACCCTACAATCACACATTGTTGGGGATGTGTAAAGATTTCCTTATGGTTTCACAAGGTTTCCCGCTTGGAGAAGGAAACCACATACACAGAAATTGGAGATGGGTTACCGACTGTCAATGCAAAAGCAAGTGAGGTTCAATCAGAATGAAAGGGTTAGAATAAGGAGTGGACTGGAGAGGCAGTTTGGTTGCCATGTTAACACCATCTAATCACAGACTCACAGATGGAAGATGGGTTTTCACAGGCTAATTATTTCCAGAGGAAAAGAAATGAAATCAGCATTCAGAGATATTTCTGCCTCAAATGTCTTTGTGCTAATGAGCAAAAATCTGAAGGCTCTGATCAACTAACTATGTCCAGTTTTTGTACTAACAGCAGAAAAAAGTAATTATGAAAACTCCTCCAGAGGGGGGTCAGTCCTATGAACTAATGTTCCCCACAGCTTATAGCTGGCCCCCAACAGTGCTCACACACCTAGGAGGAGAGATTTAAATAATTTTATATTTTTAGATATTTTTATATTTTCTATTTTAGATATTTTCAATTTCACACTTTCCCAGTTATAATACAAAAAATTAATAACAGTATTTGGTAGGAAAAAGGGGATTGCTTTTTTTTTTTCAAAGCATGGGAGTCACATATTTTTTAGAAAAAGCTAAAATAGTTTCCTCAGCACACAGTGATGGGGAGGTACGCATGACCTGGAACCGTTTCCCAATGTTTAGTTTCTCTGTAAAGCCTTCAAAGATATTTCAAACTGCAGTAGTGAGAGAAGTTAGCCAGGAAGCAGACCCACATCTGCTTAGTCATTTGTAGTACAAAGAGCTGTCGAGTGCCTAGTTTGCCCTACATGCTTTCGTGGGCACTAGTTTGTAGTAGAGTCCTGATTCTCAAGAAGATGGTCTTTTAATAGCAATTACATATATGTACGCATACATATGTGTATCTCTATATATGTCTATAGATAGATGCTAGGATGGATAGACAGATGGATAGGTAAATAGAAGGGTAGATAGATAGATTAGATAGATAGATGATTGTGTTCAGTGCTGAGACTTTTGAAATTTTAGTTATGTAAGTTGTGGCTATATCTATAAATTTGATACAATTATCAATATAATCAGCTGCTAAAAGAGTTTGTGAAATCAGATGATGGAGTCTTTTTGTTTTGTTTTGCTTTGTGTGGTTTTTTTTGTTGTTGTTGTTTCTTTTTTTTTGAGACAGAATTTCTCTGTGTAGCCTTGGCTGTCCTAGAATCACTTGTAGACCAGGCTGGCCTCGAACTTATAAAGATCTTCCTGCCTCTGTCTCCCCCAGTGGTGAGATTACCACACCTGGCTCGTGGTTTTTATTAAGCATGGAAGGCTTGCTCATTCCTTTGGGTTAACCTGGCTTTCAACTTATCTGGAAGGACTTGGGAAAGAGTGAGAAACTGATACATACAGTGTGACAACAATGTTTTGCTAATTATCATCCAGGTGGAACCTGACCTTTAGCAGCTATTGTGCTGGGTCACAGCAGTCTACAGCTGTCTGACCGTTCTGAGGCATCTCTGTGGGAAACCTCATCTTTGCCTTGTAAACACCTCCAGGATCCAAATGTACCTTTTCTAAGTCTAACCCATGAACAAACCAGCAAAGAGATTACAATACTGTTTTTTCCAGCAAGCATGGCTTCCTAGACCCTGAGTTCTGTACTTAATTTCTTTTTTACTTATTTTGCTTTCCATTTTTAAAACAATTATGTTTCTTTCTTTGCTTTCACACACACACACACACACACACACACACAGAAATGTTAGGTTGAAATAATGACGTCTACTAGGTTTTATAAACTGTCGGGGTCCCCACTGGATCCTGCTTGAGAATGATGTTCGTCATGAATTCTTAGTACACCATTGTGCTACTTGAGAAGCTTAAGGTTTCCTTTTTGTAATGAGATTTTTGTTTATACTGAGATACCCTGTCATCACGTCCCTTTTCTTAAACGGTGAAGTGATCTTATTTCTATGTGAGTAGTCATTACTTTGTTGAGAAATAAGATGATATTGAAATTTGGGGCAACTATTTCTCAAATAAAATCAATCCTACTGATAGGTTTAGAAACAAAGGAATCTTACATTTATGCTTCTGCTTTGTGTTCTTGGAGGGGAGACTTCGGGAGCCGTGTGCATGAAGAGGGGATTGTTTTTGCGGAGACAAGTCTGGTATTTCAGGGAAATAAGAAAGTAATAACAGATGTAAAGTCAAGGTGAGAAACGGCGCACACGCCTCCCTCCTTCCTGCCTCCCACTTCAAGTCACATTCCATCTGGAATACTTTAGACCATTCCTCAACATTTTACTTACTGAAAAGAAAACCTGGAAATTTTGATCTGCTTGCCTTGTGTTTGGGACAATTATAATTAGTTCTTAGTTCCCGTGATTTACTCATAGAGTGAAAACTAATAAGAATTCAAATACTTCACTGTATACTATGGATTATATACATCAGCCTAGCCGTTTATTCTTGGTAAGTGGTAGTTTCTCTCCCCTCCCCCCTTTTTTACCACCCACCCAGCTGGGTTCCATCTCTTCTGCTTTACCCAGCAACTTAACATTGAGTTCAGCCAGATCCTACTTTCCCAGATCAACCCGAGAGTCGCTCAAACCATGGATTCTCTTCCATTTGAACTCAACACACCAACTTTCCATGCAAGGGTCCAACAGTAGACTTTTGTCTTTCCATATGACTCTCAGGGTCCTCCTTGCTGTAGGGGGCCACATTGGTGACCTCAGACCACCGCTGGCTTGTAGACTCCTGCATTAGGCTCCTTCTCTTCCTACCTGAGCTGCACTTGTTCCTGCTAAAATACCTCCTCGGGCTCTGCTCCGAAACCAGCCTGTTTCCTGGTTTCATTCCTTGGAAATCATGCGCAGAGAGATCTTCTTCCCTAACTCAATGCCAGTGCTCTTGAAGGGCACTCAAGAGGGCCATGATCTCACACATGGGCCTCATGTAGCGTAGGAATCGTGGGGCAGTTTTCCTGCTCGCACTGGGTTTGTCAGGACTCTACTTTGGTGCCCCTGCCCTTAAAAAGTCCTTTGATAGTATTATCCCCAGATCCCTATCCCCTCTCCCACTCACTTCAGCCATCCTCCAGGCTATGACTAAGCCTCAGGCTCTTTGGGCAGAAGTCTTGATGGATGGTTCAACCTCCTAACTACCTCTCTTTACAGCAATGTGTGTGAACATGTCCTCTTCGACGTTTGCTGCAGAAATCACAGAGGCAGCAATTACATGCCAATCACTTGTTCTCATGGAGAAGCAACATAAAGTTCAGAAATAACACAAAGTACCTCTCTTACTATGTTGCAAGCCCTGCATTATGTGTACAGAAAACAAAAATAAAAACAAAAACAAAAACAAAAGAGTCACCAAGTTGTACTTCTAACCAACGATTTCTTTAAAAAAATTTTTTTGTTATAGAGCTTTGGGTGTTAAAATTAGAACTAATGCATCATATTTCCTATATTAGACAACCAAGAAGCAAACAGAAAGTTTATGTACAGAGGCTGGTCTAGACTCCCAAACGCTAGTAAGAGCGCCCATTTTGTTGGTTCTCAGTAACAGCTGTACCGCCCTCTGGAGGCCTTTCCCGAAATGCTTGGGCACACTGATGGCTTCCACAGCTGTTGGCCATACTCCTTTAGCCCCTCACAGAGCCCATTTGCTACCTGCCCTTCAAGGCAGAGGAAATAAACCCAAAAGGAAGCCAAATCTTCACTCTTTAACCCCCACCCCCTCACACACACCCAACAGTTACACAGAAGAGAATTTGTGTGTAGTTATTTGAACCTAACCTCATGTGCTGTTTTGTGAAGAGACACAAAGTATTAAGATATGCTGAAATTTCAGAGTAACAATGAACCAAAGAGCAAAAGAAAGATACACTTGGTTTTATTAAGATTCTCCTCAGTAAGATTAATTTTGCATTTTGGAAAACCAGGCCAGAAGCTACCACGCTGCACTCAGCCCTGAGTTGACTGGACTGTAAACCTGTTTGACAGAATCCGGAGATGTCACAGAAAAGCATCTCAAGAGAGATCTAGGACTTCCATGTCTTAAAAGATAGGACATTTTCTTTGATATTTTGTCACTCTCCTAATCCATGTCATAACACTGAGGATTATTTTGATGTTGCAGTTATAAACATGGACTAGATCATTTTCAGAATATTTCCAGACTTGGAATTTATTTTTCATTGACATTTTCCCCATACTTAAATCAAGGAGACTCTCTTCTTTTGCTTATCAGAATCAAAAATGCCTGTTAGCACCTAACTAGCACTCTTTGTTGTTCTTGTGCCCGTTCCTACTTTTTTGTTTTTGTTTGGTTTTACCAAACATCCTGTACAGAATGACTGTGGCCTTCTGCACCCCCACTTACTCATTATAAGCGAGAGCAAGTGTGTTATGTCTTCAGCGTCCTGCTGTCCATGTATTCACATACTGAAGCCCAAGTGATTTTTATTACGTTGTTTCCCCTCAGTTGTGTGCCTCCGAACAGTTAGGTATTGTGTTATAGGTGGGTGACCTGTGTTACCTGGACATCTTATTTTAGGATTCTATGACCTTTCCATTGCTATGACAAAAATGCCCAAGCAAAGCAATTTATAGAAGTAAAGGTTGCTTTGGATGAATTTCTAAATTCTCAGTCCCTGGCTGCTTGGCTCCATTGTCTCTGAGTCCGTAGTGAAGGCAGAACTGTGATGATGGGGGATGCAGAGCACAGCGAAGGAGAAAGAAGGAAAAAGAAAAAGGCTGGGTATAATAAACAGCAGATCCCTCCCAAGACCCAACCTTCGTGATCCAGCTTCTCCAATTAGGCCCAAGTTCCTAAGGTTCCTATTATCTCCCAGGAGCCCATTAAACTGTGACTGCACAAACAGATGAACACATTCAAGGAGCAAGAGCTCTATGATCTAAATACCTTCTGAAGGCTCCAGCTCTGAACAATGCAGTGCTGGGGTTCATTGTTCAGTATTTGAGCTTTGCCATTCAGGTGGACACTGTAGTAAGAATGACAAGGGGTGATGTTTAAAGGAAGCTTTAGATTTTGTAGCATTGTTTTGATTACCCTAGATCCATTGTATTAACCACCTTTATCCTGAAAAGAATGTTCATCAGGGAAAGAGTTTGAAATTTAGACTTTTGTGGGCCAGTCTAGTATGTTTAAAAGCCGATCAAAGTGGTCCCAGATATTTACAAGAGACACTACCATAGTGGGTTGCACTGTATGAATGTTGTTGGCCTGGTCCTGATTTATGCAGTGATCCACTTCCAACAGGGCACTGGGAAGTTTTGTTTCTTTACCTAGAATGATGCTACCTACATGTGGCGGTTTGAATGAGAATGGCCCAATGAGCTGACATGTTTGAATGCTTGGAAGCCTGTTTGGGAAGGATGGCGACGTATGGTCTTAAGAGGAGGTATGTCACTCGGGCAAGGCTTGTAGATTTCAAAAGCCCTAGCCATTCCCAGTCTCTCTCCTCTCTCTGTCTCTGTCTCTCTCTCTCCCTTGTATTTGTGAATCAAGATATAAGCTCTCAGCTGCTGCTCCAGAGCCATGCTTGCCTGCCTGCTACCATGCTCCCTACCATGATGGTCACAGACTCTGATCTACTGAGACTATAAACCCAGAATGGACTCGCTTTTATAACTTGTCATGGTCATGGTGTCTTATCATACCAACAGAAAAGTGACCAGTACACAAGGTTTTGTTCAAATTATTTGCACATATTATTCCATTTGCTCCTCTAAAAAAATAAGTGCTATATAGAGATAGAGATACAGATGATATTAATATAGACATCGATGGACATATAGATAAATAGATATTACTACCTCTGATTTTACAAATGAAGGTAAAGAAAGACTGAGAGGGTTGAACAAAGCTTCAGAGCCAGCAAGCAGCAGAGCTGGGACTATAAAATAATCTTCTGACCCCTAAAATAAGTTACCTCATTAAAAAAATTCAACTACCATTAATGAGTAGAGCAGAAAAGTCACATATGGTCATGGGCTTGGGGCAGAATCTTTTGCCTGAGAAATGAGCAAAAGAAGACATGTCAGTGAGATGTGCACAACCTGCTGACAGCATTGTTTGGCATGATGGGCACCAATTAACATGGGCTGGGTAAATCAATGAGGTTGTGTAAGACAGATTATGGCAAACCGTGAGGCTATTCTTCAAGACTGGGGATGGTCTTTGGTCTTGAAGCAAAGCCTTGAAGGGGAAGAAACTGTGATAGAATGCAGTCGCTATAATGGATTCTC
Organism: Pachyuromys duprasi; assembly: GCA_028658305.1. NCBI lineage: Eukaryota > Metazoa > Chordata > Mammalia > Rodentia > Muridae > Pachyuromys > Pachyuromys duprasi. The sequence goes on from CM053766.1 coordinate 53,286,221, forward strand.
AAAGTAACTGTGCATGGAGGCCCAGGGGTGAGGGCAGGCTCTCAAGTGATTGATTTAGAAAGTTCCAGGGTACCAATCCACGTTTCCACAAGTTGGAACAATTTTATTTCTACTCTTGAGTCTCTCGTGAAAGAGGAAGAATCTTACTGTGTTCTCAAGATATTTCTACTTTGTCAAAAACAAAAACAAACAAAAAATAACCAAAAGACAAACAAACAAAAAACCTCACCTTCAAGAGCAATGTATCTTCCTTAAGCCACTAACTTAAGCTGGGCAGAGTGGGGGATCAGCAGTGTCAAGACATCTTATTAGGATGAGGAGAGCCAAACAAACAAACAAAAACAAAACAAACAAACAAAAACCCCACTATAGAATAAGAAGTTCGTTTGGAATTTAAGAGTGGCCCTTGGAAACAAGAATGAGGTGAGTAAAAGAAGCACACATGAGAGTTAGTTATCATATGTAAGAAAATGGGAGACCTACAACCAGGCTTACTTTCAGCACAGATAATCTGTGTGAGACTGAACAATTTCTCTCTATCAATTGTCTTATGCGACAACCTTACAACTTTAGGAGATTATGTACAACTTAAAAAAATCCTGTAGTTTTCAAAATTATTGACAATCCAAGTCCATTTCCTAAATTCACTAATTTCTGTTAAAGGTTAGAGAGGAGAAAAGGTTCCCATTGCCAGCATGGAAGTCAGAACATACACATCTGCTCTTTCTTCTGCTCCTGAGATCAGAAAGATAACCGGCAGATAGTCCATCTGGGCTTTGTGATCCTTCCTCCCCCATTCTATCAGGTGGGCAGGATTTGCTCTTTCACTTCTAACATGCTTTGCTTCTGCATTTCACAGTCTTGGGGGCAGGCTGGGATGGTATAAGGGAAGAAAAGCACTCTTCTAAAGGGGTCATAGCTAAATATCAGTGTTCTGTGGAGAAGATTCCCATCCTAAAGAGGGTTGGGAATGACATGTGCCCCTTGCTGGGCTGGTCTCCCGACACTGCCCTCCAGAATCACCTCATTACCTGCTAATGGCCATTTCTAGATGCTTAGGATGCAGTTGTCCCAGAGACATTTAAAACCATCTAAAGAATGAACATTTTAATGTCTATTGACCTCATTACTTCATGAAATTTCTCAGAGGGTGAAACAAACTCTTTTTAGAACAAAACAAAACAGTTTTTATTAAAGAGAACAATGAGTGAAAACTTAAATACCAAGTAATAAAAATTTAAAAGTCAAGTAATTAAAATGAAAAATGTACTAATTTGAAATCGTCTGTTTAATGTTTATTACATATGGTATAATTGTAAGACAACAATTAACTGAGCCAAAAAAAATAGCTAGCCAAACTAGTAAGTCAAAACATATCTTTCTAAATATGACCAGTTCAAAAAGAATGTCTTAATTTGCTACGTTCCGGAAAGTCTTAGAAACCCAGGATTCCTATATGTCCCAGACATACTGAGAAGGAAAACTGTCAATTTCATGAGTAATTTGCCACATCATTTAGAGGGAAAAACGATTATGTTAGCTTTATGTGTTTGCTGTAACAAATTACCACAAACTTGGTGGCAACAAAACAAAACAGACAACAACAGAAAGCCCACAGCAGTCTCATTTGGGACCATGGTGCCAACCGGCTTTTTGCTCCCGGGAACAAAGCCAATGTTCTTGCTCTGCTTGCTTGTCTTCTACACAATCTTTTCCTCCCTCTTCAGAGGCTACAATGTGGCATCTGGTTTGGTTGCCTGACCTCCTGTCTCTAGCCACCTTCATGTGAATTCTTCTCATTGCATTTAAAGCTCATTGGGATAATCCAGACCAACTCCACCCCTGCCTCATATCAAGAACTTTAACATAGTTGACAAGGTCTTGCAAAAATCTTACAATTATAGAAAGCAACTCTCAGGTGCTCTAGGAACCCAGATCTGAAGGGGGTGGCGATGTTATTATTTAACTCAGCAGGGTGGTGCACATGTGACTTATGTAGAAGGCAGATAGTTTGAGTGCTAGCTCCGTACTGGGCATAAGCTAAGGTAATTATATTAGTAACTTAGACCACCAATTTTTTAAAATATGAGCGCAGGAGAGATACAGATAAATGATGCAAAGGTCAGATAGCCCTGGCTCATTTCCATCTCAAAACTAGGAAAACAGGCACCAGGTCTCTTTCCTCAATATTTCCAACAGTTTTGTCGTAACTGGTTGAAATCACTGACATCAATGAGTATGCTACTATTTCTCTCTCCCTGACAAGGAATTTCAATAAAATTGCTATTTAGCTGAGCTCTTGCAATCCGTTACTTAGATTTCCTTCAGTGATAGGGAGGTCTTAACATCTCTTCCTCTTCAACTTTAATATCATGTGATGGCTCTATGTGTGATCTCACTCCTATTGGAAAATTTACTTTCATGGAATCTGGAACAGACCATCATTAAAGCTCTGCATTTTAATTTCAGCCTTGCTGAATAAATCAAATAGATAGTGGCCTGAGTTTTTCCAATGGATGGAGGTAAGCAGATTTTGTGGGATGCCAAAGAACTTCTTGCTTTCTGTAAAAAACTACATATTGATGATTAAAAATGATGCATGCCCTACAAACTCAGAAGATAATTGAGCTGGTAGATCAGCCCCACCAATAATTTTTTAGATAATCATGGATGCTGAGTTCAATTTTTCTCAGTAGAACTCTAGAGAAAAAAAGTAGTGCTTAGTTCTATACGATGAAAAATATTATTGGGGCCCCATCTTCCATCCCTACCTCAACAATACATGAAAAAGACTGATCTTAGAGCACAAACCCTTTAATTACCCCTCCTTCCAGACTCTAAGTTTAGAGTCTGTGTTGTTTGTTGTCAGAAGCGCAAGAGAGAAAGCACAGGGGTGGCGGCTTCTCATTCACACACAAACCATTTGTCTACGTTTCTGCTTAGAGTATTCACCCCTGGGGACAGACACAGCCTCCTGTGCCATCTTTTTATCACCATCTGTACTCCTCAAATGAGACAGGGGAAGTGATATACCTGACACCCATACTAGTCCCCAGAATTGTCATTCTAAGGGACCTCCTGTAAGATGAGAAACTCTTGCACCTGGAAAAAAAAAGTTGCTTATTCTGCAGAGGTAAGGGAGCCCTTTTTGAAAGATTTCCTTGGACTTTAAGTGTATAGTGCTGCTGACAGCATGCTGAAAATTCATCGCACCGTGTACTTAGAATTTTTTCTCTAAGGATGGTTGTCTGGGACCCCCATCTCCCACCCAGCTTTCTTTCCTTTTCCTGTTATCCTGACCCTGAGTGTGGATCTCCTCAATGCCTCAGCCCACCTCCTTCTGTCCTTTGCTACCACCCGGGCACTTGCTCTCAGGGCTTCTAAAACATGGATTTGTTTGGAGGGCTCCTTTCCAAAACAAAGATTAAAGTGCCTGTTCTCTTTAATAGTTGCACTGAACACTGTTGCTTGTTAATGTTCAGGCACCGACAAGTGCCGGGAAGAGTCACTGCTTTGCAACTCATCAAGTAGTCTAAACAAGCTTGTTGGAGGCCGGCCAGCTCTGGACAGTCGTTGACCACAGATGCGTACTGGAAGACCGTTACAACTTGTGGAAGCGAGAGGTAACTCCACTTCCTGTCTAGCCCGATTCCCAGGGATTGGCTCCAGAACCACCAGACTTCGAGGCCTGTGGGGTTATGTTCAGTTGCCTACACGATCTGACTTCTCTTTTGGAATCTACGCGGAGATGGCTGTGAAGTCTTCGGAGGAGCCAGACTACCCGCGCTTGGCAACCGTAGGTTTACAATTTAGTTCCGCGGTTAAAAGGTGCTGATAGCTTCTGTCCTACTCGAATTTTTGATGAGAGGCTGGATCACTGAGCGTTCCCTTCCTCAGATTATTGCAGCGCTTTTTCAGGAAGGTCTCGGGGTTTCATAGGAGTACATTTATCCCAGCCAGCCATGGGAACTTCTTTATAAAAAAATCAAAAATAAAAAATAAAAAATAAGAAGCTTTATGGTCATTCCACAGGGTGATGGAGGATGAAAAAAGCATCAAGTATGCCCTTTTAGGAACAGCAGAAACAAACTGGAGAAAACAAACTTTGAAAGCTTGTAACTTTGCCCCAATTGTCTTGCTTTCTAACTCTGGAGTTTTCTTTGGCACAAGAAAAAATCACTATATGTTACATTGGAGGTCTAATCCTTATTTCACTAACTGTCTGAGAACTTTCAATTGAGCACTTACTGTTGTGCCGGGAGCTGTGCTGAAGTGTCAGAAATTTAAAAAACGCAAGCACAGTGCTACTTACCTCCCGGGAAGACATGTACTTAAAATAATTGTTATGCTATCATGGAGAGGTGGAGAAAGCACAAAAACAAACAAAAAAACAAAAGGCACCTGAGAGAAGCTGGGAAGACTTGATTAAAGGAACTTGAAGGGCTGTGGGAATTTGTTGCGTAAAAAAAAATCTCAGGAGAATAAAAGGAGGAAGGAGAATTAAACAGCGCAGCAGCTGGAGCTGCAGAGGTGCTAGAGTTGGGGAGGGTTTGGCTTCACACAGAATCCTACCCCTTCCCCTCCCCGTCACTGAGTGAATAGGGGTTCGCAGCTAGAAGGGATGGGATAGTCCGGGCAGGCATTATCCTGCAGTTGTTATCAAGTTGTTTCGGCATGGGCAAGTCAGTGGGGTATACACTGACAGTGGGCCCTCACCGCGTTCCATCTGCCCACATCTCACCCGTTCTCACCGCTAGTGGCCAACAAGCCTCCCTCCCCGCCCCCCTCCCATATTTTAGATCAGTGATCACCGGCTTCTCAGAACACACACAAACGTTAAGGAGAGCTATGATGATGAAAACCACGAGATGCTAGCACAAGACTGGGAACATCAATGGAAGGCACACTTGGTCCAGAATCAGATTCAAGTGAGGTTCCTGCCTTGATTCATAAGGTGAAGAGTGGTCACCTGGCATCAACCCCTGCGCTCCACACAGACGCACACACATGCATATACACTTACACACATGCAAACATGCACACACATAGGCATATCCACACCGCTCCCACCTTCACTATACACACAAACACACTCACACACACAAGCACAAACTATTGACAAACTTTGCATCTCTGTTCTCTTTTTTCACCCTTCAAGAAAAAGAAGGAATTTGCTTTGGGATTCCCATGAATTGAGTAGAGGGAACTTGTGCCAAGATTTAATGCATCAATGAATTCATTTTAAATTTAGATTATTTCTTTCCTAAGGTAAATAATAAACCATAATGATGTCTTGTTCTTACTGGGAATCTCCCAGTGCTTACTCGTAGAACAAACCTAGGAAAACCAGTGAGTTTGTCACAGACAGTGCTCTAGTAAGTACCAGCCGGTCCCTTTGCTGCTATTTAAGGGTCCATCAAATCTGAGACACAGTCGGCTCTGTCTGTGTAAAGCAGGTCAGTATGGGAAGTCCACGGAACACACACCCAGAGAACGGCGCTGGATGTCAAAGGCAGAGGACAGCCATTTCTGGACAGTTCCTGGCTTGACTCAGTCCTAAAGAGAAACACTGAGGTGGTTTTGGTTTTTGGGAAAACTGGAAAGTGGAGATAAAATAAGCCAGGAGCATTGCAGGTCCTGAGGCTCATCAAACCAGAACTGCAAATGTCCAGGACACACCCAGAAACATCAAATGGCACTGGGCAACAGAAGTCCAAAAATGAAGAACATTAGCTTCTCTCCTCCACATATTTTCTTTCTTCGAAGATGTTTGGCAAACTGGGCTATACCATTATTACCGTGTGATGTGCTGTTCTGCTGTCTTTAGCTCCGACCCCCTGCTAATTTCAGTTGTGGATGTTGACGTACCAGGAAAGAAAACTCTGGCAAGCAAGCCACAGAAATCTTTCCACGGGTGCTTTTACTTTTTCCCCATTAACACTCTTTGTTTTCCTCCACAAAGAATACAGCCATGCTTATACTTTAGTAGAGCCACACAAAGAATACAGCCATGCTTTTACTTTATTAGAGCCACACAAATACAGCCATGCTTATACTTTATTAGAGCCACACAAAGAATACAGCCATGCTTTTAGAGCCACGATAACACTAATTATAAAACTCACTATAGATACAGGGAATGAGAAGTGTGTCAACTAGAATGACATCAAGCTTAGAAAGCTAAGTATTTATTTTGTACTTTGCAAAAGAATTCACTTAAACTTACATAGATACCGATAACTTACACCAGTTATCAGTCTTCTGTACAAATGTGAAAGGTACATTCAGGCAACGAATGGTATTTCTAAAGGTACTTCATTCAGGGTATAGCTCTTCCCCAACACGAAGTGGCTCAGCCACACACTTTCTGCTCTTGCAGGGGACCAGCACCCACACGGTAGCTCACAGCCATCTAAAACTCCACTTCCAGAGTATCTCACACCCTCATGTAGGCAAACATGCAGGCAAAACACCCATTCATAAAAATAATTTGTTTTTGTTTTGTTTTTTGAGACAGGGTTTCTCTGTGTAGCCCTAGCTGTCCTGGAACTCACTCTGTAGACCAGGCTGGTCTTGAACTCACGGAGATCCACCTGCCTCTGCTTCCCAATTGCTGGGATTAGCCATGGCCACCTGGCTAAAATAAAATCTTTAATAAATCTATGTTGTTGGTTTTTTTTTTAAGAATTTAACTCTTCCTAATTCTTTTTTGAAAGTCAGAAAAATCAGACTACCACAAATAGTCATAACATTGTTATTAAAAATGCTGTTTTGAGGGCTAGGGGCATCGTTCCATGGTAGAGTACTTGCCTAACATGGCTGGGACTTTGCTTTTGATCCCCAGCACTCAAAAGCAAACAGAGAGGTTTCTGCAGTCCTCTCCCAGCCTTTGCTTAGCATGCCGGCTTCCCACTCTGCCGCACCATTAATCGCTTTATCTGGCAGACCTTAGGGGACACTTGGCAGACAACAACCAGGATTGCAAGCTCTTCCTCAAAGTATCGTTTTAACTGCCTGTTGACTAAATTGCTGAAGGGTTGAAATAATCCAGTCACGCTTTGAGAATGTCAGTCGGATTCAAGATCCTGCCAGCAGAAGCAACAGGCAGTTCTTGGGACAATTATCTCAAGACTCCGGCAGCGACTGTAAGATGTCATCGACTGTAAGAGTTCGGAGGTTTTAACCTGGATGTAAATAAATTCAGGAGAGATGGAGCATGTCTGAGAACTGAAGATTTTAAATCCAAGCCCATTTGCATTGTCTGTAGGGAGTAGTGTGGCCACGCCGGAAGGGAGCCCGAGCTGGGGTTGGGGAGCTGTCAGCTAACCATGACTTCTGAATGTGAGGACTGCACAGTGTCCCTCAAAGGACAGCACCTGTAGGCTTCCTTCAGTGTCTCCAGGACAACCGTGGAGCATTTGAAAGTCCTCAGCAGTTTCTCACATATGGACGGGTAGGTTGAAAGCACACACAGACAATATTAAGAATCTTCTAACCACCTCAAGAGAGAATCGAAGATGCTTACTTGAAAACAGATACATGGAAACTGCCTGGGGCTCTAAACGAGAGAACCCTTTCAAGGTTTGGACAACCTTTCTCACGGGGGGGGGGGGGGGAGTGTCACATATTAGATATACTGTGTATCAGGTATTTATATTACAATTCATAACAATAGCAAAATTACAGTTACAAAGTAGCAACGGAAATAATTTTACGGTGTGTGTGGGGGTCATCGCAACAGGAGGAACAGCATTAAAGGGTGGCAGCATGAGACAGGTTGAGAACCACTGTTCCAAGTGAGCGCGAGGCCAAAATGTCCCTGTTGGTTTCATGGCGGTTACAGTCGGGTATCACTCAGTGATCAGTCCTCCTAGAGTGTGTGTGTGTGTGAGGGGGAGCTCCAGAGTCAACAAATGCCAGCGTGTTTTATAGGAAAGAAAGGAAGGAGAAAGGGAGGGAGGGAAACAAGGAGGGAGAGTAGCAGAGAGGGAGGGAAGGAAAAGGGGTGGGGAGGAAAAGAGAGAGGAAAGAAAACTCCCCTGACTGTACAAATTTCTGAAGTACCAAAACTAGAGGGGTGCAAGAAGTTGTAAAGCCCTGATCCCTTCATCTTTGAAGAGGCAGCGTAGCAAACACAGAGGCCGGGAGACCAGAGGACAAGCAGACCTTCCTCGGTCACTGTGATCATGTTACTTGTGCAGGGCTGTGGTCCTGGACCCTCCAGTTTGGAGCCCAAAACCTTGGCCCTCTGTGTTTCCCTCTCCAGCAAAAAGCAAACTGTTTTCAGCCTCTCACACTGTTATAAAGCCTGTCTACCCACTATTTAGTTTTTTTGTTTTTGTTTTTAATGCCATCAGCACAAATTCCCACTCTAGGATGGGATGAAGTAAGCCCATACTCACATAAAACACGTTCAGATCATCCCTGCCTCTACCCTCTGTTTCACGATCCCAGAATCCTTCACTTTGTGGAAGTGAAGTATAGAAAGTGAATGAACCTCGCCAGCGCCAACTGCCGGGGCTTAATGTGTTCTGTTTGTGTGTGACTCACAAAAAGTTGGGAAGAGACCCACATTTTTACCTCATGTGGATCTTCACCCTCAGCTTAAGCAGAAACACAGCAGGAACCGTACCACGTGATCAGCACCTGACACCGTAACTCATCTTGGGTTCATTTGAAATCTGCCCTTATCTAGTTCAGGGCTCCAGGCAAGTTCACCAAGAGGTCTACCAGCCTCAGCAAACCTCTCAGCGAACTTGACCTGAAACTGAGATTTGGATTTAGAAGTTCAGCGTTTTCATTCAGGAGTGTTGCCCCATCCTCTGCTATCTGAGCCACAATCTGAAATCCCATCAGGCTTCACTTCAGAACATATGGAATAAAGATAGCAGGTTCTGTGCCTCCGACGGGCCACACATTCATTCCGACGTTTCTTATCCTCAGCAGGCCCGGCTAAACCAAAAAGGAAACTGTTTTCATTTTTCTGAAAAGAGAGAGAGGGAGAGCTTGGATATTAGTCTCAGTTGCTAGAAAATGAACTGGTCAGGAGCCTATCAATTTCCTGACACTCCATTACATATGCGGAGGGACTCTGCGCCGAGAGCTTGCCTTTCCGACTGTCATCAGATATGTTTGCTGTTTTTGAATGCAGTGATCCCTCCTGACTACATAATGTATTCAGAGTTTGAACTCTTGTTTATGTCAGTAAGTGCATCATAGTGTAGCAAAATTTCAAGACAGTTTAATAATATAATTTTAATTCTAAAAGCCATACCACAAAATTGAAGCCCCTTAAAACATTACAAGTATCTACGACATTCAAGGAAAGTATTTGAGAGGGCAATAAAACATTGTGCATCTTATATAAAACTCGGGTTTTATACCGCATATTTTTTTCCTTTGTGATAATTGTCCCATTAAGAAAACTGATTTCCAATACACGTTCCCACCTGCACAAAAAACATTACTTTTAAGGGGAGCTATATTCGGTTGCTGTTCTCGTTGTAGACCAAGGATATTCTAAGCATCAGTGTAAAATATTCTAAGTGTCGGTGTAAACTGGTATATGCTAAGATGGGGTGGAGGAAACCCACATAAAATACAGAAACTTCGATTAGTTTTGACAACAGGGAGAGCTTCCATTTCCTTTGGGGAGGAACACAAATGGAGGCTTTCCTTGGTTAAAGGCTCTGAGAGACATCTGGCTGCAAAATACTGGGGTTTTCCAGGGAGTCTACTTTACAGTTGCTTTTCAACTTATTTCTAAATCCTTGGAAGCAGATTAGCTCTATAGCATAGCCTTATTTATTCAAACATATTGGAAATCAAAGTGGGCTTGAACTGGTAAAATGTTTGAATTGAAGATTATTTGTACAGAAATGCATCTGGATTCCTTTTAAGGACGTACAGCATTGAAATGTGGCTAATAAAATTTCGAAGCCAAAGCCTTTGAAGGAAACTCTTTCATGAAATAAAGAGGAAGCTGAGGATAAATTATAATCAGCAAGCTCATTGTTCCTAATATATGGGATCTTGAAACCTGTTTGTTCCTGTAAGATTTCTCTCCCAAGTCTAGTTTTCAATATGAAACAAACTCCTTTGTTTCCCGATAGTGTTTTGACTCAGCTTAGGGCTCCATGAGAGACTGGGGGTGGGGTACTTCTTGACCCTCATACTGCTTCCTCAGCTAGTTCAACTCTCAGAACTGCCATCACACTTTCCTCTTCCATTATATCCACCGGCCGGGCAGACAAATGAACCTTCCCCAAGCTCTGTCTCCTCTCTTCCTCAATGGGCTCATCCCCTCAACCCCATAACACCAACAAGTGAAAAATCCTCCCTTATGTTCTCCTGAGAGTACAGATAGGGGCCCATGGTTTCAGAACAATCTCACTAACTTGCTTCTGTGCTTCCAATACCTTGGTCCAAAGTAGTACCAAGGCAACTGATTTCTTGACACCCAGTATGGCCACAATTCCTCTGCATCTTTCCCCTCCTCCCCAGCCTCCTGTCAGCCAGCCGGTCCACCTCTCAGAATGCTTGGAAACTGACTATCTCTGATCTCATCGTCCCTCCATATTCCTACCCCTATGGCTCGGTGGCCAGCCCCTGGGAGTTCTTTTCTTTTCAATGTGGTCCCCAGCTTCTCCACTGAGTAAACCTCGCGCTTGGGCAAATTGGATGATTTGCTTGGTCTCTTCCTAAATGCGTCATAGGCTTAAGACCCCCTTGGCTCACTCTGTCAGACTGGCATGCTCTCCCTGCATTCTCTTCTCACACTCCTACAGACTTTTCAGAATCTAGAACAAATACAATAGCCTCCATTTGTGTGGTTGTAACTACTACTTATGAGTATATATTTAGAAGCATTAGCCATGTTTATAAATTCAGGACCAAGTATGTTATGGATGCATATGTATATATGTAGGAATTAATATATCTTATACTTGCAAATCACTTTACACTTTTTTTTCACCCATATCATCTCATTTAGTTCTTATACCAGATTTATGAGATGGGCAGCATCAGCAGCTAACAGGTGAGGATTGTAAATCTCAGAGGTTGGCAGATTGGCCATTGTCGCCCAGCTAAAAAGTGACAGAGGCAAACTTCACACCTTAGACTTGTAATAACAATTCCAGGGCACTTTGGGACCCTATCACAACGACCTCCATTCCAGTGGGACCGTGATGTCACTGAGGTAATTTCTGTAGCAGATGGGGGAAGAAGCCAGGCCACAGAGGGTCAGCGGAGGCTTTTGAGCAGAGCAGAAGCCTGATCAAAGGACAGCTGTGGGAAGATTGATCTGGTGGTGTGGTGGCCTGGACCCAGGCAGGAAAGCCCTGCTGGGAACCATCTTGCTCCTCTGGACTCCTGTGGCTCTTTGTTTGTGCTCCTGGTGTAGCGATGATCTGGGGTTGCAAGCCGGGTTATTTATTTATTTACTCTCCACCCACTCCTCACTCCCTGCGAGACAGTTGGCAAGATTTAAGGTGGTTTCAATTGTCTTATGTTTCTTAACTGTGTTCATACAACTGTATCGTAAGCAAGCCCACTTGTCCAAGCCCGGGGCACAGACAAGGTCAGTTTTGACATTTTCAGGCTCACCTTGCATTTGACACGCTGGAAGTGATGTTTAAAATTCGGTGAATGAGTGAATGAGAGCAAGGGAGCCAGCTGAGGACAGATGGGGCCAAGGACATGGTTAAATATATCCACAGTACTGGACCATTGTGAAGTCGTATGCAGCCCTTGATAGGCTAAAGCAGACCTACATGAACTTAAAGGCGAGAAGGCTGTGGGATGTATAGTTGACACATAGGACGCATATGTATCATATATGAAATAGAGTGCTCTTGTACGTGGTGCGGTGCCCACTGTCCATTTAGAAATCTTAACACTGGTTGCCCCTGGAAAAAGCATCAGGGGAGAGAAGACACAAACATTAGGTTAGAGTTTATAAAAAAGGCTTCCCAGCTTCTACTTCTAGCTTTCAGCCCAGCTTCTGTCCCAGGGCCGCCCTGCCCCCCTGCTGCTCCCACCCCAGCCGCACAGCCTCACACATACTCTTGTTGGCCTCCTTTGATGTCTTTTCTTTTCTAAGAATTTTAGCGGCTGAGCCCCCAGGTACGACTCTTTCCTAGGGTCCAGCTCTGCCAGCCTCTCTGGCAGCTTCAGGAGCTTTATTCACATTTTCAGTGCAGTTCCCAGGCTGCTCAGTCCCTTTGTCCAATCCCTCAGCTTTGTCTTCTGTAATTCAACAGGAAGAACGTGGGCGTCATGTCTGGTTCCTTCTTCTTAACATCTCCCTATTTTGGTGACCCCTCCTGGTCAAAAAGCATTATTTTTTTCAAGGCCAGCCTGGTCTACAGAGTGAGTTTCAGGGCAGCCATGACTACACAGAGAAGCTCTGTCTTGAAAAAAAAAAAGAAAGGACGAAAGAAACAAACAAAAACAAACAAAAATCGATTATTTTTTCAGAAGTCAATTAATTATTTTAGGAATAGATGTGTTCTCCATTCATGAGAATATAGGTTCGGGGAGTTACAGAGTTTTATCTCTTTTTTTTTAAATTATAAACACTCAGATGCTGATTTTCCTAAGGAAATCCCAAGATTTCCTCCATTAGCCAGTCCTCTCTGATAAACGCTGTTTCTTCTTAAAAGTGAGTTTCCTGTCTACCAACTCACCACCAAATCACCTCCTCAAACTGCATGTGATACCATTTACGTTCAGTTCTCCTAACATTTCAAATGTGATCAGCAGCCTAGCTTCATCAGAGCGCAGTATATAGAATCTTGCCTTTATAGAATCAGGTGAACTGCTTCATAAAACCTCAGCAGTTGGGTAAGCCTTCGGGGACCTAAGGAGACCTCAGCTGCTAGATGCCTTTTACAGTTATGTCCACCGTCTCCCCCACGTTCCTCAAGTTCTTTCCAAGCACAATGGAGGCTCAAAGTCAAGTGTGAGACGAAATGCTTTCTTCAGAGCCCATGGGATGTAAGGTGCAAAAAGAGTGCGCTTCAGTCACCGCTCCTGCTCTTGCCTGTGCTACCCCATCGTCTAAAGAGATGGCTCAGTAGTTCAGAACATGCAGTGCTCTTGCAGTGGACCCGGGTTTGTTTCCCAGCATGCACATGGTGGTTCACAACCATCTCTACCTCCAGTTGCAGGGAATGTGGCCTCTTCTGACCTCCGAAGTCACCCAGCATGCACATGGCACACAGACATACACACAGGTAGAACACATATAAAATAAAATGAATGAACTGGATACAGAATTTTACATAAAGGTTTTTTAAAAACCTCTGAGAAGATTGGAGCTCACAATATATTATGCTTGTATGCCCCTGACTGCACAAAGAATCCATCTTCCAGAAACTTCACTCTCCCACCTCTATGCCCCGAAATTTGAAGCGAGCCGTGCTTTTTGTGTTTTGCGGTTACCACTTCCTTAAGAACTTGTTGAGAACACTGGGGACCCCTCTTTTTGAAAAATGAACTTGTGAAAATCAACAATTTCACGGCATGACACCTTCCTTGTGTCTCTCCCACGATCTTTCTGAACTCTTGGTCCAAAACAAATCTTCCTGAACAAAGTTTAGGGTAAAGAGATTCTAAGTGGAGTCCTTAGATACCTCTCTCAGAGACAAGGGCAGAGGAGGAGGTGGAAGGTGGTGGCAACATGGAAAAGGAGCTGTTGGTGGGATAAGCATAGACATATGTGTGTAAGGTCTATAGTAACCTTAAATAGCCAGTTAGCCAGCCCCAACCTTGCCATTCTCTGCTGTGAAATGGGCACAGTTGGAATGGGATGGTGTAGTAAAGGATGTAATAGAGAAATGCTTATGCAAATGATCTAAAAATGTTACTATTAATCTCACGTGGTTTCCTTTTGGAGATATGGAGAGGATTCTGTCTGTGTAGGTCATTTGTGCTATAGTGGCTAGAACAAGGAATGCCTATTTGGACTTATAACTTCTCTGTTGCTGGGGCTCAAGCCCTAGGTATTTTGTGAACTGTATTTGAACCTCACTGTTGAAACATATACACAAGTTTGGAAGAGATGGCTCAGTGATTAAGGGCACTGACTGCTCTTCCAGAGGATCTGGGTTCGATTCCCAACGCACACATGGCAACTCACAACTGTCTGTGACTCCAGTCACAAGAAATCCAACTCCCTTTCTGCACATGCAGAACGCTAGCACCACACACACAGTATCCAGACATACACGCAGGACCAACAGCTGTGCACATAAGATCACTAAAAGTAAAAAGCTACACGTACTACCAGCAGCGTGTCTGCTGATCTGTCACCTAGAAGAAAGGTCCTGTGGCTCAGCCCACAAACCTAAACTGAACCAAGGTGACAACTTCATGACTTGAAAAATACCGCCTTAAATTATGAGCGTCCCGTCGCTCTCCCCCTTACCCGCGCAGCATTGCAATTGATAAGATGCAGTTGGTATGGTACAGGAGGGTTAGTAATGAAGCAGGACAAACGTCAAGCCCATGTGGGCTGTGGCTGAAGTCTTGAGGTTTATAGGTCCTGTTGGTTAACAGTGCTTTATGATAGACCATGTAATACATCATCCCACCACTGCTTGTTACGAGAATGTCATTATTGTGACGAATAGCCTGGTTAGAGCAGCCAAGCCCCAGCCCCTCACTTAGCCTGTTCCGTCTTTATTATATTCTGACTTCCACGGGCCCCAGATGAGCTTATTACCCACTCTATTAACTCTCCAAGGGGAGCACACAGAACTTTTAAAATGATGCGTAGTGATTCAAGGAGACTTCGGCATTTATTGCCTGTTCTCATAATAAAGAACCACAGTCCCTTGAATTATATGAAGATTTTATTTCATGTTCTATTCAGACAGATCTTCCTGTTTCTCCTAATGATTCAGAGGCATATGCTCTTACAACCTTGGAGGGCAGACACGTGTATGTGTGCTCATGTTTTGCGAGTGTGCACATATGAGTTACAAACATGTCAAGCTATTAGGTGAAAACCTGTGTTTCTGGGTCTCACTTTACCCCCGGGGATGGAATCTGAAACAGCTCTGAGAGTGTCTGAGTAGACTGCTGAAAGCACATTGATTGTGGAGCTTGTTCTCCTAAATACCTCAAGGCACCTGAGTTGCTTCGTTGGGAGACGATCATTTTGATTTCTAACCAGAACTGATCTTCATTAACAAGGAAAGGATGATTCATCTCCTCAGATGAAATGAACAAGGGTGCAGAGTCCTGCTAAGACCTTCCCAATCTGATTCTCATCTCTCTAGATGGATGTTCTTGTGGTATGGGGACTGCTCAGCACTATAACAGGATTTGCCTGCACTTGGCTAAGAGAAAGATTACCTTTGGGAATCTTCACATTGCAGAGAATCCCAGGGTTTTATGGGATACAGTGTGATAAACAAAGATGCTTGTCAAAATGACATGCTAAGTAATCTCAGTTCCTTAGTGTCTGGTCCACGTGTTGTTTTGTTTCTTTGATTAGTTGACAAGTCTCCCAGATCAAAGAAGATTGTTTAAAGAATGAAAGGTTCCATTCCAGGGCACGGCTCACAGCGTTGTGAATGAAGAGATAATCGAGGGAAGAGACAGGCTGCGTTTTAAATCACTGTTCATTTAGGTGGTACTGATAAGTAAGAACTAAAATACTGTTAATTTACCAGCTATGTTTTTCAGCGTGTTTCTGTATCTGAGATCTCTCCCCACCTCACACCCAGGCGATTCCCAAAGCTAGGGTTATGTTTGTTTGTTCTCTCAGGTTTTTTTTTCTATACAATTCATCTCCTAGAAAAACTTTTTGAGGAGTTCTAAAAAGGAAAAACAATGTAGCAAGTTTTATAAAAGATCTGATCACACTTTGAACATGCACACCTACTTCTGAAAGCTCCGGAACTGTTCTGTCATCCTGTTGTTTCTTATTTTATGCACTTATCTTCAGACGATAGATTTTTGTCTCCTCTCGATACATAGCAACATAAAACGATAAACTTCTAAGGGAAAGAGTATGGCTGGAGAGTGGCTCGCTGTGAGGGGAGCCTCTTCCTCCTCTCCTATATTTTAGTAAGGTTTTGGTTTTCGAAGCATTTGCACCCTTAATTTTGGAACTCATTATTTCAAACTCCAATAATCCAAAGAATGAAAACTGAAACTTCAGGATTTTTTATGGTTTTAACTTGATCGTTCCCTTTCACCTCCAAAAGGGCAAGAATGTGCCCTCTGGTAAGCCATATTTATGGAAAAGCTTGATAAAAATGGTGAATGTTTTGTGTAGGCAGTGATGGCCACAGCGGCACAACCTTACTTGCCTTCAAGTTTTATTCTATGGAATGTTCGTACCACCCACCCCCCCCGGAAATGCCGACCTTATTTTTCTAAGGCTCCTTTCATTTATTTTTTCAGTAAAGGAGGGAAGTAATTTGCAAGGAGTTCAGGGTTGTGATAATGCACAGGGGCTCATGCCTTAGCGAGAGTTCAAAACTGAACTACAAGTAAAAGCATTTAGGGTTCTCCTCTGTAGGCGTGCAGAGGAAGCTGTGATTTACAAGAGACCCAGGGCTTGCCCCCTCAGACACAGTGATGTGCAAGAGGGAATTATAAATATGCATGGCATTGTTACGGAATAAATAAAAATTTAAATGTGCATATATATATTATATGTGAGAAGATGAAGATAGCTGGAATAAAATAACTTAAACAACAAGTTTTATTTAGGTTACATAAATAAAGGACAAGTTAAACATTCTCATTTTGAGGGAACAACAGAATATTCTAAAACAGAAATGCACAGAATAAATGTGTGGGTTGATAATGCCTACTGCAAAAGTTTGGCTTATCTTGGAAATTTAGGAAAGATCAAGTGTGTGATGTGCACACATACCTCAAATTCTTGCATTTTCCAAAATGGCATTGAGATCATTTTTAACAGGATGGTCCTTTGTTGTTTGTCTCCAAATGGTATATTCCACCTTTTCCCAGAAATTCTATAAGGCTGATAAGGAGTTTAGGCATATTTTTCCTTCCCATCCTTTCAGGCTTGTCTCCTCTTTCACTCGGCTCCTCATATGTCAACTGAGCCTTTTCCTGTCTTGCATGGCTCCAGATAGAATAGTATGAAGAAGTGGGTAATAAAGAGATGAAAATGTTGACCAATAGGAAGAAATAGAAAGCAAAGATTAAGGCAGTTGTGTACTACAACAGCAGAGGGAAGGCAGAAAAATACAAACGGTTAATTATCCTAGGCTTATAAAATGTGAGCTTTTCAAAGGAAAGATGGGAGAGGAGGAGGAACCCAGTCAACAAAGAGAGAGAAGTCTTAGCTAGCTGTTAGACAGCTGCCTATCATTACAACTATGCCCAAAGGCCAGCCATATATTTACACGCTTAAGGTCCCCAGCCACAGTAACCTCAGGACATGTACTGTCTGATAAGAGCATCACTTACAAGGATGCTGAGAGGAGACCTACTCTTTTTCTAAGGAACACCAGTGTGACTTTTAGGACCACTTGTATTTCTTCATCCTTTTCACACAAACAGACTAACTCAAATCCAGGAATCCAGGGAGACCGTCGACACCATTTGGGTTGTATAGATACAATCTTTCTAAGGCCACCAGCCTAATTCTCCAACATGGGACCTGAGTTCAGAAGGCTGGCTATACACTTCTTCTGAAATGCCTTCAGGGGACATCATTTGCATCTGTTATCTTAGCACGATGGTCATCAGCACACCCATTGCTGTCAAAGAGATGGCTGATGAATATCAAAGTCATCCTGAAGTTGGAACTCTGACCTCTTTATGGTGCCCAATATTCTACTTGCCCCTTTGAGTTAATAGATGCAACCAAAGGCAACAACTGAACTCTGAACTCTGCAGAGTTAGAATGACTGATAGTCATCAGCTACAACAACCCTGTGGTCTAAACACTCAAACACTGCTGCTCTGGCTAGTGATGTAACAAAGAGAACACACTCAGCTCTCTGCACAAGGACTCTCATGTTTAGGGGCATGCTTCTTGATTTATGTAACTTTTAGAATCTATGGTTCCTAGATTCTTAGGCTTCACTGAGTCTACACTGGGTCCCTGTGGACACCTAGCAGGGAATATGCTGCTCACATCCAACATCCAACTGATGTTTTCAGCATGCCAGACAAAGACTGTGTGTACTCAACTTCTCAAGAGAAAAAAATGAAAGCACACAAGAAAAGGCAAGTGTGGGGACTTCGGAAATGGGTCACTGGGTAAGACTGCTTGCCATTCACACATGAAGGTCCGAGTTCAAATCTGCCTGAAACCTCAGTATTGGATGGTGAAAACTGGTAATTCCTGGAAGTGTGTTGGCAGAATCATGGAGAAAAACATCCATTATCCTCCTCTGCCTTTCCTATATACAAGCACAGTCATACTCATGTGGATGTGACACATATGTGTGCACACGAACACACACACACACATGCATAAGCACACGTGCAAAAGGTACACTCTTATTCTTTTAGTTGCTCTGGAATAGACTATCAAACTCAGCAACACCAATCTAGAAAGCCGTTATCCATTATATAAATGTGTAGAAGGCTTCCTTTAGTAACAGTTACCTATGAAAGTATGCTTTGAGCAGTGGAGAGATGGTTCAGTGGTTGAGCACACACATGCTTTTGCGGAAGGCCAGAGCTCAGGTTCTGACACCTACTGTAGGCAGCTCACAACTGTCTGTAATTCCTGCTCCGAGGGAATCTGATGCCTCTAACTTCCACAGGGCTCTTGCTCTCCTGGGCACATGCTCCTCCCAATGTCCCTCCCAACACACACACACACTTAAAAGAATTCTCTTTCAAAAGTATGCCTTTATTGTTAATATTTTATAATCAAGACAGCTTATGATATAGGGAGCATGATGATGAAATTCAGGGTCTTGTGTCCAATCAGTCCAAGTTAGTGTATGGCAGAGCAGTCATACAAAAGGATAAATCATAGAAATACATCACCAAAGGAAGAATAGAAATCAATCTCAATGGGATACACTTCACTCTTTTTTTTTTTAATTTTCATGTAGAACTACACAGTAAGCAGGCAGAAGGAGTCCGTGTTCAGCTTTCATTGCCAATTAGTTCAGAATATCCTAACGCCTAAAGCAAGACAAGGACCAGGGTAAATCTGTCATCTTCATGTCTCCTATTCTCAATTAAAGTTTCATTTCTTTACAATCAATCTTTTGACATGCCTTGAGTCCTGTGCCCTAAGAATAACTTAAATAATTCCCTATCCAGCGTCCTCTCTGGGGTTATAAGCTTAACTCCTTTACCATTTGGAAAGGTATGTTTCAAGTCTAGCTCGCCGTGTTTCCCTGTGGGAAACATTAGAGCCTCCTGGTCTCCTCTTCTGGGGCTGACCCTTGCTCTAAAGCCAAGCTGTGAACACTGCCCAGCAAAGCTGCACTCCCCAAAAGGCATCACGGTTCTGGGGATCCGGCTGAACTTCACTTCTTATTAGGAGATGCATTCTTAGCTAACTTAGTCCCCAGGGAGAGTGCAACCCAAGGGATGGAATCACTTCCGTGCTTCAGGGAATTTTAACAAGTTTTGCTGTGGTGATTTTAATATTTACAGTGAAAGCCTATCCCTGGATTACTGATGAACTTATGTTGTTATTCATAAACTAATATTCTTTTAAGTTCTTCCTTCCCTTTTACCATCCTCCACCCCTCTCCAAGTCCAGTTTGCTCTAGAGGCAAGGCTCCAGCTGCGCAGAGAAGGGATAGAGACCGTGAGCGTAAAATCTGACCTTCCATTTCTGCGCTGATGTGTCATTCCTCACATTTAGAGTCCTCTTTAGTATTTTTTGCCCTGTCAATGTTGGAGAGATGGCTCAGTAGTTAAAATCTCTGGAAACTCTTGCAAGGGGACCCAGGTTCAATTCCCAGTACCTACAAGGTGACACACAACAGTCTGTACCTCCAGTTCTAGGGGCTCTGATGCCCTCTTCTGGCCTCCTCACACACCAGGCATGTTCTTGGTGCATAGACATTCATGCAAGCAAATCACCCGCACACATAAAATAAAATAAAATAAACACCTTTTAAGAATTAAAAATGATTTTCTTTGTCACTAAAGATTTACTTAAAAATACAAAGGTTTGGGGCGGTTGCTGTAGAGTTTTTTTTTGTTTGTTCGCTTGTTTTGTTTTGTCAGCAAATATCAACTGACCACCTTGAGTTGATATGCTCATAACTACTAAAATAGAATGTATATTTACATGTAAGTAAGTAGCTTCAGGGTTCTGTTTTGTTTTGTTTTTACAAAATAATTATTTTTCTCCCCTTTCTCTAGTGAAATATCTTGGAAATAAAACGATATTTCCAGATATTTATTTTGCTATTTTATTTTATATGTAGGTGTGTACCTTAGGCTGTGTTATGTGTACCAGGTATGTGCATGTGCACAAACAGCCCAGATGAGGGCCCCCAGTCTGCCAGAACTGGTGTTAAGGGCGGGCAGTTGTGAACTGCTGACCTGGGTTCTGGGAACCCAACTCAGGTCCTCCAAAGGATCAATAAGTGCTCTTAACTGCTGAGCCATTTCTCCAGCCCATAAATGAAATATATATATTCAATTTTTTATTAATAACTATATTCCTTGACTTAAAAAAACACAATTATTCTTATAAGCCAGGGCACGCATGCAACAGAAATCCCCTAAAGATCTCCAAATAGAACAACCTGAAATCTATTTTAACACCAGTTGGATCAATTTTCAGACTTGGGTGTCATTCAAATCGACTTTTTTTTTTTTTTAGCATATCTTTCTGTACGAGAAAAATTGCGCTAGAAATAAAACCAAAAAAAAAAACCACCACACCCATCCTGTGTAAATACCCCAAAGGAGTGACCATGTTAATAATTTTTATAAATTGTGGTTATATGACAGGAACAATTAGCTTGCACCGTTCAGGTTTATTTCTCCCCGCTGAGTATTGGTTAACATGGCAATCTCAGGAAACTGCAATAGCCACCAAGGGCTAAGAAAACAATCGGTATCAAAATATTTCGTGTAACAATTTGTCCGTGTTCATATACGGTTTGCCTATTATGTGAACCAAATGTGTGATTCCTGAGACTGAATTCCCTGACACCATTTAACCCCTCCCGATACCGTAGCTTTTACTTGGTATTTTTAGGCATAGAAATGTCAGGCTAATCTGAGGACACCAGGGGACTACCGATAAACTGTCAGGGACTCTGATTCGTTGTGATTTGGTAAAGATTGTTAACACTGGGGGTGAGGTGTGGCTGAGCTAAAAAACGTCCTGGGCAAAGACATACCGGAGTTTATGAGGCGATGGCCCGGGGCCTCCTTCCCAGCATGTTATCAGAAGCCCTGGGCCCTGGCATCCTTCTTCGCTCCTGCATCCCACGCCTCTTCTCCAGCCTCCCGGAAACAGGGCTCTCTGTAGTGCGCAGCATTCACGCCCCGCCCCCGACAGGACAGTGGGGACACCAGGTCTTTAAGTGGATCGGAGTCACCAAGAGTCCGGTGGGGCCACTCGGCCTAGGGTGTCCTGATGCTGCCTCCTGGGTGGCACTCGAAGAGGAAGGTGGGTGTCTCCACCTGGTGCAGGACCAAAGCAGGTAGAGGGCAGACTCCGAGCTCCGCACAAGGGGCAGGGAGGAACACAGAAGCTATTTTAAGCACCAAATCAGGCAAGCTCACCCAAGGAGGACTAATGCATTGCACCAATTCATAAACAGTATTCTGTGTACATGTATTTAGGGTTAGCTTGACGGACTTCCGGTCTTAATATCTGTGTGTGTGTGTGTGTGTGTGTGTGTGTGTGTGTGTGTATCTTTCTGTCTCGCTGTCTGTCTCTCTCTGTCTGTTTCACTCCTCCTCTCTTTCCTTCTCTCCCAGTTCAGCTACTAGGGTTTTTACTTTAGAGTAGAAGTTAGGAGATAACTTGTCTAGAAGAAAGTTCTACTTTTTCTTTTCTTTTTCTTTTTTTTTCTAATGCCTGCTTGAAATCACACACGATAGTCGTACAAATTGGTAGTTTAAATCTAGTCTTCTGGGACTGTATCCCCAAATTCCAAAGTTTGTAAATTCCCATCATTTGAGACAATGAAGTGCGGTAATTTAGAATGGGAAACTAACGACCAAGATAGTCTCAGAGAGGAACGGAAAGGACCTGGTTTACAGCTATCACAGCCAAGAACAAAGCCCCGGAGGAATGTCACAGGCTTCTTAGATCTTGGTATCCTTTCTGGGCAAGTATCCAGTGTTCCACACTACAGAGAGAGGACAAACCTGCGCAGCAGACCCCAGTGAGTAACACATGCAAGGGGGCTTTCCAGGAAACATCATTTATTTAGTGAGTGAAGGGGGTGTCTGGTTTGTTTTTTCATTCAATGAATATTTGAACCACCTGTGTCTGATGAAAAAGGCAACAGCAACAACAGCAAAAACCCGAGGATTTCTAGATCGTGTAGAAACACAGGGTCCTGCCCTCAGAGATCATCCAGTCTAGCAACAGGCAAGAAAAGGAAATTTTTACCAATGAGTGATAACAAGGGGTAGAAAGCCTTGCTACTTCCAGATAGGGTGGAAATGAAGCTCCGGGATTCCAGTAAAGGGGAGATTATTTCCAGCTGAAGGACTGCTCCAAATTAAACCAAGTCTGGCTGAACTTCAACTGTTTTGGGTCCTATGTTAGGGAAGTTGATGGACAGTTACTCTCCTATAAAATGCCTCCTTGGTATAGAAGAAGTATATTACCTCTAGAACTTTCAGTGTGCTCCCTTTTGCTAGCTTAAAGCTGTCCCTTTGTTCCTTTTAAAATTTCCTAAATGATCATTTTAGTAGTTATTTTTTTTCCTTTTCTTTCTTTTTGGTTTTTCAAGACAGAATTTTCCTGTGTAGCCTTGGCTGTCCTAGATTCCCTTTGTAGACCAGGCTAGCCTTGAACTCACAGTTATCACAGCCTCCCAGAGTGCTGGGATTATAGCTGTGTACCATCACACCAGGCTAAGAAATCTTTCTTTCTCTCTTTCTCTTTCTCTCTCTCTCTCTTTCTTTCTTTCTTTTCTTGTGTCCATATGCAAACACAAGTGCTATGGTGTGTGTATGTGAGAGAGAGAGAAAGGGAACTGGCAGATATGTGTTAGTTTCCTAGTTCCAGCAATTAGTCTCATATTGAACTCCGATCATCAAGCTTGATTGCAAGTCCTCTTACCAGCTGAGCCATCTCGCAGGCCCTTAAGGTTGAGTTCTGTAAATGAACTAAGACAACCAGTCAGAGGAAACTAAGAGTTATGAGCTAAGTACATCTTCTTTATGACTTTTCTAAAAAGCATCTGGGTGGTCTACAACCAGAGACACCCTGTGTAAAATGAATTGGTCAAACCAAAATAGAAATGTAAGAAAGAAAAGAAATGGAAAATTGAAATGAACCAAATCTAAGTGTTGCCGTGACAGTCAATGTTTGGTCTTTGGCTTGGATCTGAGATTCGCAGCAGCCAAGGCAAAGAGAGAGAGAAAAAAAAAGATCTAAGTGGACCAGTCTCACCACTAGAAGGAGTCAAGAATGTCCATCTTGAAATGAAATGAAATTATAGAATATAGAGCACCCATAAATGGCAGTGGAGAATGTAATAGGCAATGTCCTAACCTTACTTTTATAGGAAAGTGAAAGGGTGTGGAACAGCCCTCCTTCTTCTAATGGCTTCCCATAAAAACCAAGATTTGAGTGAAAATGAGTCTTTGCAGACTATTCTTGATTTTAGGAGTCCACCTTGAACAACAAATAGTGTAGGCACCAAGCTGCCTTCCTTAAAGACCATCCTCTTCAATGGGGTCTTGATACAAGCCAAATGAACTTTTAATTTTAAATCAAGCAAGATCCCAGTGTGCTGGTATTGCTTTCAGATTATAGAACACAGCTTTCTGAGCACTGAAGGCTAAAACTGCCAGATCTCTCCAACAGTGGCAAAATCAAATCCTTGTCTTCATAGAGAAGAACCGGCTTGGATTGTCTGAGAGGTCATCTCAAGTATGATCCAGAATCTTCCTTAGGAAGTTGCTTTGAATGAGCTAATACAGCACTTGAATAACTGTTTAACTGAGTCCCCAGAGCTCCAGACTACTTGGGCATGGAAAAAATATTTCAAAGCTACTGTTTCCCTATCACCCACAGTGGTATGGTAGAAGGCTTCAGCAGGACTCCCATAGGCACCTCAGACTGGACAAGCTAGCTATCCCTCTATATTCCAGGGTGAGCTTGTGGCAAAATGGAGTCAAGTGCTAGTGTCTGTGTCCACTGCTAGACACTACAGACATGTGGCTTTGAGGCCATTTCTAGTTTATAGCAATGAACCAATGTCAGCAGACCTTGATTATATTTGTCTTCTTCACTGTGACAGAGAACAATTGAAAGAGAAAGAATTCATCCCAATTTATGCTCCTAAGAGCATAAATATCGTATTTGATATTTTTGTTTGTCTTGACTCTAATGGGGATGCTAGAATGAAGAATGTTTCCATATATTTTTTTTACTGTGACAAAATATCAGAAACAAAAATCCACCATTTTAACTATTTCTCTTAAAGAAGAGTTTTATTATTTGGGCTTACAGTTTGAGAGGCTACAGTTCACTGTGGGGGAAGACCCAATAGCAGTGGCCTGAGGCAGCTGGGCACAGCCTGCAGGCAGGAGTCAATCACTGGTTAAGAAGGTTTACTCTTGTTACTTTAATTATGAGTTTGTGTGTGGGTGTGTGCATATGTTGAGATACCCTCAACAGGCCAGAGGAACTACTGAACACAGAGTTACAATGGTTGTGGCTACCTGATCTGGGTGCTGGAAACTGAATATGGGTTTTCTGCAAGAGCTCTAGGCACTTTTGTTTATTTGTTTTTGTTTTAAGAGACAGGGTTTCTTTGTGTAACAGCACTGGCTGTCCTGGAACTCACTCAGTAGATCAGGCTAGCAAACTCTCAGAGATATGCCTGAGAGTTTCTCTGCCTCCTGAAGGCTGGTTTTAAGGGCATGGGCCACCCCTCCTGGACCAGTAGGCACTTTTAACTGCTGAGCCATCTCTGCAGCCGCTGAAATCAACAACCACTTCGAAGTATCCAGGCCTCATGGTATTTCCATTCACGCAGTGAAACAGACCTCACCTATGCATTTTCCCATACTCTTCATCTTCTTCAGTAGAAATTCTATAAACACGAGTTCCCCTTTAAGCTTCACCCATCCCTGGATGACATCATTCTACTCGGTGTCTCTACGAATTTGACCATTCTTGATACCTCACATAAAAAATCATCATACAATGTTTGTCTTTTAGTCACTGGCTTATTCCACTTAGCACACTGTCTTCAAGTAGATTGTTTGTATGTATGTATGTATGTATGTATGTATTTATAGTTTTTCAAGACAGGATTTCTCTATGTAGCATTGGCTTTCCTAGACTTGCTTTGTAGAGTTGCTTTGTAGGCTTCTAACTCACAGTGATCTGCCTGCCTCTGCCTTCCTGGCTGTTGGAATTAAATGTGTGTCACCACAGCTGGCTAAGGAGATTGTTTTTAAAGGAACATTACTACCAATCTATGTTGAGACCATGGCCAGGTCCTATCCACACAAAAAGGAAGAGTGAGTGAAATTTACAAGCCTATTTCACAGTGATTAGAGGGAGGCATTGGACACATAGAAATTAGAAGGAAAAAAGGGTTGGCTTACTTATGAAAAATAGATAAACTTATAACCTGTGAGGTGCAGGGAGCTCTTGATAAATACTATGAGTGTAAGTAGGCTCCTATGAGAGGATTTGTTTGAAAGAAATAATTTGGTGAAACTGCCTCCTGTCAATCAGAAAGGGCCATAAATAGGACATTTCCTGCTGCGAACAAATACATACTAAACCCAACAGCTTAAAACAGCCATTTTACTTCACTCACAGTTTAGTGAGTTGGAAATCTGGAGATGGGTCCTTCCTGAGCAGCATCTAGAAGTCACCTTTGCCCTCTGTTGGGTCAAGCAAGCTCACCAAGATTGTTGTGGAGCCTATACAAATCCGCTTCTCAGTGGGAAGAATGGCGAGGGGTTGCTGCGGTTTTCAATGCTCCTTCCTCACATTTGCACTAGCAGATTTCTTTAACCTAGAGTTATAATTAGCTGCATGGTGACCAGGAACCTTGTATTATGGATCCCAAGAGAAAAAGGTAGATGAAAGGTTATGCCACTTTTCTGTGACTGATGCCCTGTTCTTCTTCCTGTCTTTGACAAAGCTACAGCGGCTGTAGCTCCGTTACAAGCTTTGAGGCAAGATTGATCCACTGGAAAATGTAAAAAGAAAAAAATAAGTCATCAAGGACTAGGGAGCTATCACCCCAGCTCTGGATTGTGTCTGTGAAAAGGAAAACAACCAGTCAGATGAGTTTCATCTTGTTTAAGACACTGTCTCCTACTGCCCGATATTAGCATCTGAAAGCAATTCCTAAATGCTATATCTCCCTCCCACACTCTCTAGCCAATAAAATTATGAATATGTGAAACTTGGAGAAAGGAGGCTAAGTAATCATTTCCGTGTAGCCAGGCCTGGGGAGTACATCTGTAGTGTCAGCACTTTAGTGACACAGGCAAATGAGGTCATGAGTTGGCAGCCAGCCTGGCGGCTACATGGACAGACCTTACTTCTTAGTTAGGGTTTCTGTTGCGGCAATGAAACAACATAACCAAAAGCAAAGTTGGAGATGAAAAGGTTTATACTGCCATGTCAATGTTCATCATCAGGACAGGAACTCAAACTGGGCAGGAACCCGGAGGCAGGAGCTGATGCAGAGGATTGGAGGGGTGCTGCCTACTGGCTTTCACATCATGGCTTGCTCTGCAGGCTTTCTTATAGAACCCTGGACCACCAGCCCAGGGAGGGCACCACACACAATGGGCTGGGCCCTCCCCCGTCAATCACTAGCTAAGAAAA
Source organism: Pachyuromys duprasi (assembly GCA_028658305.1). Lineage (NCBI taxonomy): Eukaryota > Metazoa > Chordata > Mammalia > Rodentia > Muridae > Pachyuromys > Pachyuromys duprasi. Next base: position 53,313,204 of record CM053766.1, read on the forward strand.
TACCTTACAGGCTTGCCTACAGTTGGAGCTTATGAAGGCAGTTTCTTTCTTTCTTTCTTTCTTTCTTTCTTTCTTTCTTTCTTTCTTTCTTTCTTTCTTTCTTTCTTTAGTTTTTTGTTTTCAATGGGGGAGGGTGCAGTTTGAGACAGGTAGCCTCAGCTATACTGGACTCACTTTGTGGAGCGGGCTGGCCTCGAACTCACAGAGATCTGCCTGCCTCTGCCTCCCTGAGTGCTGGGCTGACATGTGTGCGCTCTCAAGCCCGCCGGAGCACGTTCTTAACGCCTCCTCTCAGATGACTTTATATTGTGTGAAGTTGACAAAACTATCCAGCACAACTAGTTTTGAGTTGTGTTTTAAAGAAAAAAAAAGAGGCGATAAAGAGAAACAGATTTCAGTGTGGGATCCACCCTCAAATACAGCATTAATCAGAAACAGACTCTTAAGTATCTAAAACTCTTTTAATAAAACATTGGCTGAGTACTTGCCATATTGATAAAAGACAAGGAAATCAATAACTGCATCATGAAGTGATAATGCTGAGGTAGAAATCTGTATCACAGTGTGGGTGGACAGAGTGAAACATGGTCCTTTCACAGCACCTTTCCTTTCAGTGAGGGTTTGTGGGTTGGATTGGCTCTAGAATGATGAGTGGGAGCTTATAAGCTAAGAAAGAGGCAACAGAAAATTCCCAGAAGTTGGAATAGCCCTGTTGCTTTCCCCCAGCAAGGAGATGTACACAACACGGTGTGTGGCAAGCCCCAAGAGCCTGGTGCTTCAGGGAAAAAGGACCAGTGTGAATGAAGGGGGCTGTGGGTGTGGACAGTGAAGTTAGAGAGAAAAGCTAGAGACCAAAGAGACCTGATTGCTCCCCCAACAAAGCTACAAGCTGGGACATTGTGATCAGATGAGAAAAGTGTCTCAGTCAGTGTTCTATTGCTCTGAAGAGATACCATGATCACAGCAACTCTTTTTTGTTGTTGTTGGTGGTGGGAGGAGGGTTGAAATAGAGTTTTTCTTTGTAGCCTTGACTACCCTGCACTCACTTTGTAGACCAGGCTGGCCTCAAACTCACAGAGATCTTCCTGCCTCTGCCTCCCTGAGTGCTGGTATCACAGGCGTGCTCTACAGCACCCAGCTGGTCACAACTTTTAAAAGAAAACATTTAGTTGGGGCTGGCTTACAGGTTCCGAGGTCGGATCCATTGTCACCATGGTGGGAAGCATGGCAGCCTGCAGGTGGACACGGTGTTGGAGAGATAACTGAGAGTCTACATCCAGATCCACATCCACAGCAGCAGGAAGAGAGAGTGGCCACTGGGCCGGGCTTGGGCATTTGAAATCATAAAGTTCCTCTGACCAGGCCACACTTCCGTATCCCCACCCAGCAGTGCCATTCCTTGATGAGTGGGCATTCAAACAGGTGAGCGTACGGCGGTTATTCTTATTCAGACCACCACTAAGAGTGTTCTGGCAAAGAAGGTGTTTGAGAAAGGAGTTGAGCATCTCAAAGAGCAAATCACGTGGGTGTGGGAGGGAAAGCATTCCAGAAAGTAACACCAAGTATGTCATGCTGGCCTGTGGAGGATCATCAAAAACATCAGTTTCTGTTGCTGGGACAAAATTCCTGAGCAAGACAACTGGAAAGATGTACATTTTCACTTTGTCTCATTTTTTTTCCCCCAGAGGTTTTAGTCACTGGTTAGTTAACCCTATGGCTTTCGGCCCTTTGATCTTGATAAAAACACATATTGTGGGCTCCTTGGACATCTCTTGGTGATGCAAAAGCAAGAAGAGAAGGAGACACAACTCCCCAAGACCTAGGCTTCACCCACTAAACCTCACCTTGTAAAGTGCTCCTAGGTCCTGATGGTGCCGCATGCTGGGACTGACTATTTGGTGCATGAATTTTGGAGGACTCCAGGACCTTACTCTGTCAGTTATCACCTCCAGGGACCAATGTGGAAACCAGGAAAGAAGCAGGAGACCCTGCTCAGGGGAAGCAAACTGTCCCTAGGAGTCTTGGCTGCAGGTAAAATCCAACTGAGAAATGTCCATGTCAGTTCCATGTGCAGTCTCAGCCCTAAGCACCCTTTGATGCTATAAATGAGCAAAGCTGCAGGGAACAGCTGCTCGGTCCCTTGAAGGACAGCTGACAGACCCTTCCCTCATGCCTGACTGCCATAAGCATGGAGCTATCAGTTAAGCTCGCTTGAACATTCCATGATTGCCCAGAGGAAACTAGCTCTGAGTTCCAACTACAACCACAGCTGCTGTAGAAGGAATGGTTCCTGCTTTAGGTCTTATTTTAGCCATGACTGCTGCGGGCACCTTTCGTTTGCTTTGGATGACTCCACCCCAGGTAAAACAAATCTCGGTGAACTCCGGAAGAGTTTACACTTTTTTACCTAGGAAAGGAAGGTAAACACTTGTCCGCTGACTAATCTAAGAGCCTGGGACTGGTAGAATTGGAAGCCATGTACATTCAGGACCATGGTTGGTAAAATGGCAATGTAAACACACCAGCACTTCTAGCCCATTTCTTGCTTCTCTCCTGTGTTGTAGCATTAGCCCAGAATAAAGTTTCCTTCCAAATGGCATTATCCTGCTTAGGGTCTTTATTGCTGATAGAGTTGGCTGAGCTCCTTGCACAAGGAAAATGCTCAAAAACTCTGCGGCCCTGGAAGCAGCGGTGAGGAAGCCGTTGTAAGACATCAGAGTCCTTACTGCCCAAAGCTCATAGCTGAAAAACCAAAGAGCCACTGAGAGGTAAGAGTCTGGTGCCCACAGTTCTGAGCCAGAACACTAAGAGATGGCTCAAGAGCTCCAGAGAATGGCCAAGGACAGAATCTGCAGGAAGCTGGAATGGTCAACATGTGGAGGGAAGAGATGGTTGGAAGCTGAGATACTGAAGATGAGAGGCCAGTAAGACATGAAGGCAGAAGCAGGGACTGTGAGGAACACTACACCCAGTTGTAAGAATTCAAGAGAGCTGCTAATGGCTAATTCACCATGGGTCCCAACACTGGAAGCTCAGAGTCTTGTCATGCCAGCCAATGAGTGTTTGCACTCTAAGCCAGAGCTTTTTTGCCACTGCTCACGTAAGTCCTCTTTTTCCTGTCTCTTCTGGTGAGAATTAGGCGTATAATATCCTGACTCATTCTGTCAAATCTTTCTCTGATATGTCACTTTCAAATATGGGTTCTTCCTTTTACAAACGAACTTTACCTTCATTGTTTGAGATTAAAGATTTGTACTAAAGGTGTGTCCATATTCCAACCAGAGGGATTAAATGTGTGTGCTCAATGTATTTTTCATTGCATTTACTTCATTTTTACTGAATCACATGCCTCATACAACCTATAACGATAACCGTTAAGCCATGCGTTGAAGAAAAGAAATCAACAGCTCTCCTTTACTCCATGGAAAAAGAAATGGGTGAAGTGATAGAAGGCTTCCCATTTTTAAAAAGATCATGCAGTTTAATTTCAAAGCTTCAACTGTTACAATTTTGTAATCATTATCTTCACGATTCCTTTTATAACTTTGATGCCAATTTATTGTAGTAAGTACAATAAATGAGCATTCCAGGAGCGCCTTCCAGGAGGTTAGGGGATGTTGACCAGTGTCTTCCTCTCCCTCTCTCTGCCTTACTTTTTGAGATAGGGTCTCTCACTGAACCTGGAGCTCCATCGTTTCAGATAGACAGGCCGTCAACAAACCCAGAGATCCCCCTGTCACTGCCCTCTCACACCATTTCTGGGGTTACAGGCCAAGCCATGACCAGCTCTCTCTCTTCTTCCCCATCAGGCACTTTACCCACGGAGCCAATCCCCTGGCACCAATCCATGCCATCACAATTGTACCTTTGATAAGATGTATTTGCTGCTGCAAACCAGCCATTTTCCATCAAATAAAGTTACTCTAAAACAAACTGTATCACGAACAACTGTCTGCAGCAGCATGCAATAAATGAGGTCGGCCCCCGTAGCGCTTTCTTTTTCTCGGAACTTAGATGTAAGCGGATGAGAAGAAAGAAAATGTGAACCCATTTGGAATTTGAGAGAGAGGAGAAAGGAAGGAGGAGGGAGAGGAAGAAAGAAGAGCCATTTACATCAGGTCTTGGGTTCAAAACCCTGAACTTTACACAAAAGGACTACTGTGCTTCTCCCCAGCATAGCAGCCTTGTAGCAGGTGTGTCCCTGGTGGCTACCACTACCTTCTTCAACTCAAATGCCTTTACCTGCGGCTGCCTAAGGACTCAGACTTGAGTTCTAGCTCAGCCAAGGCAGGGATGTCAGTTGAGTTTGAAGATCACCGAAGGCAATTTTGTGAGCCTCCCCATACTATGCATCCTTTACCTCCGATTTACCAGCCTTTTGTTTTTACTATTCCAATTTGTTCTATTTAGTATCTTCTTCCTTCATTTAAAAAACTCTCTTCCATGCCACCGTATCTTAGGAAATTCAAATTACTTTGCACCCCATGATCATGCAGAACAAGAGAAATTACCTTGTACCCCTGAACATGAAGAACAAGGTAAAATGTAAGGAGGGTTGATCCGGATGACCTCTAAAACCCCTTTCTGCTCATCACATCCTGTCCTTCCAAAATCCCAAATATCTTCTATGTCACTTTCATTCCTAGGTCAGCAAATATTTGGTCCCTTTGAACAGATGTGTTTGTAATTTACATGAGGGCGAGGGAGAAGATGGTTTCTTCTCTCTGTCTCTCAGGGGAGCCTTTAGGGTGTAAAAATCTATCTAATGTGCCTCTGAGAGGATTATGATTTATGTCCAAAAAGGCTGAAGGAAGACAGGCGAGGACGCAAGCTCCCTGGGCCCCACCGGCCAGCAGCTTCAGCTTTCTCCAGACCCAAAGGCTGGACCAGAGGAACCCAGCGGGGTCCCTCCCTGCTCCACACCAGACTCAGGTCGAACCCGGAGGTGGTTCTGGTTGGGGCAGCTGCGAGCCTAACGGTGATTTGAAGTCCGGTGATGGTTGCAAGATGCCCATTGGCTGCAGGTCGGCGCCGCGCAGTCTGAGGGGGTGGAGCCTGGAGGGGGCGGGGTCGAGTAGTGATTTGGCCACTACCTCCCCGCCCCGCTTCTCGATCCCTTCTCGGGGGGACCCCTTATTTGGCGGGACTTTTCCCTTTGAGGAGAAAGGTAACAACTTCATAGCTGTAGCTGTTCTGCGGCTAGGCTCTCCATGCCCGCCCCCAGGAGGGCAAGTTCGGACGCTTGGCTCTCGCCACCCAGCGGTCCTGGCCCCAGGCCCCCCGAGCTCCAGGCAGGCCTGTACCCTGCCTCGGTCAGGCCTTTTCTCCGCCTTTACTCGCAGCTACACCGATCTGGGGTCCCTTCTCGTGGAACACCCCTACCCAGCACGCTAGGTTCTCACTACCCTTTCCACCTCACGCCGGGTCCTCTAACCTTCACCACCTTCACTTTGACCGAGGCTACGCTGGATCTAATCCCTTCTACAGCCACACTGCCCAGCCTCCTCCGTCCCCGGTGGCTCCGTCCCGGGTGGCACCGTCCCTGCATTCCCTAGGAACCATCACCCGCGAAACCTCCTGGCTCACATTAAGGGACGGTCCCTGCGCACGAACATCCTCCGGGACCACGCACGTGCTCTCATTCGCATTCTGCCCGAGCCGCGGCCTGCCCTGTGCGGTGGCCCCTCACGCCTCGGATCGTGGGAACCGGGCGGGGCCCCTTCGTCCCTGTACCTCCTGGGTCATCCATCTCCCACCCAGTCTGCTGCGGAGACTTCAAAGGCGCTCCCGCCGGCGCGGGCCCCCTGACCCCGTACGCAGCGCAGATGGCTGGGGCGCTCGCCGCGGGGGAGGCCAGCTAGCGCATCCTGACCCACTCAGTCGGCAGGCGGATGCTTGGGTGCCGAAATGGCCTCGGGTCTAGCCACACTCCTGCCCCTGAGAAGGCCGTGCTCCCTGCTCAGGCCACCTAGGCTTGCTACACTCCCACCCCATCCCATCTTGCGCGCAAGGTCCTTTATTCGTTTCTTCCGGAAGGAAATCTGGCTCAGGACTGACTCCTTTCCAAGCAGAATAAGAAAAATCATTCCTAGCGCTTGCCCCTCTCTTCTAGAGAGAGAGAGAGAGAGAGAGAGAGAGAGAGAGAGAGAGAGAGAGAGAATCTCCCCTGGATCTTAAGCCACACTTCCTTCTTCCTTCCCTCCCTCCCATTCGGACATCCCTAATTGACAGGCTCTAATCCTCGGATCAGAACTAGTTCTGCCTGGAAGATTTGGCCGGCTTTTCCTTTTCTCTCAGCATTCCTGAAAAGCCGATTCGTTCTGAGCTGCCTTGACGGAGGACTGGGGAAGGAGGGCTCCTTCCAACTTGTGGCACCACCTGGGTGGCCGCCAGAGCCCAGCGGTTCCTTGTCAGCTGTGTATCTCCTCCACTCTGTGAAGACTGTTTTGCGGGGATCGTTACGGTTTAAGTCTCTTCCCCATTGATCTGGGGAGTACATGCATTGATTTACATTTATCTACAGTCAACTACAGTGTGATGTTTTGAGGGTGAAGGTGTGATTCCTGTGCGTGACAAACTGTAGCTGTGTGTTTAGGTATCTTGAGTTCGGCCTTTTCCTTGAAGCTTTCTAAGCACCCGGTTTCTCACACTTAATATTAAGACCGGACTCCACAACTCTGGATTTTCATTGGCTGTGGTTTTCTGTAGGTCAAATAGGTGTGTGTGTGTGTGGCAGGGGAAGAATCTCAGCATCATTTCGTGTCCTTTGAAAGGTTAAACTTACATCTTCAACACTAAAGACAGATATCACATGTCTAAGTGAGAACACAGACGCCCGGAGCCTGCCACAAACAACTCAGGCTCACAGTGTTCTCTACCCTAATGTGTCAAACGCCTACCCTCTTTAATCCATTCCCTCTGAGTAATCATACTGTTTTTCTGTATGTAAGTCTGAGCTGTGAACACAAGATTAAACTGGACACCAGTCTCAAAACCAGTTAGCTTAACGTGGCTCTTGTGGGACCCTGCTTGGTTCTGTCAAGATGAATTGGAGCCCTCATTTTGTCTGGCTTCCTAGTTCATCATGTGATTTCTCCCTCTCCCACACCATTTCTTCCAATGCCATCTTCATGAGAACACAAGCATAAGGCTCCTGAGAGCTCAAACCAACGAAGTTACTTGATATCGGAATTTCAGCTTTCAAAACTTCTAGCCAAATAACACTCTTTTCTCTAGAAAAGACCCAGTCTGGGGTATGATGTTGATGTTGCAAAGGAGAAAAGACTAAACTGAAATTGCATCCCAGTTGGGCATGGTGTTGCATGCCTTTAATCTCAGTACTTAGGAGGCAGAATCAGGCAGATCCCTGAGTCTGAAGCTAGCCTGGTGAGTTCCAGGACAACCAAAGTTAGAGAGCCTGTCTAAAACAAACAAACAAAATGACAACAAAGTAAGTTATCAAAAGTGTATCTCATTTAAAGTATGAACACAAGTTAGATAACAAGATTAAATTTTTAGAAAAAATTGGCGGCAACATGGAACACAAACTAAAATGAAGAGTAGTTCATGACTGTATTCACGAGTATAACATATTCTCCTGTAAGCTGTTCACAATCTGGACTACTCATTTCACCCAATAATGAATTTCTACACATTTCTTTTCAGGCAATATTGGTTTTTATTTTCTCTCCCACTGAATAAACACACAAAAACGTATTTATTCACCTACACGCAAATAGTTTTACTATGGTTTGCCCAATTCCCCATTAGAAATGACGTTGGAATAACCACTCTTATCGTGGTGGTCTCCTGGCTTTCATATGAAATTTTGTCCCATGCTTTTGCACCTAGAAGTGGAACTTGCTAAGATGGGTGTTCACATCTTTTGCCCTTTTCCCCCCATATCCTCCTCAGGTGACATAAGAAGACTGCCTCCTTCTGCCGCTTTGGGATATGAAATGATAAGCTGTTTTAACTCGGTTTCCTAGGCTGATTTCTGTATCCCCCGTATCTGATTGCAAACCTTGTTCTGAGAATTCCCTGTCTTAAAACTGATTAAACTTGGCTCCCCAATGGTCCCCTGCTATGTCAATAAGGCAGCTTACAGAAGAAAAAAATCAGCTCCTGTAAGCTGTCCTCTGATCTCCACACCAGTGCTGTGTATGGCACCCCCCGAAATGAATTGTCAATAAGTGTTTTGTTTGTTTATTATCAAAACACTTTTGCCAAAGCAGAACGGTTGCTTCAAACATGATCTAAAATGCCTTCGAGGCAACTGCACTATGAAGGCTATAAGATCTCGACCATAAAGAAGAAAGCTACATCTAAAGTATTCTTGCCACCTGGAAGTCACCAGCTGCCTTCTGGTGGTGTCAATGTGATGCCCACAAACCAACAATATTTCAGTGAAATACAGGATAGAGGACACCAATTTCATGAAAAACAAACAAACAAAACCAAAACTCTTAAAAAGGAAAGGGCATTAATCTTGACTCAACCAAGCCATGTGCTTTTAAAAAAATTATTTTATCTATTTGTTTATTTTTGAGCCAGGATCTTGTTACGTAGCCCAGGCAGATTTTAAATTCTCAGTCCTCCTACCTTCTGCCTCCCAAATGCTAGATGTACAAACTATGTGCCACTGCTCCCTCGTGTAACTGTTTTGAAAGCTTTTAAGAACAACTAACTAAGCCAATGTTTATGCATAGTAAAGCCACCTCTAAGAAAGAAAAGAAGCTCTCAAGAGTTTTGGAAACATGAATGTCAATATGAAACCCCATAGTACCTTTGGGTCCACCAATCACTATATTAAAAAATAAAAAGTGTGAATCGCTACAAAAAGTTGATTTCCCCCTTGGAGAGCCATGGTCAAGGCAGAAAAAGAAAACTGGTGTTTTCATTTCAGATTCATTTGTGGGAGACAGCAAGTGTTGCGGTCGGATAAACATCTTGTATTTTGAGGTTACACGTGAGAGTTTAAATGACTTTACTCGTTTTCAAGCACTTTGAAATGATACATTTATGTATTATCTTTGTCTCCAAAGCCGGTGTCCTTCTCTCAATGCTTATCAATGTTTCAGCAAAGAGCTGTAGCTCATGATAGTAGCCACTCAAATGAGAAGTTCATGCGAGAAAGCACATTTATTCTCAAGTTGTTACCATATTACAGAAAGATTCATTTGTATTTAAGCTGCTCCCTTCGTCCAGGCCAATAAAACCATCTAGCCACAAAGTATTTTACTTCTTTTTACAATATATGTTATTTCTATGTTCAGATCCCTGGTTGGAAGATAATAGAATTTATCGTACTTTCTAGAAGTCCCACAATTCATTTAAAATCAAAAGCAAATTGAGATGTCCACCTAGATAGAAGGGACGAGGTGTTGGGGCCCCTTGGGTGGTAAAAACAAAATCTCGAAGTTCACAGATGTAACAGTCCCCTCTCATAACCAAAGGGCTATTTAAGTCATCACAAGGTTTTGAGAACTGATTACCTTTCAAAACCCTATGAAAATAATAGGCGAGATTTGCATAGAATCCCAAGTTAAATTTACTTGTGGACATAAGGAATAAATGACATACTAGTCAAAACCAAAATTAAACCATCCGTTCCACAAGACTTTGAAGACAGAGTACATTGTACAAGCAGATATACCTTGATCCCTGGAGACCAGTCTAGGGAAGTCTCCATTGTATATCTCAAACCTCTTGTACCAAAACTATGTGAGCTATGTGAAAATTTTATCGGGTACAGGAGGGAGGACACAGTTGACAAGCACATGTCATCAAGAGGCCCAATGACCTTGGTAGGGGTTGTTGCTTTGATATGGCCTCAAACAAAATAGAGTGAATGCTTTTGGCCAAAGAGCACCTGCACAAGGTCGAAATGAAAAGCACAGCTAACAAGGTTCTGGTGAATGGTTTTTGTATTATCGGGAGTTGAACATTTTCATCTCTAAAATTATGGACTATCACTTTCTACCCTCTGGCCCCTGGAATTAGATTTGTTGTTGCCTTAGCAAATTGTAAGTTCTCATCACAGAGCCACCCTATGTGATTAGCTGGCTCCCACAGCCTGAGTGACACTATTCAATCACGATGGGAAAGCAGCACTGAGATAAGCCAGACTTGCCTTCGAACCACACCCAAGAGAGCCTGTTCCCCTCTCCCCGTCCTTCAAGATACATGGCTATTCTTCTCTATAGTGTCTCTCCAGAAGCCATTAATACATGGCTATTCTTCTCTATAGTGTCTCTACAGAAGCCATTATCAGAAGGCTGTTCCGGGAATTCCTTCAGTACTCTTTCAGAAACCAGTGCAGGAGAACCCAGCATGTGTGAGAGACCATCTCACATAGGCTAACAGCCTGCGTGAGAGCATCATGTCTCCTTATGAAAGCAAGGAGGCATTCAGATTGTGGTGCAGTACAAGAAGCTTTCTTGACATCTAAATGGCCTGTCATTTGGGGCGGTGTTCTGTCAGAGGCTTGGAGGGTTTTCTTTTATGTGCCCCTTTATGCTCTTTTTGTAATGACTTGAATTCTCTTAAAGGCCAGCTTCCTAGAGATAGTCTAGAGGGCTGGCTCCTTCTCACCACAGCGCTGTCTTTATTGGATAACGCAACCCTTACATTTTCATCCAGGTGAACTTCTGGCTCTCTTCCTTGTGAAAAACCCAGGGCATTTGTCCTTATGTAAAATGACGTCAGGCTTGGAGTCTGTTATAGATTTCTGCAATGCTTTGCTAGGGGGACTGTGTGTGTGTGTGTGTGTGTGTGTGTGAGAGAGAGAGAGAGAGAGAGAGAGAGAGAGAGAGAGAGATTTCATGCACACTATGAAATCATGTTTTAAATCTTTAAGGTAAGAATTTTAATGAGAAACAACTGTCAAAGGAGCTCATTTTCTGAATTTGTGTCACAACTTTATTGTGAAAAATGACTGCTTGCTAAAGCCCGCTTTGACGGGGGTTGGCCAAAGGAGGCCTGCTGTTGAGTACCTGAAAGGAACGTGAAGACCCTTAAAGAGAAAGGACACACTCTCTGCCGTGAAGAAACAGGAGAGCTCACTGCCTCCCACTAGACCCATGTTTTCCCAGCCCTGTAGCCCTCTTGTAAGCTTGCCAAGGTGGCAGCGACACATGAGTCTTGGCTGGGAGGCATGCCAACTATCAGAAGCCCCTAACTCTCGGGAGGAAAAAGGGGGCCGATGCTCAGAGACCACCCTGGGTTATATTTGTTGGGGCTTTGGAGGGGGGTGGGGAGACGTTTGCTGGTGCTGCCATCAATTTTCCCAGGCAGATGCAGTTCACAGTGGAATGTCTTGTTGAGAATTCCATCAACCCCCGAGTACCAAAACTAAAACCTCGTAAGTTACCACGAAGGTAAGCACAGCCCTCTCTATTAGGCCCTGTGTGTCCCTGATCTTTCGGGTTCGTTTGTGCCAGAATCCATCTCACCAGAACCCCTTTGTTTATTCTCTGCAGACAGAAACCCATAATTCTTAGCCATTCCATTGATTCTCCCCCTGTTCACAAATCCCCCTTCCTTCCCTCCAGTCCTGCTTACCTCATTGTCCCTCCACCTCCTGAGAGTTCCTTCAATCCTGTGGTCTGACTCCAGCTGACCACGGAGATTTTGAGTCATGGCCCTTTCCTGAGAGGAGGCTCTCTCCATTTTTCTACTAAATTTATGCTTATTGCTAGTCCTGAGTCTGAAATGGGGGCGGGAGGGAGCTATTTACAAATCCAGATATTTCTGAGGTAGGAGAGAGAGACTGATTTCTCTTACCAGGCTCAGAGCTGTCTTGAATCCCTGAACCTTAAGAGGGGGGGATGACTTAGATTCTATTTGTTATGGAATTTTAATTCAGTCTACCTCAGAATGAATGGCCCCATCCGAGGAAGTTCGGCATGCAGCCCCTGAGAGCATGGACTGGCCCTGTGTCCTGCCTGTGCGTCTGTGGAACTCCACACCTTCCCTAACAGGAACCCTGAAGAGCCTGCAGTTTGGCAGTGGGTATGGGCGATGGGTTTAAGGTTGCAGACAAGTCAAGTGTTGTGTTTTCCTGAGGAAAGAGGGACAAAAGAGCTAAGAAACTTCTAAAGTAACCCTGGTCTAGCATTTGGTTCAAGCCAGTGTAGCAGCTGCCACAACTTTACCTAACATAGTTCCCCAGTTTTCGAAGGAGCAAGAAGAGTAATGGACTCTCTGTTACAGAAAAGCTGTTAGCCAAGTTTGATGACACACATCTTTAATCTTAGTGCCGGGAAGGTGGGAAGATGTCTGTGGGTTCAAGTCTAGCCTCCTTTATAGAGTTTCAGAACAAACAGGACTACCCAGAGAGAAACTTTTTCTCTCTCTCAAAACAAACACACAACCCCCCCCCACACACACACACATAAAGAAAGACAGGAAGGAAGAGAGAGAGAGAGAAAGAAAAAGAAAGAAATTTGTTGGTTGTTGTAGTTCCTAATACTAGGATGAGTTTCTGAGGAAGTATCTCATGAATACCTCCCTGCCAAGTCACAGTCCAGATGCTTGTCTTGTTCAGGAGTGTTACTCAGAGATGTGAACAGTAACACTGTATATACCAAGGGAGAATTCAGATGGGATCCAGGACCTAGCACTCTGCTCCATGTCCCCTCTGCCTCCTTCCTTTTCTTCTCTTACTCCAGTGAAACAAAAGAAGACAGTCATCTAAAGACCCCCAAATGTGACTTTAAAAACTGTTCCTTGGAGTTCCGGAGTGTACATTCCAAGTGCACACTCACAAACACACATATTCTTACGTTGCAATGAGTCCAGCTGTTGCTCAAGGCTAGGCTGAGACTCAAAAACCTGTTTGGTTGCTTTAGATCAGTGGTTCTCAACCTTGCTAATGTGGTGGCCCTTTAATACAGTTCCACACGGTGTGGTGACCCCCATTTTCGTTGCTACTTCATAACTGTGACTTTGCTACTGTCATGACTCATAATATAAACATCTGTGTTTTCCAGTGGTCTTAGGTGACCCCTTGAAAGTTGTCTAACCTCTAAAGGGGTCACAACGCACAGGGCGAGAGTCACTGTTCTTCACGGCAAGTTTCTAGTCTGGTCCACTTGCCCTGTCAACTGGGCAGTTTATTTAGGGTGAGAGTGATTTCGCGAGAAATGCTCGCTTTCACAGAAGATGGCTCGGAAAGGTACTGAAGGGACAGCCGAGGTGCTGGGTCAGCTAGGAGCTCCTCCTCTCCTTTCTCCCGTGCCGGCTTCCACAGCTGCTGGGCAGCACGCCTGCTCTGTTCAGGTGAGCACAGAGCCTCAGCGTAAGGTAGGCTTGACTGCCAAAGCAAGAGGAAATGTCACAAGATGAGTGCTGACAGCAGAATTGTTAGCTGATGTCACAGCAGAGTATTCACCATCACACTCATGCTACACAGAAGCTTTGTCTTGTTAAATTCAGGCACCTGCTTTAATTTCCTTGCATATATTTAATAAAATATCCATGTGACCTAACAATAAATAGATTTTAAACCATACATCCAAGATCCAAGAGTAATGTCAGAAATAAGGCACAGGCTTTTTTTTTTTTTTTTTTTTTTTTTACTAATAGATGGGGAAAAACAAGATAAATTATCAGACAGATGTTTCTAGCCTTTTTTTTTCTTGTTTTGGTTTGTTGTTTGTTTCTTGTTTCAGAGACAGGGTTTCTCAGTGTAGCCTTGGCTGTCCTGGACTCACTTTGTAGACCAGACTAGCTTTGAACTCACGCCTGTCTCTGCGGCCCAGAGTGCTGGGATTAAAGGTGTATGCCACCATGCCCGGCTTCCAGCCTTCTTTTAACCAATCATCCATTGTATGGTAGATCTCACTTCCCCAGAGGGTTGCTGTAGGATCCATCATGCCATATTACCTTCTTACAGCTTGATGCTGACACTCCTCTGATAAAGAAACAAGGTTTCATGTCCCCTCCTCAAACTTGACAGGTCGCACAGACTTCTTTGTTCCATTAAAGAAGATCTAGCTTCCTCCTTGTTCTCTGGGGACACTTGCTTCTGGACCCCAGAGAATAAGCCAAGTCCTGTGTAGGTTCCAAGTGACAGACTTGGCAGTGGTCTCTCCTATCTATCTGCCCATAGTGATCACTGGTGACCTTTAAGCAGGGATAGCCTCCAGATGTCATCCCCAGCATTTGAGTGAGCTCACCCTACTGAGCTCTGCCCAAACTCCCCATTTGTGAGAAAGAAAGGAATGATGATTGAACCAAATCACCAAGTTATGAATGCTTTCTTATATACTGTCCTGTGACGTTAACCTTGACTCCTTTTCTCCTTCTCTGGGGCTTTGCTGTTGATTATTCAAATATCATCATAGAAATATCTACGTATTATGAAACCACCTAAACCAGTGAGAGCGGAAGTTCCTTATGAAGTGAGGGCCAGGGACCAAGAAGAAAATAACATGAAGGGTAATGGAGTCAACCACTAGAAATGCAGCCATGGGCAGCTCCAATGTACCATCTACTTACTGCGCTTGAAGACAGACTGTGAGTTGCTTTCTAAATAGAGACAGCTGCATTTAAAAGATCAGAAAAAGAGGACATGAAGGAAGGGTTGAACAGATAGAAGTCTCAGATTCAGGATGAGGCTGTTCTTTGTACCATAGATCACAAGAGGCTAATTAGATTTGGTCTAATTTACTCCTCTCATCAAATTCCCCTGTCTCATCTGCAATGAAAAAGTATCCTCTTGTTTCTGGTTAGATAGCTCTGATGCCATTTCCCCAAAGAGCTACTAGAATCTTCTTCCTGAGGTTGAGCTAGACTCCCTGCAACTCTTCCTCTGTGGTTCTGTTGGGGAGTAGCCTCTTTTACAGGAGATTTTGCTTCTAAACTCAATAGTAGGCATCAGGTACAAATGACCAAGCAAGTCCATGTCAGTTCCAAGAGTTCTCTATCAGCTCTTCGTTCTTCAGCCAGCATTTCCCTCTGTTGGAACTGATCACAGTTTCTTTGGTTGAAAACCGAGATGGGAGTCCGCTTACATATCAGAGTCAAATGGATAAAAGTGGGATTTTATTTTCAGGGCTAAGGGTGTAGCTTAACAGCAGAGAACACACCTCCAGTGTGCAAAGCCCAAAGTTCAATCCCCCAGAACTCCCAACATGTAATTTTACAGATAGAGTGATACTGCTATTGACAAAATGCTCAAGTTCTATGGGGGAGATGACGATGAGAAAAGAAATTCATGCTCACTCCGGGGCACACAGACTCCTTCAGTGGAGTGGTTGAAGGTGTGGTCTATGCTGTGCAATCGAATTTTCCTCTTAAAAATTAGGCTATTTGTGCCGGGCTTACATAATTTAATTTGTTTTGATTAAAGACACGCACAGCACCACAGTAAGCCCGCCTTCTGAAGCTGGATGAAGAGTGTTTGACGTCTTCCCTGGGCAAGCCTTTTGAAGGCGATCATTAGAATTCTTGAGGCAGCTCTCCGTATCATCATTTCTTCAAAAGATTGCCACAGAATGTGGCTGGGCTGTGGGCCTCTTCTCTGTTGTATCTCCTCAGAACAGATCTGAACACATGTCCTTAAGTGCAAATCCCAGGTCTGATCAAACTATGCAGACAGGGGTGATGATACACCATCAAGCTAAATCCTCACTGTGTGCTTCCAGCCAAAACCTATACTTGGCAACTTATTCCTCTTGTTGTATTATAGCTACTCAACAACCGGAGTATGTTTTAAAGTTGCAAATATTTAAGCATTCGGAAAGTAGAACAGGAGATGTCCACAAACTCATCACAAAGATTAACATGTTAGCAGCTTGTTTTTCTTAACTGGAGATTACTCTGTGTTTCTTTCTCTGCTTTTCTGCCTTTAAAGATAGTTCTTTCTTTCTTGTTTTTCTTTCTTTCTGTCTGTCTTTCTTTTTTATTTACCGTATATTCTATTTATTTAATTCGAATTTTCTTGTTTGTATATGAACGTTTACTTACATGTATGTAAGTGTACCTCACACATGGGTGGTGCCCACAGAGGCCAGAATATAACATTGGATACCCTGGAGCTGGAGGTGAAAGCTGGGAGGCCCTGTTGTCTGTGTTAGGAATCAAACCCAGATCAACTGCAAGTGCTCTTAGCTTCGGAGCAGATACAGTCTGGCTGCGAAACCTCCAACTAGCAGTCCTTCTACCTCAGCCTCTCGGGTGGTGCATTACTGACATGTACTGGCATTCCAGACGCAAAGCTTCCATAGCATGTGCCTTTATGTGTTTCTGCACCACAGCACCCTAGAGAATTGTTGGCTGGGGAGCCTGTGGAACCTCAGTGGGTCCTCAGTTTGATCCCAGGGACCCCACAGTAGAGGGAGATAGATTCCCTCAAGATGTCCTCTGAACTCTCTACCTGTGCAGAGGCACACACACGCACACAAAATTAACAAATGTAAAAACAGACAGCAGTTGTTGGTTTTACAACTACCTGCCACCTTTTGTTTTAACTGTCTAAACTTGTTCTTAAGATCACCATAGATTCCCATTGTTCACATGTTTAAGCCTTCCTACACAACATGTTTTTGTAACAAGCGAGACAGCTTCATGACAGCTGGTGATAGTGTTTTCGTTTTTAAAATAGGGTCTCAAATAGCCCATGCTGACCCTAAACTCACTATGTAGTGGAGGATGAGCTGAATGGATTCTCCTGCCCCTGCACCCCCAGTGGACTGCAGACATGTGCCCCCATCCCCAGCTCTAGGATAAAATTTTACCTACCTGAAACATCAGTTTCTAATGGTGCCATATACATACATACACACACACACACATATATATGTATACACTTTTTCTTCTGCCTAGACTTGTTCTCGCCTCCTTCTTCCATGAAATTCCCACTAACTAATGCTTTGAGACTCAGTATCACTTACTACCTGGCGCTTTTCCAGGAGTATCACCTGCTGCTGTCCTAGTTTCCTTTCTGTTGCCTTGATAAGACGCTCAAACCAAAAGTGCCTTGAGGAGAAACGACCTTACACAGGCCATCTTTGAGGGAAGCCAGGGCAAGAACTTGAAGCAGAAACTGTAGAAAAACGCTGCTTGCCGACTCGCTGAGACTCATGCCTGGCTAGCCTCATATCCAGCCCAAGAAAAACCTGCCTAGAGTCTGGGCCCTATCAGCTAACATCAAGCGGATCCCCACACAGATGTTCCCAGAGGCCAATCTGATTAGGGCAGTCACTCAGTTGAGACTCTTATCTGATGACTCTGGACTGTGTCAGGGTGACAGCTGAAAGTAAGTGGCCTGGCTTTGAGTGTCACTGTCATCGCGCTGCGTCCCGTCAGATCCTCAACTTGTTATCTTCCCATCTCATCTTTAAGCGTTTCGAAGGAAAACCATCATTGTATTTATCTTCATCTGCTTAAGCCTTTTCAGTGTGTCAGGACTGAGAAAGCACTGGTGAATACAGAGTGGACACTCAGAAACGCTTGCTAAATAAACAGAAGACTATGGCGATGCAGTCCACCCTTCTCCACCCCCCATCCCGCTGTGCACTGCCTTCCCTCCATTCCTGCAGCAGGTCTTCTCTTTGCTCCACGGGGAAATCCAGTTTTCATCACCAGTGGTTCTGGGTTTTGGAAAGTCCTTTTTGTATCTTACTTTCGGCTTCCTGTGCGAAGGCTATAGTCTCCTTATCAGCAAGTCTCTTTTCTGAATGTCGTCGATCCTTTTCTGGTTCTCAGCTGGGCAAGTGCGCTGTTAGCGAGCATGGCTGACACCCAGTTCACAGAACTGAGGAGACCACTTTGGTGCCCAGGACTGAGGCACTTTGAGGGCATCACGCGGAGGAGTTTTACCCTGAACTCTTTCCAGAAGCTAATTGGGGCCATGGAGCCCACAGAGCACAAGTGTTCCATGTTCTTCACAGCTCAGATTCCTACGTAAACACGCCGCTACTTTCTCTAGCGAGGCAAGCTCCTGGGTGGTGCCAGGGCTGCCTTCAAAGGGGGAAATACATTGGCTGCCTCTCTCGTTACCAATCATCTGAAGGCCGGGTTAGAACACAACTGGACTTTATTCTGGATTCTGTGGTGACAGAGCCTATGACCACATCAGCTCCCAACCCTAATTAAATAGCCAAAATACAGAGAAAGAAAACCTGGAAGCAGGAAACTTCGGTGGAAGGCTCAATAGTTTTTTAAAGCATTAAACATAACTGTTACTTCAAAGATGGAGGCAATTGATGTTTTCCTGCAGAAACACAGAAACACCAAAGAAATGGTCATCTCTTTATATTCTCAGGACTGTAGATTTTCCCAAATGGTGAACAGTAGGCAGGAGTCTGTAACCAAGTATCCATTGCCCCGTCAGTCTTGAGTGTCAGTGTTCCTTGTGTACCAGCTCCGTGCTAAATACATTGTGGACCATAAGTAATATAACATTCTTTCAGTCTGGAAAAAATAAATATTAGCTTCACTTTACAGAGAAGGCGTGGTAGGCATAAGAAAACTTAGAAACCATGCCCACTGATGCAGAATTGCTAAGGTATTCAACCCCACCTGTTCAACTCCCCAGTGCCTTATACCTGGCCATGTGTTTCTTTGTTGCCAAAATCAGCTCTACCGCAAGAACTTTGTATTTGAGGCTGAGCACTGCCCTCACTTACTAATCCTGTGTTTCTGCATCTTTTCTGCCTGTGACTAGGTAGCACCCAGTTACATTACAGTATCCTTACCTCATAACCATAGTGTGTGTCCTCTAAAGTATCCTGGATACATGGAGATAGTCTTTGGGATGCTTATCTGTATCTTCCTTTTACCTGGACTTGTAATTGGCAGAGAGAGAATGTTAGGGAGTGGGGGACTGATTTTTATTTAGTCAGATCTAACAAAAGTATGAAATACCTGAGTCCTTTGGGTCGGGGAGACAAGAACAGGTGTTGCTCTTAGCTTTTCTTTCCTGGTTCCTGTTGAAGCTCTTCATAACAGATTCTGTCAGCCAGGGGTTGGCTGACTCCAAATCACCACCTGATTTCATACATGGGGTTTTAATCAAACACAGCTGTTCTGTTGTCCATGTCTGTAGTGGTTTGCACAAACACAATAGAGGTGTTTTTGCAAATGAAGACCTTGCAGCCCATAAAGCCTGAAATGTTTTCTGACCTTTTGCAAAAATTGTCTGCTGACCCCTGCTCTAAGGCAGCTATCACTGATGCAATTAAGTAAGGAAGCTCTGTGCCTAAATCTAGACTTTGATGTCTGAGCTCTGGCAGCCTTGAACTGTAAGAGTGCGGTATCTGTCGTCTTTCTCAAAAGCAAAGCTTGTGAGTGAGGAATGGGGCAACAGATATGAATGGGCTGCAGCCAGCACGTTAAAACCAGGCATTTCTGCTCTGCCAATTCTGCCTATGCTCATTTTCAGGTATCGTGAGTTCTACTTGTGGCATATTAGCTCAGTCTTGAATAGTCTCTGAAGACACTGAGAAGTGAATACATGGAAATAAGCCGTGCCTGATTATAAGGATATCAGCAAGTATCAGAAAGAAACCTAGTCACATAATTGTACCACATTGCTTGTCTTCTTTGTGTCTTCTGTGAGAACTCCCTCTGGTCATGGAAGCTTGTCGTTTTACGAACATTTTATAAATTTATTTATTGACCAGTAACCTTGTACACACTGTTACAGGAACAAAAGGGGAGATGTGGCCCCTTCCCTGGAGGACAGTGTTGCTTGGACTCCTTCCCCGTACTTCAGAATCTGTTACAAGGTTTTGATTATTTTTCAAAAGTGTTTTTATGTAATTAAGATGTAGCTCTGAAAAATTATGTATAACGTCAGAGGCCCCAAACCTTGGGACTTACAGCCATTTATTCTTCTTGGCGTCTCTGGGGGCTTTCGCTGCATTTTATAGAGAGAATACGTCTTTTGTAATTGCAGGTTCATAAGCCCCCTGTATTCTCTGTGGATCTTCATTTGGCTCACTTACTAGTCACCTGGTCTTTTAACTCGAGCCAAAGCTTCTCTGAATACAAGACGGATTTCAAAAGTAGATATTTAAAGACATCCAATCCCAGATGTATTGTTAGAATGATCATCTGTAAATATATATGGCATGCATATTTTGAAATCATCTGTAAATATACATGCATACATATTTTGAAATATTCATTTGGTGTTATTTTCAAAGCATCTATACTAGGAAGTGCACTGAATATAAATTATTTTTCTGTTGAGTTTAAAATCACAACAAACATCTGTGAGTCACAGTATAGAAATACATATGAAAATTCTAAAATGATTTGCACAAAGAGAAAAATACCTATGACTTCAAAATGGAAAGATATCCTACCTGCTAAGGGAAAAACATTATTCTAGGGGGAAGGCTTTGTTTCAAGAATGCACTCTGGGAATAGATTATGGGCAGGACTCAGCAGGAAGTAGGAGCTGACATTGTGACTATGTTCTGATGGAATGAAAATGGCCCCATAGGCTCAGAGGAAGGTCACTGTTGGGAGGTGTGGCCTTTTGGAGTAGGTGTGGCTTTGTTTGAGGAAGTCTGTCACTGTGGTGGCAAGTTTCGAGGTCTCTTAAGCTCAAGCTATATACAGTCTCCTTCTGCTGCCTGCCAATCTAGATGTAGGACTCTTAGCTCCTTGTCCAGCACCATGTCTGCCTGCACGCCACAATGATAATAATGGACTAAACCTCTGAACTATAAGCCAGCCCCAATTAAACACTTGCCTTTATAAGAGCTGCTGTGGTCATGGCATCTCCTCACAGCATTAAAATTCTAACTAGGACAGAATCTTTTCTTTTCATTCTTACTAGCTAATATATAAATATTTTGTCTTCCTCATAAAAATAAAATGAACATTCAGCATACCTTTTAAAGTACTTTCTCTTTTTTCTTCACCTGTATGTGTTTAATAAAACATTTTAAACTAGTACTTAGTATTTATTGATAGCTAACTTCACTGTCAGTCAGTTCATCAGACTGTATGCTGAGAATCTCAAACAACAGAATGTTCTTGGAGACAAGAAAATTCTTGGGAAACAATTTCTAGGTGTTTTGAATCATTTAAAGGAAAACATAATAGTTTGCATTGTTATACTATCTAATAATTTATTACTATAAACTTATTTAGTGTAAAAGCAATTTGTGGAAAGATTAATGGGTCCAATGACCAATGGGCTCATTTAATGTTTTTTTTTTTCTAACAAGTTAATAATGTAACAGAAATTTATGTTTGGCCAAAGTTAGCTGAGGAGCTACTTACTCTGAAGAAGAAAAGTTCCCTAGACTTTAAAAAACTAAAGTATGGGGGTTGGAGAGATAGCTTAGTGGTTAAGAACACTAGCTGCTCCTCCAGAGGACCCAGGTTCAAGTCTCAGCACCACACTGTAGCTCAGAGTGCTCTGTGATGCTGAACCTTGAGGACCCATGTTCTCTGCTGGCCTCCTGGGACACTACACTCATATGGTACGCAGACATACATGTGTGCAGGATGCTCACACACATAAGATAAAAATAAAGGAAGAAGAAAAAAACTGGGAATGACCCCTGGCAGTGAGGCCTTTCAGGTCCCAGAGGAAGAGGATCCCGACAGTCTTGATAAGACTTGATAGGTTAGGGTCAAAGGACAAAGGAGGAGAACTCCCCCCTTTCAGTGGACTATCAGAGGGGGTTGGGGGAGAAGAGGGAGGAAGGGTGGGACTGGGAGGAGCTACAAATTAATAAATAGTAAAAAATTTAAAATTTTTTTAAATTATAAAGAAATTGGGAATGAATGTAGTAAGTAGGTAAAATACCTAACACTGTAAAACAACTAGATATAATAATACACACAGGAAAATTAAATGATGCAGGGCCCCTTGAGAATAGTGTGTACATGTGTATGTGCATGTAGTCACGAATGTGTATAAGTGTGTTTGGATATGCACATATATATGTGGAGGCCACTGAAGTTAATGTTGGATGTCACTCAGTCACTTCTGCCCTGCTTTTTGAGACATGATCTCTTACTGAGCCTGGAGCTCACTGGTTTGGCTAGACTGGTTGACCAGCAATCACCAGGGGTCCTTCTGTCTTTGCTTCCCCAGCTCTGGGATTACAAACACTTCCTACCTGATGGTCCAAACTCAGAGCCCAATGTTTGTATGGGAAGTACTCCTTCCATCTCCACAGCCTCATGATGGGCACTTTTTAATGCAGGTGCATACTCCTGCATGACACAAGAAAGGTAATAGGTATATATGCAGGGAAGATGAAAGATGTACCTCCCAAACAGTCAGTGTCGTCAAATATGGTAACAAAGAGTAGTAATAGATATCAGCGATTTTTGTGCCTGCTTTGTCAATGCTACCCTGACCACATACCTTAGAAATTGAAACGGGAGCCTGAGATCACTTTGAACCTGACAATAGGCGAAACTGGGCCAGCACTTCTCCTCTGGTGTTCTCAGTGGCGGCAGCTGAGACTAATATAAGGAAAGGGTAGCTGAACAATGAAAGGCACCAAGTGTCACTGTCAAAACATTGATCTACAGTTTTGTTTGCTTCGTTTTGTTTTTCTTTTAATTGGACATGGATATCAACCAAAGAAAAGTCATTACAGGAAGCCCTCAAAGATGTTGCCTGTATTTCTTTTGCAGCTAGTGTAGGTGCCAGACTTTTAAATGGATCGTGTTGTGCTTTAGACTTTTAAAAGATGCTTTTTATTTTTAAATTTCAAGAACCAGCGTGGAATCCCCATGCCTCACTAGCCTGTACTTCTAGCTGAGGAAGTAAATACTAGATTCCCAGAAATTTCCTTTGTTAGGAGTCTTCTCTTCTTTTGCTTCCTGGTTTTTGCCAGATTGAGTCCGATGCCTTTCTTTGCATCAGGCCTCTGGGATCAGGAAAAGATTTTTTTCAGCTCCATGATTTTGGCAGCTATATGGACACATGGCAGCAAGGACTTGAGTAAACCTCTTTGCCTTTCTCTTCCCTCCTGTTTTGAAGAGAGGCACTATTTCAGGTGGAGGAGAGCAGTTAGCATTTCCAACAGGCACTGAGCTGAGCGCTTTCAAGACTTCTGTTGGTGATCAAACCAAATATTTAAAAAGACATCCTTTAAACAAAAGCACGGTCTGCACATTCTTTTTAGTAAGATCTCTCTTTTCAAGCCATCTGCTTGCCAGCTTATATTTTTTAATATTATTCTGTCAAATATATGCTCTGTCAGCACAGGTAAGAGAATGGTTGAAAAATCCGAACACACAAATCTGAGTCCAGATGACAGGAATACTGGGGCCTGGTGGGAGATTGGAGAGTGCAGCCTTGCAAGTGATTCTCTCAAGCAGAGCCATCTCACAGTACAGCTTCATCAGCTGCTCTCCTCAGAGTAAGTATGCAGGTATTTTAAGACTAGCAAGCAGCACTTTTGTAGACTCCACTGACACAAACTTTTACCTTGCACAATGTCTTAGTTGGAGCTTGTATTGCTTGATATAAAGACCATGATCAAAAGCAGCTTGGAGAGGCAAAGTTTTATTTCACCTTGCATCTCTCAGGGCACTAAGGGAAATCAGGGGAGGAACCCAAGTTGGGAACCCAAAGGCAGGAACTGAAGAGAAGCCAGGGAGGAATGCTGCTTATTGGCTTGCTCCTGGTGGCTTGCTCACTTTATTTTCTTATAGACCCTAGGATCACCAGTCCAGGGATAATTCCACTCCAGTGAGCTGGGCCCACCCACATTAATCATCGATCAAGAAAATGCCTCACAAGGTTACTCACAGTTCAAGCATAGGGACATCTTTTCAACTGAAGTTTCTTCGTCCCAAATGACTCTAGCTTATGTCAAGTTGCAAAAGAAAACAAAACCTAGCCAGGACACTTTACATTTCTCAAGTCAGTATATAAAATCTTGCCCTAAACACAAAAGTAAAAGACAGTATAGCAAAGAAAACAAAAAGGCTTGTAAGATAATAACACATTTTTCTAAAGCTTCTAGAAGATGTTTGTAATGAAAAGGCGACATTTCAGGGCCGTGGGCCAGAACAGTGCTAACGGTGACTCTAGTTGCCACCTGCCTATAAACATGCCATGGACCAAACCTGAGAAAAGGCCAGGAGGCTGCCTCCTATTCTTGGATACTGAGATGCTGTGGACCCCTGTTCCTCAGAGTATAACATGGCCATTTCATCTTGAAGTAAAAAGAGTTGTGATTACCTTCACAAGACCTTCGTGAGACCCAGCCTGTGCTCGCTCGTGGGAGGAGCTGTGGAGGATCATACAGGATTAGGCGCAGCTGGTAGGAGGGTACAGAGGAGAAGGGAAGAGGCTGGCACCCCACCCCCACCAGCTGCGTGTAACCCAGTAATCCGCAGCTAAATGTGGTCTCGAGGTGCCAAGTGGGCCTGTTGGGAGATGCAACTGTCTTTGAGTCATCCCTGATCTTGTAAGCATTCATCCACGCTCACATAAGTAGCAATAATAAATGTATTCATTCTCCATGCTAGATTCATGTGGAATCGTTTCTTTGGTCTGTTGGTGTCCTATCTGAATTAAATAGACATTTCTCTGTCTTTCTCTAAGAAAAACCATGTAACAAGTGGTTCCAATCCTTTTTTTTTTTTTACACAATTTATTCATTTTTATACCCTGATTGTAGACACTCCCCCTCATCTCCTCCCGGTCCCACCCTCCTTCTCTCTTCTTCCCCATCCCCTAGTCCATGAGAAGGGAGTCCTCTTACCCTGCCATCTGACCCTAGCATATCAAGTCTCAACAGAACTGCCTGGATCCTCTTCCTCTGTGGCCTGGCAAGGCCACATTGTGGCCCAATCCTTTAGTTCAATGAATAACACATACATGTTCTCGCACTTGAATTCTAGACCAAATAAGAAGTAAGACAAATGGCTAAGGTGCATAGCAGCAGATGACCAGTGCCGTCTTATCATCACATTGGCTTTCAGGATCAGACAGACTTAACAGCACTTTCACAGTCAGCAGTCAGGCACAGTGTTTCCTCCCAGGAAGGGATCATGACACAAGGGAGTAAAGCAATATCGATGTACTGTCTTCTCATAGCTATGCAATTTCCAAAACAAAGCAACCAGAAAGAGCTGATTAAAACATGATTTTTTTTTTTCTAAACACACCCAAATATCTCTGTCCTGGTCAACTCCTCTGCTGGGCTCATTCCTTACCCTGCAAACTCCACCTAGGGTGTAGCTGCCTGCCCCCCTCATCTTGTCGCATCCCTCCCCTACCTCTTGCAGACACCTCCCACAGGAACGGCTCCTGATCCGTTCAGAAAACCAGCCTTGGGTGCTGTTTGCTGGGGCAACATATGCTGGAACAGAGGTCTCACCTCTCCCTCCCTGCAGGCTGCGTGCTCTGAGGACACATGCTGGAGAAATAGACACTCTGGGCTGGGAACACAAGAAAACCTGCGTGGAATGCTCCAGCCAGCCCCGACCTCTACAGTTATGGGGAAGAAAACAATCTCTTTTGCTGTTTTGGAAACAGTCTGCTTTAGGCTTCAGGAAAGGGTCGGTGGTTTAGCAGAAGAAGTTCAGAGTTCACAACCTGATGTATCTATCTCTTGCTGCGGCACCTCATACATTCAGTTTAATTTGGTTGTCAGGTTTTGCTCACACACACACACACACACACACACACACACACACACACACAGGAGTGTTTCTCAGGTCACAAACACCTTCAAGAACATCTTTACAAATTACCCCTGTGCCAGCACATAGGGGATAGCAAGGAATACTGCTTTTCCCACACTAACAAAAGGGAACTTTCTCTTAGAGAGTTTGAAAAAGTTGTTGTTTTGCTTTGTGGTTTTTTTAGTATTTTTACTTTATTTTATTTTCACTGCTAAGGACCAAACCTTGAACTTCGTAGGAGCTTTGGGTCAGTCTACCCTCCCTTGTCTATAGAATCACACATCTAGGTAAAAAAAGTAAAATGCGGTTTCTCCATATTTGTTTCTAGAGTGTCCAGTTGTGGCAGAGTAAAGTCAAAATCTCTCTGTGGCCATGACTGCTGGAGAACACGAAGGAAACCCTCAGTAGCAATGACGGTCTTCCCGTCTCAACTGCTAGCTTGGTGTGGCTGGGTGCAGCTGGCACTGAGCTGCTGTACCAAAGCCTGCTTCTGAAAGCAGCAGCCCGAGCCACAGTGCCTGGCTAGCAAGCTGTGGTGGTGATAGTCAATACTTTGCTACCCTAATCACAGGCTAGTGCCTGGGACAGAGCATGTGGGACTGGACCGTCTGAAAGAAGCTCCATGGCTCAGGGCCAGAGTCCCATCACCCAGCCCAGCACCAGGAACACAGTGGCTTCAATGCTTACTAAAAGAACGCATGAATGGCCCAGGACACAATGGGCTCTGTATGAAGGTACCCTGGAAGTCGATGTTACTTTGGTCCTTTCCATAGGTCAATTTTCTTTAAAGGGATTGGGCTCTGGGGCTGGGCAGCTGGTGTTTGTTGACCAAACCTGAGGACTTGAGGCCAGTTCTCCAGCACCCACTGCTGTG
This sequence comes from Pachyuromys duprasi, assembly GCA_028658305.1. Lineage (NCBI taxonomy): Eukaryota > Metazoa > Chordata > Mammalia > Rodentia > Muridae > Pachyuromys > Pachyuromys duprasi. The sequence continues at coordinate 53,339,707 of CM053766.1, forward strand.
CTGGCCTCGTGACCCCGGCCGGCACTGCGGCTGAGACAGGATGACCCTGGATCCCAAGGGCTCTCCAGGTCAGCCAGTCTAGCGGAAACAGCCAGCTCCAGGTTCCCTGAACATTCTGGGAAAAAAATGTGGAGGGAAATAGAAGAAAATACCCAACACACGGAAGCACCCACGCACGCACGCACCCACGCACGCATCCACGCCGCACGCAGCACCCACGCATGCACCCACGCACGTGCCCACGCACGCACCCATGCACGCAGCACCCACTCATGCATACTTCCAGCTTAGCATACGGTGAATTCTGTTCAGTAGCCCAATGTCATTTTTTTTTTCTAACTGCCGGTCTCCAAACACATCTAATCACTTCTACGGGCACTGAATGACCTCATCACAAAGATGTCTCAAGGGAATTCGTGTCCTTCAAATAGCCTTTCTCCATCGCTTCACACGCCCGTTTCAGGGAGAGCTCCGCATAGTTCAAGGCAGCAGCTCCGTGTTTGTCCTTCTTCTTGGAAGTTAGCTCGCAGAATATTTTGGAAATGTAGCTTATCTCGTCTCCTAATTTTTTTATGTTGTCAAGCTTAGGCTCCAACACACTGTATCTGGTGCTGTGCAAGCACCCCTGAGTTGGCTCTGGGGATAGAGAGACTCGAGTGAGAGCAGAACAGCTGATAGAGTTTGACTCCTAAAGTCCACGTTTTCCGAATGGGATCAAGATGGCCAGGTTTGCAGTATGGCTGAAATGCATGTGCATCTGATTCCAGAGTGGAAGGCCTTCCCTTTTCACGAGACAGTCTCCTTATGTGATCCCACGCATGCGCGTACTTCTGCGCTCCTCCCTAGAATGGCTACGAGGCAGAACCTTTCTTCCGTTAGAGAGTCATGCCCCGCATTCTCTACAAATTTTACTTTGATTATCCAAGTGTGGAAAATGACAGAATTTAAAGAGCTATGGATTCTGCTCACTGCTGGGGGAGGCTCTGTCCTCCCAGACCTTCACCTCTGAAAAGCCCTCTCCAGCTCCAGGAAGGGATCTGGCACCTGGGAGGTGGGAGGGTGCCATGTCCGCCCTCAACCTGCAGCCCAAGGCACGGAGTCCAGATGAGCCTTGCTTCAGTTACCAGTGATAGTCACTCGACCCACCTCCTCTTCTGCCAACATCTGCCTTCCTTGAGTCTGTTCTGCGGTGTTAGATTTGCCCAGAGGAGCCACACAGGCTGGTTTCTGCCCTTAACGAAGATTCAGATCTTAGATAACAGTCCCCTGTACCCCGAGAATGCCCTGTCCCTGCAGGCCACGTAGATTCTGCTCCTACCAATCATTGGTGTGGCCATGAATTCACACAAACCTCTGGACCAGTTAGGGTTTTGCCACAAGCTACCAACAAAATGGAAGGTCTTTTTCTCCACACAGAATTCCAGTGCTCCGTATATGGCGAGGTGTCCTTAGCCATCAGGGAGATGCAAATCAAAACGACTCTGAGATTTCACCTTACACCCTCCAGAATAGCTAAGATCAAAAACTCTAGTGACAACACATGTTGGAGAGGCTGTGGAGAAAAAGGAACCCTCCTCCAT
>CM053766.1:53341786-53370156 GCA_028658305.1 Pachyuromys duprasi
GGGAGGGAGTGGGAGGGTAGGAAGGACTGAGGGAGGGGGCTACGCCTGGGATTCAAAGTACCTAACCTGTGATTGAGATAGAAATAAATAAATAAATAAAATAGTTAACTCAAAAAAAAAAAAAAAAGATCTCAGACCTGGGCTGAGTCCATCTTGTGGCTCCTCCGGGTGAAGCTTCTACATCGAGGTCACTGTGCTGACAAGCAGATTCTAAGCAGCAGGGTGGAGGAGATGGAGAAGTGCGGCGGAAGGGCACCTATGCACCATCCCAAGGAAAACCTGTCCCCAAAGGGCCGTTTCCACTATCCTCCACCCAAGCTTTACTGCACCAGCCCTTCTGTGAAGAAGAGAGGGGGACTGCAAGGTTCCAGGGAGATTGCTGCTTCCTACAGCATGAGATTGCTGTTGGTCCAAAGAAGTGGCTAGCAACACCCTCTGTGCCCTTTTGTCCCTCCTGGAGCGAAATTGTCAGAACAGCGTCACTGTCTGCTTTGCTTTTCTTAGATATCAAAGCAAAACAGGAATTTTATTTCACCAAATGCAGGTACTTTTATTTATCTAAATTAAGTTAAATCTGTGAGCCTTCTTCCATCACAAAGCCTATGAAAAACTCAATACTCCTTCCTAGCTGCCACCTTACCAGGGGGGCATAGAAGAGGGACAGAGGTCGAGACAGTTTTGTGTAGGTTGTGGGAACTGAGCAATGTGCCTCTGTCCCTATGGCATCACAGTGCCCCATGGGAGACCCATCACGTCTTCCAGTACATGTAGAAAAAGGATACTTCTCTCGAGCCTTGAACATAAGGGTCCCTGCCAAAGCCGGGATAACAGCTTCAACCTCCGATGCTCGGGTCTCCCCTGCTTAAGTGCAGCCATCTCTTTCCATGGCCACGTGCCCTTCCTAAGACTGCAGTCCTGCCTTCTTCCCAGGGCCCTTTCTGCCCTTACAAGGCTTCCAAACACACCCTCTGAGCCCTCCACAACAGTTCAATGCCATGTCTTCAGTTTCTATTGTTGTGAGCAACTCAGGAGGAGTCTTGGTAACTTGTCTATGACTGTGATAAGACACCATGACGAGCAACTTACTGAAGAAAGAGTTTATTTGGGGGTTTGCAGTTTCAGAGGTTGGAGTACATCTGTGCGCATCATGTCAAGGAGCAAAGCAGCAGGCAGGCAAGCATGGCACCAGAGCAGTAGCTAAGAGTTCACAGCATGAGACAGCAAAGTGGCAGAAAGAGAGAAACTGACTGGGACTGGTTGAGTCTTTTGAAACCTCAAAACATATCTCCTTTAACACGACCACACCTCTTGATCCTTCCCAAACAGTTTCACCAACTAACTAGGGACTAAGCATTCAAATATATGAGCCTGTGGTCGGCTGTTCTTATTCAAAGCACCTCAGGAGGAGAAGAATTTTTCTTTGTTTTTAATCTTATACTTCTAGGCAATAGTCCATCAACAAGAGAAATCAAAGCAGGACCTCAAGACAGGAACCTAGAAGCAGGAACTTATGCACAAGTCATTAAAGACTTACTACCTTACCCCCAACCCCCACTTGCCCAGGGAGGTACTATTCACTGTGGCCTAGACCTGCCACATCAAGTATTAATCAAGAAAATGCCCTACATACTTCCCTATAGGTAGTGTGATGGAGGTGGTTTCTCAACTGAAGTTTCTCTTCCTAGATACAGCTTATGTCATGTTGAAAAAAGCCACCAGGGCATGACAGTTCAGAAGCCTTAAAGAGAGTACTTTTGTCTATCTTCTGTGGGCTATGATAGCGGGAAATTCTGACTGAACTTCTTTATCATTGTCAAGATTTTCTTGTTTTATTTAGTCTTACCTAGGTATAGTTTATAATGCTGTCTCAAACTGCTTGAGCCACTTTTACCATCAATTATTTTTGCTGACAGCATCACAAACTGACTCTGACTTGTCGGGAACAGAGCTCTGACGAGAAGGTTAACCAGTTAGAGGTTTATTCCCTCATGTATAGGAATTCCTGTGCCAGTTCAGCCCAGAGCCAATACAGAGTCTCCATGGTATCATCAGGGACTCAGTGCCCCTTTGTCTGTCTACCCTGCCACTCTGACCCATGTCCATCATCAGTAACCCAATATGGCTACTAGAGTTCCAGCCATTACCTTTAGATCCAGGCAGGAAGAAGGGGTCAGGGCAAAAGTAAGTGGGATGCCATTCCCAAATCAGTCCTCACCTTTTAAAGAGCTATCTGTAAAATCATTGGCAAAGAATGTCCTTTAGCTCGGGCCTAAACTTTTTCACAAGAAGGCTGGAAGGTGTAGTCTTAGCTAGATACATTGTTGTGCCAAAAAGTGCTGAATTATTATTGAAGGAGGAAATGAAATGAAAAAGTGGCCACATAGTACCTGCCTGTCACACATCCTAACTCAAGCCTATGCTTGTGTTTTGGAGACTTAGATTTTCACAGTTAAGCAAAGTATCTCATTTTACTAGGATTGAGTTATCTCAGCCTGTGACAATTCTCGTGGCTTGGTATCATTCTCCAGAGCTAAGTTATCATTAGCTGATGTGTCGGCAGCTCAGCTGCTGAGATCTCTATGATTCGATGTGGGCTGTTGATTTGAGGAGATACTGGGTTGGACTCCACCTCGGGCCACTTCTCTCTGCCGCCACACCTCAGAGAGCCCACTTCTCAGCTCAGCACAAGGTCTTCGAAACGTTCTTGCTTTGCTTCTTCAACTGCCAGAGAGATGTAGTTTTTAATGGAAAAACCAAACAAGCAAACAAACACCAACAATAAGACCAAATCCAGGCTGGAGAGGTGGTCTCAGACCTAGGTGCCTCCCACTTTCACTTCCCAGAATCCAGGCTGGGTACTGGTTGGGTGCTTACAACCACATTTGAGTGCCATGCCTCGGAGGGCGCCTGCACACATGTACATCCGTGCATGTGCATGTACATACACATACACACACACACACACTTAAAATAAAATTAAAATTAAAAATATGGATAGCATTTTATTAAACTTTCAAAGAATTTAAAAAAGAAAAATCACTTTGCTTAATTCCTTTTCTTGGCAAATCCTAGCAGTCTGTTTCCTGACTCATTATATGGGAAATGACAATTCAGAGGCCTTAAAGAAAGTCCTTTTGTCTATCTTTTGTGAACTATGATAGAAGAATATTCTGGCCCAAGTTTTGTGTCATTGTTATGAGTTTCTTGTTTTACTTAGTCTTACCTAGGTATAGTTTTTAACACTGTCTCAGACCACTTGGGCCATATTCATCATCAATCATTTTGCTGACAGTATCACAAACTGACTGTGACTTGCTGAGAACAGAACTCTGACGAGAAGGCTAACCAAGTAGGGGTTTATTCCCTCGTGTATAAGAAGTCTTATACAAGTTAGGCCCAGAGCCAATACAGAGGCTCCGTGGCAGAAATTTAAATACTGTTTGTAGGGCACCAAGTTTGCCTAGTCAGTCATTGCGTCTTCTGAGCTTCATAGAGGGCTCTGTAGTCTTATTTCCCAGTGGTGGTATCATTTCTCAATTTAGAAACTGTAGGTAGGCTCACCGTAGTCTGAGTGGGAAGATTTACTCAATCAATTTTTGAAAACTGAATAGTTGTGCCATTAACCTTGTTTCTGATTTAGAGATTTTGAAATATAAACATAATGATGTTGCAGGATATGGCAACAAAGGATTATTTGGCCCTTAAACTAGCAGTAAATCTCAAGAGAAGTTGACCACCATTCCTAATGTCAGCGTTTGTACTTTCTCCTCCTCTTTCACAAAATTCTCTTTTGAGGTCTTTTCTCCCACCTTCTGGATTTCGGCCCTTTGCAACCTGGAACACTGTGCTGAGGGGTAAAGGGTCCAGCAGTCTCCCTGGGGGAAAGAAAAATTCCTTGCATTCCTTCTTCATGAATTAGCCATCCACCCCCCTCCCAATTTCCCTCCCTCTCTTCTGGGTTTATTGGTGGCTCTTTGGTGGGATATTCCCTTACAAGTTTAGATCCCATTTGTTGAGTTTTGCAACTTATTGGTAGGGTGCCCCTGGGTACAGAAGAGCTAGCTCTTCAGGAGTCCGAACTTTCTTGCCTGTTCAATGGTATCAGTGATGTCTACTATGCAGGGCTATTTGGGTTGATGATGTAGATTAAATAAGAAGTGGCTGATACAGGTTACCCTGAAGGATACAGCAAGTCAGATGAGCTAGTAATTTTATTTTATTTTTTATTCCTTTGTTATATTGCTCGTGAGTGAGGTGGGGCTGGGTTGCTGTGGCTTGTTGCATGCCACTTTATAATAATCAGAACATGGAGACACGTGAATCTCCTCTGGTAAACTGCAGTTAGCTGTGCCGGGAGAATGCAGTTCTGGCCCCAGTGTTAGCCCTGTGAAGTCTCACAGTGAACTCTGAGGGAGTAGAACTCCAGGATTCCCTCTGTGTCCCGCACACTCGATGCTTACACCCTGTTTGATCCAGGTCCCTTTTCTTGTGGGTGACACTTGGAAATAAGATGAGATAGTGGCTCCTGGGGTGACATTACAGGAGTTTAGACTCCGGAATCAAGTAATGTCTATCCCTGACTTTGTTGAAGAGGTTAGCTGCCAACAGAAGCCCAGGTGCTGGGATCTCAAAGGCTGGCGTCTTCGTCAGGGTTTCTATTGCTGGGATGAAACACCATGACCAAAAACAAAGTTGGGGAGGAAAGGGTTTATTTGGCTTGTACTTCCACATTGCTGTTAATCAAGGAAGTCAGGACAGGAACTCAAGCAGGACATGAACCTGGAGGCAGGAGCTGATGCAGAGGCCATGGAGGGGTGATGTTTATTGGCTTGCTCCCCATGCCTTGCTCAGCCTGCTTTCTTATAGAACCCAGGACCACCAGCTCAGGAATGGCACCACCCACCATGGGCTGGGCCCTCAGCATCAATCAGTGATTAAGAAAATGCTTACAACTGGATTTTATGGGGACGTTTTCTTAATTGAAGTTTCCTCCTTGTAGAAGACTCTAGTTTGTATATCAAGTTGACATAACACTAGCCAGCACAGTTGGTTTGGGGAGCTAAAGATGAGCTCTGACCAACAGCCAGCGGAACCTTGGTCTTGACTGTATGTTCACTGGGCTGTAGCAGTGAGGTTGGAAGTGAGCTGGGCTTCAAAGAACAGTAGCACAGCCAGCACCCTTACTCCAGCCTCGTGAGATGGTAGCCACTCAAGGATTTCTGACCTACAGAATCTACGGATCCTAATTTCTTCAACAAAGACCTTATATAATACGTGAGCATCATGCATTATGTACCTACCTGGTAGGGATTGTGGGAATTTGTTACATTGCAATAGAAGTTAATTCTTATTGTTTTTTTCCTAGGTTCTGCTGGACCCAAACACAGGCAGTGGGAAATTCAGTTTCTCTGATTCTTATCATCATCACTGTTTTAGCTAGGATTTTTCTGTGCAGTCTAGAACGGTTTAAAATTTTCAACCTTCCTGCCTCATTGTCCTGAGTGTTGAGATGGGCACATGATACCTAGTGCTAAGTCAGGTTCTTTATAGTGTTCGACCAGGTTTGAGCTTAGGGACCAGAGAAAATTCATTTGTAAAAAGGAACTAAGAATACTTATCTTTTCCATCTAGACATGAGTTTCCTGGTGGAATTTAGTGCTGCCAGAGGGAACATGCTTTGCCTGCAATGTCTGCGTTCAGAAATATGTCAGATTTCATAGTTTTTCAGACTTTCAAATACCTGCACACAATGGAGCACCAGGAACTTGGGATTTAGAGCAGTTAGGATTTCAGAGTTTAGGGAGTAAGGCTGCTTAGCTAGTATTAGCCATGTCTAATAGCTGCTGCAGTGTGAGAGGCAGATCAGCAGAGAGAATGCTGGTTATGCAGCATTCTGGTTATATGCTGGTTATACACAGAGTGGCTGTGTTGGTTATGCAGGAATATTTTGCTGAGTACAGATGGAACCCACACTTCCAGGATCAAATAGAGATGTGTGGCAACCTAGGACAGGGTTAGGCATGAGGGGTGTCAAACTTACAAAGAGGATGTCTCTACTCAACACCTCCTCTGTATGTTTAGCATTTTGCCTTTGCATCTCTCTCTCTTTTTTTAAAGTTCACATTTCAACAACCCCCATGATGGCCACATACCCCTTCTCTAATCTGTGGGAAAGCCCCACTACAGAGGACCCATGCTCTCCCTGTACTGTCCTCATTTCTGAGCAACAATGACACCACTGGGTTTTCCCTACATCTGCTCCAAAGAAACAAAATGGAGAAGCCATAGGATGCTCACATGTACACCACCCACTTTTATACTGTCACTCACGTTGATTCAAGGTGACTATGTAAATGCAAATTTTGATCTCTGAGTTCTATCTTCTCTCCTGTAGATTATTTTGCTTTTTCCTGCATTTCTTTTTGTACTGTTTCTCAGGCCCACGTGTCCTAAACTGTCCCAGTTGCATTCGTGGCCTAATTGTGCAGTGGCAGAGTTAAAAGTCATTATTCTCATCATCTATTAAATGCAGTCCAGAGCTGTTTAAAAAATTGGGTGAGGCATTTATGATGTCGGCTGCCAAGGAATGTACAGCTGCGGGAACATCTTTCTCTAATCTCCGACTTGCAACTGAAAATGTATTAAGGGTGGATACCTGTGAAGAGAAACCAGCTTGATCTCCCAGGAACTGCACACACTGGAGAGGGAGAGGCTTTGGGCTGGACATGCTGCATCGATTAATCTTGGGAAGCATCCTTTGTATATTGAAATGACCTAACTTGACTTGGCCTCCACACACTGCTCCTTACAGCTCTGAAGAGAGGGTCCTTAGCACTACTGAGCCAGTAAATGCTTCAGAGCAAGACTGGGAGTCTGCAGAGCGGATGTGTTTTATCTGCGGGTCTTCTTTGTGTAAGTCAGTGGTTCTCAACCTTTCTAATGCTGTGTGGTTGACCCCCCCCCCCACCTAAAAAAACCATAAAGTGACTTCGTGACTGTAATTTTGCTACTATTGTGAACTGTAATGTAAATACTTTTGGAGATAGAGGTTTACCAGAGGAGGACCGACCCACAGGTTGGGAACCACTGGTGTAAATACTCCCATCCCAGCTGATTGCAGACTGTCGGTGAGCTCAGTGGCTGCAGAAGCGGGAGGGCATGTTCAATGGCACACCATTGTACGATATCCAACAGGTGCAGCAACATGGCCGATCTCAAGGGGGAAGGCAATCACACGGTGAAGCAAAACGACCCTGAAGTCATGATGGCCTTTGAATAAAGCCATCCCTAGATGACCCTGGGGAACCGTTACAGGACTCCTGTGGAGATGCTCAAGTCTGTTACATAAAATGACATAGTGCTTGGGTACGTCCTATGACATCCTCCTATATGCAAATGTGCAAATAGTTGCTATATGGTATTGTTTAGGGAACAAAAAGAAAAATTGTCCATATTCAGCATGGATAAATTAAAAAAGATTTTTTTTCTACCCAAGGTTGCTTAAACCTATAGATTTAGAACAGATAATTCAGGACCGATGGATGTGGGAGGCTACTGACTTTGTTATCTTTCTTTTCAATGTAATTCATCTGGGGATAGTTATATGTCACTTCAATTCTAATGATGACAGTGGATAATGCCAGATCCATTGAACCACTGAACCACAGTTAAATGGTTAAACCAGGGTCACCCTGCTTCATTGTGGGTAGAGTCACCAAGGGCTGGGAGGTATGCAAGGGGACCCCACTACTTCCTAGTAAAATAGGAAGAGCTAGACTATGGACATTGGACCCATGAAGGAGGTAACTGAGTTGGCATTCCCAGAATCATCTCCTTAACGTAAATGGGAGGGTTTTATGTAAAAAAAAAAAAAAGTAAGATTTTTACCTCAACACCAGGAAACCCCACAGAGGACCTGGGCATACCCTCTGGAGCTTGGGAAAACAAGCCCTGGGTCCCATGCTTAGTAAGAATAACGAGCTCATAGTCCTCGTGCTCCACTGGGCCAGCCACAAATGTCACTCTCCCTGAAGCTGGGCATTTTTCCTAAAGCTCAGACCACTGTCTGAGCTAAACTACCGTCCAAGGGAGCCAGGGCGGGATGCACCAGGAGCCATCCCACTGAAGAGGCTAAGTGGAGAAAAGCATGGTCCTAATGAAGGAAGAGATGCTCCCCAAACCACCAGGAACAGCAGTACTAATCATGCAACAGACTGTGTGTGGAGGTGGGAGTCAGCTGCCTGGCCCAGCTTCACCAGGCCCCAGCCACAGCCTTGCCTGCTCAGAGGGTGCTGAGACCACGTGATAGACCTGCTGCTGCCCATCCTATCTGAGCTTCCCTCCAGAGCATCCAGCTCTCCAAGGCTCAGAAGGCTAAGCAGTAGAGTGGAGAAGGGAGAAACAGAGTAGCCTAGAACTGACTCATAGCCAAGAATGACCCTGAACTCCTGATCCTCCTGCCTCTGCAACACCCCTCCCTGACAACCCCAGTGCTGTGATCACAGGCTCACACCACCGTGCTCAGTTTTATTTGGTGCTGGCAATCAGATCCTGGGATTCTCAAATGCAAGGAGAGCATTCTACCAAGTGAGCTGCACTCCTAACCAATGTCTGGACTCTCTGCACTCAGCCCTTGAAACTCCTAATCAATTACACTCAAAATAATGATGGAAATAACCCACATTTGTCAGGGTGGAATTTTTAGGTAAAAAAAAAATATATATATATAATAAGAATAGATTAAGTTTTGAATTTAAACACTAAACTGCTCCTCAGAAAACCTTGTAACTGCATACCAAGTATGTCATCTTTAGTGAATCTTTGTCCCAAGAAATGATAAGAAAAGGTCAGTTGGCCTATAATAACGAAAGTGAAGATAATTTCCCAAGGCTGTCTAAATACTAACACAGTAACACATTAAAAAGCAAAAATGAAAATGTAATTCTTGTCCATTACAGAATTTAAGCAACTGGTTTTATTAAATTCCCAAAGACGCTTTTTGTCTAGAATGCTACACAGGCCACAGCCTGAGAATTCTTGGTACAGGAGGCATATACATGAATTGCAGCTTGGCTGGATTATTTGAGAGACAGGATGGGGAGATGCTGTAGAAAGTGCAGCATCGGGTTGCAGAAGTAACTCATAGGTTAAGAGCATTTGCACAAACTCCCACAAAATGGGAGTTTGGTACCCAGCATTGACCCTGAGCAGCTTACACCTGCCTATAGTTCCAGTCTCTAGCTCCAGGGGATTCAGCACCAGCTTTTGGACTGTGAGGGCACTCAACCACATCACACACACACACACACACTCTCTCTCTCTCTCTCTCTCTCTCTCTCTCTCTCTCTTTCTCTCTCTCTCTTTCAAGGAAGCATGTGTTACCAGGCTGCTTCCTTTACTGAGGCCATGCTGTTCAAAGAAGAAAGCAGACAGGCAATAACAAACTTGGAGGGTCAGAAGCGGAAAGAGGAAAAGCTGTACCACATTGCAAGCCCCCGTGCTCTGTGATGGACATGAGAGCTGAAATGGACACAGAGCCTGCAAAGTCTGAGAAAAGGCTATCACACCAATGCGCCATTACACACAGTCACTGTCACTCTCCTGCATCGTCCAGATACAGAGTGGAGGGCGAGTCCGGTGAGCTGGAGCCTGCTGTGAGCGAGGGGGGTCCCTGGCAACTTATTCCAGTTCCTTTTCACGCTCACTTTTTAATTCACAGTGGACTTTCTGTGTTGAAAATGCCATGCTGACCAAGGAAGGCACAGATATTCTTGGTCTGAGGCACAAGAATGAAGTGATTTCCAACTGATGATATGAATAATTGACAGACGAGTTTACTTGCAACTCAGTGTTTTACGTGTATTCACACTCTTAATTCACACTGGTAGTAAGAACCATGTAAACACCCAAGGAACACCAGTGTCTACAGATCAGAAGTGAAAATGACTGACTCGGAGGTCATTGTAAAGCACTGTCTTAATTGGACCTTTCACTGTTTAAGGAGCTCAGCAGACCTGACCAGATGTGTGTGTGGTGGTGGTGGTGGTGGGGGGGGGGGAATGGCCGTGCAACTTTATAGAACACTTCAAAGTCAGACTTACCTATTCACAACTGGAGGCCATTTCCTTCCATGGTCACCTACCAAATGTCCCATTGGTGGCTGTAAGCACACACGGGAGTGAGAAGGATCTCGATCTATAGTTTCCACAGTGCTTCCATGACCGATTGCTATCTTGTCCGAAGAACAAGCTTTTTTTGGAAAGTGTCAGGGAAGGTTATACCACCAACATCATAAATGTTCCCTCCCAAGATGAATCAAATGCCCCACTAAAGAATTGTTTCTTAATTTTTGTTCATTTCAAACTCTCTGTAAACATGACAAAGAGTCGGTTGTCTTTAGAAAGGATAGCTTGGTCAAATGCTGAAACGCCGTAAGATGTTCTCATTTTCCTGCACCCTGGACCCTGTATTGCAGTAATATACGTGGAAGCCAGAGAGATGACACACAGAAAGCCAGACCTTGGTGCCCAGACTCCACGTGACTATGTGCTTACAGGGTAGCGGTGTCTCTGTTTTAAGTAAATGGATGTGGGCTTCATTAGAGACAGGCAGAGGAGATTGCGCATGTGCGTGCACCAGCTGCGACATTGCAGTGTCCTCCTTCTTGGGGCTTGGATTGTTTAGTCCTCGGGTACCAGGATCAGAAACTGACTCAGGTTCAAAAGCATTTACGGGATGACTGCTGTCATCCTCCCGGTATCCATCCCTCATTTCTTTTGTTTTTATGGGTTGTGTGGCACCCTTGTTGGCTGCCATCTATTTCACCCACAGGGACTGTCCGTACTCGATAAACAACTAAAGAGTCAACCACATGATGCACTATCTGGGAAAGAGATGGTCCACCACAATCAGGGTCAGGCCTCGGGATGAGAGCAGCCTCGAGCTGCTCTGAGCCAGAATGACTCAGCTAAACTGCTAAGCTTAGGGAAAACTTAGGTAAAATAAATAATGGAGAATGAAGAAAGTTTCTCTTTATCATCCGATCTAGAATTGCTTGTTATGTTCTCCCAAGATGTCTGTTAACACTGCAGTTCCTTCAAGAATCTTGTTCCCGTTTGTTTTGTTTTCTTTTTGTTGTCTTGTCAGGTGTGATGACTTCACCCCTTTCCAGCTCCTAGAAGACAGAGGCAAGTGAATCTCTGTGAATTCCAGGCACTATAAAGTAAAACTTTGAAAAGCAAACAGCTAATCAAATAACATAATTTATAACACACGTTTATTTTTTTTTTTTAGAAAAGCCTGTCAAATTGTATCTGTTGTATCGATTACAAACAAGTTATATGTGGAATTACAAGGAAGTCTAGAATTTTACAAAGTTCAACAAATGGTGGATTGATTAACAAACTGATTAGCTAGTTTGATGATGAAGCCACATAGACTGGCTGATCTTAATATCACGCCTAACCTCTTTGTTCTGCTAAAACGTCACTTTTTTTTCTCAGAAATTGTTGCCGCCTTCCTAGTCATCATATATTCCTGTGTGAATTTAGTCTCTGCTACTCAAGAGGCTGAAGGAGAAGGATCACTTGAGCCTAGGAATTTGGGATCAGCCATGGCAATATAGCAAGACTCCATGTCCTGTAAAAAAAATGAATGAAAGAAAGAAAGAAAAAGAAAAATAGAAAAGTAAAGTAAGGCAGGTGTGGTGGCGGCACACATCTTTAATCCCAGCACTGGGGTGGCAGAGGCAGTTTGAGTTCAAAACCAGCATGGTCTTTAGTGCAGGACAGTCAGGGCTACATAGACAAACAAACAAACTCCAAAATAACAACAACAAAATAAGTAAATGAATAAAAAAACCAACAAATACATTAACAAAGCTATACTTTAGGTCTTCTTTATGTATATTTCGTTGTACCTTGTTTAAATCCATTTCAATCAAACAAAAAAAAATCAAGAATTAATTACTTAAATTTTTTTGAATTAATTATTTTTATGCAAAATAAAGGATTTGAAAATTCCTCAGGAGCAGCTCTTCCTCTCTCAAAAATATTTACAGTGCAGACACTGTTTCATTCAGGCAGATGTGTATCTCAAGCATATTCAAAGCGCATAGCTACTAGCCTATATTGTCTTCAGAACTGTTTATCAGAAGCTGGCTTTATCTGTAAAGAGCCTGTGTTCAAGATCAATGCATCTGCTTAATTATAGCTTTCTAGACATTTCAGTTTTTCTTTGCTTAGTTTTCAGGAGAAGGATCTTTTGAAACTCAGTCTATGCCCTACTCTAAGGAAGTTTTGAGAAAGCACTAGTTTCTCACTAGTTAAGGAAAAACAGATACCTTTTTTTTTCCCATATGTGGATTCAGGGATGAGTTAATTAGAGAAGCATGATAAAGAGATGGGGGCTTGCTCTGAGCCTGGACCAGGTCTCTTCAATGAATTCATCTCTTTCTTCCTAGGGAATTTCTGGACCACCAAGCACACTGATTTTCAAATGGAAGAGCCAAACACACTGCAAACCCAAATGTACAGAAATTTTAGTTTCACAGCTGTTTCCCATTAACTGAACCTGTGATCTTCCCAAATAGTTTGAATAATTGAGTAGACCTAATTGACAATTAAAGCCTTCGATGTCTTTATCGTTGGGTAACTTTATGGAGTTACCACTTGTCAGTTTCACAACAAAAATAATGGCTACAATGTAAATCTACATTATTTATAGGCCAGAGCATCGGGACGGTATGGATCCTCAGCTAAAATGAACAGAAACAGAGCTAAGCATGGAGGCGGATCCTTCCCTGTCCTCTCTTCCCTTAGCCTTAAATCAGTCTTTTGGGAGAGGAAATATGTCTAGCTGTTTCACAGAAATATGCTACAAGTGGTAATTTATATAAGAGATTATAGTTGAAAGTAGATTTGTCTTGAGATCAAAATCACAAATAACTGCAGGGATCATTATTTTATCCCTCTTCCCATAATTTTTGGCCTGTTAAATTGAAAAGAATGGATTTACAGCCTGTTCTTTAATCAATAGGGTCATTATATATTATAGCAGATTTTATTCTGAAGACAGAAGTTGCAATTTCCTTGAAAGATTCTATCTACTTTCCTGTTGTTCCTTGAAGCATGTCAGGTATATCAATTCTGCAATCAACTCTGATAATTAGAGAAACAACAAATGCCCCAGACGGAGCATTTTCCAGTGATTATATCATAGATGCATAATAATATCTTTATAAGCTAAGCAGGAAAACATTCTCAGAAGCATATTGTTCAGGTCAGTGATTTTAAAAGAATTCCATAGGATGAATAGCCCCTCTGTCAGAATAAAAGCTGTGGTGTAAATTCCATTATGATTCTCTTTTCTCAGTCACTTGGAACCTTCTCAAAATGTCTCTTTCCAAGTGTCCCCGGTGGCGGCTTCTCAAACGTGATTTTTTTTTAAGTGAAAGGAAAATTTGTTTCGCCATCCAAGAAGGAAATAGCTATTCAACCACTTTTTAAGAAAGGCTTTTGGCTCTAAGTTCTCCAAAATGAAAACTTTCAAATGCTGAAAATGTTATATAAAATTTGTAGCACCCAGTGGTTGCTGTTTTTGTTGTATCCATTACAAATAAATCACATCTAGAATTATAAGCAGACATATCCAGATTTTTACAAAGTTTAACAAATGGTTGATTTATTAAAAATCAAGAGTAGAGGCAGAACTCATTTCATGAAGCCACCAGCCTGCTGAGTTTGACTAAAGGCTCTACTGAAGTGTGAGGACTGCAGTTTATCTACACCGCCAACCACAATCAAGAGCAAGAGTCATGCCACTGTTCGGATGTCATGAAGGCTTGGGCACAGCCACAAGCTGGCTCTTTAATGCTTGGCCTCCATCCTCAGTGACTCCTCTACTGAGGAAGGTCTTCATGAAGGTGAGCTCAGGGGCCACCAAGGATCGATGAAAGCCAGGCTCACCTTCACCTTCAGCCTTGGGGTGACCCACTGATCCCCACCCCATCTTGAGCACTCGAGAATGCAGAATACCAGAGATCCTGCACATGAATGAGTTCCTAGGTTGTTCATATGAGTACAGATTCAGAAAAAAAAAGTATTAAGGTTGGCACAGGATGTATTTAACTGTAGTGTTTCAACAAGTAGTTACCTAAAATATCTACTGAACTAGAAAAGGTCATATATTAGGCAAAACAGACAAAAGCAATTCCGTGCCATGTAAACACATGGAAAGTAAACCAAGAAGCAACTTTAAAAGTTGTCAAAATTCAATGAAGTTCTGACTACCTGAGTTTGTTCAATAGAATTTTAAAGCTAAAGTGTGCTAATAACTGGTGTGGAACTTCATAAGCAATGAAGATGATCAGATGTGTTAAGCTGTGTTGTGTTTCAGTTAGGTTGGTTTAGCTGCTAAAACAAACAAACAAAAGCAGTTTTCACAAGCTGGAAACAGGGGTGAAGAGATGGTTCAGCCATTAACAACTAGGCTCACAGCCACAAAGAGTGGCTGATGTTGCTCCTGTGACCGAGCAGTCTGAAGGTAGTTAGTTGATCCTGGCCAAAGGGCTTCCTCTGTCAGAGATCAGCCTCCTTCTAGGTTGCCAGCTAAGTGAAGCCTCCAGTTCCACACTTTTTGTTTACCATGGCAGAAGAACTCAGCAGGATGCCTGCAGTCTAGAATATGTGAGAAGGGCAACAAGAGGTTTGCTGCGTTCGCTTTTCAGCTCCATTGACTAGTGTTTCAGGCAGGATTTCTATTGCTCTAACAAAACACCATGACCAAATCGTACGTTGGGGAGGAGAGGGTTTATTCGGCTTACATATCCATATCACTGTTCAGGAAGTCAGGACAGGAACTCAAACAGGGCAGTAATCTAGAGGCAGGAGCTAATGCAGAAGCCACTGGCTTATTGGCTTGCTTACCATGGCTTACTGAGCCTGCATTCTTATAGAGCCCAGAACCACCAGCTGTATCCACGCCTATCAATCACTAATTAAGAAATGGTCCCACGGCCGGATCTTATAGAGGCGTTTTCTGAGTTGAGATTGTCTCCTTTCAGATAAATCTAGCCTGAAACAGGTTGACAGAAGGCTAGCCAGGACAACTACTAGACAGGACACTTACTCACAAGGCCACAAGAGGCATTAGAAAATGTGTTATTATTCCAGAAGGCAGGTCGGCCAGCTAAGAGAAGAATTGAAACTTGTAAAACTAATAAGTTTGGCCGCATTGGTTAACGCTGCAGCAGTTACAGAAACAAAAAGCCCTACCAGAACCTGTTTCAGACTGGAATCCCTGAGCAGAGTTGGGGAAGAACATGGAGTGTGATTACTGTTGGCTGCCTCTACTTACACAGTACTTTTACTGGACTCACTGGAGGTCTTGAATGTTCAACTTCTTGAATGTTAAGATCTAGACTGAAGGCTATATCTGCACATTTCAAAACAAAGTGGGCATTTAGCAACTGACGGTGACCTTAGATCGTGTGGTTAATAATCTAAAAGTTAAAGATGTCTTTATGTTGCCAGAGATATAGCTCAGTCAAGACCATTCACATAAGCCCATGTGTTTGATCCTAATCAAAACAAACAAGCAAACAAAACAACATCAAATCAACAATTACTCTATTTGTCATTCTATCATATCCTACGATTATGCTTAAATATTTATGATCTCCTGAAAAGATCTGATTCCCAAGAAAATATGTGTAATGTCATCCTTGCTATTTAGTACTTGGCTCCACAGTGCATTGCTCAAATATTTTAACAACCTAAAGTTTCATTTCTCTCTACATCTGTCTGTTTCAACAGGAAAGAAAAATATTTTGTTTGCTTAAGCATAAAAATAGATCTTGTGACATTTCAGAGTATAGGTGAAATACAGGAAAGAGGAGATGAGGAATTTGAATCGCTTTAGAGACATAATGGAGGTTGTGGTTAAGAGAATGGGGTCTGCCTTCTTCCTGAGCTGTGATGGTGGGAAATTTGACTTCTCTGAGTTTCAGAGTTGGCTGTTTGTTATAAAGTATAGTGATCTTCTTCAAAGAATTAATAAGCTAACATATGTGTGTTTTGCATACAGCCAGACATTAATAAAAGCTGGTGACATCTTAAAGACTAAAGTTGTTAATTTCTATCCAACAAGTCATAATTTGATGTCCAACCCTCAGATTTTTTTAAATCAAACATTTCCTTGATTGATTTTAAGTTTTCAGTTGATCTGACTTAAATAAAATATTTATATTTTTTCAGCAAGGAATTGTGGCTTATGTTTTAATCTCAGCATGTAGGAGTCTGAAGCAGGAGGATCTCCACACCTAGGCCAATCTATGCTCCACAGTGAGTTCCAGGCTGGCCTAGACCATGGAGTGAAGAAAATAGAGAGAAACAAAAGTCCTAATGTGTTATGGTTATATTTTAATGTTTTTTAAGTATACTCAGTGGCAAACTGAGTAAGGGCTGCATATGTGAGATCACCCAGAATAAGATGTTAATTCACAGAATGGTTAATGTGACTTCAACCTTCTCTCTTGCTATAAAGCTGACCCAGAAGTTTTTTAGAATCACATATTCATGATTTTCTCTGGGCTGCTAAAACTATATCCTGCAGAGATTGCAATATTGTCCTGCACCATGCAAATATTCATGTCCAAGAATGTACTTATTTATTGAAAAGATCTTGTCATTTGCTTAGACACTGAGTCTTTTAGTGACTCGTCAGTGGTCTAAGAACTACAAAATAATTGTCAAGAAATCAGAAGCACATGCACAAAGGCTGCTTTTCAGCTTTTGGTTCCCAAGACCAGCTTGTGCTTCCCTCATTGCAATGCAGCAATGTATTATCTTTAAATGTTTTAGCTGAGATAACACAAAAGTCTAAAGAATGAATACATCACAACGGAAAAACTGGAAATGTGAATTCTTACATCATTGTTTGCATTTCATATAAACATCAACATTGCTGTTTCCAAAGAAAATATGTAGACTATTAATTCTGATAAAAGGAACTATTGTTAATGAGCCAAGCATGTTAGACATTTGTTTTACAGTTTGGTTAAATAAAAAGCCCTACTGCAAGAATTTTGTAGTACTTCTGGGCCCTATTCTGCATTTTTTTTATGTAGGCACAAATCTCTCTGAATTCAATGGGAGTATACATTAATTAAACATAATAGACATATTTCAAATAATTTTTGAATATTTCACGTACATTTTCCCAGGTACTAATGTTTAGATCAGTAAAGAATCACATAGTTTTATAAGAGGACTCCATTCTGTGTTTCTAATAGTACACATATGTAACTTTGAATGTCTGCATAGCCAATAATTCAAGCAAGGGTTTTCCCATTGAAATCATATCAACATAATGACAGATGATTATACGTTCTTGTCAATTTGCTGGTGAGCCAAACTGCTGGGAGAAAGCAGAAGCCTGAGCATCTGAAATGGTCGATGTTAGGCACATTCCTTAGTTGCATGCATTGGCGTGGTTATACTTAAATGTGATCACTGGAAACTAAACCCCACTTTCTGGGTTATTCTTGATTTATCTTAGTTGCCCCAGTAACTGTAGGACATCATCCAACATCTCCATCTTTGTGACTGATGACAAACTGTGGTCACTGATTTATCTTCCTGAAGTGTTTGATTGTCAAAAGACCTCTCTGTGTACAAAGTCAATAGCTGAGATTTCAAAAATACACAGGTGGGTGAGGGTTTGCACTTCAGAACACACATGCCTTCCACTAAAGAATGTATAAAAACATCAGTGAAAAAGGCATGTGTAAAGAGTAATCAGCAGCGATCACATTGTACCTTCGCTCTGCTCACAGAAAATACTCGTCTTTTAAAGCCGCCCGCAAATCCCAGCCTCCATCCTAAATACCGCTCATTGGAGATTTTTCTGATGGTTAAATGAAACCTACCATTTTATTTTACTTTAGAATTAAAACAATGTCATTTGGAAGATTTGTTTTTCAAATTGACCATTTGATTTTAGTCTTTAAACTGATTGAATCAGCCAGGTGTGGTGGCACATGCCTTTAATCCCAGCATTTTTGGGGGTAGGGGGGAGAAGTAGGAGGATCTCTGTGAGTTCAAGGCCAGCCTGGTCTATATAGCAAGTTTTGGGGATATCCAGGACTATATGGAGAGACCCTGTCTCAACCATCCGCTTCCCAAATAACCTGATTGAATAATTTTTCCTCTGGACTGTGCCTCTCTGTAACGAAAGCCCACCTAACAGAGCATGGCTCTTTCTTTTCCTCCTTCCTCCTCAGCTACCCTCCAGTCCTCTGCCCCTGCCTCATGTCATCACAGTCCTCACCCCTCTGACCCTCCTCCACCTCTCCCTTTCTCCTCCCTCCCTCCTGTCTCTTTCCTTTCTTTCTTTCCTTTTATTTGCTTCTTTCTGTGATACTTTCTCTCTCTCTCTTTTCTCATGCAGGGCTTCCCTGTGTGATTATGGCTATTTACACCAGGGCTCTTCACTCTAAAATGATTTTTAATAGAGCCATCTGTATTGTTTTTTTTCTTCTGGTCACTATTTTTGGAACTGCATCATCTTCCTCTGTCAGTTTTCTAAATGCCGTGAATATGGTATTAGTGCTGAAGGAGAATAATCTCTTGTTTGATGTTACTTATTTAGCCTTTCATTTTTTCTTAAACAGTTACTTTAAAAAATAGTTTCATACTAAAGTACTGTATTTCCTTCACTTCTACCCTATGTGCCTGTGTGTGTGTAATAAATAAAACTATCTGAGTACATTTAGTGCCGCTCAAAAGCATATACATTTGGGAATATGCATTTTGGGATTGGATAATTTATTGGGGTTCATTCACGAAAAGACTCTTCCTCTTTTGGCAGCCGTTAATTGCCTGTAGCCCTTCATCTAGGGGTGCGGCTCTGTGAGATTTCTCCAGTGCACACTGGGGTGTGAACTGGCATTGTCTTTATCTTTATGTATGTGTTGTGCAGGAAGACTTCATGAGTGTCACTTCAGAGGACACTATCTCATATCAGATGCCCTGGTCCTCCGGCTCTTACAGTCTTCCAGACCCCTTCTCCATGATGTTCCTTGAGCCTTAGGTATAGGGTAATGTTATAGATATATCAATTGGGGGTGGATTTATGATCACACATAGGCATTTATGATCATACACAGGCGTATGACAGTAAAGAGAGAATTGTCCTTAAAAGTTTACTGGAAGGATAGCGTCTATGTATGGACCGAGAACCAGGCTAAACGGGGTAGATAGGTTGTCTCTACTTGAGGTTATGGAACACAGTGTGTCAGGCAATTAAACAAGGAGTTGTTAGGAGCTATTAGGATGGAGTGACTGGTTGCTTTGTCTAGAGAGGTGTGTGTGTCAGTAGATCAGTGTTGGCATGTGTATGTGTCCATGGTTGCTAAGCTCTCCCTACACTGTGACTCCCCATACCTGCAAATGGGATTATCTAGATATGATTAGGGGTCTCAAAAATGAAGTTAAAAGGTAGAGGGTATGCCCTAAATATAATGACTGGTGTCTAGCAGAACAAAGAAAGGAAAGTTTGAGGTACAGGAAGATAAGGGCACTGTGAAGATGGAGATAAAGATGAAATGAAGAGGAGACAGAGCCAGCAGCCATTTAACGATGGATGGAGAGCATGGGACAGACTCTCCCTCAGAGCCTCCAGAAGAAACTGTAAGCTTCTCGACCTTTGATTTCTCATAGCCAGGACTGTACAAGAAGAGATTTCCATTGCTTTGAGCTTCACAGCTCCAGGAAACTGATACACAGTGGGAACCTCCTGTGTGGCGTTCTGGACAGTTCCTTTGTCCCCAGTACTGTCAGAATACATTAGTTACGGCTACAGAAGATGGAATATAACTGCTGTTTTACCAGCTGCTTCCTCGGGGAGACGGGTCCCTCTGCAATGCTCTGGCTCCAGCCGGCGAAAGCTCATGGCCAGGGTGGCCTTGGAAGTCTCATGTTTAAGGATGAACAGCTCAGTTTACCCTCAGAGCCCTCCAAAAGATAGATTTCCTTGAGAATGTATGCCAACCCTAACAACTTACAGTTTAAAACCAATTAAAGCAAAATCCTTTACTCTGTGACAAAGGAAAGTAGATGCCAGCATTTGGCTTTTCCCAAGAGTGGCGCTTGATTTCCTGAGCCACTCCAGTCTTTACTTACATGATATGAAATGACTTATAATAGCACAGAAGGAAGGAAGAGAGGGAGAAACCAGAGAAGGTAGAATAGAAATAAATGAAAAAGGAAAGGGAGAAGAGGAGGAAGTGTCCGGTGATATGGAAATTAGCCTGGTTTAGGGAAGAAGATCCAGCCTGTGAATATCTGGAATGTGACAAGTACCACATGAACTATTAAAATCAGACTGCTTCTGGGGAAAGTATTTGGTGCCTTGTTAAAGTTAAGAAGACCTCCCCTCCTCTTCCTTTTTGTAAATTACTTTAATTTCTCATACTTTAAAGGCATTTTAAAAAATGTTAAAAATCTATTTATTTATTACAAGTTATTCATTTTGTATCCCTGCTGTAGCCCCCTTCCTCACCTCCTAGTCCCACCCACCCTTCCTCTTCTTCCCCTATGCCCCTTCCCTAGTCCCATGTTAGGGGAGGTCCTCTTCCCCCTCTATCTGATCCTAGCCTATCAGGTCTCATCAGGGCTGGCTGCATCATCTTCCTCTGTGGCCTGGCAAGGCTACATCCCCCTCCCCCACGGGGTGGTGATCAAAGAGCTGGCCACTGAGTTCATGTCAGAGACAGCCCCTGCCCTCCTTACTGGGGAAGCCACTTGGAGACTGAGCAGCCTATGGGCTTCCTCTGAGCAGGTGGTTTAGGCCCTCTCCATGCATGGTCCTTAGTTGGAGTATCAGTCTCTGTAGGTACCCCTGGGCCCAGGTTTTTTTTTGTTTTTGTTTTTGTTTTTTGGCTCTGTTGGTCTCCTTGTCTTCTTAATGCCATAAAGATATATGCTCAGTTGACCAATAAGGGACAGAGAAGTGCAGAGGGGCCCAGTGGCAAGAGAAACCCACAGCCCGGCCTCTATGGAACAGCTGAAAGCATTCCCTGCCCCTGCAGTCCACACCCAGCCCTGGGCAGCAAGGCCAGCAGAGACCGAGTGCCCCACCAAGCAGCTGAGATGCCTGCTGTCGATACCCCCCCACCCCCGTCGCAGAGAGTGAGGGAATGGCCTCCTCCCCCACCAAGAAAGCTTCGGGCTGACCAGGGACAGTCTTCACAAGAATATTTATGCTAACCCTATTTTCTCTGATTTTTGGGTCAGGCCTTCAGTAAGACAGAATTTCCTCTGCCTTATTCCTCTTCTTCCCTCTCAGGAGGGGGAAGGGTGAGCCACAGGACAGGATGTCTGGCTCCATGCCAGGGCGTCCTGCAATTGAATAGTCTGCAGATGAGCAGAATGATGGCATTTAAGAACAAACAAAAGGAAAATATAAATCCTCCAGGCAGCAGATATGTGTAATTTAGTCTAGCTTTCTGTTTCAACTTTTAAAAGAATTCAAGATCCTAGACAATAGCAACCCTGAAATCAGCTAGCTGCTACACTAAATCTCGCTCGATTAGGCTCATAACAAAAGCATTATTTATAAACATATGGTGCAGCTTGATGGCTTTAAACGAAGGTGGGTCCAATTTGCTATCTCCATCCATGAGGTCCCAGGAGCAGTGGAAACCCTCTCCTCCTAGAGCCGCCTTGATTCTCAGCAAACCCTCCAGACTGTGGATTCCACAGAGTAGCAGGATTTTGTTGTTATCGACTCCTGTTCATTTCTTCCATGTCAGTCAGTTTCCATATTTATGCAAAAGTACCATTCAGCAGCATACTAATTGGTAAAGTCGTGCATGTGTAAGGAAAAGTATTTGCCTCACTAATGATGCTTTGTGCCTGTCTATTAGGTGTAATCCTAACACTAAAACCCCTAAACCCAAGGTTCACTCATACCAATTCCACAAAACCCTTCGGCCTTTGTCTATAGATATATCAGTTTTCATCACCATGGTGAAATATCCAACACAGGCTGTTAGTGAAGAGAAAAGCTTTCTTTTGTATACAGTTTGGAAGCTGGGAGGCAGGTTACCTACATCATTTTAGATACGGTAGGGATTCAAGGTGAACGACCGAAGGGAGAATATGTGTAGGGGTGTATGCTGAGGTGAGCAGTTTGTGGGGGCCAGGCTTTCTCCTTCCAATGGAACCCTCTTAAGAGAATCCAAGAGGCCACAGAATACTTACTGTCCAAGAGCATGGCTCCAATGGTCCAAAGACCTCCCACTGGAACCCACCCCCCAAACGCTCCTGAAGTACCACTCTGTGAACCAAGCCTTCAGTCACGATGAAGTCTGGAAGATGCTCAGACCACACCCAAACCAAAGCAGTCATACAGTGCTTTTACTGGCCTTCAGGACCCTCCCTGAGCCCTCCCCCAACTCTCTATTCTTTCTGCTCCTTTCATAGTCACATAGCTACATGGTATTTTATTTCCCTCTTTTGACTAGCCGTTCTGTTGTCTGGACATATTGCTTTTTTTCCCCCTTCCTCTTATTTCATAGCTTTATACTTTATTCAGAGTTAATCTATATTCAGAGTTGTCTCTTGAGTCTTGCTCCCACTTTATAATAAACTTTGTGCACAGAAGGACTCAATACCTCTCCCCACGCATTATCAGTACCAAGTACACTACTGTGCATAGCACACCCTCTGGAGTCATTGTTTGCCTGAATATGTGAACATAAATGATGAATAGAATACAGATCAGAAGAAGAACATTACACGATTTAAATAACAGCGTAACTATGGGGAAATCAACTTGAATCACATGTAATTAGCATGTCAAGAAAAAACAAGGACTGTTTTTTGAGGCATTTTATATCTTTACCATGTGTTAGAATTTAAACTGAGGATATCTGTGTACACCGAGTTCCAAGTGGAGTCAAATTGGTAAGAGACTGTTTCATTTGTAAAATGATAATATGTCACTTCAATATTAATATAATTTTATGATATCTCCTGTAAATGGGAGCTTGAGGAAATGTATGTTTTAAGGCAAAGACTGTGGCCACAAGAGAAATTTGATGCTGAGATATCGATGACAAAGCCACTGAGAGAGAATACATTGGCCTACATTGTCCAGTCGTTCAGTCACCTGGGCAGAACTCCTCCCCACCCCTTGTGATTGCTCATCTGGAAGGAACGCTTACCCCATGTACACATTTGGTGGGAAGAGTTATTTGGAAAGGAAAACACTAAAAAGGTATAGAATAGCCTGGGCGCCTGGGAGAATGGTTGACCCAGACATAAAGGCCTTAACACTGCGTCCATCCTTAACAAGCAGCCCAGCAGCTGCTTGCTTTCATAAAGCGTGAGGCAAGACACCATTTTAGTGTTTCGTTTCTTGCTAATTAACACCAAAAGCTTTGCAGTATCACCTTTCAAAGTACTAGAAAGGAAGAGGCATTGACTGGATTGAGTGTAAGGCAAATATGGACTGTGGAGATAGCATAGTGCTTGCCACACAAGCCTGGGGGCCTGGGCTTGATCTCCGGAATGCACATAGAACAGATGGATGAATTCCACGTGCTTGTGCAATGCCAGCATTGGGATGCAAAAACAAGAGGGTCCCAGGGACTCATTTAATCAGCAAACTCCAGACCACTGAGAGCCCCTCTGGCAAAACACAAGGAAGGGCAGAAGAGATGGAATAGGGAGAGGGAGAAGGGGAAGGAGGGAGGTTGAGACCTGGAGGAGAGGAGGGGGTCCTATGATCAGTATGTAAAGTGAATTAATAAATATACAAAATTTAAAAATATATCAGCGTAGTGCAAGAAAAAAAGAGACACAGTTAATATCCAGGGATATTTTAAATTCCTCCTAGAATTGAAGAAAATGTACATCTTAAATGTCATTAACTTTATGGACAAAATGATCCATTTAAACTTGTTTTGTAGACGCCCATCACCAAGGGTCAAGAGAGAAAATGCACCATGCAAGAAATCAAGCCTTGGAGGTGCTGCTTCTCAGCCTCTCAGTCCCCCTAGGTAGTTTGAGGGGGTCCAGACCACCACAAGACACAGGGTAGAAACTGCCATGTTAACCAGTTGAATTGACATATTCTACTTCAAGATATAAGAATGGAATCTCTATATGATTTACATAACAAATTAATTCTAAACCAGAGTTTTGGATACTCCTAAGAGTCATACATTGTTTCACGTCAGAAAATTGGTGATTGTCATCTAGAGTGGCTTGTACAAACAATGGTAGGCCCAGCCCTTCTAGAGAGGAGTCCAGAGGGGAGGCAAGCTGATTGTAAGCAGGGGTTGGATTCCTCCTGCTGACCCTATGAGTAGTAAGCCCTAAGCCTGGTGTGGCTTTGGAGTTAAGCATGGTTGTAAGAGATGGTTAATGTACCCTCCTCCATTGTAGTTATTTCATAAATCAAGAAGAGCTACTAGTTCAGAGCCCAGTATTATACATCTTTATTTCCTATGGCTTCCTGTTTAATCTCAGGCTTATAACTATTAACTCTTAGAATGCTAATATTGCCGTTCAGTAAAGGTAAACATATGGATAGCAATAGGTTCTGTGTAGTCCAACATAAAACATAAGATGATGCCACTTGATTCTAAGGAAATCTTTAAAAGGTGCAGTTCAAGATCACAAAATACTTTCATTGTAACTTGTCTCAAAGACATCTGTGTTAGGCAGCAAGATGGCTCAGTGGGTAAAGAACACTTGCCACCAAGCCTGATGGCCTGAACCCATCTCCAGAATCCACAGCCTGGAAGCAGAGAGCTGACTCCCACAGATTGTCCTCGATGTGAGTGCTTCATGGCACACATACACACAAATACAAATACATATATACATACATACATACATACATACATACACACATACATACATACATACACATTCGTAAAAAAAGAAAAAAGACACAAATATAGTTTACCTTGGACATTGCTGTGAAGATTCACAACTTAGAGTTTCTCTTTCTATTTAATGGGGGAAATGTAAGTAAATCTAGCTAAATCTAAACAGTTAAAGGTACGATGCAATCATAAACCAAAATAAACACTTTCTCCTCTAAGTTGCCTTGGTCATGGTGGTTTATTTGGGAGTTGGTTGGTTGGTTTTTCAAGACAAGGTTCCTCTGTGTAGCCTTGGCTCTCCTGGACTCAATTTGCTAAATACCATTATAATATATTTCTAAAGCTAGCCACCAAGGTTTATTCCATTATTTGGCAACTCCTGCCTCCTGAGTATAACCGCCAAGGTCCAGCTTTCAAAGTATTGAAGTGCAGCAATCAAAAGCCCCCTTTGGCTACCTTAATTAACCTTTCCAATCAAAATTAACCAACTCATCCTAACACAGAGTTTCCCTTTGCCTTTATAAATTCTCATTTGCCTGTGGGCCACATCTGTCCAGAGGATTCCTTTGTCACCCCCCCTCCTGAATTCCCTTCCCTTTCTCTTTTGCCGATTGTCTCCCACTTTTTGTTCTCTTCCCTTTCCACCTCCTCCTCCATCTCCTGTCTTTGTCCTTTGCCCTCTGTTGCTCTGGGACAAATAAATCTTCTTTGTGCTGAGAGCTTGAGCAGACTCCAAGGTCCCCACAGTTGTGTCATATGGAAATCGTGCTCTTAAGGTTCTAAGGAACTGCCCTGTCAGACTGTTTTCTCGAGCAACTGTATCACATCTCAAGAACCATCAGCAACCACCGGCATCCAGTCCTCCCTTTGCAGGGCTAGGCTGGCCATTCATTCTGGTTTTAATGCATGTGCCTTCATTCCAGGACTGAGATTGCTTCTTTTGTGGTGGAGAGTCCACTCCCAAATGAGGAGCAGAAACACTCTGTGGCCTCGATTCAGCACCTGACACTTCTGCTTTCAAATTGTTGTCTAAAAAATTCCTGTCACCAAATTCAACTTAAACACAGCCAGTGAGTAAACTTGGCTTGCAGAATCGAAGAGCAAGACAGTGTAGTTATATGAAGGAAGGAAGCGAGTTATTGGGAACAATTGGTTCGCCTCCCTGCCCAGTTCTCTGTCTCAACGACATCTTATTTCCCATTTACTAACATGGTAAATCCATCATTGCACTCAGACCTCAGGGCATCTCAGATCCCAGAAATTCCATCCCTTTCCCCAAACAGTCTTCCCTCAATCTCCATTTGGAAGAAAATACTGAAATTTGAAATTATTAGAAGCTGAAATGATTAAGAATTAAGAGCGCTGGATTTCATCAAAGCTGTTCTTTTCTGTCAAATACTGCTCGTTGCTGTCCAGAATTTACCTGTTTACTTCTCTCTCTCTCTCTCTCTCTCTCTCTCTCTCTCTCTCTCTCTCTCTCTCCATATGGAGTCTAGGAGCAGCAAAACATCGGCAGAACAAGTGTGAGAAGCAGGGCTCATAGTCCCAGAGCCCCCCACCCCCCCTGAAAAGCTGAGCAGGCCTGGTGCTCACCTGTGATCCCAGTGTGCAGAGGTAGAGTCAGGGGTCCCCAGGACAAGCTGGCTGGCCAGACTAGCTGAAACAGTAAGCTCTGCGTTCAAGGGAGACCCTCAATATAAAACAGAAAGCCATTAAGGAAGTTATCCAGCACTGAACTCAGGCTTCCATGGGTTTGTGCACATGTGCGCTTGCACACACAACTGTACCCCAAACATATGAATGAATACATGCACACAAGGCACATAGACATGCACATGCAAGACAAATTTAAATGACTGATTCTGAGTGAGGTGTGATGGCACCGGGCTGTAATCCCAACACTTTTAAGGCTAAGGCAGGAGGATCACATGTTAGGAACCAGCCTGGGCTGCAGAGAGAGTCAACGATCTTTCTGACTTGTATAGTGAGACCCGGTCTCAACAAACAAACAAGTCCCAAGTGATCTTACTTAGAGTAGTAAAACATATTCTTGTATTTTGTTTTTGCAGCCTCTCTCATCTGCTGCTGAGACTGACCTTGTGAAAATCTGCTGTGGACTCTGGATAAGTCTGTTTTCCTTATTTTGCTCCTGTTTTGTCTAGCACATGGTTGTTGAACTTGGGGTGGAGGGGCCATGTTTTTAAGATTAGGTGATCATGAAGTTGAAAGCAGGAACCTAAGAATCTGGACACAGCCTGGAAAGAGGAAGGCAGACAGGGACACTCGTGGACTTCTGCCCCACCAGGGGGCCACTGGATGTCACATTCTTGTCCATTAGACATCACTGCTTTTAAATTTCCTACCATGTAATTTACAAATTCTGTAGTATAGTATTTAACATTTCTCCAGATTTCTCATCTTTGATCCCTTGTCAACTACCCACTCGAGATCTACTCTTCCTTACTAAGTTCCCTTTTCCTGGGAGAGAGGCGAACAAACATCTCTGTAGCTCAGATATGGTACCATAGCATAGAAACAATTCCACAGAGGTCTGGCTTGGTGAAGCCATGACTTTAATTGGGGTGATTTATAGGCACATGGGTGAGAGGTTACCCACAGGACCTCAGGCAACTAACTTATAGATAACAACACCACTGAAGTTATTAATGGCTTACATATTCCCATTACCCTGGGAAGAAAGAGGGCTTCGTGCATCTCCTGGGTCCTCCTGGGTCCTTTCATCATTAGGAAATGTTACTAGGCGAGCCCAGTCTTGAGGGTCTCTTGTAGGTAATCCTAACCACTCTAATCTCAAGGCATCAACAGCCGTATCACGTCTGGAGAACATTTTCCCACACTCATCCTTCTGTCCTATAGTTAGAGCAGCGGTTCTCAACCTTCCTAATGTAGCCTTTAATACAGTTGCTCATGTTGTGGTGACCCCAACCATAGAAATTATCTTTATCGGTACTTCATAACTGTAATGTTGCTACTTATGAATTGTAATGTAAACAATTTTGGAGGCAGACAGTTGTCAAAGGAGTCATGACCCACAGGTTGAGAACCTCAGATATAGAGGCTCACGCCCATGGTCTCAATCACCCAGGGTACTTTGACTGTGGCTGTTCTCGAGTTTGTACAAAGGAAAGCATGTCCTAAGGACAGTGAGTGGAAAGGAGAAGTGCACTTCCCATCTTGTCCCTTCTCTGGAGCCTCCTCACTGACCTGGCCACATGGTCTGCTAGCCTGGGCTCCCTCCACCACAGCATCTTCTCAAAAGCCCTGGTATGTCCCTAGGTCTTCATCATGACTTCCTCCCTCCACTTCTTCAATGGTGACAATGGGTCCTCAATGGTACTCACGTATAGGTACCTCAATATCTCTTCTTTGTGAGATCTCTGTATTTACTCTTTGCATTTTGGTGCTTCCCGAGGACCATCTGCAGTGAATTGCTTCCAGCTGCCAGCTGCCT
>CM053766.1:53370656-53395498 GCA_028658305.1 Pachyuromys duprasi
TCAAGAAGAAATTCTGTACATATTCTGTGCAGATAAAAAAAATTAGATTAGTTGTAGATTGAATGTTAGGATAGGAAACTCTTAGTATAGACGGCTGGCTATGCTAGAGGATTGTATTAGTTGCTTTTCTGCTGTAGTGATAAATCACCACTCCCAAGGCAACATATAGAGTATATTTGAGATCATGGTTCCAGGGAAATAATAGTTTGCCATGGTGGAAACCATGGTAGCAAGCAGCAGACCTATGACAGGAACAGGAAGCTGAGGGCCAACATCTTTAACCTCAATAAGAGGTAGAGAGAACAAACTAGAAGCAGGTTGAGGTCATGAACTCTCAAAGCCTGCCTCCACTAATGTACTTCCACCAGCAAGGCCTTACCTCCTAAACCTCCCCAAACAGTGCTGATAACTAGGAACTAAGCATTCAAATACCAAAGCCTTTGGGGCCCATTTCTCATTCAAACCATGGTGATTTTCAGGTGATAAACTTGATTGTCTTTTAATACTTCCCTTAGGTGTCAAAAGAAAAACTCATGTGTGTGCCCATATTCATCTGCATCTGAGGGTACAGAACCACAATCCCAACATCCTAGGAGGCTGAGGAAGGAGGATTGCATGTCAAAGCATGCTTGGACTACATTATATAGCCAGATGTGCAGGTACAGGAGACCTTATCTTAAAATAAATGTAGAGGGCTGGAAGGATGAGTAAGTAAGTCCCTAGTTAAATGATTCCTTTCCCTCTCTCTTTTTTAATAGTTGCCTTATTCATGTTGTCTCTTCATAGCAGTAGAACAGTAACTTATTGGTACTAGGAGTGGAGTACTTCTATGACAGGCCTGAGTTTGGGACTTTGGACTAGAAAAGCATTTGAACACTTTAAGCAGGGCTTACTGATCCATCCTGGTAGGAGCATGGACAGTGCTGGGGGTGATTTGGACTATTGGGATCCAGATCAAGAGGTTACAAAGGGGAAGAATATTAGAAAGGGGCCTAGAAGCCATTCTTGTGATATTTTGACAAAGAATGTGGCTGCTTTTGGCCCTTGTTCTAAAAATGTGTCTAAGGCTAAATTGAAGAGTTTTGGATTAGTGGCATTGGTAAAGGAGATTTCAAGACAGCCTAATATTGACTATGTCATGTGGTAATTAGTGTCACGCTTATGGAGATCAACAAGGAAAAGGAGCAAATAGAGCAAGAAAAAAATGCAAAATGTACAGTCTGAGGAGAAAGGGGGCACCAAAAAGTATTTTGTTGAAGCCAAGCCCTGTGCTCAAGGAGATGAAAACTTTAAGGGAAAGCCTGATGCTAAAGGGCATAAAGGAAATGGTGACTTCAGGACAAGACTCCACCTGGCTAGTCTTCCAACTTGTGAAAAGGAATGAAAGAAAAGCTTGAACTATGAAGGAAACCGCAAACAACAGAAAGCCAATGTAGGTGTAACTAAAGGACAGGGCCAAGTGTCAACCCTAGCGAACAGAAGCAGTTGGTAGTTTTGGCCACATGGCTTTGGCGTTAGAGTCGAGGATATAAAGAAAGAGTTGTGGAATCTCCCTCCACGACTAAGGAAAGCCACTGGGGCCAGGCATGTGTCAATGGTGTCCCTGCATAGAGACCCAGAGAAGCCATTGTGTGAAGCTGGGAGGGTGAAGCCTAGACTGTGTTGGAGGCCCCATGATGTTGGAGATGCCAGAATCACAGGATACCTGCCAAGGAAAGCCACAGGCAGAGTGTGAAACCATCTGAGAGAGAGAAGTGTCAACAAAACTAGTAGATGGAGATCTGAAGAAGGCTTTGACATAAACATGGAAATGCAGAATTTGGAGTTTTCCCTGTTGGTGTTTGGTCTTACTTCGGTCCATTATTTTCTTACTATGCTCCCTTTCATCCTGTTTGGAATGGCAATGTGTATTCCATGCCATTGTGAGTTGGAAGTATATGATCTGCTCTTTTGATTTTGGTTTTATAGGGGTTACAGTTAAGGGATTGCCCTGAGTCTCCAACCTTCTGGCTTTTAAACAGTGTTGAAACTGTAAAAAAATAAAACTATGGGGACTAAATTCATTTTGCATTATAATGTGGCTACAAGCCTATGGGGGCCAGGGAGTGGGATGTGGTGGTTTGAAATAAAAATGACCCCCATAGATTCATATATGAAATGCTCAGTCACCAGGAAGAGAAACATTTTTTTGATAGGATTAGAAGGCTTAGGAGGTGTGGCCTTGTTGGAGGAAGTGTGTGACTGAGCTTTCAAAAGCCCATCCCCTCCAGTCCCCCAACCTCCTAAGCCATCCCTGGATCAGGATGTAGCTCTCAGCTACTGCTTCAGTGCCTGCTTGCTCAACATAATGATAATGGACTAAGCCTCTGAAACTGTAAGCAAATCTAATGAAATGTTTTCCATCTGAAGGGTTGCCTTGGTCATGGGTGCCTCTTCATGGCAACAGAACAGTGACTAAGGTAAGCACTGGTATTCATAATTGCCTGAACTTTAAGCAAAAACAAAAAGATCAAAGAGTGCTAAGCCATAAGAAGACATGGAAGACTCTTAAATGCCTCTGACTAAGTAATAGAAGAAAATCTGAAAATCTAGAAAAGAACCAAAGCTGAGGAGACAGTAAAAGACTTACAGTTGCCATGGATTACTATGGAGAGAGGGCTGACAAGGCAGATCACAGAGAAGTTCAGGACAGTGAAACTACTCTTCAGGAAAATATCGTAGTAGAACCAGCCTTACGTATTTGGAAGAAGAAAAACAGCAGGATGCACATCAGTGTCGCTGGGGCTTTGCACAAACCTTGTTGTTAACAATTCCTTAACAAAGGTTTATGTATACTGATGAGTTTAACATTGGGTACCACTGTCCACAGTTGAGAAGATCAATCGTGTATACATAGAAGAACATGGAGGATTTTCTGATCAATTCTGCTGTGATCCAGAGACTTCTCTAAAATAAAAGTCATGAGTTAAAGAGGAAAAGAGAAAAAAGAAAGAAAATCCATGATATAACTTATGCCAAGCACGCAGTAATTGGTAACTGATAAATTTAGTTACCAATTACATTTGGTTGTACCTGACGGAGACTGGAGATTTCAAAAGAATTTACAAGTGGCTCGAACAAGATCAAAGTCCTTGGCCATAAATTCAGCACAGACGTCACCTGGTCAGGGCTGGGATAGCAACCCCATAAATAAACAGAATAGCATTCTCTTTTTGTATATTTTTTCCCACTAATCTGAGTGTGTAGCTGATTCATAATCTCAGAGATGGTGTCTGGAGCATTAGTTATCTTGTTTGCATTCCTGACTAGAAATGAAAAGGAAATAAGGACGATATGGAAGGACATTGCAAGGGTCCTCCCAGCTGACTCATCTGCTTAAAGGGTTTTCATAGAAGCACCTGCCTCTCAAAGACTTCTACCTCAGTTTCCCCTGATAACCTCAAAGAAACATGAGAGACAGTCTTACAGCTGTTGTATTTCCATCACAACACCATTGGTGTTCTTCTTGGTGAAAACACACACATATTAGGATCTGCTTTTCAGTCCTATGGTTAATCGTAGAGACAGTTTTATGTCTATTTTCTGCCCAGTGCTGGCATGCTGACTTCCCTCCCTCCTGCTTGGAGACCGATAATACACACTACATTCTTTTTCTTAGATTTTATTATGGCTGGTTGAGAGAGTCTTGACTCTTAATTTGAGCGTTGGTAGAGTTAGTGATCCTTTCTGCCTCTAGGACATCTGAAAATTTGAAAATTATACCAGGATGCTGATAAAAAGAGACCACCTTTGAAGTCAGTGTCAGCACAAAAGAATGTGCAACAACCAAGCCATATTTCTTTACCTCTCCACAAGGATGTCATAAACACATCTATTAAATGCTTACTTAATTCCAGGTGCTGCGTTCTGCATGCTCTGCTTTACATGTAAATTAGAATACATATAATGGAGCCATTAG
The DNA here is from genome assembly GCA_028658305.1 of Pachyuromys duprasi. Taxonomy (NCBI): domain Eukaryota; kingdom Metazoa; phylum Chordata; class Mammalia; order Rodentia; family Muridae; genus Pachyuromys; species Pachyuromys duprasi. Next base: position 53,374,615 of record CM053766.1, read on the forward strand.
AAGCAATGTTGTAGATGAATATTTATTAATGAGAAAAACATGTACAGCATGTTATCTAGATGAAAACAGGCTATGAAAGCAGAAGGATAGTATGAACCTATATTTGTTCACCTAACTCTAGAAGGGCTAACATGTATTTTAGAGTTATCTCAGAGTGATAGAATAATGGGATTTTTCTTTTATTTTCCTGTCACCTATGTTTTCATCAATGCATCTTCTGCTGTATTGTAATAAAACTAAATAAGTAAGAGAACAAGAAGAAAAATTGATCAAAGCCAAATGCATGACTGAGGAAGAAAAAAACAAGCTTTGGAGGCTAGCCTGCACTACACATGTAAACACCCTGTATCAAAAGAAACAATATCAAACTATGAAAAAGAGATTCTTGTGTAGATGATGGGAGAGTGGGCTTACAAAGGATGAGACTGAAGGCTAGATCAGGGACACGGCACTGAAGCAATTTAACTGTGAATGGAGAGGCCCTGATTGTAGAGCACACACAGCAAGGGCCATCTAGAAGGCAGAGCTACAAGCGTGAAGGAAGGGGGTGGAAGGGAACCTAGCTTTGTGGAAATCCCAGAGAAAAGTGATAGGGAGTTTTTACTTTATTTCCTCTTTGGGACTATTAATTGGAATGACATGTCTATCAAATCTAGTTTTTAAGAGACAATGATAGGTGAGATTCAATACCTACTAATCTAGCCAAAAACATAATTCTTAAACAAAGTCACATGTGTATGTATGTGTGTGCATGCATGTGTGTGTGTGTGTATAGTAAGGGAGTCAGAGCTCATCGGGTTGTTTTTTTAAATGCAGGGATTGGCTTCCTTCCTCTTTTTTCTCTTCCTCCTCCTCCCATGATCTCTCCAGCTTGGTGGCTTCAGTGCAGCTTCTGACATTTTGCTTTCGGGCTTCTGAGGTGTATTGAGAGAGAGGAGGAGAGGGACTGAGGTCAAGTAAGAGTGTACTGTTCTTCCAACCTTGTTTGCCCTAGCCCCCAGAGTTAGAGTCTCCGTTTTACTGCCTTTTATTTAGTATAAAGGTGGGTGAGATTTCACACGTTGGTGGGAAGCGTTGTTGAAATGTTAGCAATGTGGCTTTCTTTCTTTCTTTTTTCTTTTTGAGGCAGGATCTCACTCTGCAGCAATGCCTCTCCTAGAGCTCCCTGTGCAGATCAGGCTGGCCTCAAACCCACAGAGATCTTCCTGCATCCTCCTCCCAAGCGCTGGAATTAAAGACATGTGCCGCCACGCAGGCAGGCTACCAACATGTTTTAAAAGTTCCATAGATGAGGCTGAGCTCAAATTTCTGGGAGTCTTAGTTTGGGTCGTAGACAATAGACTCTGAGGCAGGAATTCATATTTGTATCTTATTTGGGAGAAAAGAGACATGGAGATGAGGCCAGAAGGGGCAGAGAGGAAATCAAGACAATACATTTTCTCACTGGTCACTGGGAGGCAGGGCGCTACAACTCAAGATAGAAGCCCAATTAACTGTGCTCCGAACAGCTGATGAAAGGGACCAAATCGCTCTCTTTGAATTCTCCATTGAGGCACAACACAAACAAACTCAGCGGCCTACATGTTAGTGACTAGTTTATGGGTGTCTGAGTCAGGAGTCAGTTAGCCAGCATCCTGTGACATCAACACGCCATCCAGGCAGACTTCTTGTCAAGGCTGTGGGGAAGGTGTTGGTCTGCTTTCAACCTCACTCTTGCTTTTGGAAGAACTGACTACCTCCTGCTCGAAGAACCCTTGTTGGAGAACAGTGATCCGTGTTTCCTTGCTGGCAGTTAGTCTAGGGCTACGCCCAGCTCCTAAACACCACCTACAATTCCCTGTCACATAGGCCCTCCATTCTCAGACGACCAATAACGAGTCACACATCCTTGCGCTTCAATATGAATTCAGTTCACTAAAACCCAACATTTGTTGATGAGACATACTTATTTTGCTTGGTAATTCTACTTTGGGAGAGGGGAGTTTCTGCAAATAATGTGCCTCCAACAAAAGCCTAACTTGGTGACAGCTAGTCCTTCATTGTGACACTATAGCAAATGAGCAGAGGTAATCTTTTCTACATTTCACTGAATACTAAGCATGAAGAAACACAATTGGGGTTGAGGCATACAAATGAACTCATTTTAAACATTTGATATATTTTTTTCAGCAAAATTATAGTGTAAGCTCCTAAAGGCAGGAATCTATATTTTACACTGTACCATTTCTAATTAAGTGTATGTGTGTAAACCTCTGTTTAGTAAATATTAGCTAAATTTTTATTACCCTATACAGAGTCACTTTCAAAATACCTGGTCATAATAATCCCATATATTAAAATGTGTCCATATGGATTCAATTATGAGAAAAAATCTATAAGCTATTTTAGCATGTTAATATTTTAAATTGTAAACATGTTAGATAAATCTTGAGAATCTTGACCTAATCATCACAAATGAATCTTCCTTTACGAATACTGAAGATGTTTTATTGCAGGAAACTTTTCTTATCCTGTGTGGTATATATTATAAAATTGTAATTTTATTAAAGTTACCTTTGTCTTAGTAATAAATTAATAATGATTACAGAAGTTTACTATGAATCAAATAACAGCTAGATAAAACTAGCGAGAAAATAACATAAATGAGGGAGTGGCCTATCCATGCAATTTCCACATAGTTGCGACATAATTAGAAAACAAGATGTCACACTTGTCTCACAGTGAATTGTAAGAACCCAGGCATTCATTTTAGAGAGCACAGACATACAGAGAGTAGAAAGGACTGACTAAATATCATGCAGGTAGTCAAGATAGGCTTTAAAGGGATCTAGATCTCAAACTGTCCAAGTCAGTTGTATTTAAAAGTGTCTCATTGTGACCCTGGCTCAGCAAGGACTGTCCATGCATTTTAGATATACACCGTATCAAGTGTACTACTAAAATTGAAATGATTCTGCCTATTATACCATAGCAGAGTGCTGAGATAGCATGAATTCTGAGTTCCCAGTCTCCTTTTTTCCTCCCTCTCTGTCTGTCTTTCTCTGTGTGTATCTCTGTCTTTCTGTCTGTCTCTCTCTTTTTCCAACAGGCCATCTCTGTAGCCCTGGCTGTCCTGAAGCTTGCTCTGTAGACTAGGCTGGCCTTGGGAACTGCTTGCCTCTGCTCCCTGAGTGCTGGAATTAAAGTTGTACCCCTCCGCACTGCAATTTCTAAAGCACGGGGCAGAAGATTTTAGAGCAATTTTGTGTTTGTGATGAGAATTAAATGAGAAGGATTTGGCCCCAAATTTTCTGTATTATTCTATTTATTTTTTTTTAAAACCGTGTTCTGAGTCCATTCATTTGATTTTTACCACTTCTAATGTGCTTAACGGATGGGAACACCAATCTAAGTCATGAGTCACAGATCAGCAGAAAGTTTGTTGATATATATATATATATATATATATATGATGTATTAATCAATGTTCAATTTGATAGCAGGTGATGAAGAAAAGAAACAATTTAATGTGAACGAGACCTCTTGGCATATTCTCATATTAGAATAGGGAAAGCTTACCCTAAAATCAAGGAGCAAAAAATAAGTAAATAAAAAATAAACAGTAAATGAATGAGAAACTTAAATTTGGGGATTAAACTCAAATGTGAATGGGAAAAATGTTTCTCCAAGAAGAAAATATAGCCTGTGAGCTTACTTAAAGGATTATCATATGAAGATACCAATTCAGTAATAAGAGTCTTAGTAATTTTAAAAATAAAAACAAAATTTTATGCTTTGTGTGCAAAAAAATACAGCAACTTGAAAGAATTACGGGCATCAAAGAATGACAATGTATAAGGTTCACTTAGAGAAAACCCAATGCAGGGCTTGTTTATGTCCTCGTCTATAAACTCAAAAGTGTTCAAGTCTGAGAACAAAATGGAATGAAACCAACTGACTATATTTTCCAGCTTCTATGTTTTTCTCTTAGATTCTAGATTAATAAAAAAAAATCACACACATACAGATAACAGCAAAACAAAACACCGCAACAACCTCAAGTTGGAATCTCCTGCTTGTCTCTGTGCATTAAACAAACAAACAAAAATCCAGAGAGATAATAGAATTCCCAGTATAAAATGAGCTGACTGAAATCCTGAATGGCTTTTGCCTAAATCTATCCCCAGAACTTTATCTGTCCTTCTGGCAAAAAATGTAACCAAACAAGAATCGAGGCAGAAGCTCACTTTATTGAGAGACATAAATTGCATGCACTAAAGTGTAAGTATGTGAACACACACACACACACACACACACACCATGCAAACTTAGCAGTTAGGAAATGTCAGTGCACTTGTTTGAAGGTGAAATTTCAGTCCCTTTGATGAAGATACCATCTTTCAGCCAAGCACTGACAAAACCTTTGGTGCCTGTTAGACCCCTCCCTCGCTTTTCCGTTGCTGGGCTCCATCTGGAGGTATGGGGAGCTGGGGGCTCTTCAGGGCTAAGCGTTCCCAGCCCCGGGCAGGAGCTCTGGGTCACTGCAGAGCACCCAGTGCAGAGCGGCGTCCCGGCCCTGCAAAGGGCCGCTGGAAAGGGATTTAAAATGGCAAAGCAGACATTTACAGGCGCCTCAAATACAGCGGATCCTGGCAGAGACCAGCTCCCCGCTTATAGGGCTGCAAAGTAGGAGTTTTTATTCCACGGCGGTCTGTTATCATTGAAGGAAAATATTCTTCACAGGGTGAACATTTGTATTTTGGAGTAAGTCCAGCACAAATTTTGGGTGCGATGTGTGAAAATCTGAACCTAAGGATTTCCCCCTCCCCTTTCGGTTTTGTGTTATTCAAGGATGAAAAAAAAAAGAGGTGCATTTTAGAACATTCTCCACCTTTTAAAAGCTGATTGTGACCACGATGGTGTTCACCTAACAGAAACGGCCCAGGCTACGAAGTTAGGACTTGGCAGAAAGGAATTCTGAGGACGAAGGTTAAAGGAAGGTAAAATGAAGGAAGAGCTAGGTAATTGGTGCAGTCACGAGGTGAGGAATCTCTAAAGCCTCTGTGCCGTCTGGGCGTCCTAAGACGGGTGTGCAGTAGTCAGCCCCGAAGGAATGCAAAGCTCGACGAAGCTGGCACGCTCGGCGTTCCTGTGAGCAAGTGTGTGCTTTAGTGCTCTCTGGCCCTTCCATGTGCCTGGGAGTGCGCGTAAGCTCTCATTTGTTTGCCTGTGTGTTTACTAGCGGAGTGTGTGTATGTGTGTGTGTGCGCGCGCGCAGCTGCGTGCAAGTATGCGTAGGGTCCCCCGCGTGGGCGCGTGTATCTTTGTGCACGCTGTGTCCGTGCGCCGGCTCGAGCGCGCCCCGGGGTGAGGGCACCTCTGAGCGCAGCAGGACTGTCCCGGCGGCGGGGCTTGGGTGTGTGTGTGGGGGGGGGCGGGCTGCGACTCCCCGGTCGCCCCTTTCTCGGGGGGGGCTGAACTGAAAGGAGGCGGCGGTTGGCCCCGGCGCTTCCGGAGACCTCGGGCTCCCCGTGACGGGCGCGCAGGTAGAGGCCGGGTCCCCCGGGCGGCCCTCGGACGGTCGCTTCCTCTTGCCTCGCCCTGGGGTGGTCCCCGGCGGCCGGAGGGACCGGGAGGGCGGCGGGCCGGTTGCAGAGCCCAGGCCCTGCCTCTCCAACCCCTCCGGCGGCGGGAGCACGTGAGCCGGGGCTCCGGGTGGTACCCGGGCGCCGCCGAGCCGTGCTGCGAACGCTGCCCCTGGCCGGCGGCCAGGCTCTCTCCGCTCGGCGGTCCGCCTCGCTCGCCCCCTCCTCCCGCAGCCCCCTCCTCTCCATCCGCCCAGGATCAGAGGTGGGCACTCTCCGCCTCCCGTCACCCCCTCCGCAAGTGCGAGCGCGCGCGCGCGCACACACACACACACACACAAGCACACACACTCATCCCTCTTGAATCCTGGGCAGGAACTCTGAAAACTTCCAGCCCCGGCAGTGCGCACCGGGCGCAGAACGCAGAGGCCAGCCAGCCTGTCCCTCCGCGACTCTGCGGTGCCGCCGCCGCCTGCCCGCCCCAGCCACCCGCCACCCGAGGAGGCGCGGTGCCACCCACTGCTCTGTGCCCTGCCCGAGCTGAGCTGAGCGCCCTCCCGATCAGGGCAGAATCTTCCCCCTGCTCTCCGACGGCACCAGTCTGTCTTCCCGTCTCTGTCCCCCTCTCTCTGTCTCCCTCTCTCTCTCTCTCTGTGGGGTGGGAGGAGGAATTCTTTCCCCGCCTAACATTTCAAGGGACCCAGTTTACTCCAAGCTTCTTCCCCTTTCCCAGCCGCCAGCCGAGCGTCCCCAGTACCCGCAGCTCCCGGTCCTCAGTGGAGAGGGGAGCCCTCTCCACCTTCCACTCTCCCTCGCTTCCCGCCTCCTCTTGCTACCTCCACCTCCACCTCCGCCACCCACCGCCCGCAGCGCCTCCTCCTCCTCCTTCTCTCCTCCTCCCCTCTCTCTTTTTGGCAGCCGCTGGACGTCCGGTGTTGATGGTGGCAGAGGCGGCCGCCTAAGCAGCCCGAGCAGCAGCAGCAGCCCTCCGCGCGCGCCAGCTCGCCAGCTCTCGCCGCCCCTGCCCTCTCCAGCCCGTCTCCCCGAAAGGCGCCGGGCGGACCCGGGGCCGCGGAAGCCGAGCGGCGGCGGCTGTAGCGGAGGCAGCGGCGGCGGCGGCGGGATGAGCGCACGCGGCGAAGGCGCCGGGCAGCCGTCCACTTCAGCCCAGGGACAACCTGCCGCCCCGGCGCCCCAGAAGCGAGGACGCGGCCGACCCAGGAAGCAGCAGCAAGTCAGTACGCCGGCGCGGAGGGGGCCCCCCGACTCAGCCCACCCGCGGCGCCCGTGCCCCGGGGCCCCCCGCGGCACGCCTGGCGAGCGGAACGCGGGAGCGCGGCGGCCACGGCGGCCCGCCAGGCGCCCGGGCGGAGGTGGGCGGGAGAGCGAGCCGGCTCGGCGAGAGGCCCCGGGAGGCGGGGGTCCCCAGCCGCTCGCCTCGGCACCCCCCACCGGTGGAGAGGTGGGGGTCCCGCCAGGCGCGGACCGGGAGGGACTTTCGCTATTGTGCACGGGGCCCCGGCGCGGCGCGGCGCGCGTGGCGGGGAGGGACGGGGAGTCCCACGGACGGAGAGCGTGGCTTTGTCGGCCGCTTTTGCAACCGTGCAGCTGTGGGGGGACTGGGGCGTCCGGAGGCTGGGGCTGGGGGGTGATTGGAGGTTCGGAGACCAGCGGCTTTCCCCGGGCTACCGGGGACCGCCTGCCCGCGGGGGGCTTTCCGGCCGCGGCCGCCCCCTCGGTGCCCTCCCCGCACCCCGCGCGCGGCCCCGGGGCTCGCGCCCTCCCGACAAAGAGCGCGTGCGGAGCCGGCGGCCCGCCGGGGCGCTCCTCGGCATCTCTAAACGCCTGCCTCGCTGCAGCCGGGGCTGGCGGGGATGGGAGCCCGGGAGCGCGGGGGGATCCCAGGAACACCCCCGCCCCCGCGACCGGGAAACGCGCTTCCTCCGGGGAGCGTTGCAGAGAGAGCCCCAGAGCGTGCACGGTAGCCGGGGTCGCTTCCCCGCCGGGAGCCTCAGTCCCCTTTGGCTCTCAGAGCAGCCGGAGTTTAGCGTCCTCCCGGCCGGATGGCTGAGGGTTGGGAGGAGACGGTCGGGGGGCACCCAGGACCCCGCGGAATGGAGGGTTTTGTCTGTGGATGCAACCAATTAAGCGTGCAGCCGGCTATAGCAGAGCTGTGCGCAGCGCCCAGGGGCCGGGGGTGGGGGGCGGGCGAGGGGGTCGTGGGGGGGGGGCTCCCCAGCAATTTCCAAGTCCAGGGACACGACTGCTGAGAACAGTTGGACCCCGCGCTTCCTGGCCTTTAAAAAACAACAAACTTCTCATCTCTTCCTTTTGCTTCAAATCTCTCTTCAGGCAAATAGGGTCGATTAGAAAATAATCCGAAAGCCCTCAATTGTCCTCCCTCCTCCCCTGCCCCCGAGAGCTAGGTGAGAGATCGAAGAATGTTTGCCCGCGTGGTTTGGAGAAACCAGGGGTGTAAGTTTTGAAAGCATCAGAGGAAACAAGCCGGTCTCGAGGCCCCGGAGTTTTCCCGCTCTGCCCTCAGCGACACTTCGCGGTGCCTTTGGATCCTGTTTTACACCTCCCAGGAAGTCTCGGCTCTACCCCCTTGCACCCCACCAACCGCCCAGCCTTTTCGAATTCTACGAATCGCACCTTCACCCCCCCCCATCCCACCCCCAACCTCCCACCCCCAAGCCTAACGCAAGGGGATCCGGAGGTGGCTGGGTGTTTTTACCTTTGAATTAATGCCGAGATCACAAAGGAAAAAAAACTGTGTTTTCGATGGGTTTGCTCTAAGTGCCCACTGGCTCTGGAATCCGATGGAAGTTTTTTAAGACAACCCCCCCCCACCCCCAACACACCCAGGCGCGCACGCTCTCCAAAATGCGATTTTCCATTGAGTTGTAATTAGTTTCATTTAGGCACCCCGTCTGAATGAAACGGGAGATGATTCGCCGGAGAGGCGGCCGGCGGCCCCGGTGTGTCTGCCCTCGCATTTTCTTAACCGCTTGAGTCCTGGCCGCTTAGCCCAGCACTCGAGAAAGTAAAACATTGATATGCCTGGTGACCTCGTGGCTACTTCAACTTCTCCTTCTAGGAATACTTAAATTCTTCTCCCCGCTACCCCCACTTTCTCAGTTCACAGCCCCCAGAGTTTCTTTTAAAAAATGTTTTGAAGACAACATGTTTATTTTTGCAAAAAGACATTTCAGTTTGGGCTGGAGCCCATGCCCATCTCTCCCAAAAGGAAGTGGAGAATTGAAGCAATTATCTAGACAATCCAGGCAAAACTTTCCACTCCAGATTTACCATAATCACCTGGAAATTCTAGGGGGTGTGGAATTATTCTGACCTGAAGAATATGGATAATCGCTCCAATATTTCACTCAGAATATACGGATTGTGTCCTAAACCACCTGGAACATAGGCACACAGAAGCGGTTGCAAGCCGTTCTTTTGCTGTCTTCATCTGTCTTTCCAGCTATCTACAACTGTTTCTGTTGTTTGAAATCCTGGTAGAAGGGAGAGTGGTAGTCACATAAAATGTTTATTATTTCTGTGAGTTTTCAAGTGCATAGCCATGTAAACTTTGTACCTTAAAAACACGACTTTCTAGAACATGCAACTTTTCTCAGGCATTGCCAACGTTTTGATTCTGAAATGTAATCCAGTTTTCACATGTAAAGTAGGTTCCTCCTTGAACACTGGGGTTCAAACTATACTTTTGCTCCTCTCCCTTTTTAAACGCTAGTAGTACCAGCGTCATCCAGCTATTCGTGAACTGAATGACTTCCAGCAGGTTGCTGCAGCAGCACATGCAGAAAACAGCCAGAGTCAGGGTCAATTTCTTTCAGGCTGTCTAGCCACAACAGCTTTTCTTTCCTCCCTACAATTAGGAGCCAACCTGTGAACCCTCTCCTAAGAGACCCAGGGGAAGACCCAAAGGCAGCAAAAACAAGAGTCCCTCTAAAGCAGCTCAGAAGGTGAGAAATTTTAAGTCAAGCTCTTCTAAAGTTATCAATGACCTCCGTGTAATTTTTCCATTCTAAATTCTGCACACAAGGATTACTCCAGGCTGAGTAACCCAAGATATATCTCCTATGTTTGTTAGATGGGTCTTAACTTTTTATTTGTTTGTTTGTTTCTCATGTTGATGCTTAGCTTAAACGCTTCCTGGAGATACAGTGATTTTAGACAAACAAAAAGCCATCAAATAGTATATACTTTATGGGGGTGTGGGGGAGAATGGGGATCCGGAAATGGAGTAGGAAAGGGCTGGGTGGGATGGGGCTGGAAGTGATATCATTAGTATTTACACCCATGGTGAACTAGTTCAGGATAAATCAAAGCTAGAGATTTTGACATGTTCCTGCAATTTCCTCTGGAAAAAAATTGAGATTAATTTATTCAGTGATTATTTACATGATGACTGCTAACCAAGTTCCTTTATTAAAGTTAAGAACTTATCAAATAGATGCTAATTAAAAAAGAAATCCAATTATGGGTTACTGAAAAGAGTTTCATGAATTTTATAGCTTTAAATGTGGCGATAAAGTATACTGTTTGGATCAAACTTGCAAGATATTATGTCATAACCACAAGAAACTTTTCTCCCAAACTGTTATAATCAATGAGAAGTTTTTAAAACAAATATTTGTGTTATTTAATATTTTGGGGGGAGTATTTAATAGAATACAACCTACTATGACAGTCATATTTTATAAACATAGTTTAAAGTTGCACCTTTAAAATCATTCCCTGTTGGTTGTGTGTGGTAGCAAAGAGGAAGCACCTCACAGTTAATGCCTATATAGAGAAGTGATGAAGAATATATGTCACTTTCTGGTCTTATAAATAAATTGAAAATAGTTTGTATCTTCTTTGAAAGTGTGGGTTGTATTTGAAAGTTATGGTTCAAAAATTAGAAATAAATCCTTCATACATCTTTTGAGTAAATTGAATATATGTTTGTGTAAAATGACTCAAAGCTCACCTTTGAGGGAATCAATATTCTGTGTGTGAGGAAAGAACACTGACCAGAGTAAATGGATCGTTTCTCAGTGGTCTATCCTGTCATGGAGACTAGTGATATAGAAGCCACTTGGGAAGTAATTATGGTAATTATGACTTCTGACTGTTTTAAGTTTTGAACAGAATTGAAAGAGTAGATTTCTTTAATATTTGAATTAACTGCATTTTAAAGTTCAGATGTGTAGTTAATATTTAATCACAAGCCTGCAAGTATCTCTAAATAACTTTGTTATTTAAGTAATGATACATAATCTGGTATTCTGAATATGAATGCTTCCTCTTTCTTCTCTTTATAAATGAATTGAAATGGGACTTTTTTAAACCAAAGAGATATTTTATGTTGTGTTTCTGTGGCTCTTTTGCTCTTACGAACAGCATAGGAGTATCTTGGTAGGTATCAGCAGATATTTAAGATATGTAATCACTCTGAGAATGCCTCATCATATTACTACTTAAGGAATCTTTAAAACTCACCATAAATTAATGATTTGAAAGTTAATATAAAGAGGAAGTTGGATCATCTTCTTGGTGTTCCTATGTAACACTTTCACTTGAATGAATGGGTAGGAATGGTCCCATCAAAGGAAGATGTATCATCTTCTTGATATTACTGTACCACTTTCACTTGAGAGAGTAGGTAGGAATGGTCCCATCAGAAAAGGAAGGTAGATATCCTCTTGATGTTAATGTGTAACACTTTCACTAGAATGAGTTGGTAGGTATGGTCCTATCATGGTCTCTTCACTTTAAAACCTTTATGGTTGACAAAAGGAATATTAAGACTTGTGCCTGATTTAACATTTTAAAAAAGAAAAGAAACAGAAAAAGCTGATCCATTCCCAATCATGTTTGGTTTTCAGTGACTTTAGCCATAAGGCTTCCCTCCTCCTGTAATTCTTGTACATATACATACTTGTGTAATTACGAAAACACAAGTATCTCCCACCAAAGACCCTTTTTTCTGAAATCATTCTTCAAGGCATAATTATTTCATATAATTCTGATACAAATGTTCTTCTTTTGATAAAATTGGATAAATACAGTAGACTAGAACATGAATGTTATTTTACTTAAGCTCTGTAAATCATACTTCATCCGGAGAAGATGATAATGGGGACATTGATGAGTCATTCCTGGAATGGATAAAATGAAGGCGTTTCACCTCAAACGCTTATACTGAGGATGGTCCAATGTCTTTACACTTATGACTGTCAACTGTGTATTGTAGTCTGTCAAAGCATATGCTCATTATGATTTTGAACTGAAAACCTTTCTAGAAAGAGTTACACAGTTCAAAAGATTCAAGATGAAAATACCTTACCAGACTGAACTGAACACATGTGAAAAAGTCTGCTTTATGACTAATGAAGTATTTTTCTGCACTCTGGGATTCATCTTACACACACACACACACACACACAGCTAGTAAGTACATGAGAGAAACAAACCCTCAAATAAGGGGAGATGTAATGCACATTAGAGTCCTGGTGATACTGTTTAAAAATTATTGCTGCTTTGAACTTTCTTTCTTTCTCAAACTGAGTTTATGCTTGAACTGAGCATCTGACCTTGGGGCATGTGAAAACAAAATTGCTCATTAGAAAATTAACAGTGAGAAAGTTGACAGTGCACGCAGAATGTTGAAAGACCAGGTGAATGAACAATTACTAAATCAGCTATCCTTAAAATTTCTACAGAAAGTTTATTTTGTGTGATGAACACAAGAAACAAATTTATGAAAAGGTAATTTGTTGTGTTTAGAATGTATGGAAGAGAAGAAAATTATTCTTTTATTAAAACTACTTCCATGGGTAACCCTCATGTGTCCATTATGGTCCTTCTTGGGAACTTTTCCACTCTGAACGTAACCTTAATAAAAAGAAACCAGAAGTTGATGTCTTCTGGAGTAAATGACTTGTCTGAGTATGTGTGTCTTTACCTTTACATTCATGTGTCTTTAGGTCCAGGGATACCTATGACCAGTTACCTCCTAACCGTTATACTGTGCTCCTTGTGGCTGAACTTATTGGACATGCTTTGTCTTTACAGAGTTCTTATGCTTGGAGTGAAGGAAGGTGTCATCTCCCTTATGCTGTGTTTAGAGTTCTGTTGTTTCTTTTTAATCAGGAGAGAATGCTGGAGGGTGGGGCTGTCACTGAAGTCTCTACTTCAGGTCACAAGCCAAACTGACGTCAAGCTTCAAAGCAGGTCTCACCGGATGCTTCTAGGGATGAGCGTGTTTCTGAGGTTGAGCTTAATCTCTCTAGAAAGTTTCAGGCATGAGGTACCCGTTTTTCATAATGCTAGAGGTTTGGTCCTTCTTTTACTTTGTACAGCTCCTTTTCCTTGAGATGTAGTGGCCAGACCAGGAAACAGAGCACAGAATGCAAGTTGCGTCTGGGTGAAGTATGTACATTTCGAATAATGCATTCAGAATAACAGCTTATTATCGTCTTCATATACAATGTAAAGAAGGCCTGAGGCTAACTGGCTGTCCTGTACACTGACTCCACACCCTTTGAACTCCTGGAAGTGTCTGGTGGTCGGGTTTTCATAAATTATTACTAATATCAATCACAGACCTTTTAGACATAGAGAAGGAAGGCTGGTCTCACTCACCGTCTCATATTAACTGCAGAGGCTAATTGCTGTGTGAGGACAGGAGTTTCTTTAGAGCTTGGAATGCCGTGGAAGAGAGGGCCAAAGGCACCCTTTCCATGACTTCCTCAGTGATGACACCAGGGATAACTATAAAGTTCCAGCTGGACTTTCTATAGCACTCTAATACGATTAATGTGATCCAAGTTCTTGTGTGAGATTCAAGATGAAAATGCCTTAGCAGCAGAGTGCACATAAGGCAGATATAATGAAGAAAAGTGCAGCTGTTGTTTCCGCCATCTTGGTATGTGGAGTTGACTTACTTCAACAGTGAACCCAGTCTTTAAAATGTCTCTTTGCCAGGGAAGACAAAGCCTTAATGGACTGTCAAGTCATCTCAGATCATGATACAAATAGGGGAGATTCAGATACATCAGGCTTATTTTATGCAGTAACTTTGCGCCAGGGAGACCCACAGTCCTATTTCTCTGGAAACCACCAGCCCTCTTAACTCTTTCCTCCCAAGCCTCCCCTCTCCCTGCCCCGTTACTTTAGCTGACTATCTCAGGGTCCCAGCACATCATTTTGTAAAGGAGACCAAATGCTCTTGATTGGGATCGCATTTCAGTTCTTTGTTGAGATTAGATGGGCAATGTGGAACATTTTATGCCAGTTAAGTCATTCAGACCTGTCTTCTCTTGTGAGCTGACTTTTTTTTACGGTTTCCAGAGTTCACCTTAGAACCACGCAGCTTACTCAAGGGTAGAAACTGAAATCCAGAACCTCCAGTGCTGAAGTTCTTAGTTGAGCACCTGTGCTCAATTGACCATGAGAAGACGGTGAACAGAGAACCAGCAGTGTCTTTTAAACCGATTTATATTTTATTTATATAGTTTCAACACACTGAACAATTTTGAATGGCATATTCTGCTATTTATTTGTTTGTTTATCTTTTAGTGCTGGAAATTAAATCTAAGGCCCTGTATATGCTTTACCACTGACCTATCTCCCCAACCTTTCCAGCAAACTCTTACATCATTGCATTTATCTGATTGTAAAAGAGGTAGGGAGACAGTTTAGAGCAGGAAAGTCTCCAGCTTTGAATATGAGAACTCTTCCTATGTCTGTGCAAGGAGATGTGCAAAATAATGGGAAGACTTATGTAAGTGTTTCCATAGGTAAATAAATGAGTATGAGCTGCAATGGATGATGGGACTTTATATTTCCACTGAAAATATGTTAAGTGAGCAAATTATAGTATCTTTTCAAGACTAAAAATGGTTGTCTTTAACCTTGTGAAAACCTTAGAACTGGGTTATCAAGATGATAAAATGAGAATTTACTCAATGGTTAGTCCAAATATTAGTTCAGTTGAAGTCAATTCCAATGTATGTTGGTTCCCATTGCTTATACATTTTGATTAGATGTTCTTATGTTTTGTACACTCCTGGGGTTCAAGCATGGTTTAGTCTTTTAAAAAAATCAAAATACAAATATATGAAGACCAAGTCACTTTCACATGCAGCTGTGTTTCCTTGGTTGGTTTATAACTTTCCTGGTTTTTTTTTCTTCTTCTTCTTCTGTTTTCATACACTTAATGGTTTGAAATAGAGATTTCTGGCTTGTATGTAACATTCACCATAACATGAAAATATGATAAGAACATTTGGAATTGTAAAAATTGAATAGCTATCTGTATGTCTAGGCCTGATCTGAAGTTAGACTTGAATTAGCCTCTTGGTTCCCAGCCATTGCTCTTGTTCATGTCTTAATAGGAATGTAGGAATACTAAAAATATTTTGCTTTCTCGTTTATCCTAAGACACTTTCTTCTTTTTAAAATTTTATTTTCTTGGTCTTTTCTCTTTTTCTTATTCCTTCTTCTTCTTTTCTTCTTCTTCATCTTCAGTTTTCTCACACTTTCTATGGCCATTTTGTTTTGCATCTGAGACCATCTTTGCAAAAGGAGCTCTCCTGTCTTGACATCAGCTTGAGTCAAGTTCCATTCCCTCTTCAGCAAGTCACTGAATCTCCCATGAAGTGGGAAACGGGGGAAGGAATGGCTGCCCTACTTAAACAGAAGTGCTCTTGTAATATCACTGTGGAGGCCTATAGCCTCAGTAGAAACTTTTTGTAAGGGCGTCATTTAAAAGTGGTAGAGTGACGTTACACTCGAGTGCCTGCTCGATACTGCAGTCTTGCTGGGCCCTTCACAAACAGATTCATTATTTAGTCCTCACTGTGGTCCTCACAGACGGATAAAACTCATTCAGAAATGTAGGCTGCCACATGTCCAGTGTTCAACCCCTCTGAAGCTCTTTTCACATCTGCAGATTGCCCAGTGTTTACACAATAGCAGCCACAAGGTTGAAGTCTATCATCTTCCTTAATCACTTGAAATACAGACTGAAGTAAACGTGTGAGAAACTTGAAGTGTGACTGTCTCAAAGACATGAAGGCAGAAAAATGTATGTCTTGTGCCCCTAATGCCCAGAGACTTTGGGCCCCAGAATAATCCACCAGGTTTGGAGATTGCAGCAATCCAAATGTTCCCTTACTTGTCAAATGAAAGGGCTATAAGAGACGGTTTTAAAGTTTTACCAGATTTGGTAAAGTTTTAAAGATTTGGTAGAAATAGGAAAACAACAAAATAAGCACGCACACACACACACACACACGTGCACATTCACATGCAATTGCTCACCTCCCGTCATTTTTTCCCTCTCCACTGACTCTCCCCTCATCCTACTCTCTCTCTCTCCTTTCCTTTCACAAACTCCTAGTGAATGCTGCCTCTAATACATCAGCACCCACCATTATCACCATCTTCAAATTCAAGGGAGATGTTCACAAGATACATTTTATTTTACTTTATTTTTAAATACAGAAGTATCACAAGTGTAGAGTAGCCAGCAGCTCTTAAAGAAATACATCTTCCATTGAGCCTCACCCCATACTTTCAAGAACTTGCTTCTAAACATCTAAAATTTAAGACACAGTTCTGAATTATGCTCTTTATGAAGGCACAAAGAACAGAATGGAGGCAACCACAGAGGAAGGAGCCCTGAAGTGTGAGGGATGTGACGCTAGTGTAATGGTGCTGGTAAGTGTGAAATCTTGGCATTCTCAAATGCAGAAAGCCTCCTGGCTCTCACTGCTTACTTCCACAAAAGCAGAGAGTACTTAGAGCCAGTTACATCTCAGTCACATGTATATGGAGGACATCCCATATACATGTCTATCCCAGCAAAGGCAAGACAGATATTCAGTTTTGCAATGGTGTATATGTTGGTGTTTTAAAACAAGTATCCTCAATGTTTTGATTGCCATCTTTGAAAGACAATGCCCCAAAGAACATTCAAGACACACACACAAGACTGGGAAAGCCACAGTTTTCCAATATCTTAAAATTCTGGAGCTGCTCTGGTTTACCAGCTAAACCCAGCTTGTTTTGCAGCCTTTGTGCAGTTGGATCCCAGTGATTCAGTGGTGGCCTCCCAGATCGGGCCCACACAGGGCAGCCAGCATGTTTCTTCTAGATGTCATCTCAGAAGCGGGGTTCAGTTTACATGAGACACCAGCCTCTAAGACCAGGGGTGCAAGTGTACCTTGAACAAGTCAGAGTGATAATTGTGATCTTGTGCTCTTGTGTTAATGGCACGAATTTTGTTTCTCAATGGGCTTTTTGTAAATGGGATACTCGTTTAAAAGTTATCTTCTTTGCAAGGCTTTCTGCTCAGCCCTCTCCCTTTGAGAGATCTGTTATCTCGGACTTTCAAATGCAGGGAGACCCTTTTTAGAAAACTCCTTCTCTTCAGTAGATTTGAGATACAGCCGGGTCACACCATAGCCCCTCCGATATAAGAATTATACAGAAATACCTGGTAGAGAATTGTTACCTTCAGGGTTAATAGCAGCTTCTACTCCACTCTAAGGACCACCCTAGTTCCCATGAGAAAGGCTTCCTGTGTTTCATGTTCCTGTAATTCGTTACTGGGCAAACTGCACTCCAACAGCTGCTTCCACAGACGAGCTCAAATGCTCTCTCCCAGGGGGCTGTGAGCCTTTACTACTCACTGTATACCGGGCAGGCATTTCTTCAGAGTTTTCTTCTAAAGGAGACAAGTTGAATACTGGAATATTTTTGCCTTGACTCAACTGCCTGTGGGATTGGACTAACTTGAAGAAAAATGTTGCCCTAAGCCTTCTATCCTATTAGGTATGGAAAAACATTTTTGAGCATCTTGTTTAGCGTAGGCACTTTCAAGTGCCTTAATGCTCCCCCAAACCAGGGTTTACATTCACTTGACTGAGGAAATCAAGTTAAGGCTTCCAGAGACCTGTCCCGTGTGATACAGCTAGCATAGCTGAGAAGGGTCTTGGACCCTGAGCTTTATAAAGCATAACACCTTCATTCCTCCAGGGCACAATGTGGAAAGATTCCGTGGTTTTCTGGGTTTTCCCCAGCTTTCACTTACCTTAAAATCCATGCTCTCATGACTGAAGGTGAGGTGGAACACTAACTTTGACCACAAAGGAATCTTTCCTTGACCCTGGGGAAGAAAAGAAAAAAAGCTAGATGCAATTGACAGAGCCAAACCTGACAGTTAGCTAAAGAGCCTGAGAGCTACTGAATTTCTGTTAATTTTCAGAAATGAGCTAAGTCAGTGGCTCTGATAATAGAGCCCTCTCAAGCACTGCTAGGAGGGTAGCAGCAGTCTTGGAAGTCAAACAGTTGAGTCTCAGGTCCATCACTCATAGGCATCATGATTGACCTAACTAGGATTTAGTCACTCATCAGCAAACTAGGTGAAATAATGATGCTCCTGTTATAAGGCTGCTCTAAGGATTAAAATAGCACGTGTACCCAACTTAAACCAGAGTATGTTAAATGCTTAGTAACTCGGAGTTGATGTTATAATCATACAGAGCTTGTCCTAATTACAGTCCTGGATCAACTCATGGATGGATAGCAATGCCAGGTATCCATCTTCAGATTACCTATCATCTGTCTATCTGTCTTTCTATCTGTAATCTATCTATGTATCTATCATTTATCATCTTATCATTTATATTAATCTGCTTTTATTAAGTAAGTTGAATGAAGGATGGAAGGGAGGTTTTATTGGGCAGTACCGGCCTGTAGTATCTCATTTTAGTATCACTGAATCAAGACCTACTGGCTTTTAATTCAGGTAACAAAACTGAATTGCAAAAAAACAAAACAAACAAACAAACAAAAAAACTGTTCTGATTCAGTCTGCCTAGATTTTTGCACTGATGGGTCTTGGGGTGATTGTGATACATGGCACAATATATTCTCAGCTTCCTTTTATTTAGGAAAGTATAAACATGTACTTTTCATGGAAGGTAGATGTGGTGTATGTATATATGTTGGTGTATTGATGTATTAAGGGAATGAAGTGAGGGTGACTAAAGCTAATTAATTACTTTTTAAATGTTAAAATTGGAATCAAAATAGAAATAACCCATATCAGACTGTGTGGTATAGCAATGAAACGCTTAAGATAACAGGAAATAGATTCATGTCAATCACATGTTGGGTGCGGAATTATTGTTAATAATCCCCATTTTTAATGAATAATTATTTTTATGCAGCCATTATCTAAATCTCTGGGATTTAATCAGATCATTGGTGGGTTTTGCTGGTGTGTTTTATTCTCTTTCTCTTCCTCCCTCCCTTCCCTCCTCCCTCCCGTCCTTTCCCGCTCCTTTACTTTTTCTGCTTTAAGCAACTGATTGACAGATGATTGTTTTGGGCATAAAACAGGAAATTAGCCAGTCAGAAGTTGGCAGATGTTTATTGATTCACATTAAAGTGTTTATGTATTATTTTTTTACATTCAGACTTGCTTTCTATAGTAATGCGGAGAGAACTGTTTTGTTATTTAACATTAATATACCATTGTTAATTTTTGTAACTAGTTGCACAAGGAGAGTCTTGATCATTGAAGGAATGTTCACTCTGTAAAATATTAATTTGCATAAATTATGGGATGTGGGAATATTTCTTTTGTATGATCAGAAACAAAGGCAAAATGGGTTTAACAAAAGCGTATTCATGCATTTCAGAGGAGGTCACTCCACAGGAGTCTTTTATGGTAAGGGGTTGCATGGATACTTCTTTATCTCATGCAGTGAACAGTGAGGAAGGACATGCCCTAAAGCCCACAGAAGGTGAAGTGTACAGAGAAAGAGGCTAAGACATACTTGATACCTCATGCACAGTGCAGAATGTTCTAACTGGAAAGGCATTCTTCGGCACAACACTTATAAATAATGCCAGGTAGGAGACTACATCACGTCCTTTTCTGTTTTGCAGAAAGCAGAGACCATTGGAGAAAAACGGCCAAGAGGCAGGCCCAGGAAATGGGTGAGTAACCAGATATAATTTCCATTCTTAAAAGGCAAAGAATGTCTTCGAAAATAAAATGAAAACAAAAAGGTTTATTTCATGGATGATGTGGATTGGTAACTTCTGGCTTGATGAATCTCTTTGGAAGACTGAGCCACGTGACTTATAATCACTTCTTACAATTTGGTAAGAAGAATTTACAGCTTTTTTCCCCAGGTGGTGACTCCTTCCTTTTATCTCTTTCCACACCAAAGGAGACTCTACTTTTCCTGCAAAGAGTAACAACCAGCTGATTTGTTTACGGGTTGATTAACTAGAGTTAAAGGCATTATGGAACCCTCAGAAGTTGACTACAATGGTGACAAAATTCAGACGAAACATGAATGAGATAATTTTTTTTAAATGTTTTTCTCTTTGTCGTTTCCTCTCTGGTTGTGTTTTGGACTAGTCTCATTTTCTAGGTGGTTGGTATGTGTCACATTGGTTTCTTCAGGAGACAGGTGTCATTTGCTCCCAGCAAACCTCCATTATTATTCTACAGAGGGACAGCACAGACACGGGTGCCAGGCACAGTGCCCATGTTCTTCTGAATGTCTTTCCCATTGGCGTCTCCAGGGCAAAGAAAGCTGTTTCCCAGGAAGGTGGCAGGCATGGTCCGGCCCAGCCTGCCTCGGTGGCCCCCTCTCTGCTGGAGGCTCTTCCCTGCTTTGTTCCCACCCACTCCGCCTTTCCTGTTCTTCAGGCTTGTGTTTCCCCTGTTCCTTTGCTGTTCCTTTCTCCTCAAGTTCTACATCACTTTCTATTTATACTTTGGTGTTGCCTTTCATTTAATTTATTCATCTTGTATTCCCACCCCCCCTTCTCTGCTCCACATGTGTTAGGATTAGATTTCTTAGTGCAAGGAAATAGGGATGATCTTTAGATTAAAAACATCTTAGGGTTGCAGTGTAACTAAAGTAAATGCGTTTTATTTAGCCTGTTTTCCAATAAGTGAATTCTCCCCAAACCTTATCTGCATGACCATCCTCCGGTCTATGCCCCATTATCTTAAGCTGTGGGATCACAATGCCCTCTAGACTGCCTCCTTCCCTCCACAGATGCTCAGGACTTAGAAACCTTTCACTCCACTGTGGAAAATCTTTCACACACACCCCATCTCTGTGCCTACCCCCCTCAAATATATAAAGCAATTGCTTTCACTTTCATTCACAGTAAACCTTCAACTAGTTGAAGAAAATCAACACAACCCACTTGTACTCTTTTCTGGTATGACTACCTCCAAACCTTCCACCACTACCCCCCCCCCGCATCAA
>CM053766.1:53395998-53447232 GCA_028658305.1 Pachyuromys duprasi
GTCTTTGAGGTACCTGCTAAGGTCCTTGAGTTAGCCCCCATGGGTCTTAGTCATGCCTGCTCTTCTCAGAAACTTCCTGCGGCCCCAGACTTGGTTGGTAAATTGATGACAGCTCACCCCAGTGCTTCAGGACCCCACAGCTTATACCCACTACCTTGGTGGCTCACAGTTATTTCTACCAAATACAGAGCACTTAAAGTGTCTGTATAAGTTTTTTTTTCTTTAAGGGGTTCTTGTTTCTTTGGAGGGTACCTGGGTTCTATACATCTGATCTTCATCCTGTGTAAGAAAGGTACTTGGGAAGCATCAGCCATAAGACCCTGGCTTCCTGGAAACAGCTGTGGGCCCCCATTGGCTTACCTGACTTCTAATTTTTACTGGCTGTGAGAATGGAAAATTTTAGTCCCTTATTTGGTCTCGGAAGAAGAGTCACTCTCCTTAGGAGAGGAAATGGTGTATTTTTTCTAGACAGCGTGTTTCCTCTTTGCCTGTATATCTTCTGTTGGCGACTGTGCAATCAGTCACAGCGTGGCATTCTGTCCAGTGGCATTATTGGCTGGGAAGTTTGTGTGGAGAAATAAATCACTGCATTTTCCATAGGAAATGGGCTTGTGCTTCATGCTAAGTACGATTCTTTCCAACAGTTGCATTCATTGTTTGCCTTGAGTTGGAGATGTATGTTTGAACTGACTGGATTTGTTTGGTATTTTGTGTAGAGGCCAAATCATTCTCTTTATTTTGTAGGTTGTTTTGTTTTAAAGTTCTTTTGCTTAAAAAAAAGTCCTTAAATTTTTTTTAAAACAAAAGTTTATTTAAACAACAAGATGCTTGACTGGAAGGGAATTCAAGGACCTATTCTTTTTCCAGTTTAATTTACCTCTGCTTAAGACAGATTGCCCTTCATGTAAAATCTACACACAAAAAAGTTACAAAAACTGTCTGGTTTCACAATGATAAGGAAAAGCCTTAAAATTCTCCAAGTAAATGAGGTATGCAGGGAGTTTTAAATTGTTGAGCTTTTTTGTTAAATCAAGGAGAGCAAAATAACTTACTGGATTATTATGATCAGAGCAGGAAGCAAGCAAGCAAGCACAGTATGCTTGTGCCCACACAACAGTTACTTTGTGTCTAATCAAGGAATAGGGAAGGGAGATGAACGAATAGAGAAAACTACACTGTAGCAGTCAGGAAACAAATTGAAGCTGATTGAGAATGTATTCTTGTCAACAACCAAGTTTCTGGGGTAAAGTAGCAGTTCCCTTTTTAGCAGCCACCTCCTGTCTGCTGCTGGAACACATCAATCATATCTTCAGCCTCCATTTCCAACTGTGCAGGTGTGTCTTCTTCATTGACTCTCTCCCAACTAACCGGAATCTCATCTGCCTCCTTGACAAACCCTGCTGTTTGAGATAGGCTTTCATTAGTTTAATAGTGGCGTTTGCTCCTTAATCTTAACCTGCACTCCAGAACGGCTCTGCCCACCCCTTTCAAATCAATGTGACCTGTTGTTCTCAAGCTTGACTCCTTCCTGGGGTTTCTCATCAACCAGGACAAACGTTGGAGTCTCCTCAGCTGCTGATTCACAAAAGAGGCATCAGGTCTTACTTACCCTGTGTTACTAATCTTACAGATCTCTGTGACCTGCCTGGAAAAGATCACTGAGTTTAACTGGGATCAGTAGTTGGGTATTTAATCAAGAGTCGGTTCACCAAAAATATGTAGCTCTGAAGAAACCTGGCATCTGACCTGCCCCTTAGAAGAGATGAGGGATTAGCGGGTCCAGTGATCCCATGAGCATCTTGACTAGAGAGGGTTAGGAGTACTGCCACTGTCCGCTGCCTCCATTGGTCCGTTCTCCCCACTGGTTTGATTAGATTTCAGATCTAATTATTCTTATAGGAGTTTTCTGGCTTTTAAGTCTCCTTCTGTACATGTGAGAGGTGAGAGGTTAAAAAAAAGAGAGAAAGAATGGAGCCCAAATTCCTCCATAGCTCAGAGCCAAGGGTCAGGGGTCAAGGTGGTTGGAGTTCAAGTTTTGCCCCACCACTCAACTAACTGCATCATCTTGAACAAAGTACATGATCATCCCAGGGTCCCATTTCTCATCTGGAAAAGGTAGAGTTCTCAGAATGCTTTTGAGTGTTAGATGAGAAAATGTGCGCAAAGGCTCAAGAAAACTCTTAACACGTAGCACTTGGTAAATGTTAGAGATTATGCTAAAGTCCATCGTATGCCTTCCCCTTAATACCCACTGTGCTCTGCACTTTAATTATCTATAGCCAATGGTAGGTATACATAAAGTAATGTGAGAACCACACACCACGTGGACCATTGGTTTAGTGGTACCATGTCTTCAGTGTGTCTCTGTTGCATGTCATTGAGTTTAGGAATTGCTTGTCAGTGATATTGAAGTGGATTTCATGTCTGTTCACAGGAGAGGGAAATTTTATATTGAAGCTAAAAGCCTTTTTTTTTCTTTATAGTAGAAGTCTGGTGCTGTGTCTTATTTAATTTGAAAAGCACCTCTTAATGCTGTTTACTTACTATGTACTTACAGAAACTCAGTGGTTCTCAGAACCTCGGTATCATTAAGTTGGTCAGTCAGTCCTACCTGCTGCATTTAGGTAGTGTCTATTGTCTTGTTTTCTGTACAGGGACAGATAATGTTTGGCAAACCTCTGAGGTGTGGGGCTCAGGCTCAGGAACACAATGAAACAGTAAAGATGTTCACTCTACTCACAAAGCATGCCATCCAGATGTTTCTCTGGAAGGCCACTAGAGCCTCTGGGAGATAAGAGGAAAGAGCCCAGATACCAGGAATAAGTGGGTGAGGGCAAGCAGTGCCCTTAAGTGGTCTGTTTTTAGAACATTTTCAACAAAGAAAAATACGCTTTAATAGAAATTAATACTTCTTTTTCTCAAAAGGAAAATATTATCCTAGAGATCATGGAATTGACCCAGAAGTTGACCCAAGAACCATGCGCTGGCTTTAGATGGGCACTAGAAAGTTACTAACAGCCCCAGCTGTTTCCTTGGCTGCTGATTTTCTTTATTTGGCAATGGGGTGTGTACAGGATGCTAAGTTAAAAATATACATTTCCATTTCACCTCCTTCCAGGGGCACTTTTATTTAAAAAGGCTTGTGATAGACAGGAAAGTGATGTAATTTTGTTTGTTAGTCATGCATATGAAGAGCTTAGAGAGACAAGAAGGGCATTCTTTTTTTTCTTTTTTTTTTTTTTTTTGCCTTTCCTGCTTGTAACAATGTAGAACTATAAGAGATAGTTTGAGAACTGAGCAGATGCTGACTCAGAATAAATTTGGATCTCATCAGACTGATTGAAACTGTTTTATTTGAAGGATTCTAAGCCTCCATGTGCTGAAGAATCTGGAAATCTACCTGAAAGTAAAGGATTTGGTTTCTGTTTCCATTTCCATTTCTTTCCTCTCCAGATGTATGTTCTCTTTTGAAAACCTTGTACCCACTATAACTTAGCCCTTGCCTTGTTCACAGTGAAATGCATCTTCAGTATTTAGGAAGAGATACCCAATAATGCAGAGTGCAGATAATTTTAAGTTTATACTAGGGGAGAAACAACCTTGGTACAACATAAAACAAAAAACCTGCTGGCTGAACAGAATCTGTAAAAGCAAGGCCATTTTCCCTTAAGAACTTGCAATAATAACCTGCTTTAAAAAGAAGCAGAACTTCCATACCGCCCAGCTATTGCAGAAGAAAATTCCATATCTTACCATAGAGATAGTTACACACCCACACTTGTTGCTGCTCTACTTAAGATAGCAAGGAGAGGGAACCAGCCTTCATGTCCATCAGCAGATGAGTGGGTAATGAAAATGTGCTACATTTACACAACGGAATATTACTTAGTTGAAAAGAAAAACAACACTATAGAATTTGCAGGGATATGGATGGGCTTGGAAAGCATACATTAAGTGAGAGGACCCAAACTCAGAAAGAAAATCACATGTTCTCTCTCATACTAAGACCTTAGCCTGTA
Source organism: Pachyuromys duprasi (assembly GCA_028658305.1). Taxonomy (NCBI): domain Eukaryota; kingdom Metazoa; phylum Chordata; class Mammalia; order Rodentia; family Muridae; genus Pachyuromys; species Pachyuromys duprasi. The sequence continues at coordinate 53,400,018 of CM053766.1, forward strand.
ATGCCGAGAGTACATGTACACAGGTGAGACCACAGGCGTAGTCGAAAGTTTAGAAAGGAGACCAAGCGACTGGGTGATGGAGATGGAGCAATGCTGTAGGCAAGAGAGCATACGAGTCACAAAGAGGCTCGAAAGCGAATATTTTAATATCATTTCAACTCTGGAATAGTGGGGTTTTTTTTTCCTCTTGTGTTGGAGAAGTGAATAAAAATGCAATTGATAATAAGGCATGAGACTCCAGGTGAAGTTCCATGGCTTCAGGATGGCCATTCTCGCACTGTGGGTGTTCACCAAGATGGACAATGTTTCAGAGAGGGACAGTGTTTGAGTGGTACCCTTCATCTAGCTGCTCCACGCTTTATTTCCGAGCTCGTTACAACAAAATGATTTTTTTTAGTTAAAAAAAAACTACCACAGTGCCATCAGTGAAGCAAATATATTTTTGCACGTACTTAGTTTTAAAATGGTGTCAAAGCTGGGCATGGTGGCACAGGCCTTTAAGTACAGCACTTGGGAAGCAAGGGCGGGCAGATCTCCATGAGTTTCAGTCCAGCCAGGGTTACATAGAGAGAGGCTATCTTAAGAAAAAGGAAGAAGGTGCCATGTTGATTTTATTTATACACTAATTGCTTTCACTGTTTTGTACAGGGCCCTGTATAACATAAAACACACACAAACACACACTCAAACTTCGACATTTTATAGCATTAAATCCAGCCTCCGGTCTATACTCCAGTCTGAAGTAAGGACCGCTGCACTCTGTGGTCTAAATTCCTTTGGGAAGATTGCTTTATTTATTCATGCATTTTCTAATACTTAAGGACCTTGTAGAAATATTGCCTGTGAATAATGAGTGCTGTACATTATTCTTATTAGCTGTAAGACATAAAATCCCCTCTTAATAGAACCAGGTCTATCAGCCAGGGACGGGTGACTTGAGCTTGAGGGATGACGGAGCCTTTGGGCTCTTCCTTTGCCTTATTTTCCCTATTGTCACCCTTTGGCTTTTCACTATTAGCACCTCCACAAGATGAGAGCAAGAACAGGGAGCAACTCTGGTAAAAGGCTTGGTGGGAAGAAGCCTGGAAATCATGCCCAACAGCAGGTCTTCAGCTTATCTGAGTGCACTGTGTCCCAAACACTGTCTGCAGGAAGAGCTGAATGCAGCCATGCCATGAGGTTTGTGTCGCATACAGCATTTATCTGTTCTCATTAGAAATAGGATTGTACAACTTAAATAGGAAGCCTCTTTTCAGGACTTCACAGCGAACACAAGCACCCTTTCATGACTGTTTCCTTAACATGGATCAATAGCTACATGTCACACTTGATCTAAAGCCATATTTAAATTCAAAGAAATCTGTTACTACCCTAGATTCAGGTTGCGGAATAACAGTTCTTTAAAGCCAGGCAGCATGAGATTGCCCTGTGATGTTAAATGGTCTTACTTGGTTGCTGCGCATTTACAAAGCTTTCATACTCTAATCATGCACTAATGTGTTTTGGGGTTTTTTGTTTGTTTGTTTGGTTGGTTTGGTTTAGTTTTTTGAAACAGCATTTCTCTGTTTAGCCCTGGCTGTCCTGGAACTCACTCTGTAGATCAGGCTAGCCTCAAACTCAGAGGTCCACCTGTCTCTTTCTCCCAAGTGCTGGGATTAAAGGTGTGCACCACCACCGCCACCTCATGCGTGTCTGGAGAGGCCCTGAATTGTGTGCCTAAAAGAGTCCACGCGGTTATTTCCACTAGGGTGTTTTCAGCAACTTCACCCAGAAAAACGGAGCTTGAACACAGTGAGCTCAGTAAGCAGCACCGAGGTCGAGGCTGCTAAGACTTGTCTTTGTTCTTTCGTTTGCCTGCTTCTCTCCTGCTTGGAAATACCATTTAATTCCCAGGACTCCAACTCAAAAGAATCTGGGATTGTATGATTTTTGTTTTTGTCCAAACATTTTGTTAATGTCTTCTTGTAGTAGTATGGTTTCAAACATGTGCCAAGTCTTGGGGAGGTAAGGACCGACAAAGGAGATGGGAGATGGCTTAGCCTGAGGAATCTGAAAAGGAAACCTGTAATTTTAATGGACCTCTCTTTATACAGACTGTATGAATTGCTAGTGTGGAGGTGGGGGTAGCGCTGTATTTTCCCCTGTCACCACAGCAGGTATTCAGACAGCAGCAAACGTATGCAATTTGATTTGTCAAAACATGACACATTTCCTCTAGTTAATACGGGCGTTCACAGTCCATTCCAAGCTTTATGGAGAAAAAAAGCAGAATTAGAAAGGGCAGGCTAATTCTACTTAGATATCACTTCAATATGCCTTCATCTCCGAGCTTCTGTTTGTGTCCGCTGTGTCTGATGTCTGTTTATGAAGCTACATCTTTAATTGCCAGGTCTTAGGGAAACTTAATTGTGTGCTTGAGTACGTCTGAATAGTCACACCCTTTCTACTTAAAGATGAGCTCATTGCAGGTCAGAGGCATATCGATTTATCTTCTGACCCTTGGTGCTGGAGACAGGAGAGAACTGAGCAGAGTCTGCCTGGGATAGACTAGCGTAGAATTCATGGGGTCAGATAGCCACTTCAGAAAGGCAAGCCACTCATTGTCACCTGATCCCAGGTCCATGACTGCGGACAAAGCTTACTCCTAGGCTTGTTTTGAAGAATCAATTGAGAAGACGTCAAAATATGTTCAACCAGCATCCATGCATTACATGGTAGTTCTTGATAATAGTTCTCTTTCAGACCTACAGTGTTTAACTAATACTTAGCGACAAGAATGCACTTTTTCTTTGGTATATATAAACTTTATGTTATAAAGCAAGCTCTTTGAATATTTGCTTCCCAGTAGTGAATGTAGAATGAAATCTCATTCTTTGGCTTCTCTCTCTCTCTCTCTCTTTCTCTCTTTTTTAACCTGATAGTTTCTGTTTTTAAAGAAATTATACAAGGTTTAGCACACAACCTGTAGTCATTAAAACATTGCCTCCAAATAGTTTCAAATGCTAACCCATGCCTTGTTGCCTAATAAATTGGTGGTACCTCTATTTTATAGACCCCCAAATGATTTTGACTGCTTTGCCTCATGTTACTGCCTCCATCTCTTCACTTCTGGAAATGGTATTCTGCTTTCAAAAATAGATCTGAGCACAGTCTCTTGAAAAGACTTTTTGACCCAATTTTGAGTCAGTCCTCAAATAGAAGACTAGCTGTTGGTTTAAACCACACAAAATAGTTTTCCAAGGTAGTTCCTCATGTTGACAGAAACTCATTCTAATGTCTATTTGCGTTCCATTCCCTTGCCCTTGCATTTTACTACTACTACGAAAATAAAAAGGAGAAAAATTAGTCAACAATGCTTTTTAAAAAAAACCTTTCATGGGTGTGTTGCAAAATTTACATTGATATAGGGAGACAGTGTTCGTTACTTGTGGTAGAGGTCAGCTGGGACCATTCTTAAAAGTTATCTCCTCTGCCAATAAGCAAATATGGCTGTTACCCACTTGCACTGTGGAAGGATCTCAAGGGTCCTTAGTATTTAGAGAATTAATCCATGCTAGGTTTGTTTGTCTCATACAATTTTTTGGTGCCTATGATAACACAAATGACTTTGTACATCGCTGGGTTAATAGGAGGCTCAGTGCGCACAGGCTGTGTAGACTTGAGAGGGTACATGTACATAGTCACAGTGTGAGGAATTCTCCTGTGGCTGTCTTCCTTTTGCTTTCTATTGTGAAGGTAAGACATCACGACCAAAATCGAATTAGAGAAGAAAGGGCTTATTTCATCTTACAGTTTATAGTCTGTCACTCAGGGAAGTCAGACAAGAACTCCGAGCAGGAACTGAAGCGGAGACTGTGAGGAGTGCTGCTTTCTGTCATGCTCCTCATGGCTTGCTCAACCTGCTGCCTGACTCCATCCAGGACCACAAGCCCAGGGGTGGCACCACACACTGAGTTAGGCCAGCCCACATCAGTCACTAAGAAAATGCCCCAAAAAGCTTGCACACAGGCCAATCTAGTAGGGGCATTTTCTCAAGATAACTCTAGCTTATGTCAATAAAGCTCATAACTCTAGCTTATGACGATAAATATAGACATCAGGACCAAAACTCTTCTACAGACTGACATTTTACCAGGGATTCTTATATCATGTATTCAAAATGATAATTCACTGTCTAGGAAGTACACATGGAGACCCTTTTTGGAGATGCTGACATCCAAAAATATCCATGAAGCACACAGGTTTTCACCATAAGTAAAGTTTCAGGAGTTTTGTGACTTTTTTTTTTTTAATTTAAACAGACATCTCTGGTCTAAGAAAATTTCCATATTCCTTCCGGTCATAATGTTATCTTTGGGAAGAAATAGCAACATGTTCCTGAAAAATGCCATCTAGAAATTTCATGAGGGTCCCAACCAAGGTGTATGAGTCTAACCACCTTTCCATACAATCAACCCAAATCTCCTTTTATGATTTTTAGCCTGTTTCCTTCAGTTTCATTAGCAATGTTCTTCTTCAGAATAAATCATCCTGTTCAGAGTAAGGTAACATATCCATTCTTGTGTGTGTGTGTGTGTGTGTGTGTGTTACCTCTGTATATAGGTTCCAGGGATCAAGCTCAGATTACCAGGCTTGCTCATCGAGCATGTCCATTCGCTGAGTCATTGTGCTGGCCCCTTCAAAGTGTATATGCCTTTTGTACAACCTAACCAGTCTGCAGTTGATCTAGCCCCTTCTATTTGCTAATCTTAGGCTACTGTCACATTTCTGAACCTAAGCTCCTTCTTTGGGGACCTGAAATTGTTGATACCTTTGTAGTTTTAGCTAATGTGTCTACTCCCCAAGGAATACTCAAAATGGTATTACTTGTGTCATTATTGTTAAAAACTGTGGGAAGGCATCAAGTCACTTTTTCCTTTTCTATAACATTCCAGACATTTATAAGTCTTGTTTTTCTAGTTAACTGATACGGTTCTCAGTCAAGCTAGATGGAACACTGTACTTGAAATGAAAATTTTATCTGCCTAGCTTCTGACTTAATGAGTTTCTAGCTTTATGATTTGAACAGGTTACTTAGCATCCTGCCTGTTGACATCTTATGTGGGGATAATAGTTGTTCCTTCTGTGTCTTCCTGTGTGGGTTGTGATCAGAATAAGGTAAGAAGAAAATTTACAACTCAAAGAGAACGCAAAATCATAAAGAGATGGCAGTAGGTCTCAGCAATGAAAACAAAAATTCACAACAGGAGAATGGATTTGATCTGGCCACACATGTAGATTTTAAAACTTTGCTCACCATCTTCAACCACATCCTTGTCTTCCACAGAAGGTATTTATTTTACATGTGGTGTTTTGCTTGTATGTGTGTCTGTGCACTACTTGTGAGCCTGGTACCTCCAGAGGCTGGAAGAGGGCATTAGATCCCCTGGAGCTGGAGTTGGGAACCATCCTGTGGGTGCTAGGAATCAAACTCGGGTCTTCTGTAAGAACAGCCAGTGCTCTTAACTGCTGGGCCACCTCTCTAACCCCCTCCATTGAACTTATGAGGCATTAACTCTTAGTCCATTTCCATCTGGTTTTGTTATTGAATGGTTAAAGTTCTGACATTGAAGGTGGTTTTTTTGTTGTTGTTGTTGTTGTTGTTGTTGTTGTGGAGTTGGGTGATGTTTAGGAAGAACCAAGTGAGGTAAGTGGGAGTGAAGGGGCAGAGAGATGAGGAGTGAACGTGCAAAGAAGGCTTGTAGAGTTTCACCTTCTACGACAGACAGCTCTGGTAGAACATGTGGGCAAAGCATACAGGAAGAAGAAAAAGAAGGAAACTTTACTTGGTCCACTAACGTTGTTTAGAGTAAAAGTGACCAGACAGTTGTAGGGACTCCAGAGAGCAAAGAGTATAGCCATGTCTGCAGAGGCCTACTCTAAGTGGGAAGGTTGGGAAGAAGGTTAATCTGCTGAGTAGAAGAACGGTGGCAAAGCTGATTCCTTCTGAACCACACAGACTTAAACTGGGGAGAAAAGAACAGAGACTGAGCATTCTAACGCTCAGGGGACTTTTGCATGTGCTAGTTTATATTTTAAATGGATTAAATATACAGCCAGGGTTCACCAAACAGGCGCCCTTCCTGTGTGTGCCTAAGCTCAGTTTCCTTTTCCATTAACTACGACACTGATTGTATATACATCTGAGTATTCTAAACAGAATTTGGCTCAGCATCCTTGCAGATTGCATTGCATGTTCCCGTATCCTAGAAGAACCACCTATGGGGGCAGCTGTCCTTGAGAGAGTTGCGAGGGCTGTTCTCTCGAGGGCCTTTCCTCCATGGTTGCCCATGACCTTAGCCATTGAATCATTTAATTGTTCCTGGCCTCCCGAGCCAGTGATTCGGAGCAGGCAGGGTGGTGTGGTGATGTTATGTCTGGGGCCGGAGCCTGTATCCTCACCACACACGGGGCCCACCCTTCCTGCTCTGGGCAGTTCAATGCACACTGCTTGGCACATAGTGAGCACTCAATAAATTGAGTTGTTTTTCTGTCTCTTTGGGAATATGAAGTAGAAACCTTCAAATCTGAGAACTCTCCTGGGAGCCTTAAGTTTCCCAACTGCAATTCACGGATGAAGCTGCGGCAAACGCATGTGGATGCAGTTCCAGTTAGTCAACCCAGGAAGGGTCATAGCCCTGGCTTTCTAACTGGGCTGGTTGGGATCAAGCATCTTAATAAGGCTTTTTGTCAGGGATGAACGAGTTGTAACTTAGTGCAGCATTTCTAAGCTATCTGTGATATCACGGTAGTTGAAAATACTTTTATGAAAAGTAGCTGATGGGGTATCTATCCCTTCTGAGACCTCCTGTGTTTTGCCTGTAGTATTTGCGGTTTATCCACTCCCATCCCCCCCCCCACCACACACACACAAAGGCCAGTAGAAAAGGCCTCTCCATCCTTCTAGGTTCCTAGACGAGGAAGGCATTGAATTAGAAGAGAATCTTTTGATGCCTTACCTATACGTATTTGTTAAAATAAAGTGACATTCTTGCCCTTTCCTTTTTCTTCTGTCTTCATTCCAAAATCCAACCGGGCTATCCTTGCCCTCCTGAGCTAACTGGAGACTCACATGCAGTGGTGAGAAATGCCTTGTGCATTCTATCTAGTTCCCTTCCCTGGTAACTTCTTCTCGCTCCTGTTTTCCTCCGCAGCTCTGAGGATCAGCCTCTGCTACTGAACAGTGCTCTGGCCCATACACACTAGTAACACTAGCTCAACTAGGATGCTGCTGTTAACCTAACCTACTGTCACACTCTGGGTTCCCAGTTTTACATGTAATTATCTGTGTGTGTCTGTGTAGAGATGATGTTATAAACAGTTTTTATCACACGTATAGGTTTGGAAATCTGTCATCAGAAGTATTAGTCTTCTTTTAAGACAGTTGCTCAAGAATTTTCAGCTTACCCCATGATGACAGACAGGGAGACATGTCATGTCTTTTAAATATTCCAGAGCGTTGCTTGGCGGTCGAAGCATTCGCAGAGGGCTTCTGGCCTGTGTTTCCTACCTGTAACTGGAAGGGTGCTCCGTCAGAGTCCCTTCTTATGAATAGCTGGCCAGGCCAAGCAGAACCAGAGGTGGGCTTGGCACACAGTTTCTGACTTGCCTGGGCGTAACCTGTACTTTACTGCATTGAGAGTCCTGCCAACTTGAGCGGCCAAGAAGGGGAGCTGGTATAGGAATACAATGCACCTGCCTTTCCTGAGGCCACACACACCATGCCCGGTTGAGTACCTGTTTGTCTTTTGGGATGTGTTCTAAGATGTCTTCAGAGTACTGAAGTTGTGGGCAAATACACTTATTCCCCTTCAGAAATATAATAGCTCCGGGGCTAAACATGAACACAGCATGTACAAAGCCTTGGGTTTGATCGCCAGCCCTGGGCACCAAATAAACAAATACGTAAATAAATGAGTAAGAATCAAACCAGAAGTTATATTTGTTTTGCGTAGACCTTTTGTATGTCTATGAAGGCAGATAGTCATTGGGCAAACTGTGCTGTTAATTCTACTTTGGTCACCCATCCCAGGTTCTAGTGCACTCCACGGCACTGTTAGGAAGACCCCCATGCCAGACAATGCTGCCATAGCAGCAGGTCCTCCAGCTAAAAACAAAATGGCAGACATCTCTCTTAGCACAAACACATATACGCATGCATCATTTTGTACACACACACACACAGCAGAGCCAGAGCAAAACCTGGTGAAGGCCTGTCCCTGGCTAAATATCTTCACTTTGAAAAAAAAACTAGATCCAAAAACAGTCACGCCTGGGGTCTCAGGAGTTAGATGACAGTGATCAAATTTAACCAGTGAACCAACTCTAAGAGTGATTCCTTGGGGCTTTTTAGAGAATATATCATTGCATTTGGGTCCAGTGTCCTATTGGAGCCTAAATCCCCACTCTGTGCTATCCTACAAGAGTGGTTTTCCTCTCTTTGGGCTGATACTTCACCTATTGGCACTTTTAAAGAAAATATTTCTTAATTACAAGTAATGCTCTATTTTTTGAAAAAAATATCTTACTTAAGTAAGAGTTCACTTTTGAATTAGCCAGAGACATTTTCAGAGAATCTTGGAATTGTAGGAAAAAAAAAACCCAAAAGTAAACAAACAAACAAACAGACAAAAGCAAAACCAACGTTGTAAAGAACAAAAATGATAAGAGAGTACCAGAGCCGGAAGCTGTTCTTCCTATGGCAAGTTTCTTTGGTTCTTACCTAGCTCACGTCAGTGTGTGCAGACTGCTGGTATAGACATGGCTAGTGGCAGGTGAAGATGCAGCTGTGTTCCTGTGTCCTGCTGTCTGTCACGGAGGCCCACATGGTGCCAAAACTTGAACCGTGAAAGCGTTAAAATGTTGCTCTGATTGGTGCTCAGCCTGCCCATATATGAGCCTGTATTTGGTCTGTAGCTTATGGAGTCCCAGCCTTTCATGATGCGCAGGTGACAAAGCCAAAGCAGAGAGCAATTAAGTGTCCAGCTCCAGGTCACGAGCCTTGTTATCCCAACAGGAACCAGGTTTCCTGACTTCCAATCCATTGCTTTCCCCTCTAATGAATGGCTTCATCTGCTGGCTTAACTTTCCTCCGTTTTCCATTTGTAATGTTGGTGCCCTCCTTCTTCCTCCCCTCCCCCCTCTCCCGTCCTGTATTAGATTTTCTGAGGGTTGATGTAACAAAGTACCACATGCCTGGATGCGTTCACACAATAGAAACTTACTCTCTCACATTTCTGGCAAGTAGAAATTGTACAACTGGGTATTGACAGGGTCATGCTGCTCTTCCAGAAAGCCAGTCTGACATGTTCTCTCTGTCTTTGTGTGTGCCTCTTTCTGTCTCCCCACTGTGTGTGTGTGTGTGTGTGTGTGTGTGTCTGTCTCTCTCTCTGTTTCTCTCTCTCTTTGTCTCTCTCTCTTGTTTGTGGCAAGATCTCACTTCATCACCCAGGCTGGACTTGAATTCCCAGTGATCCTCCTACTGGGTCTCCCTATTGCAGGGATTACAGGTGTGAGGCATCATACTATAGAAGTTTCTAGGTGAGAATCATTTCCATCATTAATGATTTTTGGCTTCAGGAATGTGTCTAGAGATTTTTTTTTTCTTTTTTAAGGGTACCTGGCCATATTTGATAGGGCCTACCCTAAAACCACATATTAACTTGACTATGTATACAGAGACCCTATTTCCATATAAAGCTTCGCTTAGAAGATGCGAAGCAGGTTAGAACTTCAACTAATCTTTGTAGGGATGCAATTTAATCTGTCTTCTCAGCTTCGAGCTCATTTTAGAGTAAGGCAGGTATCTATAACACATGAGGAAAATGTACAAGAGTTTTCGTTAAATTTAAAGCACCATGGCCAACATTTGCAGTTTGTTATAAGAACACACTGGAAAGATTTTCAAGCTGTTTGGGGTGTGATTTGGGGGTTCTTTCCTTTGAACTATCTTTTGAGCCCAGTGTTTTAAAGCAGAGAGTGAATAGCATCTACTTTCTATTTTTAATAAAGTTTGTAAGCTTGTTCATTCTTTAAAAGATAACTAAATATGATAGAATGGAATAGCAGGAGCGTATTGGTTTCAACTTTCTTTCTCACTTGTTTTCATATGCTAAGCCTCTGGTTAGGACAAAAGGCCGAATTTCAGGTTGTTGTTTGTTTGCTTCTGTAGTCAGAAAGTGGAGAACAAAATATTTGCATGGAATATTTAATGGTCAATGCCTACAAATTTTAATAAGCGTTAAAAATAAAGAAATCCTACCTACCTACCACTCTCAACTGTATTCATCCCTGTAAACTTCACTGGTTGGATACAATTCTTTGTACTCATAATTATTCTCTTTAATATTGTATAATCAGTTTAGGAAGAAATGTATTTATATATGTATATATATATATCTTAATTTGAATCTTTAAAAATATTTTAAGACTATGTAGTAGGAATAAATTGCCTTGTCTTTTTTTCCTCACTAACTTTTATATATGTGATTCTAATCTCCCTTTAAATTAATGTGGTTTAGCTTCAACCATACCCTTCCCATAAGGCTAGCCCCATTTCCTATAATCTTACAGGCCTAGGAGAACAATATTTTCCCTTCTGTCATCTTGATAATTACGTGTGCTGTGCTCAGTGGTGGCCTATTAACTCACATGAATACTGTGGGCTTGAAAAATAGGTTCAGATTTCCATACTCTGGAACTGTGAGAATTTTCTGTAATGGTGCTTTAGCAATAATGATGGAGGTGCAGGCATTTCCTGGGGATTAATGACCAGCTGGGAAGAACCAGTGGCCCTTGGCTCTGCCTCCCAGCCAGCCATTAATTCCAAGGAAATGTCTTTTGCTGAGGTCGTTACTGCTATTATAAGCTTAAAATGGAAAAACATAACAGACATATGAGTTATTTTTATGGTTTGATGCCGTGTCCAATAGTATGTACCAATTCAAGAAACTGAACGTGTGTACACACAACTGTAAGTCAGCCATTTGACTCATCCCCCAGTAATCTATGTGCTTTATGACTGATTTTATGGTTCTCAGCCATTCTTTCTCACAAAGAGAAAAAAAGAGAAAAAAGAAAGGAAGGAAGGAAGAAAGGAAGGAAGCAAGCAGTTTGGTTTGGTAATTCCTACCTTTGTCTGAGGTTAGAAAATATCGTACCTAGTAATCTGTTTACACTTTTTTTTTCTTCTGCAAGTAAAACCTAGGTTTCACATGTGATTTGAAGGGAGTAAGACATTATTTTCTGTTTTTGGTTTTTTTTTTTTTGGTGGTTTTTATTTTCTTCTAGAATAACACCTTCCAAGAATGAAAAGGATGGGGGACAGCAACATCCATCCCATTATAACCTTGCTGAGCCTCTTCGATCTTCCTCTGTTACTTAACAGGAATCCTTTATGCTTATAACTTTACATGTTGAATCCACCAGAGAGTAATACACAGCCTAGTAATTCAACATTCCAGGGTAAAGAAGAATATTAAGTATTGTAGTGAGGGCGAGTCATTAATGCAGAGCCACTGGAAGTCCAGGTCAGAGTCAGAATGTTGGCCTCATGCTCTGTTGTGGTTCTTCTAAGAAAGCTGTCTCTGTGCGTCTACCTTAATTACCCACTATACCGTGTTATTTGAATCTAGATTAGTTAAGGCCTCTCTAGAAATATTCATTAAGGCCATAACAAGGAAGATCTTCACAACCCTAGAATATTAGCACCCTTGATCTTAGGAAGAAAGGTGAATTCCATTGCCTAGGTTTCAGTGACTCTACATGTATCAAGCATCAGCTACAGGATGGACTTCCTGAAAGACTTAAAAAAAAAACAACCAACCAACCAAACACTGGACACAGGTTGCACTAAAAAAGTACCAGCGAAGCTTTAAGTGTTCAGCCCTCAAGTCCCATTCCCTCCTCTCTTTCCCCCATCAGCCTCAGCCCCTAGCACCCACCTCACCACAAAACGTTTTCTAGTGTGAGTGCAGAAATCGTATGCTCAGTTCACCTACAAATGGTTCTGATTCCCCTAGTCAGAGGTGGGCAGTCTTACAGAAAAAACGGGGGTCACACCAATGCCTTGCTCACAGCATTACCCGTTCTCTGCTGCAATGATCATTTTGGAGCATGTCTTATATTTGAAGCCTTCCTTGGATAGTGTTTGTGTGTGTGTGTGATTACTATCTAGGTATTAAATAGAGGCTCTTTCATACACTTTTGTTGAATGGGCGGGGGGGAGGGAAGCATGTACTGATCTACTCAAATCTCACAAAATGGCTTCTTAAAACTATGCAACCAAAAGGTTTGAAAGTGTGTTCCTGCAGCATTATGTCACTAATTGCTCTGCCCAGAAGAGTAGCTGCTGCTGCTAATCTCTTGGCTCCCGACACCTAGAGGCATAAATATCAGTGCCATTAACGCTGCCGCTGTCTTCAGCGAGGTGGCAAAATAGGAAGCAGCAGACGTTAGAGACAAAACCTTCACAAAGGCAGAGAGATGGAAGCTTTCTCGCCTAGGCTTTGCTCAAGGGCACAGGCTTAAGAAGAGGCGGTGGAGGATGACTCGTGGTGACATGGTGGCAGGTGCTTCCGCAGAGCTGGGAGGCGACCTGTCGCCACTATTCGTAGTTGGTGACTGAGAAGAGGGAAGGGAGCATTTACAGAAAAATACTTGCTGATCACAGCGGCCAAAACAGAGCTCCCATTCGGCGAATCTTGTAACAGGGAGATATTTCTTATATTTTGTTCATTGTTCTATGTACGCAGCTCACTATGAAAATAGGTTTTATTTTTCAAAACACTGGTATCTATTTATCTATGTATCATCCATGTATCTGTCTGTCCACATGATTTAAGCGGCTTCTGTATCTGTGATAATTTTTAATGTTTATTTTATTTTATATGCATGGGTATTTTATCTGTGTACCATGTGTGTGCCTGCCAGAAAAGAGGGACAAAGCCCTTGGAACTGGAGTTACATGTGGTTGTGAACCAGCCTGTGGGTGCTAGAAATTGAACCTGGGTCCTCTGAAAGAACAGCAAGTGCTCTTTAACCCTTGAGCCATCTCTCTAAGCCTGGTAAACAAAATCTTAAAGAGTAAATTCAGTAAAGAAATATGTGACTCTTTTCTGAATAAACTACACTTTAAAAGATAAGATGTTGACATATTTTAAAAAATCAGGCATTTTCCTAATTCCACAACTCTTGACTTCAAAATCTGAAGAGTATTAACAAAAACACATTGGGTGTATTTATCTGTTTTCAGAATCTTGCAGCAAACTTGTAGATTGTGCTGTAAAAAAAAAAGTAAACATTTCTGAAATGATATGAAAATACTATTTTAAAATAATTGGTATGGTGCATTTACAAAGGAAGCTAGCTGTTAGAAATCACTTTTATTCTAGAAGGTTAAACAAAATAAGAAAAACATCTGTACTAAAAATATGGTACAGATATTATGGCCAGTCCTCAACTAAGGGGTTAAAAACAAACAAACCAACAAACTCTGTGGGAAAATAATGGCCATGGAGTATTAGGCAGAGCGCCGATACTCACATAGCCAACTATACACACATGGAGTTCAGGGAAAGGAGCTGAACCAAAAACTTAAAAACTGGGGTCGTTGGTAGAGGAGCCAAAGCTGTGGCTGTGGGCAGAGGTCCCAAGAGAATGTTGAAAACAAAAGCAAATGTAGACAGTGGCGAGGGAAAGGACTGCAAATGCACAGGAGATAAGCTTGCTGGCTGCCAGTGACGACCGCCATCTTTGCCAGTCACCTCTTATCTGTGGCCCCCCTCCACCCATGCCCAGCTCATGGCAGTGGGTTGCTTCCTACTTTCATTAGCGATTGAGACCAGGCTCCCTATTGAGGTGCGTCCTGTGAGTTGGCATTCCTGTTGAGCAGGCAAATGGACCTAGAAAGAGTTCTGGGGGAGCCTGATCATTAAGTCACAGTTAGTGACATCCCATTTGCCATCTGGAAAAGATAAAGTTTTGTTGTGCAATTATCTTTATGGGACAGAGTGTTTCTGTTGGTTTACTAAAGTCGTTAAGCCAAAACAGGGCACAGTGCAAGCCCTGGTCTCCCAAGTCGCCCACACCTTCCACCTTGCAGTATGAAGTGAACATCTGAGGGGTAACCCATCCTGAGTGCGTTTAAACTAGCTGCTTTGACTTCGTGGGTCATTAAACCTCAAAGATTAACATATACATATTTCTATCACTGATACTTCCTTTGCAAGGATCAGATGTTGAGAAAAGTCAGTTGTAATTCGGCATTCATTCAGAAGAAAGGGCCTGGAAGGTTTTCACATGAATACATAAAGCTCAGCACTATGGAGCTCTATATCCTGACAGTCTCTATGACTTCCTGGAGGACTCTCTTGTCAGACCACTACAGATTCTGAACTCTGCACGGGAGCAGGCAGTGTGGGGGTTTTAAACCTTTTGTAAGCTTTTCTAGGTGAGCTGGTTTGCCACAGAAATGGCACTAGGGCCCAATTTTAGCTAAGTAGTTTTTAGCAATCTAGCAAAAAAACATTCTCAGTTCTACAAAATGAATCACAAAATGAAAGCTTTACTTCTTTAGATGGAGAGCAGTCCGTGCAAATGCAGCAAAGGAGAGAAATACTTTCCCATAGTACAGCTCTGCCATTTTAGAGCATTTCTAGAATATCATTCGTGTGCAGTAAACATTTACGACCATATTTAAGTCCAAGGAGCATGAGGGATTTTATGCTAGTAGAGGTTGATGAGTACCCCAAATAAGAATCCTTTCTATCTAAGGTATCCATAGCAACTAAGAAGGGCCCATTTCCATCGTACCTATTAGCTTCTAACCTGCTAACCAGGCGCTGTGGGCGCCAGGACTCCTAATTCACATAACACCCCAGAGAGAAGGTAAGTGCTTTTCAGAAAAAGCAGACTTAAGTAAGGGGTTTTGAGAGATTTGCAGAATGCCACATAGCAGCCAAGTGAGTAATTTTGGGTCCAACTGTCAATTTAATTGAGTAGCGTTATACATGTAAAATCACAATGAGAGAAACAGAATTATGATTATTAAGACAATAGTGTGTTTTTGTTTGTTTGTCTATTTGTTTTTTGTGTTGCTTTGAAGTCCTCTATTGCCAGTACCATTGCTAAACTGTTTTATAAAGAACACACACTTACTGTTTGCATTTGGCAGGCTACACCAGCTCTACTATTCAGGTTCCTGCCTTTTCTTAACCCAGGGAAATATTTAATACAGTAGGAAAATGGCTTGAATTCATGACTAGCATTAATGTTGCAGTGTGACTATAATCCTCTTTCTCCAAGGACATATTACAAATTATTTTTGTGCCTTCATTTAGCATGTGTGGTAGGCTTACCTTTGGGTTATAGTTCAGTCATAATAAATTGCAGCATGAAAGCATATCATCTGTGTTTCTTAATTTTATTTGCCTGTGACTAGAAATATCTTGGTACATTTTAGTACATTAGCTCATTTACACATTAATATATTTCTGATATGAGAATGAACTTCTATACTGTATGCAAAGTACTCTAATAATTAAATATATATATATATATATACTAAAAATCATCTGAGGATATGCTGTGGGTATTGTCAGAGTTGGAGAAAGGAGACCTTATCCATTGTATCTGCTCTCTCTGGGACATTTGTGTACCTATTTGAGGTTTAAAAACAAAATAATTATTAACTTTTTTCACTTCTCCCACCCCACATTCCTCACCACAAACTTTAGACAGTATTCAAAGTCTTGGTTAATGCAGCAGCCATACTTCTGTATAGTAGCGATAACTTGTAAGATAGATCCCTTACACCTAGCTGAGATGTAGCCAACCTGTATCAACACTGGTTGCCATTGTGGACTCCCAACTGACTGGACACAGATTGTTTCTGCTGAGAGTAGAGAAGGATGAGGAAGAGGTGAGGAGAGAAGGAATGAGTTCTAGTTGGTTCTTGGGTTTCTAATTTCTGCTGAAGATAGAGAAAGCGATTTACGTGGAGAGAAACAGAAAGAAAAAGCAAGACCCCTCAGCTGAGTTAACTCACTAGCTCACGTCATAAAGGCGTCATAAAGGCTAAGCACTGCTGCTACAGGCTCAGGGGCCGCCCTTCTCATTCACTGATGTTTCTGACCACAGCCAATGGCATGGACCTGTTCTCTTTCTTCAGTGTGCACAGGTAAAACCCGCTGTGGCACCAAGGAGTTCTCTCACACTGTGTTCAGCTGAGACATCTTTGCTTTTGGCCAGACACATGGCAGCATGGAATCTTCATGCCTTGTCAGGAAGGAGAACATCCAGGAACATAATCTGTGAGGGGGAGAGTTACTTGGAGTAGCATCTGAGCAGGAGTCGTCAGAATTGGCCTATGAGACTTCCCTTAGCGAGCCTTTAGAGTGTTTAAACTACGGAGGTAACAACTGTACAAAGATTGGAAGGACCAAGGAGGCGGAAATCCCATCCTCGTGATACCGACGGATCAGCCAAAGCACACTGCTGTCGAGTTCAAATAGTGTAAAAGTGGAGGATGGAAGTCTTGTGGGGACACAGAGTCAAGGCGCGAGCCATTCCTTGGCTCGGGAAGGATGGCTGGAGAATTAGAAGCTTGGGTGGGGTTCTGAAGAAAATTAAAAGAAGTTGTGACTAAATACACTCAGAATTTCACCTGCCAGACAAAGGGCCCCTCACAAGCTAGCACACGGGATTTCTGTCTCGTATGTTCCTGCAGTTCCCTTTTTTGTGTGCTGTTCACAGCAGAACTCAGAAGAGCGTGAACGGCTAAGCTTGGGTACCATGTTGCTAAAAAGACAAACTTGCTTCCTGATCTGCCTCTGGCCTCGGTACAGAATGAGCACAGATGTTAGAAACACCGTGTAGATCTGCCCCTTTGTTCCCTGATGTTCTACCCTCTCTAGCCCTTTTGTCTTCCTACATTGCTCGTGAAAGAACCTTTGCATCTGAGAAGAGGCAGATACCCGGTGGCCTCCTGTAGCTGGCTCCACAAAGAAAAAAAAAGTGGAGTGGGAATCTGCTGAATGCTATTGGAAGTGCAAGAATCTCTTGTGACAGTCAAATCCCAGCAGGAAAAACTAGTAGGTATAATGCTGAGTTCTTTGAGCCTGGAAACCTCCTTGTTTGCAGGGAATGCAGATAAGTGCCTGATCTTGCAGTATTGTTTTTCTGAACTCTTTGTTTTGCCTTCTGATTTAAAAATGACAATTTCATTGTCCTTTGAGTTCAGAACATGTCAGAGTTTCTCTGAGTGGTAGGTGGTTTTTTACAGAGCCCACTAGCAAAGAAAGCTGAGCCTCATCTTGGCCTCTGTCCAGGAAAGACCGAAAGGGGTCGAGTTACTTCCCTGTGGTAGTGTCTGAACACGGAGCAGGAAAGAGGGAACTGAGGTGATGAGCTACAACCCTTTGGGTTCAAAAGCGTCTTTTACCTCAGAGATAGAGAAAAGGTGAAGTGGGAGTTTCTTTCTCTAGATACTATAGAGATCATTGCTCTCTTCTCCATCATTCTTGTCCAGTCTGGGACATCTCAAAGGACAGTTAAAGAATCAACTATGAAATGTCAGAATAACCTAGAGCGTATTTACTCTGAAATCTCCACTAGATTCAGTAAGAATGCGCATCTCAGTTTTAGTAAGTTGTCAGTTCAACAACTAGCATCCTTTATTAGTTATTAATTCGGTTTTGTTTTGTTTTCATTTTCAAGTAAAAGAAAAAAATCACCATTTTACCTAGGCTGGCTTTGAGCTTGTGATTACAAAGATGTTGACTTTCAGAGCTGAGTTCATAGGTGTACCCACCACATGTGGCTGTTAGCTATATTCTTGATTAGAATAATTGAACCATTATTACTATTTTTTTGTACTGTATGATTTAAGAGATTGGCATTCCTAAACTCTCCATCTCTTTGATCACTGAGTCAAAAACCTGTTTATGAAACATTCAACTTATGGAGAACTTGGTGAGCCTATATCGAGGGGCAGTTTTCCAAGGATCCAATTCATTTGACTCAATACCAAGTTGGCTGTGGTTGAGTTTATTATTATTATTTGTGTGTATGTGTGTAAGATAACCTGGGCCACATTAGTTTGGATGTACATCATTTAGCATAGGGAAGTACCATTTCCATCACCATCACCCTGTACCTTCAGAGTCAAAACTGGAGAGGGAAGGTGACAGATCACAGGTTAACTCAGAAAGATGACAGCGATGACTAGAACATGGAAGAACTCTTTTGGCCATGCTTTAGGGATCTTCCACAAGAGTCGAGCACACTCTTTAACATCCCCCCTGCTAGCTGCATGGGTTACCAGTCTGATCTGATGTCATAGCTCATGTTTGCTCTCGGCTATTTGCTGAGGTTAAATGCCCATTGTTGATTGTTGTCCATTGGATCAGCTCTCAGAGACTGTAGGTGAACACCTTCAAATTGCCATTCACAAGAAAGACCTAGAGATTGCTTATCCCTTTCTACATTTATAAAATAATGGGAAGAATATAGTTTTCATTTCATTTGGACTCATACTATTTTGAGGATTCTTTCACGGTGCTGGCAATATAAAGGGGTCCTATTTAATATTGTCAATCTATATGTACTAAAAGTCTACCAAATAGATGTGTCATGGTAGTCTAGAATGTTCCTTCAAGATATTTTATTGACAGTTTTATGAAAGAAACAATGGAATGTCAGAAAATTTAAGTAACTTCTGCACATATAAAAGTTAGAGAGTAATCAAATTGAGTCCTGGTCCTGGGTGTATAAGCCACGTGGTTCATAATTTTCTGCACCAAAAAGCCAACTCAACTAGAAAAATCAAGGGAATCTTTGGTTTTTAGTCCTTCTCACACTTAGTTTTAGAAAGAAAAACATTGATTTTTGTTTTACAAAAAAAGGACAAAATATTTAATATTCAGCTTACATTTAATAAATGTTTATTAAGCATATAACATGTGCATGCAGGCCATTTTAAGTTTTGTGTAAATAAATCAAACATGGCATTCAGCTCAAGGATTTATAGTTTAGGGGTAGGTAAAATGAGGCTTCTATTTATTTTGAATTCCAACTATATTTCAAATGTCATGGTGGGCTTTATTAACATTGTCTTACCTTATTATGTAATCCTTGTGAGAGTCCTATAAGGTAGTTATTTAATTTATGTGTCAAGATGTAAGCCATAAACTGTGATCTACGAGACCCTTATTCCAACTGTATAAAACAAGGGAGGCTTTATGCGAAGGAGGTGCATGGCCCCTCCATCCAGTACTAAGGAATGAGAGGGATTTTAATAGGGCAGCTTGTAGAGGAATTTCACAGAGAAGGCCTTCCATGTCATGGCAGGGTAGCATTGGATCAATGGATGTGAAGAAGTTTAGGGTGTGCTCAACCAAGAGCCTCAAATTTGGTTTTGATGGCGTGATTTGGGGCCATAGGGGTAGGTGTGGAAAATGAGCCTCCAATGCAGATGGCCAAAGGTCTGGATGGCCAGTGTGACCATATGTGGCCATATGGAGATCGGGCATTATTGCAAAGGAGAAACAATTAAAGATTCTAAGCAAGGGAATGACCAACCCAATCTAAGTTGGCTTAGAACAACCGTGAACACTGTAGGCTGCATTATCAGCCATAGTCTAGTGACTCAAGGGGAACAACTATTTGTTATAACAGTTTTGTGCCTTAGAAATCAGTTTTTACAGCCTGTGTTCATGGGTGCAGTGGTGCCTACCTACAGCCCAAGCTCACAAGTTCATGGGTAGTTAGGTGTATGGAACCCATCAGGGCAACAGAGCAAGTCCCTGTGTTCCCAGCCTTCCAAAATACGTGTTTATAATACAGAGGTTAGCACTTGCAAATGACTGAAAAAAATAAAATAAAAACCAGTGCTTTGCTGCATGAAAAGGTTATGAATTTCTGTATTGACAAAAATTTTTTTCTGGACACAGCCACCTGTTTGTGGCATGTATTGCTGGTGGCAGCTCTTTTTCTGTGATACCTGTCACAGAGATCATCTAGTTAACAAAGCCTAAACTATTTATTATCTCACATCAGATCACCTGTCTTAGTGTCTTTCCAGGGCCTCGTAATCCGTTGACATGGATTCCTTCCTCTAGTGTGTGAATGGAAAATGAATTTAAGTTCATTAATAGATGCGAGAGACCTTTGGCTTTGCCTCTAGCTATTACTTTTTTTCCCCCTACTTCTCTGGAGGATTCTGAACATTTCCATGTCTAAATTCTCAAAGCTAAAAGGTAACGAGGTAGAATGTGTTTTCTCCATCACCATCTCCCTCTCCTAGGGGGATTCTGAAAGCATGGATTTCTCTTCAGGTGAGAGGGCATGTTCTTTTTCTAGGCACTGTTAGTCTGTACTCTGGTGGTCCGCTCCACAGAGCTATGCCACGTGGGCTGCTGGGTCGGTTAAAATCACGCTGCGAGGTGTGCCCACGTCCCATTTCCCCGAAGGCCCAGCAATGGAGAAACAACCTTTAATTTTAATGACCCACTTAACTTTCCTGTTTGAGCTGCTCTTGTCTCACAGACCTACCAGTTGCTTTATGGGTATTGTAGACTTATACTAGAGCTCCAGAGCATTCCTAGGTGTGCAGGATTTGGGTATTGCAAGAGGAGTCAGTGCAACCTGTTCTTTGGAGGATGAAGGCATTGTGTCATGGCAGGAGTAACAAGTGCTCATGGGAAACACTCTTCACCTCTTTGTGTCTTTCTTCCACTCGTGAGGTAGTGTGATGCCGGCTTCTATTCATCGTCCTTCATAGACAGAAGACAGTTTAAATAAGACTTCAATGTCACTCCGCACTGAAGGCCACAGGGCTCCTCAGTCCTCTGTTAGTGTCTGTTCTGAAACGCCCAACACACATATTAAGCTTCCGCATTTCACATTTTTTCCACCTTGGATCCCACAACAAAAGCTTAACCTCCTATGTCCTTTCTTGCCTGAGAGCTGGCTATGTGCCTCTCACCCTGGCTGCGGTGTGCCTGTTGCTCATCTCTGTCTCTGAGGCAGACCCTCTCCAGCTTTCCTTCCAGGGGTCCACTCTGAGTTAGCTCCACACATCCTATATTTCAGCTACTGCTTGGACCTCAGCAACAGTGCTCTAGCTTGGACAGTGACCTCTTCCACCTGATCACCCTGGACTCATTCTGTTTCCAGGATTCACAGGGTCGTGGTCATTCCTCCCAGGCAGGCCTTCAACCGTGTTTACAGATTTCCTTTTCCTCCATCCACACTGCTTCCTTCTTTGTATGGGATCCCATCACTCCTCACTTAACTGTCTGTACTATTAGTTCCCATGCTGACTCTAGTCTCTGCCCAGCCCACCCCCAATATTACTCTGGTGTTATCGTCAAAGCAGAAATGTATCTCTGTTCTAGCAAAAATTCTCAGTGGCTGCTATGCTCCCAAGGAGTAAAGTCCAAACATCTTATGTTGATACCGCACTAAACCTGGCTTCTGGTGTTGTATCCTACCGTACACTACCAGCAGTCTTTACTTCCATATTCATAAAGAACAGCTTTGTTTTGTTTGTTTGTTTGTTTTCCATCTTGCATTGGCTCTTTCACACTTACGGTCAGATTGTATCTTCTTTACCCTTTTCTCCCCATCAGAAGAAATCACAATACATCTTCCAAAACTCTGTTCCAATGTGGCAGTCCCCTTTTCGAATCTCATGGCTCCTTCATCTTCGGCATCAAGGCAGTTGACACATACCTGAAGCAAAGCACATGTCACAATGTGCTATGGTTCTTTGCTAATTTACTTTTCCTGCATGAAACTATGTCTCATTGATCTTTGAGTTTGGAATGCGTGGCACAGTGTTTATCTTAAAAATCATCTGGCAAATGAATGCGTCCAAGTTATGGGTCTGTGTCTACACGATGAATCCTTTCAGATTCTGGTGACAGGTATGTTAGAAACACAGAGGAAACATCATAACACAAGTATCAACAGGAAAGCCTTATTTCCTCTCAGAATTTTCTCTTTTTCTTTTTGGCATTGAGTCAAGTTAATTATAGATGACAGTGGTTATGCTATCAGGAGTGCTTTTCATCTCGGAGGATGGTAGTCATGGGAGAGAAGCTTTCGGCATTGCCATCAGTGAGTCACGTATACTGAGATCAGTTTAACTTCCTATAGAAACAGTAGATAACTTGGAACAAAGTTAGTACCTTATTAGACATAAAAAATTGTGTATATATGTATAATGCTTAATGCATATAATATATAATGCATCTTCTGTGTCTTTAAATAGCCACATATACATATGTGTTGACTATTACATTACTTTGACTTTTATTTTGTAACATCCATGTTTGTACAACAGTAACAACAGATTATTTTATTAGATGACTACTATGCAGGCTTAACCTGTGGTCCCTACCCTTGTGAAGTTAAAAGATCATAGTGGTAAAAAAAGATAGCGCAGTAAGGCAATGTGATGAATTAGAAGTGAGATTTCACGGTGTTCCTCCTTGCAGCTTATTATAGTACTTTCCACACACTGACGTCTGATGTGTGGCTGCAGCAACAATGAAACAGGCAACTTTGGAGGAAAATTTCAGTTTTCCTTTGTTATGTATTAAAATGGAGTCAGGTCTTGGGCCATGTTACTGATACCTTACATCAGGGATGTGAGTAAGAATTTATACTTCACATTTCACAATCCCACTTATTATCTATGAGGTTAAAATCTTTCTTTCACATTTAAAATAAAGATCAATAAATATAATTCAATAATGAGCCTATATAATCTACAAGGTCAATGGATATATAAGTGCATATTTAAAGCTGTACAGTCTGTTATTTGGTTGAGAACTTTGTTGATCATATTGAGTGAAAGTATATAGCTAGGTCTCTGAGGATATCCAAGGACACAGGAAATTTTGATCATCTTTCCAATGGGAACAAATCAGTCTCACACCACAAGTTTAAGGTTACCAATGGGATGCAAGCTATCTGAGGAAATGGTTCCTTCTAGAAGTTGTTTTAGGTTTGCTCAGTTTCGTTTTTTACATTAAAGAAGCATAAGATGCCCATAGGTGCTACGACCATCTTCCCTGGAGTGGAATGCAGGTGATATGGGTCCTCTTATCGGAAGCAGTAAACACGGCGCTGTCCATTTTTCTGAATCATCACACAATGATATGAAGGTTAATATCCTTTCAAGATATTCTTTAAAAAAAAGGGGGCAGCATTTAAAGGATTGGCCTGGCAGCCTCCTTCTCCCTTTCCAGTTTGTAATTCCATCTCAAGAAAATTTTGCAAGAGGCAATTTCTACATTTTTTCCCCCACTGCAGCAATCGTAGCCTCTCACAGTTTTACACGTCCTAGTAAGTTTTCACCTCCCTTCATTCATCCGGAAAGCCTTTTCTCTGAAATAATAATGCTTCAGACCTACTGTGTAACCTGATACTAGAGCCATTGTCAGTTTCGTTTTTCAGTCAGAAATGTGGAAACTCAAAAAGAATTTCACATGCTAAACAGCATTTAGTAGTTAGTACAAGAAATAATCCCTTTAGTGTAGCTCCCAGACTGGAGTTTTACAACGCCATTCTTATCCTAGAAGGCATACTCACAGTGGCTTACTGTACACTTCTCTGCTTGTGTTCCTCACACTGATGACCAGGTTATTTCACTGTTTAACTGAGTAGCTGTGACCATGACACTATTTTCAGGTGATTTATTTGCATGCGGTAGAAATTGCAATTAATAATAGCCATTGATCCCTTAGTGGAAGGGCCATTGAGTACAGCAAATAATCCTTTATAGAAAATTTCATGTACTCAGTTTGTGGTTTTTCAAAGACTGCTATTGGCCAACAGTCTGGAGTGCTAATTCCATAGACATACTTTGTTTTTTATTTCTGTTTCCTCTTTTCTTTGAGCTATTTTTGTAGTCGTTAGAGAATAAGTAAGGTGAGCAAGTGGCAATGAGCTCAGCTGGCTTTTCCAGCTAGCTTGAGAATATATCATTCCAAATTAAAAGTGCTCGGAGGAAAGAAATAGAACTGCACTCTATGTGACTGCTTTTGGCCTCCCTCATTGCCAAAATAGGGGAGGGACCTTTATCTCTTGCTATTGACTTCAGTTTTTTGATGGAACTGCTTCTGTGGAAAATCTTTCCTTTTCTTCTAGGTAGGTCTTATAAGGCTATTGTAGCTACGATTCAGTTCGTCATATGCATAAGTGCTTCCAAATAGTTTACCTAGCTGTTGTAGTACATGCAAGGTGCTTTTAAAAATAATTAGGAATTCTGTATCATGGCTTCCACAGAATGGATTTTAAGTTGCTATGAAATTTGTTCCTCACTTGTATTTAAATATTTCCAAAGTTTTTGCACCCAAAATGCATATGGCGCATTCCTTCCAAATCATAGTGCAAGGCTCAACATGTTAAAGCATGGGCAGAAAACATTTTCTTTAACCTTTACTATTTTTTTTTTACTATTTTTCCTGTAGGTTATTTTGCATGAGACAGTGGTGAATGGCCCTTCTGCAGTCCTCGTTTTTAGCACATACAAACCAGCATACTACATTTTTCTTTCAAGTAATCCACATTTTAACCTTTGATTTCTCTTCATGTCACCATAGAGCAGTCAAAACAGGTTCTGCTTCTGAATAGTCTTAGTTGTTTGAGGCATGTAACCCAGGCTAGCTTGGCTTTGAATTACGATTTTTAAAATCTTAAAATCATTTCCATCACTTAAGTCCAAAGTTTCTTAAAATCACATTGTTAACTAAGAACAAGTTATTTTGCCATTTTTGAACTTTTAAAGTAAAGTTTCAAATAATAGAACTTCGAGACAGCCTTTAGGAAAGCCATATAAACACATGTCTCTAAAGCACATTAAATTATGTACTATCCTGCCATATCTATGGAGTATTTGCCACAGCGAGGAAAGAACCTGTCTTAACCACTGAACAGTCCAGCAGGTTGGGGATGGTGTGTGTGTGTGTGTGTGTGTGTGTGTGTGTGTTGTGTGTACATACAGGTGAGCCTCTTCAAGGACCCTAGAGCTGGAGCAGGCGTGAGTGTGAGGGCCTCAAACTCTGAGCTATGGCTTTTTCTCTGTAGCCCTGGCTGTGAAGTGATTTATGGGAGCTGCTTGGGCCATACATCACCTTCCTGGTTGCCTTTGTTGACACCTTGTCACATTCTTGTGGGCCTGAGGAATTCATTGTTCTTGTTTGAACTGATAAGGGGGGTGGGGAAGTGGGGCTGAGGGAGAAAGAGTTAGTTAAAGACAGGCTTTCTGAACAACCCCCTGGGAAAAGGCAAGAAATGGAATGCTGACCTGGGACCCAGGAGTAAAAACCCAGGCTCCTGCAATTCTGCCTTTGAGTCTCTGTCCCCAGCAGCAGGAACTGGCATACTGGCTGAAGCTTTGTCTTTGCCTTGGGAGCTTTCTTTTTCAGTAGGAGGTTTCCACATAGGACTTTGGAAAGGGTAAAGAGGGAGTGGCTTTCTTTAAGACCCACAGATAGAGTGGCCCAGAAGCCCTTGCAAAGCAGGCTCAAATGACACTGATCCCTGGGAAAAACTAAGATGCGGGCTGTAAGTTTTGATGTGAGCCGGTCTCTTCGAAGTTCACTCTACTGTACAGCGTGCTTTTCGGGCACAGGGCCATGCTGCCCTCTCCTCTTTGATGTGAGGCGCCCTGTGCTTCACTTTGTATTTTGGCAGCTTGCATTTGAGTCCAGTGCTTTGAAGACAAGGAGGAAAGAGTTCTGGCACGGGTATGCATCTACCTATTGGCCAAAAGTTTATGTAGTGTTTACTTATGGAATTATCTCCCACTTCAGTACAGCGGATGAGTGTTCCAGCTGAATTTTCAGATCTCCTCTCTGATATCTTCTCTTAAAAAAAAAAAGTTTACACTCCTTTGCACTTAAGAAAGTAACAGGTCAAATCGCAGGCACTGCATCGTGGAATTGGAAAGCCTCATATTTCCTTTGGTGAAAATGGATCTTTTTGTTAAAAGCAGCGAGGCGCAGTCGGTCCGCTCACTAACATTCTGGCTTGTTGCGTGGAAGAAGAACCCGTTTGCACTATGCCGCCTCCCCCTTCCTCTGCTTAGCAGTGAGGTGCTTGGGTAGCTGGTGCCCCTTTATCTTCCATTGTTAACAAGTTCATGTTTAATGCCACAAATCACCTCACCTGGGAGCACCTTTCACACCTCCCCACTGTGGACCTCATTTGAATTCTAGCCATTCAAAACTGTTTTCAGTCTTTCAGAAATGGATCTTTGCAACAATTTTTGCTTCCAACCCTGTATGCACAAACTGCTCTTCCATTGCCCAAGGCTTTGTTGTGCTGTCAGCAAAGGATGCGGGAAGATCTGCAAAGGTAGGTGTCAGGATTCCAAGGCAGACGTTAAGATGATCCTGAATGCAAACGAAGGCACCGCCGCGGTAATGTGCATCCTTGTTGGAATGGCAGAATTAAAAGAGGGAGCCACTTTCCGAAAACATTCCTTTTCCTTTGAATGATTTTCCTTATTTCCAAATGCCATTAATATTTAACTATCTAAATGTGTGCGATGATGTAAATCATTCCAGTGCGTCAGTCTTTTTGTGAATATCTATGTTTTGGATCTGTCACTGCAGTTTCTTTGGGAGTCTGATGGGTTGGCCGGCTCTACTTTGGCAGGCCCCTGGCTCGCAATCTGCTGTGGCTTCCAGAAGTCGGTTTATTGACGGAGTTTCACTGCTCTCTGCTGGAGAAGCCCAAAGCCAGCCCAGTGGTTCAGCCCATTTAGGGTGAATCACTTTCAAAGAATGCAGGTGTGCGGCCTGCCTGATCAACCTCTGGCCTCTGCACTTAAGTTCAATGCAATTTTTTTTCATACCAGTCAGAAACTAAAGGCTCCAGTAACATGGTCCAGGCTGGAAGATCCAAGTGCATAAACCATCCAGTCTCCAATCTTTTCCTTCGAATGTGATCCTCCACAAAGATATCCTGTGAAATAGTACACAGAGTCAGTAGGGTTTCTTAAGTCATTTCTTACCGTTTCATTCTTGACACAGGAGCATAATTTATTCTGTTCTATATATCTATATTAATAACCTGTATCAATAATACCCCCAACTCCAAAAGAAAGTCAAGTTCTTTTGAATAAACACTATCATGTTTGAGGTATATCACGTGTATTACGTATATCATATATAACCCCTTTCTATAAATTTTTAGTATATACATGGACAGAGGAAATGGGTCAAGAGTACTAAGCAAGTAAGCATAAAACATATTAGGACATATTTCCCTCTAAACTTTTCCAAGCAGGAATAAATACTAATTTAAACCTTCATTTGCATGGATTAAAAATTGTCATGATTTGAAAGCTACGCTTCTCAAGTTTTAAATGAAGGTCCAAATACAAAACCAGTGAATGCTTTAGAGGTGTATTATTTCAAGTATATGTTAAGCATGAATATAAATATGTTTACGCACATGGGCATGTCCACACACATGCATTTGGATGGGAACACAAAGTGAAGATGTAAATTCAACACATCTCCAAAATGTTTTATGTTCTTTTCAGCCTGGCATCTCTTCACGTAAGAACAATTTGATGAATAGGAGTCATGAGAAGTCATTAAGTGTGATTCTGTTCCTCAGCATTCCAAGTGAATTATTGCTGCGCTGTCAAAGACAACAAAAACATTTGGGAAGGACTGTTGATTTTACAGTGGTTGACCAAAAGTATGCAAGTGGTTCCAAAATAAAATGTAGACAGCTAAAACTGGGAGATGCCACTCACACATCCTGAAATCCATTCACAGAGCTTTGACAGTGTTCTTGATCACTGCAGAATAATATCAGAGAGACAAAGGCATTTTCCAAAGGAAAAATCTGATTAATTCCGGAGCATTTCAGTTCAGAACAGGTTACTAAACCCTCTACCCGTGGTCCTGTATTGCTGCCCTCTCCGCTCACTCCTAAAACTTCCTGCTAGAATTTTCCCTTTGGTTTTCATTGTTGTAGTTGTTTGGTTGTTTTGTTTTGTTTTGCTCACCTTTTTCTGGAAGAGCTAGGAAAACTTCATGAAAAAGATCTTTTGTGTACTGAAAGCATTGTGCTGTCCTTGACATTTAAAGGTTATAAGGAAAACCACTGCTGATGGCAAACTATTCTCATGTTCAAACATTTCATCTTAGAACTAGACAGGAAAACAGAAGGGCCTAATATGGTCCCTGAACATTAAAGATAATAAAATGTATGTTTAGAGAGTGTCTATGGCTTGAATAGGGTGTCAGCCATGGCTCTATGCAAGGGCTGGCCAGAAATAGGAGAGAGAGAGAGAAAGAGGCACACACACAGGCAAAGAGAGAGAGCGAAATATGAATGAATATGTGACCTGTTTCCTGAGAATTGAACAGTCTCCAGTCAAGATCTCACTGGTATTTCCAAGAAAATGTTTCTCTTTGATGAAAAGACATTGTTCCAAGACTCTGGATCTTGAGACTAAGGTTTCTTTTATTTTAAAAACAAAAGCAGAAACAAAACAGCTAGGTTGGTGTGCATTTAGCTTTATGGTGGCTCATTAGTTGCATTTTTGAGAAGTAATATTAATCCTAACTGGCTTCAGGAAGTGAAAGATGAAGGCCGTTGTTTGGTATGATGCTGTCACCCCCAGTAAATTTTGATTGACAGCATTCATTTAAAGACATGCTCAGGCATCTGGTAATTTCCATACAGTCCGTGGGAATATAGCTTGTTCTCTGGTTGGTCTGGAAGTTTGGGAAGGCACCAAGTCTCTGCCTTGGGAGGAGTAGCATATTGAATCAGGGTTGAAGGTACTGTGGTCACCCTTCCAACAAGAGGCTTTGCCTTCAGAGCATAGATAGGGAAAAGGAGGAATCAGGAGAGCTCAGCTGGCCTCTTCAGACCTACCTCCACAGCTTCTTCTTGTCCCAGAGTGTCTCCAGTTTGAGAGTTTTGTGTTGGTGCAAGACACAGTTGTCGTATTCCTGAGTGCAGATGCTGTTTGGAACTGCTGAATGACACAGCGGCGGCATCCCATTTGCCTTCTCTGCAATGTCCTGGTTTAGTCACGTGTTTGCTGGCCAGGCTATGTAAATAGTACTTGGCTAAAAACATTTAAAGTATCATGAAGCAGTCTTGCTTAATAGTAGCAAAACAAAACAAAACACCACCCCCACCAATCCTCTGGTGTGCCACTAAGTAGTGGAAAGATCCAGTTACGATTGGATTGGCACCGTCCAGGCCTCAGCCTTGTCCTGGGCCAGAGGAGAGACAGGGAAGAGGAGAGGGAACTCCGTCTGTATCCCACATTTTCGTGCAGAGCAAGCACTGGAGAAGGGCCCTGCTGATCCTAGAACCCATCTCAGCGGCTTGTGCATTGAGGGGGACAGCCACCCTCCCCCTCCATTCCGCCTTGCAACTGCACCCTTTTCTCTTGGCACAGACGTGGCTTGAGGCAGTGCCTGGCGGGGCTGGTTTTGCAGCCTACGCGGAGGTCCAGGCTGTGAAGTTGGATGTGGCTTTTGCAGATCGGTGTTTCCATCTCCTGTCCCTGGGCGGTCAGCTGCTGGCATGGGACCACAGAGCATTCATTACCTCCCAGTAATCAGTCTTTCACCAAAGCTGTCTGTCCTCCCCGGAGGGAAGGGAGCGCAGACACTACTGGTGACTGCATGCCCAAAGCAACCTTTGCAGTGAGCTGGGCAGAAGGCATGCTCGCCCTTCTGTGGCTCCTGGGAGAATCCTGCTGCTGGTTGTGCAGTTCTGCCAGTTGGCCCCTGCACACCCTTTCGGTTCGGACCGGAGCAGCCAGCAGATCTGGGAAGGAGGGAACCTCTCCACAGGGCTCCCCTGCGCCGCTGCCAGCGCTGCCTCTGTACTGAGTCCAGCAGCAGAAACAAAACAGGGCAGAGCCCAGCCAGAGCAGCTGAGCGCTCAAAACAAAGCCGCCCTCCCTGAGGGCTGCTGCAGCAGGCGCCAAGCTTGAGGCTGGAAGGGGACCAGGAGCGTGGCTGAATCTTCCCAAGGTTGGGAAACTGAGGCCTAGAAAAGGTACTGCACGTGAGGGCAGCGGCCCAACTTGGGAGTAGAAATGATGTCTCCCAAGGGCTCACCTTTACTATTTTTACTAGACTGGTTGCTAAGGATTCAGTAACCTTGAATGAGTCCTTTAATCCATTCAAGCCTCCATCATCTCATCTGTAAAATAGGGATGCCAGTAATAACTTCTAAGAGTTGTAAGACCCCTGGCGTTTTTTTCTGTTCCTTGATCCAAGCCTCAACCTGTCTGCTTTGCCACTGCTTGGAGTCTCCCAAGGACAAGTAGGCCAAAAGGGCCCTGTAAGGAGGGTTGCTTGCATTTCTCTTTCCAGAACTCCTCCTCCTACTAGGCCAAGCTTGGCCATGGCATCAGCTTTCTCAGAAGCGGCCATAAGCAACCTCCTCTCTTCCCTGTGGCCATTGTGTTTGTAGTGTTGGGGTAGGGGGGGTTGGATGAAAGCCGGGGACACCCTTCTCTGCTGTTTTGGACTTCTGCAGTGTGGGAGGTGTTGGGACGGCTCTCCTGCTTCCTCTTGGCTTTTCCTCTTGTGAAATTTGAGGGCGTCCTCCTGAGATGCCACCCCCAAACTTTAAGGTAGTTAGCTTTTTTTTTTTTTTTAAGATTCAATGGCGCATTCATCCTTCAGATGTAGCTATTGACGGACACTTCACCACGGAGTATCTGAAATTGTGGTGGTCCTGATTTATAGGATTCATAATTAAGATATCTGCTGAATACATTTGTTTTGGGATAAAAAAAAAGAGAGAGAGTTGTAAGAACTGAATGAGAAAGTGTAAACGAAGCATGTGGCACAGCGCCCATCACTGTAAGCCTTGGGTAATATTGCTTGGCTCCTTTTAAGGCAGAATTTGCAGTGCAGGTGAAACAGGAAAGTGCCAGGTCTATTAGGAAGGGGTTTTCTAAGAGAGAGGAGCTTTTTCCCCCTCCTGTAGGGAACACATTAATCGAGATCATTAAACAGAGACTGGGCAGGCAAGATGGCCTAGTTGGTAAAGGTGCTTGGCTCCACACCAAATGGCCAGAGTTCAAACCCCAGAGCTTCCGTAATAGAGGAACATGTTGCCCTGTGACCTCCCACACGTCAGCTGCGGTGCCTGCATGCCTGGTGCATACATGTTTCCATGCAGAGTCCAGCTTGAAGTAGGAGGATGCAGGTGAAGAGCAGTGTGGTTGCTCAGACTTCTCACACCTAATGATGGTCCTTACAGTTTAATAAGTTCGTGTTCAAATCAATATGTGCGTGCAAAACACTACCTTGAGGGCAGAAAGATCATCCTAGGAGTAGAAGAAGAGGAAGATCGAGGTGGCCATGAATAATGGTACCTTAGAAGAAAACACTATTGATAACATGATTTTTTTTTTTTGTCCTATTTAGAAAGCAGCTGGTGAACTGCTGAATAGTAGTCAATAATAGCGGCATCGGACATGTCCTCAGCCCTCAGGGG
Organism: Pachyuromys duprasi; assembly: GCA_028658305.1. Taxonomy (NCBI): domain Eukaryota; kingdom Metazoa; phylum Chordata; class Mammalia; order Rodentia; family Muridae; genus Pachyuromys; species Pachyuromys duprasi. The sequence continues at coordinate 53,431,569 of CM053766.1, forward strand.
ATGTCAGGCATTGCACACGTAGGCTTGAGAGGTTCAGTAGCTTACGGGGAAGTGAGGTTGCTGGCCAAGTACCCTGAGCTCTTAGTCTTTGTGGTACTGTCCCGGTTGCCTCTTAATCTTAGCATTTTCCTAAGTGCTACGCAGGGGAGGATCTCTGTGTGCCGTTTTCCTTGCCTGTGAATGAAGGGCTGCGTGGCATGACCACCAGGGCTACCTTCCAAATTGTAAATATTTCCAGCTAAGGCACAATGAACAATGGCTAATCTTGCTCTCAAGCAATCTCTCGGACTCTCCAGCTTTGTTGTCGCAGCTATTGATAACGACCGTGGAGGCCATTAAATTTGTTTATATGTGAAGCGGTTCATACTGCACCTGGTGGGTACTAAGTATCTTATAAATGTTGACTTAAAGCTTTAGCCACTTGTGATTTCCAAATGGGAGTTTTCTTACAGTGATGTCAAATATACGTTGAGTCAGAACAAGCCTCCCACAGCTATATGTTTAGATGACGGCGGTTGTAGTTTGTTCCCTTCTGAACTATCTGTATTTACTATCTGTAGTATGAATTATATTTCCATTGACAGTCTTCTTTTTTAATGTATGTATATTTCTCTACTTTATTCTCTTTCTGGCATTCTGGCAGTTTAGAATGTTTTTATATTTAGAGTTCCTTAGGATTTTTATCTGGAAAAGCTTTTGTTTTGGAACTGTCATATAATTGGTCAAACTGCATTGATTGGATTTGCTGCATCTGAATTACAAATTTTGTCACAGAAATCTGTCCTCGGGTATTCTTTCCTGGTTTCCCAAGTTGCAGAGAGACCTGTTTGCAGGCAGCCATGTCCCTGATAAACACTGGGGTTTTAAGTGATATCACGAGACACATAGTTTGGAGACACAAAAGTTTGTTGTTCTCCTCTTGTGGCTGGAGATCATAGTTCTTCCTGGGAACTGTAGCCACAACACTGGGCCTGAGCTTTATTAATATCCTTGTAGACTGAAAACAAAATGTTTTCCTCCAAGTTTTTGTTCTCTTCCATTTGGCAAGCACTGTGATTTGTCACATGGGCTAATATGTGTCTCATTCGCTTGTTTGTGTGTGCACCAGCAGCCCTGGTGACAGTCTTTGGAAGATGTTCACATTCTGGGAATGAGTAACATGCTGGATCTCTTGTGTATATTATAGCAACACTCAATATTGCATAGGTGTTTGCAAGGCTGGCTGCCCCTCCTGTGTTTCCTGCCTCAAGTCATAATAGTAAAATAATAAGAATAATCTTTTTATTCTTATTAATAATAACTAATGGCAAAGATGGAATTTCAAAACTATGTGTTCTTATAATGTCAAGTAGCATGCCATGAAATTACCCTTTCTAAAGGTGAGTTGCCCTTAACTGAGTATGCTCCAAGGGGCTGTGGAAGTTCACGGGGGACTCTTGTGCCCATGTACTAACATGGTAATCATGTGTCTAATAAGTTAGTGTTCAAACGTGCATGCCTGCCAATAGACGATAGATAGGTGGGTGGTTTAGAAAGCTTCTGCTCTAAGAATGCTATGAAAACACTGTACAGACAGCCAACAGGGCATCAGACAGAAGGCTGCAGCCGACAGAGCAAGTGGACCGGCCTGAGGCTTGAAAGCTGCAGATAGGTAGTTGTTGACAAACCTGAGTTGAGAAGTGAATTAGGTCATGGGAAAGCACATACCAGGGCTATTGTGAGGATTGTATTTCCTTTGAGAAGTAAACCCCATGAGATAAGCATTGCCATCATCCTCATCCTACTGAGGATAAAAGCAAGGCACAGAGATAAAGTCCGCAGCAGCGGCAGAGCAGGCATCTGGGCTTCAGAGTGGTCATATTTACCACTTGCTTCTTCTTTTTTAATGACAGTTTATTCCCTTTGTCTCCCCCCTGTAGCTTCATCCCTCCTCCCCTCTCAATCCCACCCCCCCTCTTCCTTCTTCACCCATGACCCTCTCCCCGTCCACTGACGGGGGAGGTCCTCTTCCCCTTCCTTCTGATCTTAGTCTATCAGGTCTCATCAGGAGTGGCTGCATTGTCTTCCTCTGTGGCCTGGTAAGGCTGCTCCCCCCTCAGGGGAGGTGATCAAAGAGCAGGCCAATCAGTTCATGTCAGAGTCATTCCCTGTTCCCATTACTATGGAACCCACTTAGACACTGAACTGCCATGGGCGACATCTATGCAGGGCTTCTAGGTTATCTCCATGAATGGTCCTGGCATACACACATGCCAAGGTGCATGTGTTGGGGTCAGAGACCATCTTGTACTAGTCAGTCCTCCTTCCATGTGGTCTCCTAGGATTGAACCCAGGCCCTCAGGTTCGATGGTAATGCCTTTCCCTGTTGAGCCGTCTCACCGCCTCTCCCATTTCTTTGTTTGTTTGTATTTTACCACTGTTTCTGTGTCGTTGGCCCAGTTATGTGTCTGATCACCCTGAAAAATTCTTCTGCCCTTTTCTCTAAATAAAACCCAAATTAATGGTCTCTTTCCCATTCTGTTCTACTCACATGTATTTCTTTCCATCATCACAATGAGGATCCATGAAGCAGTAACATCGCCAAGTCACAGAGTAGTAAAGTGACAATCCTTCTGGGCTAGTTTTATCACCAAAACAACTTGGTCAAGGGGGAGTTGCCCAAATACCACCCTCCCAAATATTATACTATACTATTGAGTTAGCAGTTATCAAGCATAGGGTACAATGAAAATAACTAACTTAAAGCTGTATATTAGCTTTATAAGCTCAGCTCTGGGGACAGAAACCCTTAGAATGGCCTGAGTCATACTTGCTGGATAATTTTTGTTTGTTGAGTGAAGCGGGTTGAATAAATTAGTAGGCATTGGTGTGAGCCCTTTCACAATCCGGCTTATTCATTTAGGAATATATGCCTATGACTTGATCAGTGAAAAGTGAAGCTAACACCTGGTGTTATTCCCGATACTTTATTTCTAACATTTTCTGTGAAGTATAGGACCCTTTTGTGGGGGAGGTGGAAAACAGCCTTATAACACAGTAGTCTCAAGCTAGGCACATGGGCCATCCTCCTCCATACTTTTGTCCTCGTGAAAAACAGAACTTTGTAAACTCTCCACACCTTCCCCTCTGTTAGACTGGTGGGGAAGTCCACATAACTGCTTCTTCTGTGTTTTCTTCGGCTCCTTCACCTAGCCTTTGGCACAGGCATCTTTCTGATGTAAATACTGCTTTGATGCCAAACCTCGTACCTAACAGGCCATTTGAAAGACTGGGACAAACAGGCATTGCAATCGCAGGGAGCTTCCCAGGTTCGCCATTCATTTCTGCCTCTGAGGACCCAGATAGTGCTGCTAGGCTTCCAGAAGACTCACAGAAAACTGGCAAGCCATCTTCAGTTAGCCGCAGCAATGAATAAACGCAAAGGAAACACTGTGGTGAGCAGGGGATAAACCCTGCGTGGTTCCATCAGAAGTGATTCATAATGTTAAAAAAAAAAAAGATATTTTCTTCCATATACTCTCCTGGTTTCCATGGTGACCCCAGAGTAGCATTGGGGGGTGACAGTAAGGTTTACGAATGGTTCTATGACAAGGGCTTATGAAGAATGACCCTGTGATTATTAATCTGGATGGCAGATACTTGCCTGCATATGACACGTCCTGCTGAAAGAGATACCATAAACATGTAGGTGGCCCAAGATGGTCAAAGAAGGGCTTCCCGGCTGCTCCAGGTTTGAGCTGATGAGTCAGGCAGCAGCTGAGATGGGTAAGATAGCCGGACAGACTCTGCCTCCCTCTGCTGTGTGCCTTGAGCAAGCCCCTCACAATGGCAGGCCTCAGTTTCTTCACCCAAGATGCTGGCGACCTTCTCATTTGGGAGAATTAAATGCCTGAGTTTCAGGAGCTCCATCCAAGAAACCTTCCTGGATCCACAGGAAGGATGTGTGTCTCGTCTTTTCTGCTACTGTTCCTCTGCCCCATCTTGCAACTGCCCCCCCACCCCCCACGTCAGATCACCCATTGCAGTGTTTACAGTAACGCGCCTCCTTGTCTCCTGGCTGGAGCAGAGGGCTCTGTCTCTCCACCAGTACTCACGATGCTGGTCTTGGCTAGGGGACAGGAGCTTCTGGCAGAGACCTGAGAGGGAACACTCTGTGGTAGCAGCATGAAAGAATTTGGCAAGGAGGGGCTCACCACATGATGGTGATTCATACTGTACTCTTGAAATGTGGTAGGAGAGCTAGGGGGAGGCCTTGAATGCCAGCCCGGCGCAGAGACGCTAGTTTTCAAGCATCGCATTCTTTTTATAGTACAGGCATGCCTCACAGGGAAAATATTGAACTTGGCCTGCCAGCACCACGAGAGTCGCCCCAAGTGTGATTTTAGTGTTTGAGTCATTCTCTGAATCAGATACTTGCTGCATGGAGGAAGTCTTCTATTAGGGATACTTTGTAACTGTGTTTTTAATTAATTAACACTAACTCTGGACTGGTTTTTCATTTACCGTTAACTGACGCACACACACTCTCTCTCCTTTTATTTTTTCCTTTTCTTTTCCCTTTGCCTGAAACTTGGGGAACATTTTCCACAAGGTCTCAGCTGGATCCTTTTAAGTTATCTCCATGAGAGTATCATCTGTGTGGGGTGACAAACTTGGGAACTCTTCAAAGTGGGGTTGGTCATCTTGGGATGAACCTGATACATGGAAACAGGGTGGCTAGGGCAAGGGTCTCTGAAAGTCTGGCATAATGTTTTGATCCCTTCCACAGTGATCAATCCATTCATCCTGTTGTTAAAACTTGAGACTGGGACTAGCCAGCTGTTGGGGAAAGTTCTCAGTTTTATTTCAACCAAATGGTGCTGCCTCCCAGGGCTGGAAAGAGACTGACTTCAAGCACAATTATAAATGTGTAGCTCTTTGGAAAGGTGGAAACCTACAAAATGGCCTTGATTCACAGGGCCCCTTTGGCTCAAAGGCTCTCTGCTTCCCGCATGCCGTAAATCAGTATCTGCATCAGAGAGTGTAAAGACTTCGATGTGTGGAAGCCCTTCTTCCTCCTCGAGTGTGTCTACGACAGATTTATACTGATGACCACACTGCACCCCATTCACAGACTCTTATTATATCCATGCCCCACTGACCCAGGCCCCATTTCCTGCTGTAGGTGAGGCAGGGTCCTGCGTGAAGGAGGTTGAAATTACATCTCAACCCTTTAATTGCTGTTAATACAGGGGATCCTTCAAGGACCATATCGAGGCTGGCTTTGTTCAGAAACAACTACTGTCATTTCACAAGGTGTGGCCACTGCTAAAACCCCAGGCGTTTAGTTTCATGACAAGATCTGCAGTGGCAGGGCACCCCACAATTCAACCCTTTGTGAAAGGGGGTCAAAGGGATAATTTTGAAAAGAACACATACCCCCTTTTGTTGTAAGATTCATTTCTTCCCCGTAGTTTTATTTATTTTTTTCTTTCTTGAGGGTACAGTCCTAACACTTTGAAAAAATAATCTTTTTTTAAAAGGCAGTGTTAAAACGTGTGGTTGGAGAGATGGCTAGGCGGTAAAGAACACTTGTTGTTCTTGCAGAAGACCCTGGTTAAATTCCCAGCACCCACGTGCCGGCTCATAGCCCTCCATAACTCCAGGGGATTCTACACGCTGACCTCCTCCTGCACTAGGAGTGCACGTGGTACACACACATACACGTGAACAAAACATCCAGGCACGTAAGATTAAATAAATCCAAAACACTTAAAAAAATCTTTTTAGATATTTGCAAAGTAGGACTTGTCTTTAAAATCTTCTTGCCTGAGGCTTTCATTCTTGCAAGTGCGGCAACATCACAGCAGTGGCTCCTGAAGATCCTGCTGCTGACTTCTGCACTCACAGTTAGAGCCAACAACTCAACTGTCTCAGAGCGGTGAGTCGCACAGGTAGCCCTCCTGGGGCTGAGGGATGAGTCATTTGGTCTCGTTCGAAGATGAGAATCAGAAAGGAGAGATATAGGAGGAGCAGTCCGAGTCTTCAAGGAGGAGCGACACTTGCTTCACCTGAGGTCCTTTCCCCACAAAGCAGCTGCTGTCTGTCCTTGTGAGAAGTTTTGCTCAGAATTTGCAAGCAAAAACACACAAAAATCTCATCAGCTGAGGGATATTGTCTACGATGCCATTTCAGTTGCGTTTTGAAGGATTATAGTACTATTAAAATTTATCTCAAAATATAAAAACTTACATAAGTAGTGATTGCCAGTGGTTTTTTTTTTAATTCTTCAATTCTTACAATTTTTATTGTCCATCTTAGCGTGAGCATGGTTATGTGCCCCTGGTGTCTGTGTGGGGTGCACTGCATCTACTTGGATATGCTAAGGACTCAGGCTCAAATAGAAAATCAGATTGCTGTTTGCAAAGCTTAGGTTTAACAGGCTTACCATCTGCAAGGTTTGTGAGCGAGGGCTCTTGTGGATGAGAAGTCTGTGTGTGTGTGTGGTTTGTTTTATTGGCACTGCGTGCTTCTTTGATGATCCATTTTCCAAGCTCATTCTTATCTGTTAGGAGATGTGTTCAGGATTTATGCATTTGGCAGGATTTCAAAGGCCTCTAGCGTGGTGAAGAGGTGCTCTCCATTTATAAGGTATGCGAGCTGGGGCCGTGCTCAGCGTTACTCTATGCTGTACTTAAATGTATTTCTTCTCTGGACATTTCTTTCAAATGGATTTTTCTTTACATCAGCAAAACTAAGGGTTTTTATTCATGAGCAATCTAGTAATAAAGCTCTTCCAGTCCAGACCTAGAAGGAAATTTGCTAAACGCATTAGGAGAGTGGGACAGTTGTTTTCTTAAGCCACCGTGTGTACTTCAAAAGTATTGTATTCATTAGCGTTTGCAGAATGTTATGTTCAATGATGCGAAGGCCAAATTGCACTCTCCCTCTTGGTGTGCAGATGTATAAATGTTATAGGAGTACACCCCCAGGTAGAGACTTATTGGGGTAACTCTTAGAAAGGGCAAGGGTAGCCATAAACAGGGGAGCAATAACCTCACAATTATGTACACGCGATTATTTGCAAGGGAAGTCTGGGAGGAGGGTTTTATATAGTTATGTGGTAAAGCGTGAACTGAGGAACACAACCCAAGGTTTGCATCTGTTGTGTGTACCCCAAATTGCATTCTCCTTCAGGTCTGCAGCGTAAATCCACCAGTACCAGTAAAATGGTATTTAAAACAAATAGTAAAATGAACAACATTTGCAAAGCAATAAAGACACGGCCTTTGCGAGCCCTTTCCTATAGATTTGAAAAAATGTTAGCAAATAGCTCTCCGAAGATGCAAATAAATAATATTTTATTAGATTTCAGCCCAGGAGAAAGGGGAGGAAACCTTCAACTAGAATTACATGATTATTACTTTGCTTCCCCTCAGCCCAGCAGACATTGAAATGGAACATAAAATAAGTCTATAACAAGAGTTATGAGGAAAGGTATTGCACTTAGGGGCACACTGTGCAGAAAAGTCATTCAAATTGTTTGGGCCCTAGGAAGAGGGGTTGGGGAGGGTCCTTTACGGAAAAATGAGAAATTCAGATGTACAAAATCACTTGCTGAGGACTACCTAAATCTTTAGTGTTAAAAAGAAGGAATTGTGTGGGGTTCTGATTCACCCCAATTACACTAGCCTTTTCCCACCAAACAAAGCCTAAAGTGTTTGTTTTCCCGGGAAAGTGTATTGAAGGAGGTATGGTGGGGTTCCGTCGACCTGGGCCATTGTACAGGCGTGTTCTGTCCAACTGGTGTTATGGGGTTCTGACTTACAAACACTGCTGTTGTGTACGGAAGTAAACTCAGTGCAGCCGACAGACACCCAGGGTCCTTACATCTTCTCTGCCCTTCTTTATCCTATCTGGGTCTGCCTGTGGATTCGTTTTCTGATTGCTTATTATATATGTTTGGATGGCACTGATAGTTCAGCATATTCTTTCTGCTTTGTTTGGTCTAAAAGTGATAACACTCAGTTTGGTGTTACATGCCCCCCACCCCCTGCTCACTCCCCACCCCCATACTCCACTGCTTTCCTGCTATGCTATATCTGTTTACTCTGTCAGTCAAGCTGTGTGTGTGTCTGTGTGTGTGTGTGTGTGTGTGTGTGTGCCTATCTGAAAAGCTTTAAACTCTGGTTTACTGTTTAACCAGGAGCCTCAGCAGGACAAGGGGGATCTCACTAAAACTATATTACAGCTGAGAATTGCCAACATTATGCTGTGCTATAAATCGGTGCTTTGGATAGAAGTTCTCTGTCATTCATCTCTATCGGGATTTTTTTTTTTCCTCCCTGGGAGGGAGTTAAAAGGAATGTTTCAAGGAGGTCTTTGAAAACCATTTTCTTCAAATGTTCATTGCATCTAAGATCCCATTTTTGTCCTTTATTTGCTCCAGAATACCACCAGGCTGCCAACAAAGAAGGGCCTGTGTGCCCAGGAATTTTCTGCATTCCTCTCCGGAGTAGGCATTTTTCTCAGCTAGAAAGGCCCTTTGGCAAATTCCCTCTAATCATTGGATTTACCCTGGGCTCTGATAGGTGCCATTCATGGACTTGGTCTGCTGTTTGATGGGGCTGAGGCATTAATGGGGTCTTTTCATGATAAACAAAAACTGGGTAACATTACCAGAGGGATCACAACGCTGCTGTTGTTGGGAGGTGTGCTGTACGCATGCTCTCTCTCTCTCTTTCTCCTCTCTCTTGATCCCTCTCTTCCTCTTAGTTCCTCCTTTCTTTTTATGAATGTACATTTTGTGTGTCTTCTGTGTGACCATTTCTAGAAGCAGATCTTCTGACCTCTGCTGCTGCTGGTGAGTCAATAACCAGTCGCAGGCCTTTGTTGGCAATAGAGCGACTCTAAAACCTGATATCTGATAGTTCCGGGGCCTGCAGAGAGATCTGCATTTTCCTAATGGATTAACCATCAGGGGATGCTGCCTGAAGAATCTGATTTAGATATCCTCCTTACAATCTCTTACACCCCAGCATTTAACTGCTGAAAATATTTCGTAGTTGGGATGAACAGAATATGACCTCATGTGACTGCTCTGCCAGATGCATCTGTGGCTGTTTCCAGCATCAGACTTCATGGTGCATCTTCACTCACTGCCCTTACTATATTCCTTTCTATTTGTTTCTAAAAAGAAAAGAGAGCTTCTTTAGTTGGAAAGCAGATTCTACTATAGCAACAAAAAGAAGGAAAAGAAAAGAAGAAAGAACAACAAAAGAAAGAGAAAGTAAGAAAGAAAGAAAGAAAGAAAGAAAGAAAGAAAGAAAGAAAGAAAGAAAGAGTGAAAAATATTTTTCCTGTTCAAAATGATTTTAGATACATGCAGAAATGTAAACCTGGGTTTATGTTTTTAGGAGACTTTTTGTTTGTTTGCATATATTTCTGGAGGTACATAGTTTTAAGCAGGATAATGGTTATTTTAGTTATTTTTAATGTTTTTTTCCTTATGTTTAATTTTTGCTACTACAGTCCAGACAAAGGGACTTTTAAAATTGAGTGTAGAACACAAAGGCAGCAAGCATGAGGAGTTGAGTTCAAAAATTCGTAAGAGGTGTTAGGTCAACCCAAATGATTTGCCCAGGGTTGCAGCCCACACCATGCCACAGAGCACTGTGTTTCCAACAGTACCCAAGCAAACTCTTCATTCTGGTATGGCATGCTTACACGTGGCCCTCTCTTTGGGAACATCAGCCTCTTTGTGGGTGACAGATGTAACAGCAGATCACTTATGAGCAGAAGTATGGCCATGATGATGTTTACAGCCCCAACTCCTTGTCTATGTAAGTTTTTAAATATACAGATGGGTGAGGAAAACCCGCCAGCCACAGGGTAGAAAACTGTTCTTTTCCGTAGAGCATTGCTTTATTTATTATCTTTCAGGTTTTGTGTTTTCATTAATAGTATTGTCATAATATGTGTAGTATAGGCTATCCTAAACCATGAACTTAATGTTTAGGCCTGTTGTCAGTAAAAATTGGTACCTGTCCACCTCAACAGACTCAAGGTGTAGCTACAGATTCCTGCAGAACCAGGTTACACCAATCCTGGGAAGGTGATAGGGAATCATTGTTTGTTTGTTTTCCCATGGTGGTGGGGAGGGGAATCACACATTTGAAAATCCCTGCCATTTACTAGTCACGATCTTCACACTCTGGGCTAATGGAACCTATCCGATGGCCTTCCAAGGCTTTACTTTGGCTTACCCGCATGCTAATACCAATGGGGCAATCTTCACATATGTAAAATGTCCAACCCGGATTCTCATCATCTGTTGTCTTCCTAGCAATCCTACAAAATAGTGTTTGTTGCAATTCCCCCATCCACAAGGAGGAAAGTGGTGAACCGGCTTCAGAGCTGTATTACAGTCCTGCTTGGCAAATGATTCGGGTTATAAGTTTATAGGCCAGGCTCCATATAGACATCCCACGAGAATTTTAAAAAAGCTTCATCCGGTCTCCAAACATTTCCAACATTTCATAGCTGGTAGTTTATGACCCACTGGAGAGCAAGTCCTTTCCAGTGTTTATATAGTCTCTGTTGTACCTACATTGCAGGGCTTTCCCCTTGTCTTTTTTTTTTTTTTAGCGTATAGTGGGGAGGGGATGGTACATGGACATTAGGAAGACATTAGGTGTTTTCTTCTATTGGTCCTCACCTTATTTTAAAAAGCGTCCCTCGCTGAACATGGAGCTTGCTAACTGGGATGGCTGGTTGGTGAGTGATCTGGATCCACATGTCTCTACCACTTCCTCTGCCAGCGCTGGGGTTGCAGGCACCCATGGCCATGTTTAGCTTCTCATATGGAGGACATCGATTAGAATCCAGGCCCACTTGCTTTCATAGGAAATGCTCTTTCCAACTAAGCCATCTCCCCAACACCCCGTGCTGATTCTGCTCGTGCTCTCCCCTACTTTGTTTTCACTGGCTTTCTTCCTTATCCTGGGACACATACACTTTGGAAAATCTACTACACGGGGTGATTATCGCAGAATATTTTCCGAGTTGCAGAGAGCTGCAGCAGAGGAGAGGAAGCGTTCTCATTTGCCTGTGGATCTGCAGGGTTCTGATTTAAGGAATCAGATGGAGATGCTCCCAGGTTTCAGGATGCGCATTACGGAAAGGCCTCCGTCCTACACGGCTCCTTACCTTTCACACGGTTCACCGTGGCCTGTGCAGTCTTCTAAGGAAGAAAATGCCTTTGCCATGTTGTGTTTCTTTTGTGATAGGCGTCAAAGCTCTTCCGCCTCTGGCTAAAGATACTCCAGTGCCCGCTGGGAAGGCTTAGCATATCCTGCTCCATTGTGGAATCCACCAGTTACTTTTTAAATGTGCCACCTTCATAACTAGTTTCAGGACATTTCTGCCACCCATGAAGTCAGGGTTTGGAGGCAGGTATGTAGGAAATGTTACAAATAATAAAATCAAAACAGAGGAAAACGTTTTGTCTCCGTTCTATATTTTATGTATGTGGTTTAGAACATTTTCCAGGTTTCCATTAGATCAGGTCATGTTTAATCTATTGACAGTGAAAGTGATTTGGGGTTACTTAGTCACTGCTCCCCCTTTTCTCGTTGGGCCTCACTGTACTCTAAATCGTGTGTTGTGTTTCCTTTCAAAGTGCTGTACTCTGTGAGACTAATCGGCAGGTGTACTGTCTGGAGCGCTCTGCTTTGTGGTCACACCGAAGGTATTAAGTCGGAGTTCTCTAGGGGAGAATGAATGGCTGTGGCCCAGGGGGCTTCTTAGATCAGCTTACGGTGCAGGCTGATGCATCCAGCAGTGGCTGCCTGTAGGACAGACAGTCACAGACCCAATAGCTGCTCAGCCCAGGAGGCTGGGTACCTGTGCCAACCTTGTGCTGAAGGTCTGGAAAGTTCCTAGAGAATTGCTGGTCTTCAGTCCATGCTGGGCGGCGGGAGGAGCTGAGCTCTGTTGCCAGCGAAGGACAGGGACAGTGAGGGCAGCAGCAACAAAGAGGATCCACTTCCTTGTAAAGCTGGACAGAGGAAGCACACCTGAATTCCTCCGGACCTTTTAAAACTGGGTCCCTGAGAAGCGCCGAACACTCTGGGCAAAGCTATTTCCCTTCTATTAATCCTTCCACGAAATGCTCTCACAGACCTGCCCAGAGGTGAATCTCTTAGTTTGACCCCAAATCCAGTTGAGCTGGCGACGAAGATGAACCATCATGGGTGTGGTCTGGCTCATCTCCAAAACACTTCCAGGGTGCGTTCAAGCAGGAAGATCTGTTTTCCTGAGCAGAGCTTACCCAACTAGAGCCTTGAGCATCTTAGGAATCTGAGCAGTGTCCTTAGCTTTTCCTGTGAGTGGCCTGTGTGAGCTTACAGTAGGCGGTGTACACAATGTGTCAAAGGAGACACCAGGGGCTGCAACTAATGCAAAGAACGCAGCATGAAAACCATGGTAACAATCCTGCTTCTCCTTGGTCTGCGGAAGACAAATCAAAGGACAGAACTGGCTTAACTTTTATAGCAGAGGTTTTAGTTCTTTTCAGAGACTCATTAAATCTTCTTATAGATAAGGCTAGCAACACCTAATCTGGCCAGAGTTTTAAAAAGGTATGTGTTTGTTTGCTTGCTTGTTTGTTTGTTTGTTTGTTGGGTGGTTTATTTTTGTGTGGGGGAGCTAGTTTAAAGCCAGTTCTTATATTTTTTTCAGAAAGTTTGTTAGCCTGCTTCTAGTTTATAATTAATTCAGTCAGGCTAAGTATAAAAGTAATAGGCAAAGCTCACTGTTTCCAAATTATGTTTCTGCTTTACTGTCTGTGATTTTTCCTGTTCATTTACATCTGCCTGGAGAAGACACTGTATACCATTGTTATCACTGTTCATTCCTTCCCACCCCTGGCCAGTGGTGACACAGTGCAAGAATGAGATAGATCGTCCACGGTGGGAGCATTTACACCACTGAAACTGGCAAATTGGACTTAGAATATTTTATAGGGCTCTCTAAGAATGACACCATTTTGACCCTGCCAGTTAAACTTGAAGTGTTGTGTTCATGTTACGTGAATTTGGAATGGCATAAAAAAAGTTAGTATTCCTTGAGTTCAAAAACTCTGCTGTAATTCAGCAAAGGAACCACAGTGTTGAGTAAAGTTCTGACTTAATTTTTTTTTTAAGGTTTTCCAGTTTGGTCTTTTGTGTTAAATGCAAAATTGTCAGTTGTAGTTTATGTTGGACTTGTACTCATTTATTAAGACATTACCTGTTTATCTTTGTTGATTTGGATAGTAATCAAGTATTTTGTGGTATCAGTTATGATATTATTATTATTGGTAGGGGGATTATGGGAAATTAATAGTGAATCCTACAAAAGCAGCAAGTAACACTGATGTCACATGCACCCAGAACTTTTACTATTTATAAAATATTTGCACTCTTTTACAAAATTTACAGTATACTTGTGTAAACATATATATGCATACACATTCATTTTTCCTCCCAGGAAGCCAGGTGTTAAACATTTACCAGATAATGGAGGACAATGGAAGCCTTATGACCCGATCCATAAATTCTTCAGGGTTTTTGTTGACTCTAGTTCTTAGTTTCTTGTTCCAAGGACACCAACAGAACTTTTGAAGCAGAATGAAAAACATGGACATGTGCATGAAAATATACACTGGTACACACAGAGATGCACGCACATACACACAAGTGCACAAAATGTATACTAGTATACACATAGGTGTGTGCACACACATACACACAGGAGAGAGAGAGGCCAGCTCCACAGACCTTTTTTGATTTCAGAAAAGCTACCTGAACTGGTGTATCAGAAATACACTGGATATAAAACTACATTATAGGAGGCCTCCAAAATTGTATTTCAAGTACAGCCAAAACTGATATTAGTTAGCTTACTTTTCATAAAAAGAAGTATCAGTTTTCTACTTGTTTACTTGTTTTCTAGTTCAAATGGGGTCTCACTGTCTAGCCAGACTAGATGCTGTTGCCTCTGCAGCTGGAGGGCCAGCAATGGCCAGCATCCACTTTTATTTTAAAGAGCCAGCTGGGTATCGGACTCTGTCTTTGTGTCTACACAGTCAAGACACGGTTCTTGCTTCCAGATCAGACCCAAATGCTTATTTGTAATATGCATCGACCTATTGGTTTATCTTTTTTTTTCTTCCTCTTTTGTTTTGTTTTTTCCATTCCAAATACATGTACCAGGCTGGTCTCACTTTGTTAAGGGAAGGAAGAAGCCATGAAGGTTGATGAGAATCTGAAATTATATCTTACAGGACAGGATGATAAGGCTAAGCCGCTGTTTTAGGCTACATTTTACACAAGCCTTATTCGTCAAGATCAATCTTTTAAAGACCTTTCTGCACTGGGTTCTAACATCTATCTCCATTTTTACGTAAAAACAAGATAGCTTCATACTGGTAGTGAATGACTGAGGTGAAACCCAAGTTCCCATCATTCTAACTTAAAAAATAAAATAAAATCTTTCTTGCAAAGAATTTTACCCCAAAAGTCTCTTTAAAAGAAAACAACAACAACAAAATTATATCCCTTTGTATGTTATCACTGAGTACACACTGAGCCCAGGGAAATGCTTTTCAACGAGTGTGAGAACAAAATCGAATGACAGCTGGGCAGCCAGGTCTTCTTTTCGGCAGCAGATAGAGCAGTATGGGAAAACAGCTGCTCCCAAATGAGGATGGGGAGCAGACGGCTGTATGTGTCAGTGTCTTTTTACATTCAGAAGGAGAGAACCCTGTTTGCATCTCCTCTCATAAAACCGAATTTTTTTTTTGTCGTGTATGTTGGTGCTAGGCTGTTTAATTATTAAAGTGCAGCGCACCTGAGAAGAGTCCAGCTTCTCCTTCAACTTCTATGCCAACTGGTGGTGGGCTATTTCCCAGTCGTCGATCAAAACTATACACCTAAATTTTGTGGGGTGAAGTGGTACACATAAGCCAGGTAGTGTGACTAGAAAAAGAATCAAGCAGTGCTTCAAGTGTTGCCTACGTCCAGACCTCGGTGTCTGTATTTCTAGCTCCTTATTAAGGAAAGAGGCACCAGGACGAGCACTGTCAGAGTGAATGGCATTTATATTGCGTTGGATATTGATATAGAAGTTGCTTTATCTATTTCCCACAAGCCTCAGTGGCTTTGCTGATTATAAAAAACAAACAACCACCACCACCACCAACAACAACAACAAACCCTGAAACTTGTACCGCTTTCCTAAACCAGTGCATAAAAGACAAAATCGAACAGGTCTATGGGTGTGCCAGAAAGGAAAGGAAAATGAGGATTTGTAAAAAATTTTTTTTCATTTTTTTCAGCCATTTTCTTTTCATGGACATAAATTACAACACACTGGAAAACTCTGCAGGTATATAAGTGCTAACAGTAAAATCAGTGATCCTAGTGTTCGGGAAAATGATGCCTCATAGAACAGGCTGAAAACAGAGAAATTACCCCAAAGTGAGCGTGCTGATACAGCTTAGGGAGGGTCTGGAGGTCGAGCCTGCGGCTAAGGTGTCAGAGTGAATATCTGTTTAGGACAAATGTAAGCACAATGTTTCTGGCAGGCCTGTCACCCTACACGGGTGGACTCAGAGGTCATCTGCCTTCCACTGCTAACGCTC
>CM053766.1:53447732-53676263 GCA_028658305.1 Pachyuromys duprasi
GTTGTGGCTTATTCTCATCTTCTAGAAGTACCTAGAACCAATGGTGCCAGCCACAGCACCCCATTCCGGAGGAGCTGATGGTTGCTGTTGTTTTTGTACTAATCTTGATAGTTGGTTAAATGTTACACCCTTTTAAAAGTGCAGAAAGAATCATCTGATATGGCCAGATGGCCAGATTATACTCTTTGTTTGTTTGTTTGGTTGGTTGGTTTTTGTTTGTGTTTGTTTACAGCACAGGGTTTCTCTGTGTAGCCTTGGCAGTCTTGGAATCCACTGTGTAGACCAGGCTGGCCTCAAACTCACAGAGATCCGCCTGCCTCTGCCTCCAGATTGCTGGGATTAAAGGCGTGTGCCACCACCGCCCAGAGGTCAGATGATTCTAAATGGTGCCATCTGTTGAAGATTTCAACAATCATTTTTATGTTTGGGGGATTAGCTTTATCTGCTAGTCTGATAGCATTGGTGATTTATTTTAAAATTTATAAACATTTCGAATACATGTAACTCTGTCGCCAAGACAACTGTTTTTGAACGATGAACTTAAAATGGCATCTTTTTAAGATTGCATACGGGGTGGTGATGTAGTCAGCAGTAGAGTACCTACATGTCTAGAAAGCGTAAGGCCTTGGGTTTGGGATTCAGCCTCCCTCCATCCCACATGCAAATAACCATCTCCCATAGCAGGCTTTGAAATGTATGGCCTCCTGTTTCTTACAGAATTGTCTTTCTGACGGCTTGGGGACTAAGATGATAAAATGACTAGAACCTGAATGTATGTGTGATGGGGGTAACCATGGACATTTATTATGCATAACTCCAACGCTGCAGTATTTCATTAGGCCAAACAACATCGCTACTTCTGTTGGTTGAAAGTGCTTGAATGTTATCTATTTCTTAGGCTTCAGCCTACATGCTTTTGTTTACCTTTTCTACCGAGCTTTCTGGCACTGCATTGTATGTTAAAGTAATAATTTTTAGAAACAAAACCAGGAAAGAAAGTATTATTACTGATGTAAGGCATTGCTTACACAATAGCACAGCTTTCCAAATTGAAAACTAGAGGAAAAAATGAATAAAGGGTAAATAATAAATAGCTCGTTTCAAAGCCACTACCTACATCTCACGGTGTCCTAGCCCTTGGCTGCTCTTGTTTCTAGAATGTCTACACAGAGTTGATAGTGTGTGTGAACAAATTTGCTTATCCCTATTCACACACAGTACTTTCACTGCTCATATTTACCTCTAGAGTATTTTTCATTAAAAGTCCATTTCCTTGGATGATTCATAAAATGTACATGGATTAAAATGTAATTTTCTCTTAATCCCACAGCTCGAAGGAAGTCAGAGATAACATTTTAGCATACATTTTTCAGCTGTGAAGTAAAGAACCTTGTTTCACTATGTGCAATATGGATCCTGACTCATTCAGAAAAATCCAAGCTTCACCTACGTATAGCTTGGCATTTGACTTTTTACATTTCCCACATCATTTGGTATTCACTGAAGGAACTATACCAGCTCAGCAGTCGTTGACTTAAGACAGTGAACAAGCTGCTGTAAGCCTCAGCCACAGTCTTACCAAATAGCTGGTGCTATGAATACCAGTCATAGTCTGGCCGCCACTCCATATGTTAATCTAATTTGACAGGGTAAGAGGCTTTGAAGTCCTAATTCTCTTTTGCATCCAATAAACCAGTTTTTATAGTGACTGAACTTTTAGACATCAGCCTGAGGCTAAACTCATGTCAGGAAGTTGCCGCGAGGTCACATGTAACAATGGCTAGAGGGAGCGTTCCTTTGGAAGTCTTGTGAGAGAGCAGACAAACAGTCAGGGGGTTGTATGGGGGACAGGGGTCAGTGCCTCTGCAGATAGCATCTTGCAGGCATACACATTGTTACTGTCCTACATGAACCCTCAAAAGATTTTTCCTACACACGTGGGCCCACGGAAGCCCAGCAGTATTCATTACTGAGTGTTTATATACATCTTTGTGCTATTATTAGTGGGCTCTGTGGCTTTTGCAGGGAAAGTGCAGGCAGAACCCTCTTGACAAGATGCGGTTGATTTGGCTTATTATATTTCAATGGGAAGGCAACTTCAGGCTCCACCAGTAGCATTTCGATTCAGACTTGTGAGGTGGTTCAGTTAACAGATCTGGTTCTTTGAGGGTATTTTTGTTTGATGTTGGTCACACTGTTGGTACTGGCTAAGGGAGAGGTATGGGGCGGGGGGGGGGGGGGTGGAGGCAATGGCGTTCAAGAAGACCAAAACCGACAAACTATGTCAGACATCCAGTTCTGTAGAGTAAGGGCTTTATGTTTTCTTTTATTCTTTGTTTAGATTGTAAGTTCTTTGAAGGCCGAAAATCCTATCTATACTGCATTATAGGCTTAGGAGGAGAATCCATTGTCTAAAAGCCAGTCCAGTTGACCAACATCAGAGCAGAGTGTTGTGATGGCTGGAAGCATTAAAGATCAGGATCTTGTCAACTTGAGTTTCTCTCGCAGTCACTGATGAACTAAAACATGCCAGGACCCAGGCAATGTCAACTAGTGCTCTGCTCTGGGGCTGCTTGGGCGGGAAAAGAGAATAAGTGGAGATCAAGCACTCAGACTGTCTCCAGTGAAAGGAGAAATGGCCACACCTGAGAGTTTTGAGACTCGGAGTCTTCCTTTGTCCATGTTAGGGAACCAGTTAACACTGTAGCCCTCTTTGTATCCCTCTTTGTCAACACATGGAAGCCTTTACTTTGGTGAGTTCTTTGTGAATGACAGTAGTTTGGGAAGGAAGTGCAGAAAAATGGAGTGGCAACTCCAGGGACAACTAAGACAGCATTTACAGAAGTTGGTTATTAACAGGAAACTATTGGACACACACTTAATTTTTCCTCCTGTGAGGACGTTACTAGGCAACAACCATGCGGTTCTGGGAAGAGGTAACCGTGAGATGAAACAGCCCCCTCGACGCTAGTGATGTGATTGAGTTTCCAACATCACTTCTAATCTTTCTCCTACTTCTGGGTGGCATCAACTACTATGTGGCCCACGTGCCATTTCAGCAGTCACAATTAGCTTGTGCTATCGCCCTTTACAGGGGAAGGCTGGTGTCCCTCTACCCATGGCCTTGACTCCCTCGCTCATACACAAAATTGATACTGTATCTGCAGTCTACCAGATAAAGTACTTAAAGGAAGTGAAATGCTTAGCTTCATAGAGGGGGAGAAATCCAGATTAAGCAGCCAGGCAAAGTGAGAGTTTCCCTAAAATTTGCTATAGTTTTGGAAGGCCTTGCCTTTTTTTAAAATTTTTATAGTGAAATATGGTATAATATAAAGCACTGTTTGGGTTACCATAAGCTAACCTTCACACTGCCATTGTATATGAATGACAGCCTGTATCTAGCCTGGACCTAACCTTGCTCCTGGCAAGCTGGCACCACTGAGAGCTGTGCGCATGAGTCAGCCCTTGACTTGGGCCACTCTGCAGACCCTGTTTTCCTCTTTGGTCTCTCTGACCTCTCATTCTTTTGAATGCTTTGGTCACACATCCTAGCATCTCTGGTCTTTACCACCCCTTGAAATTTTCGTTCTCGTGCTTTACATGTGGGATTTGCCACAGATTCCTTCCTTCTTTCTGTTTCTTTGTCTTCTACCTCGATACTTCCGTAGGTGAAAGTGCCATGGATTGTCTCAGTTCTTCAGAACCTGTCTCCTGTACCGCAGGAGATGCTGTGCTGCACCGTGTGTGTACACATGCCTGCTTCCGTCTGATGGGACACTTCATCTTCAGCAACTTCTGTGACCTACTACAGACTAACTATGTTCTTAGTTTGATTTGTTTTGTTTTGTTTTGCTTTATACTGTCCGAATTTCAATGGGTGTTTATTCTATTTTCCAAATAGTCAATTCACAAAGAAACTTACTTCTGAAATACAGCCCCTTACGTAGATTGAGGACTTCCTGCAATGTGATCAAACTCTGGCAAAAGGCTTCTCGTTACAAAGTTAGTCTTGATGTACTGTGGCCCCACCTGAATTCCTCTGTAATTGCCTTAACAACATGTACCCTGCCATCATTTCTAAAAGGTTCTGTGGGAGGCAGAACCCTCCCTTTGCTGTCTTTCCCAGGGAACTGTAGCTTAACAAACTATTAAACTGTCCACGTCAAGTTTTTCTTACTTTTTTAACTGTTGACCTAATTGTTTAAAGTGAGTAAATAGATTAACCTGTTGGTGTACATAACCCTCAATAATCATGTTAGTAACTAAATCATTTTAATTTCAAAATGTACATTCAAGCCTTCTGTTTACGTACATGTTAACCGCATACCTGTAAAAGCCACAATACTTTCAGAAGCACACATCAAAGTAATTGTTTTACCTGGCGCCAGTACAGATTTCTGCTGGGACCTGCCCCGTTTAATATAAATTATATTCCCTGTGGCATTTAAGATGGTGGAAGGTGTAGTGTGCCCTGCAGGCAGGAAATTTAAACTATGGGCTGATTTTTTTTTCCAATCTTGGATTTGTTCCTGTTATGTAGACTATTTAGCTTCCCTAGTTTTCTGTTTAATCTTTTTACAGGCATATTTTGAATTTTGCCTTCATAGGGAAGACAGTTCAAATTTTCTCACATCCTCTTAGGTGAAGAGTGACAAATCTTCAAGTTAGTGATAAACTCTAGAAAAGGAAGGAAGGAAGAGAAAAGGGAAGGCAATGACGTAAAAACAGCTCTCTGACCAAAGTAACCAAATTATCGAGTTTCTAGCATGACATCATGCCTCTGCTTTCTCCACATGGACATGGTGCCAAAGTAGAGCATCTGTGAGCAGAAACTCGGAAGCATAATTGCATGCAAATCCATTTAACACAATTGTATACCCTATTTATAGGTCCAAGATGTTAGCCTTCAACTGTGTGGCAGAACGTGCGGTCAGGCAGAATCTGGGTGCAAAGCTGTAGCTCTCCACATGAGAACACACTCCTAGATGCAATGCTCTGAGTGATCTGTGACCCAGGGGTCCTTTGCTCAGAGACTGTACATGTTGCATTTTGGGTATTGAATGTGAAGACTAGCCAACT
Source organism: Pachyuromys duprasi (assembly GCA_028658305.1). NCBI lineage: Eukaryota > Metazoa > Chordata > Mammalia > Rodentia > Muridae > Pachyuromys > Pachyuromys duprasi. The sequence continues at coordinate 53,452,812 of CM053766.1, forward strand.
TTCCAGTAGGACAAGCAAAAGGGTAAATGAAGTTAACAGCAGAGTAGAGGATATTTGGAAATGGGTAGAGAAGAAAGAAAGAGAGGGAAAGAGGAAGAGAGCATTACGGGAAGCTAAGTCAGAAGTAATATGCTCCTTGGTGTTCCCATATGTCCCCTCCATCAGGGACAGAAAGTTTTTCCAGGGCCTTAAAACAAACAGCTCTGGGTGACCCAGGTGCTGTGAAAGGGATTTTAGCTTCTTTGCATGTTTATTTGTTTGTTTTTGTACTTAAAATGTCTCTGCTTTATCCTCACATCTGGAAATTAGATACTGAGTTGTTTCAGTCTTATAGGGCAGTCCCATTTTCCCACCTTTCCCTTTGCTTTAACGAAAGGCTGAGAAACCATTGTTCTTTGGGCTGATGAAATGAAGAAGCTCAGGTTCAATGCCCGAGGTTCTGAAACACAAACTAAGAAGTAGCAATGGCTAGCCACTGAATGCCAGTAGCAGGGGGAACTGTTGGCGACTTTTCCTAGGCCCCTGCTGTCTTCCTCAGTGGAACCCTTGCAGACTTCGCAGTGATGGAGTAGAAAGAGGCCTCCGAGGTTAAGAAACAGTGCTAAATCCTGACACACAACTAATGGGCATTTCACTCATTTTAGTGGTATTGAAACACAAAGTAGCAGGCCTTGTTGTAACTTTTTCTTGCATGTGCATGAAGCATTTTGACTGTATTTATCCCCCTCTCCATGAGCTCTTCATGTTAGAACAATACTCTACACCCAGCTCACTTGGGTTATTTAAGATCCAGTAAAGCAGATGCCTCTGGGCCCCAAGGTTGGGGGCAGGGAAGATCCGGGTCTTGTCATAGAAAATGGATATTCCAAAGTTAGGATAACAAGGGTACCACCGACTGCTTGACGTTAAAGTTAGTCCTCAGATTAAAGGATCGCTTGATAATGGGGCTGGTTGTTCAGCGAATCTGGCTTCTGAAAACCTTTGTATGCGTCCAGCCTTCTCCGGAAGCAGGTGACACAGCGGTTCTCTCCCATATCCTTTGCTCATCAGAGCGGCTTCTCTGCTGGTACATGGCTTGGCAGAGCTCCAGGGAAAGCTGTGCAATGACGGGGAGATTAGAATGCAGGAAGCAGGCTGTGTCGCAGTCACTAAGCACTCAGTCCGCTTCTCCTATTGTCTTAGCACGGCCAATTCCACTGGCTACCCCTAATGCCAAGACTTCAAATGCGCACTTGTTTGTTTGAATTTCCATCAGCAACAAATGGAACTCCATCTAGGGCCTCGAATGGCCTCCTTTGTCACCTTTGAGATGGTTGAGGTCTCTTATATTGTAAAGAATCTCCACATGTCTCCCCACACATAGACCCACAACATCTTTGGGAACATAGTGACATTCCATGGTAAAGGTTCTACGTCACTAAATATCCAAGATTTGGGATTCACTGCATTTAGCTGTATGCTTATTAACAATTTCATGCTTGAAATTATTTTACAAGCGTGACCAAACGGGAATGAGGCAACTGCCATGGTATCCCTTTACTAAAGACTATGCTCTGTGAATTGAAGCACACACACATACAATATACATGCACATATACACACACGTCTATATATACACATGCACATACCACATACATGTACACACATATCTATACAAAGATATACAAGTGTGCACAAATAAACACAAATATGCATATTTCATATGTACTCACATATACATGCACAGACACACATATATAGCTAGATATATGTATATGGTATGTATCTGTACATTTTGGAAACTCTTGTGTGCAGGCTTGCAGTGGTGATGCTTGATTTAGACACTTCTATGCTTTCCTCTCTTTAGTCTTTTAAAAGTCCTCAAAAACCCTGCAATTGCATTCCTTACCACACTCCACAGAATGATTCTAAGGTCAAGTGATAAATATTTAAATGATTTTTATTTGTGTCCGTAAGCCAAATAATTTTTTAAAATTATGTTGAAGTGAAATTGGTATGTTTTTATATTCAGGAATTAGTTTTTCAGAAAGTACACTACTTTAAAACTTTTCAACACAGCAAAAATGGACCCAGCACTGTGACCTCATCTGTGTTAAATTTGAATAAATAAATGAATAAACAAATGAAGGAAAGAATGTTCTCTGGAAGCAGAGTAGGTTTCAACAAATAAAGAACAAAGCTTTCAGACATTGTTTCTCAGTGTGTCCAAAACCAGTCTCATCAATGTGTTTGCAGAATGGCATTGGCGGCCGAAATGCAGGATTCCTTTTTGCTATTCTGTCACTCCAAATCCTTAGTCATGTTTATCAGTTCTTCAGCCAGCAAGGAAGCAATCTAGAATTTACAGTGATTCACCTGGAAGTTCAAAGAATGAGCCGAGGGTCAGTGGTTGACAGGCAGCCAGCCCTCACAGTATGCTTGGCAGAATAGGCTAAAATCCCGGGGGTGGGGGAGCCTTGGGTTTTTCCTAATTCAAGGACTTCAAGTCAGGCCCTGGCTCTGTTGGGTATTAGCTAGACAGTTCCTTAGCTTTACTGGGTCACAGCTTTCACAAGACTAAAGTGTAGATTGTCATAGGATATAGTGGGACATAATGCACCAACAGAGTGTTTGAAATGTGGACATTAATCCTACGTAAATGTAGAGTTTTAAAATATTTACTCTTTTGAAAATACTAAAAGCCCCTAAAGTGCTCATTTAGCCTTCAGTGCTTCAATGCATTCTTGCGAAGAGGCAAGGCCATTCTTAAATTCTTCCATTCAAGTAAAAATCTGTATGTTATAGAGATATCTTTGGAGAAGCACGTGCTGTAGGCATAGTTATCTCAGACTTTCTTTGGTGTTAACTGTGTGTGTGCGTGTGCGTGTGTGTGTGTGTGTGTGTGTGTGTGTGTACATGTATGAGTCAGGCGTTAACCTTGGGTATCATTCTTCAGCATAGTCCACCTTGTTTTTTGAGACCTTGAGCTTCCTGATTAGCCTGACAATAGCCAGTGAGACCCAGGGCCCCCCTTGCCTCTGCTTCCCCAGTACCAAGATAATAAGCATGCACCCCTGATGTTGTGGGGTATCCACCAAAGAAGACTGCTCAGACATGGGGTTAAGCCAATAGAAAGTCTTTATCAGCCGACCAACAACTACGCTGAGTGTTCTGGATTCCCAGTGCAGCACTGCGCCCCTTTCAGGGTGAGGTTTTAACCTCAAAAACCATGTTTTGACATACATCCAGTTAACAAGGGCAGTTAGCAAGAAGTAGAACTACAGAAGCAAAAAAAAAAAAAAAAATCAACATTAGTACATTTTGAGACTTTCCCTAAACTATATGGATTTTGATGGATTAGGTCTTTGTTTTAGTTTTGGCTGGTGGTCCTGTCTGTGTGCTGAATTTTACAGCCTGGATGGCACTTCCATCATGGAGTCAGTGGTGCTGAGGTCTCAGTGCCTACTAAGGTCTAGGGCCCTGTTACAGTCTGCCCAGCTTTATGCGGTGCTTGGGATCAAACTCAGCTCTTCACGATTGGATGGAAAGAGCTCTACCGACAGAGACAGCCCAATGCTATATATACTTAGAGCCTCTGTTAGCATTTATAAGCCTGATTCCCATTTCCTGCGATGTCCCGTCCAGGCTTTTTCCAGTTGCTCAGTTCCCTGGCCACCTGTGCCATTCTGGTGATGGGCTGTTTGAAGGCAGACTTCCTCGTCTTCTTTCCCTCTTGTCCACTCCTTTATTTATAGTCTCCATTTGGGGCGACTCTGCTCTTCCTCATTTCTGGGTCAGTCATCTTGACTTGCACAGGAAGAAGATTCCACGGTGTCTGTTCCTCAGCTACTAGCTCCAGAAGGAGCAAGCCTTCTGGTACGGAAGCTTCCCTTCATGCAGCAGCTAAGGCCCATTTCCTATCCCTCTTTCTTCAGAACAGCTTTCAAAACAGCTGGTTACCATCCTTCAGGTTAATCCTTCCTAGACAGTACTTCAAAAACATTATATCATTTTCCAATTTTTTTTGGTCCAGCATGAGTTATAGAACTTCCTTTAGCTTTTTCTCACAAGGCGTAGTATTCAGCCCTTTAATAAGCAGCGCGGTGTAATTGAAAGAACATGGGCTTCAGAGTCAAACCTGAGTCTGACTCGGAGCCACGTTACTCACTGGCTGCTTGACCCCAGTTAGAGCTCCTAACTTCTCTGAACTTCAGTCTCCTTGTCCGTTAGGTGGGACTTAATGAGAGCTGTCTTCCAGGGGCCTTGCCAGAAGTTATGATGCATGTAACATTCCTGGCTTGGTCTCAATGTTATGATAAATGTTGCTTCCCTTCCTCCTTCTCTTTGTGCTCCTCCTCCACACCAGGTCACTCTTTCCTACTTCACAGGCCTAGATCTGTGTTGAAGATTTGAAATATTTGTGTTTGCCTATCGCCTATGAAAGATCCCTTTAATTATCTTCCATTTTTTGTATCCATTTGTAGATATTTTCATACAGTTTCCATACCCCACTACACACATACACACAGGCTGGCAAACACACTCACTCCTCCCAGTGACCCCCTCTGAAGAGAGAGTGTCCAAAAGAAGCAATATTCAGAGCATCACTGACTGGGTGTCGAGGTGGTTAGGATCATTCTCTTCATCTCGTATTCACCTTGAGGAGTTTCCAGTGTTTGTTAGTTCTTTATTTATGGTCCTTTACAGGGACTCGCTGGGCGTCGGATTGAGATCACATTAGGATAAGTTACTCACTCTTAGAGTTGCACTGCCATCCTATATGGCACCCTGGTGCAAACCTGACAAAGGTGACCCACTCTAGGCAGACACCTCTGAGCCTGGGAGGGCAGCTTACAGCACAGAGGGTGGGCGACATTCCAGGTGCTGTTGTTCCTGTGGTGACCACAGGGTTGAGTCTGGTGCGATGTCATTTCATAAATTAGAGGCTCAAAAGGCATGCGCTGTCTCCCCTCCCTGCCCCCCCCCACCTCCTCAGTGTCACCCGCCGTCCACCTCTCCTTCAATTTCCCTGTGTCTGTTACCTGCCGTGCCATTTGGAAATAGCACTTCCTCCCTTACTTGACGTGGTGCTGGTTCTGCTGCACCTGGTTGTTTCTTTGTGTGCCTTTTAACGCCCACCTTGATGTGCACGTTTTGTGCTGTTCCCCTTTCTTCGTGTTTACATGTCGTGCAGCTGGAGATCAGAGAAAACAGACTTTACTGAAGTCTGTTAACAGAGTCTTAACAAGTGGGAATCTGGCAAGAACTTGTGTCAGTATTGCTTATATGCCCCCTCTGCCACAGGAATAAGTGTCTCGGAAGGGAGCGCTCGGATAATGAACACATCGGTGTCTTTTATAGGAAGTAAGAGTTCTGTGTTTAAAGGGACTCTGGGGGCTATCTCCCTGAGCAGGCTCCACAACTATCCAACCTCTTGGTGAGCAGAAGAGCCCAGAAGCTAAGCTACGCTCTTCAGGAGGTCAGATCCATTGTTCTGGCTAATGAACCTTGGACTTAGTTAGCTGGGGCTCATTCTCAGCAACTCATAGGCATTCCTAAAGTTAGAAGACTGCTTGGAGGCAAACACACAAAAAGTATGGAAAGGGGTGAAAACTAAGAATTGGGGAATGTGAAGATAAGACAAGGTGAAATTTACTGACATCTTAATGTCTCGCAGATGGATCTTTTGATGGATATGCTTGGAATGCCATTAAATAGACCTTGTCTGGGTTTTTCTTCCTTTATTTCTCTTGTGCTTGTTGAGGCTCGTGCCTCAACAAATTTGCACAAGGGTGCCTGGGAATGCAATAATAACACAACCATTGAGTTAAATAACTAGTAAAGGCTAATAGATAATCATAATTCCATTTTAAAACATTTCTTTCTGCTCTACAAATCAGTCGATGGCGCGTGATAGGCAACGTTCCTGGTCTCGCTTTGAATACACAGAGTTCCCCTGGAAAATATTCTTATTTATGACTTCTCCTTGAGTGTGTTAGTAAATATAGTTTTTGACTTTGAGGCAGTTAATATCTAGAATGTCTGTGGAAATTAAAAACAAAACTCTGAAGGGCCAGGTGGGGTGGCACATGCCTTTAATCGCTGTGCTCAGGAGGCAGAGGCAGACGGATCTTTGGGGGATTGTGGCCATGCCAAGGCTGTGTAGAAAGAGTCTCTTTCAACATTGACCCCACCCCCATATACACTGACTGATCTGGAAAATAATATAGAAAAAGAACTAGAGAGTCTTTGCCGGAAGACTTGAGAAAGGGAACCAGAGGAGAGGGAAGAACAGAGAGGGGAGGGGAAGCTGCTGAGACAGCCCAAAACCTGGGCGCAAGGGCTTGCCTGGTGGTGACAGGGTAGGCGGCTGAGGCTCCTCTGGGAGGGGAGATAAGAAAGTCTGGTCCTGACATGTCTGTTGTAGATGGCAGTGAAATATCTACTCTATATATTTTCTAGATGTCAAGAAATATAGTCCTGAGGAGGGGATGAAAGGTCAGGGCTAGCAATAGGGATCTGGGGCTTATCTGCCATGGGTGTTAATTGCTAATTGAATCCATGTGGGTGCACCAAGGGCCTATGTCTGGAGAAGGAAAAGAACAAGGATCTCCTGGCTGAGCCCCAGAGCACTAAGTGGTACCGTAGAAGCTAAGTAGGAGAGAAAGTATCTGGGAAGACAGAGCCTTGTGCCCCCTCCACCGAGGCCCTGAGAACGGTGCCTTCCCATCACCGTGGATCTTCAGAATGTGTCTGACAGCCTTCATAAAAGCCAAGACCGACAAGACTGCGGCAGAGTCTACGGGACTGATCCTGCCTGTGACCCAGCACAGTGAGATAGCACTTGTTTAATGAATGGCTGAGTTGGTCATTGAGTACATGTGCCAAGCAAACGAGGGGATAGGTAACATGTCTTCGTTTTTGTTTCATAAATGAGAAGATAAATACTTGCCTATACAGATCCCTGAGAGGTCCAAAATGTTAAATAGGGCCAAAGGAGAAGTGGAGTTGAGGAAAGATGATGTAGTGGGGGAAGGGAAGAGAAGGTACCAGCAGAGCAGAGGGAGGCCAAGGTTGTCCTGGCCTGTACAGCTACTGGGAATACCATCTTAATATATGGATTTGGCTTTTAGTTCATTTATGTACCTAACAGTTTCGTGTTCATTCTTCTTCCTCTGATGGGACTGTAAGCTTCATAGGGAAGAGAGGAATTACTTCCGAGTGTCTTCAGATTCTAATGAGGCTCCTCAAGCCCTTGCCCAACACTGAATGACAAACTGACAGAGAGGAAGGTTTTTGCTAATTACTAAAAGTGAATAGTTACCCAGAAAATTAATCAGGGAAAACTTCCTATTTTGATAAACAAAGGACCTCTCTCTTTTTTTCCCACAAAGCGAAACTTTCTAAATTGGGATTTTTTTTTTCTAAATAATTTCCAAAGAAGATGTTAGGTGTGTTGCTTATGGCGTATCCTTCTGAGTCGGCTCTGCAAAATGCCCTTTCTGACTGCTGAAAAAGAAAGATTTGAAATATACTTATTTCTTATCATGTGTGCTGTTTTCCAAAGAACACTAGTTTTTAAGTGATTGAACAACAGAGTCAGTCTTGAAGGAAATCATGTGCTCATTTAATTTTATGATATGAGGATTAATAAAGGAAAGCAACATGACTGGTAAGATAAGAGTTGCATTATGAATGTGCAAGAAGGGCCTTTGGAGATCAGCAGTACCCTGTCATTAATTCTCAGTCTGGGAAATATTTTAATAATTTGTCTACAAGATCTCATTTATTCTGGACACTTCGAAAACTTAAAAAAAAATTAGCTAGCCTATATGCCGTAGTGATAGAAAAGTGGCTTTCCAGATATCAGAACTGTCATTTCACCTTCTTATGCTTCAAAAGCAACTGAACACATTTTTCTCAAACTTAAGGAAAAAAAAAATCACCAATGGGGAGGATGAAGGAGACAGATTTCAGGAAGTTAAGACTCTGAAAACTCTCTTGTGGATGATAGCTGAATGTGACCTGATGGGTCATGGTATGGCTTAGCAAACATATAAAGGTCATACATACATACATACATATATATATATATATGTATATTTACATGTATATATATGTATATGTATGTATATGATAGATTGTATATTCACAGAGAGATGAGTAGAAAGATTATAGATGTGTGAATATTTGACATAATAAAAATATTTCTATATTAATATCATCAATATATATTCAAATTCTGTAAGAGAAGAAGGGTGCCGCTGTGGTAAATCTCTTAGCAGAATGGAAAAGAAAAGAAAAATAAAAGGTCAAGGCAGTCTTGATCCATCTAATAGAATTTTTCTACACAAACAGATTTCTATCAGATAAGAGTATTTTTTCAGACCTCATAAAATTTGCAGCCATGTCCCTTTGGAAACTTTATACCACAGAGATTTGGTTAAGTCCTCCAAATGGCAGACAGAAACCACTATAAAAATACAGTCTGGTTTCCTGGACAGAACAATAGGCTGTCTCTGTCACTCACCCTGATAAACACATTAGGCAGTATGGCAGGCCTGCTAAAGAACTTGTAAGACTGTGTTACACAGAAAATGCAGCAGCATCTCGAAGCTGCTGACTCATGAGAACAAGACTGAAGCAGGAAAGATGTGCAATAAAATGTGATCACACTTTTCAAGAAGAACCAAGTATGCGTACTGACCTGCTTCCGTATTTATGCTCCGACTTGAATAAGAATAAGGAAGGCAGCCCGATGACACAGTGGTGCACGCCTTTCATCCCAACACTTGGAGAGGCAGAGGCAGGGAGATCTCTATGAGTTTGAGGCCAGCCTGGTCTACAAAGTGAGTCCAGGGACATCCAAGGCTATACAGAGAAACCCTGTCTCAAAAACAAACAAAACAAAACAAGCCTCCCTTGAAATTGTATAACTCCACAAGCGTGGATGATCCGGAGGAGGATGAGGGCAAAAAGCACTTGATGCACAAGAGGAGTTGTGCACATGAAATAAACTAGAGAAAATATGAGTGTAAATCTGATAAATTTTATTCTGGAAGATAGCAATGATCACTGAACTGGTGGGGATTAAGATGCCTGTGACCCTGGTGTGGTAGCGAGTCCTTGGAATCCCTGTATCCAGGAGCTGGAGGCAGGAAGGTCAGAGGCTCCAGATCACATCCTCTTTTGCTACAAAGAGAATTCAAGGCCAGGCCGGGCCCATCTCACAACAAAACAAGGCGCCATTATTCCATTGCTAACACTGAAACACACGCCGCAGAATAATGTTAATGGTGGAACAGCTATGTAAATAATAATAATAAAAATACCTACTCGTTAGAGGATTTTCAGATCTGTGGCTTATCTGTGGCTGAAGTAACATTGTCAGACTACTCCACCATCCACAAAGAATTCAAAACAGCTCACAAAAGGACACCACAGACTTTGGGCAACCAGTGTTCAGTTGCCCAAAGAGGGAGCCTGATGTCCCTGGTGTTTAGTCATGTGTTGGTTTTCTCAGGAAGGAAGGTAAAGTTTCCCAATGCTCGCATTCAGGAGAACATAATTTGGTTTGTGACTAAACACATTTCCTGTAGTCACATCTCAATAGAGCTTGGGTTCTTACCAGTTTGAGTAATACCCTTTAAGAGGCGAAAGTCATGTTTTTAAAACTTTCTTTGTAAAAGTAGTTATGGAGAGATGAATATAGTATATAGTATAAAAGAGAGTTGACTTGTCATGTGGGTACACACAGGAAGCCTGTGCCTCTAGGTAGTAATACGGTTTCAGAAGAAATCTCCACACTTGATCGAAATATTTCCTGGATTCTCAAATTTAGTGGCTGTGAATTTGGGAGTTCGCCAAGTCTTCAAAAATATCAAGAGCATACTAAAATATAATAAAGGACTCTTGAGAAAAGACGAGGGGCAGGCAGGAGAAAATGGAAAGGCATTGCTTAAAATGTGTATTTTAGATCTAGCTCCTCTAAGCCTGGCTTTGGGAAATGAATTCCCAGGCCCCTTCCTCAGTCTGTCCTGTTGGAAGTTGAGGTAAAATTGCACAGAAAGGTAGCTCGCTCCTCTGGCTGTCATATTGGTAAACTTGGGCCCAGTCAAGGAAAAGAGAAACAAAACAAAACAAAAAAACCTATGGTCATCAATAAGGAAGGCTCCCAAGACCCCATACATATAAGAGAACATGTGGCATCTTCTCCCCGTCACCCTCTGCTGTTCCCTTTCTTCTTCCACAGAGTCCCCTTTCCAAGTTCCCATATCAGAGGAATAGATGATAGATGGATGATAGGTAGGTGGACAGGAAGGTGTTAGGTATGTAGGTAGATGATAGATAAGTAGGTGGTTGATAGATGGATAGATACATAGATGGATGGATTGATAGACAGATGATAGACGCTAGGTGATAGATGGATGATAAATGAAATATAAGCAGATAATAATAGATGACAGAAGATAGATATAGACAGATGATTGACTGATTGATGATAAACGTGACATTTGTCTAAGTTTAGCTCTTTTAACACAGCGATCTTTAATGTCATCCATTTTCCTACATAATTTCATCCTTTATAGCTGAGTAAAATTCCAGGCTCCTCAATACCACCACCACCATCGTGTGTGTGTGTGTGTGTGTGTGTGTGTGTGTGTGTGTGTGTATGAGAGTGTATGACAGGGAGAGAGAGAGATGAGCGTAGAGGAGATTGAGTAACATACATCCATCTGTTGATGGTCATCTCAGCTGGTTACGTGTTTTGTCCACCCTGAATCATGCTGCAGTAAACACACTCACATCCATCCATGTGGTGTTCTGATGTGCAGCCTTTGGGTATTTTTCTAGGACTGCATGTTGGAGCAGTTTTGCAGGCAACCACCATTTTTTATTTCTACTGCATTACACACCCAGAAGTGAGTTTTTAAGTGAACCAGTTTGAAATTAAGGTATAAGATGGGGTGTCAATTTCTTACCCTTTCTTTACCTAATTCCATTGTTCTTCATTTTGTGTTGGAAGAGAGCCTCAAACTTCTTTAGTGTATTAGTTTATGGGGTGTCAATTGTATCTAAGACAGACACTCAAATTTTTGTAGCCCTGGTGCTATAATTACTAGTTCATTGCTTGTTTAGTTGCCTCACCTACTACAATACCACACCACACACACACACACACACACACGGGGTGGGGGTAGGGAGGGAGAAACAGAGAAAGTGAGTTCTGAGTCTGTTCAGACAATAATTTGAGGTTTGGCAGAGGGTTATTTGCTTTGGATTAGAAGAGAATGGTGTATGGCTCGGAGGTCGGACTATTTGCCTTCATGTCCTTCTAGACTTTATTCTTGCACTGATTTTTACCCCTACAAGAGTCTCACCTGTTTTCCCTTTCATCTTTTCCAACGTTCTCCCAGCCTTTGGGCACACATCTCTCCCCCCACCCCATGCCTCTTCTACCATCTTGTCATATTTCTAGAGTGGCCCTGGCAATAAACGCATCAGAGAAGAGAAAAACCATCTGTTTTGAGGTAAAAAACTTAACAGCATAAAGGAAGAACGCCATTCATCTTCAGCCCTTGAGAGTGCCCACCAGCTTCCATGCAAACCCCTCTTGAAAGCTTCCACCCACTGTCTTTTATTAAACCCTGGCCTTCCTCAAATGTCAAAGCCCAAGGTGAAATTTTAAAATACTCTGTAGGCACTTTTAACTCTTTTCATTAATTATGCTGCTGCTCAAAGGTATATTTTTTCCCCACAGTTTCTTATATAAATGTGTGGTGTTCTAAGGGTTTAAAAGCCTTTGCCATCTTGCCTTGGAGTCTAACTACCACCAGCCTTGTACTCACTCAGGGTAAAAATGTGTTTCCACCGTTGAAAATGCCCATGCCTGCCACCATTGCGACCACATCTGTTCTGGTCTGGATGTGGTTAGCCCTGAACAGGAGGAACTGCCCTACTGGTTCATGAACTGCCCTGAGGAAGACACACACTCGATCCCTGGGACATTTGCGTTCCAAGTCCTTGGAAGAGTAGTGTAAGCCACATCTCACCCACACGGGTGAGACTGAGATAAGGCAGTTCGGGTGAGAGAGTTCCTGCGCCTTGTCCCATCTTCATTCTTCTCTTTGGGTGCCCTGCTTGAGGTCACTCGGGTCTGTGAGCACTGTCTTTATCTGCCTTCTGAGCCGACACAGCCAGAGCTTCAAACACAGTAGGCACTTAGTCATTGCTCCCTGAACTGAGTTTAACCCTAGGCTGACTCACAGTTTACTCTTCTTCATTACGGAGTGAAAGTGAAATTAAATGCACATCATTATAAAGTGCTGAGGTGAAACTTCACCTTTCAAAGAGCTCACGTGCTTTTCAGGAGGCTGCCGGCTGCAGCCCTTTGGGCATTTTCAGCTCTGTGTACCGGGAGGTGGATGTGTGTGTCCTCACATAGGGTCTTGCATGGCAGAAGGAAGGAAGTTGTGAAAGAGGAGAAAATAGAGCTGTTGACTGAAGGCCCATAAAGCTGTTTTTAGAAAGACTGCTTCTGTTGTATTGGGGGATGCTTCCTTAGAGAAGGGGGCTATTATGTATCCTCTTTCCATTGAGTCTATTTGGGGAAGAAATTACGGAGGATAATATATTACCGACTCCCAAGGCTCTCCGAGCAACACAGCCTCTATTCTGGTTACACACTTGCTCAGCTCAAAATAATTACTCTGTTCTCAGGACAATCAACAGCGACCCTAAATCACGGTGTTTATTAAGGAAGCACTGCTTTTTTTCTTTTCTTTTCTTTCTTTTTTTTTTTTAAGTGTTAATTTTTCTCCTAAAAGCCTTAAGTGAGAGGGAACAACAGGGCGGCCTGCGGCTCCAGTATTCAGTGAGTCCCAACAGGGCCAAAGTCTCGCGATTGTTTTCAGAGCAGCATGGGGCTTCCTACTAGGGTTGAAGATTTATCTGCAGTTGGCAACTACTCCAGTCACTGCGGACAAGAAGTTTACTTCTCAATAGCTTTACAAATTATGTGTTTAACTTTGTAGAATCAATTCCTGGGAGGTGGGGAGAGAGGTGGGGAGCAGAGCTCCGGAGCCAAGTTCACACTTGAGATTTAAAGAGATAGCAACTATTTCCCTCCCTTGCACCGAAACGTGAACACGGGCTTTTGTTGTTGTTGTTGTTTCCCACCTGCACACAGTTTGCAGGTTCTGTGTGGGCGTTGACTTAAACCTTAAAATATGCGGCTGAGATGGCTGGTAACAAGCGCGCGTTTAATCATTAAACCACCGCCGTTTTCTTTTGCCCTTTAAACCCACCTTCAATCAGCTTGGATGCTGGTTTACAGTCTTATTAACTACGAAGATCACAAAGGAAGGGTTGGCAGAGGGTCACCAGCCACAGCAGGAAGCCCTTTTTCCCCATTGTCACGGGAAACTTTCAGTGAAATTCCCTTCAGCTGTCCCGACACTGGCAGAGAAGGGGCTATGGTGTAAGAAAAATGCACCCTGCAATTCCAGAAGAAGCCTCCTTTCTTTTTGTTTTGTTTTTCTTCTTTCTTTTTTTTTTTTTTTTTGAGAAAGAAAACAAAGGTCTTCTTGCAACTAGCCTTTGGCTTGGCCACGCTGGCCATTGTTAACTGTGGTCATCTCGTAGCTGCTGGAGAGTGATGTGAGGAAGGGGTAGTATGACAGTTTCTGGACGAGCCTCACCCAGTGCTCCTTTTCATAAAGGCTGGAGGAACTACAGTGCTTTGTGGCTCTCCTTTCAGCACGTTCGAATTGTATCACTCATTTTAAAAGTCTTATCACTAATTTAAAAAGTATAACATAGCACAGGTTTTGAACCAGCCTTTGATACGGAACTAAAAAGAAAAAAAAAGGTGCCTTTTACAAATGGTTTCTTCTTCCCTCACCTCAAGATGGTTACCACGTACCATACTTAGAGGAACTAAATTTGATTCCCTCTCTGTGGTGGGGAAGAAAGAAAAAGAAAGAAAGAAAGAAAAGAAAGAAAGAAAGAAAGAAAGAAAGAAAGAAAGAAAGAAAGAAAGAAAGAAAGAAAGAAACAAACAAACAAACAAACAAACAGAAAGACAGACAATTTCCCAAAATGTCGTCCTGTGAGGTACCATATAAAGGCAAGCCAGCCCCATGAAGGAAATCCTGGTCTCACATGGAGGTGGGGTGTTCCCTAAACAGCCTGCATGCTTTTGGACTCCTGGTGTTCAGATCTGCTGCCCAGTGTAATAAAGCACACTGAAAACAACCAGCCCCCTGATGTGGCCAGGTGAGAGATCAAATTGGTAATTAAAGAGCAAAAAAGCTGTATTTTGCAGAATTTGAAAGTGATCTCCATTTACACAGGGGAAGTGAAACCCAGAGAATTTAAGAGATTTCCTTAATGCCTCACAGACTCAGAAGCAGAAAACGGGTTAGAAGCTGGAATCATTCCTGTTGATGTGGACTTTCCAACTGTCTTTAATAGATTAGTACAAATGTCTTCTGAATTCCCCACTCAGGAGCTAATGACACCACTCATTCATTCATATTCTCTCTCAGTCTCCTTTCTCTGTCCCTTCTCTCCTCCTCCCTTCCTGTCTTCTTCCTTCCCTTTTTTCCTTTCTCCCTGCTTCTCTCTTAGACAGGTCACACTCACAGACACCCTGACCTTCAAACTAAACAACCCAACTCATTTACTTTAGGCTTTTTAATTTTCTAAATTTTTAGAAATTTAAACTTGGTCTGTGTACAGCAAACTTACAGATTCTAAAACAAAACATCCAGGGACTTGTCTGAGTTTTTGGACACTGAGCTGACTAGCGCTCTCAGATCCATTTCCTCTGTAAATACTAGGAGGAGGGGGTTTTAGCTAACTTTTGACAAGACATCTCCATCTTCCTTGTGACAATGTGGTGCCCTCAACACACTGGCTTTGGAAAGCAGCAATTTGTGTTGATTTTTCTCATCGTCCTCACTGACTACCAGTCTTCACATTTGAGCATGAAAGAGAGATATTGCTAATTGTTTTGATTTAAAAGAATTTTTCACACCATGTGCATCTTGATCATACTCTTTTTTTTTCTTCTCACAACTCCTCCCAGATCCTAGGAAGATGTTGCTAATTTTAAAGACTTGCCTTGGTTTGAATTGTGTGTATGTGTGTGTAAAAAACAAAATCTATTTCAATTTGATCTTCCTACAAGAATGTATATTTAAGTAGCTAATCCACACAGTGAAAAATAAGTCTTCAAGGTATTTCAAGTAATTTCCATCAAGCAGGGATTTGAGAAATACCTGTTGCTAGTCAAGTTTAGACTAAATTCAGCTGACAGTTGACTTTCAGAAGGCTATTACATCTCACATCACGATAGGTTAAACTGGCTGTCTGCCCTTGCCCAGGTAAGTCCTTGATCCATTAAATGAACTTTTGTAAAGTGTCAAGATGTAGCATGCACAAAAGTGTAAGGTGTTTGGCAGGAAAGAGCACGTTGTTCTATGATGATGAGTGAGGACATAGGTGGAAGGAAATCATGAAAGATGGGTAGGCTGGTGACATGTCAGGGAAACTGAACTGGCAGGGGCTGTTTTTAGAGTACAGGGTTTTTGAGCCCTGACATAGTTGACTGCTTCTAAGAAAAAGGTGCCTCCAGGATCCCCTTTGTTCTTTGATGTATGTCCTCTGTCTGCACAAAATGCTTCTTTCCTGTGGCTGGACGGTAGGAAGTAATCTATCTTCACCCCTGTTTGGTTTGTAAATAAAACTGTGAAAAGGGCTCCACTGAACTTTAGACAGCCATTCTTCGTGTGCCCCTCCTCACTCTCGGAGTCAAGTCAAAGGGCATGGCCAAGACCACCACCTCAATCCTTCTGGGACTGTTTACGAAAGACAGAAGAATGTGCCCCTACCTGCCTTTCTGCAGGGCTGGCACACTTCCAGCTCTGATGGGAGCAGAGGCGAGAGCTTTGGGGGGGGGGTGCTAGCACTTTCCACACACACGCTCTCTGCCTTAGCCTGCTGAAATTACAATTTCTGTGACATTCAGCCCGAAGAGGGACCCTGGCTCTCGCTCCTTCTGCCTGCTCCTTTACAGCTGTTGGGGTTCTGTGCGTTAGAATAACGGAATAGAGTGTCATTTCCTCCTTTCAAATAATGAACAGCGGAAATGCAAATTTCCTGTCCAAGCCCCAAGTATCAGGTGGTGTTTCCTTAATATATCGTTTTTGACCTTTGGGAAAATTCATATTATAAACTGACTTTGGAAAATGAAAACGCTATCAAAGTTCTATGTTTTAAATGAGCAGTATCATAATTTAAAAAAAATTAAACTGTAGTCCTATATTAGGAAATGACATAAGTCTTATGCAGTACCTTTAATTTTGTAACTTGGGAAGGACAAGGAGGACAATATTGAACAAGGAAGCACTAATTATTTAAGACTTTGAAAAAATTTTAAAGGTTTACTATAGAGCTTTGCGTTAACTGTGTATTTTGGTACTTACCATCATACAAAGAGTTAAAGACTGTTCTGATGGCAGATCTAAACTACACTGAAGGTAGAGACATCTGTATTTTTCATTTACTTGCTCAGCAGCACTGAATTTTCAAGCTTGCTCTTTGTTCAGCATCAAAGAAAGATTGTTTTATAGTTACTGGATTTTCTTTTTTTTTTCTTCTTTTTTAAACCCACATGTTTCACGAAAGGTGCCTGAGCCACTGGGTTTTCCTATTTATTCTTTGTAAAGTTACTTTTTTGCCCATGGTCCTTCTGCATGCCATTGCACTGGATAAGAAAACATAATTTTGTTCTTTTTCTCTTCCTTTGAAGAAAAAAAATTAAGAGGCTTAAATACCATTCACGTTTTGGAATTTCCTTCTTTATTTCCTCCCTAAACCACCGTCTCACAACTATATAAAGCAATCCAATGTTGAAAGAGTTTTGCTCCTATAAAGACCTTTTATATGATTATAACTCTCCTGTTTATCAAGGGCTACAAGAATGGGACCCAAGAGCTAACTGAGTTTATAGCTATGTGCATATTAATATACTAGTATATTACTAGTATATTAGTATAGTATATACTAGTATATTAGTATAGTATATACTAGTATATACAAGTATATTAATATACTTGTATGTGGGCGGAGAAGTCCACATATATATATATATATATATATATATATATATATATATCCAAGTGTGTCTAAGTGCTCACAGCATTTTTAACATACAAATTGTCAATTAAACATCTACATCTTTTTCCCCTCTAAAAATGTTGAATGTCGGACCTATTAAGTTGACAGACAAGACTGACAGAATCAGTGGAGGGCTGAAATATTTAACAAATCCAAGACGCTAAGTATCTGACCCTTGGATCAACTAATTAAATTTGCATTGTTTAATTGGACTCGTTCTTTAACAGTTTTGTGGTAGGCATTTGGCTTTGGGGCCCAGGTTCTACAACCTAAGGCTCAGGAAACAGAACAGCAGAACAGTCACATCTGCAATCAAGAAATGGAGAGAGAGAGAGATGAATGCTGGTCCTTGGCATTCTCGGTCCTCTTTTTTTTCATTCAGTCAAGGGCTCTGGCCCATAGAATGTCACCACCCACTTTCAGGGTGCATCTTCTCTTCTCAACTAAATGTTTCTGGAAACTCTCTCCTAGAGACACCTCCGAAATGTTTCCCTGGCGATTCTAAATCCAGTTCAGCTGACACTGCAGACCAGCCTTCACAACCCCACACCTCACCTTCTTTCCCATTCGGAACAGCACTGTCATTCTTGGTTTTTAAGTCTCTGTCAGCTGTTCAAATTCCTCCCACACAGCCACACAGTTTACAAGCATCTGTATATTCACTGCACCCCTCCAGAGAGAAGAGAATCCTCCCATTTCATAAAAGGAGGCACATAAAGAGAATGTGGTGTGAGTGTTTTAATTCTGACTTAGATAAATGAGCACATTGGGAGCCTCAATAGCAGGGCACAGCATCTGAACAGCAGTGGCTTTCTGAGCATTCCTAAGTTACAGACAGGCTAAAACGGGTGTCGCATGAGTCCGGTGACCATTTCCTGTGTGCATTTCTTTAGCCTTATAGTAAGGACCTCATTGTTTAATAATGTTAGCATCTTTTTTTTTTATACTTTGATATTTTTGCTTCTCATTAGAGAACTACTGGAATTCGTGCCACTGAATAGTTCCCTTTATTCCCCAGCCCACTGGCATGTTTGCATTCCTGTGTTTTACTATCTAATATGTTGTGGCTGTAACTGGAGAATGCAAGAATTGCCTTCAGAAGAGCCCTGGGCCCCCCCCTATATTTTTTACCCAAGTCATGCTTTGCCTGCCCCCCTTTTCCCCAGTGCCTCTGTAGCATGCAGCATAGATGCTTACTAAGCAATGAGCATGCCCAGGGAGCTCTTAATTACTTTTTCTTATGTGTAACCTTCTTCACATAATCAGAGGTTTGTAAGTTGAAAGTGGTCTGCATATAGGTCGAAGGACTGGAAGTTCGAAGGACTGGAAGTGTTAAGTCCCTAGCTTGGCCCTTGACTGTTGTCCCACGGTTTTCCTTGCATTCTCTTTTCTTATTGTGAATGAGCCAGAGTATCTGTACAGTTTCAAGAGACAGACTCGGCCCCTCTGTGACAACTAAGCAACTGTTCTCTAAAGTGACAGAGCTGGACCAAAAGAGGGTGTTGGGTCCCCCACAACTGGAGTTAGATGCGTTGGGAGCTGCTCCAATGTGGATACTTGGAAACCAAACCCAGGCCCTCTGCAGAAGCAGCAAGAGCTCTTAATGGCTGAGCCACCTCTCCAGCCACAAATTTAATAACCATCAGGTTTTTTTTCTAAAGAACCCCCTACATTGTAAATACCACTTGTCTTTTCCAGAACCCCCAGAGCTTTGCAGGTAGGAGAATGGGAAGGACTAAAGCAAAGCCTTGCAGGTGGCAGCTGGATGTTGAAGGGGTGATTTCTTGATCCAGAGTTCTATCAATACTAGAGAAGACCTCGTGGAATTCTCATGTATGTGTGATATAGATGTGTTTACTTCAGCGTTCACTGACTACCATTCATACAGGTCAGATGTTGTTTTTGAAAGCCACTGTTAGCAACTGTTAAGTGCCGATCCTTGCGACTGTTGTGAATACAAGAACTCCCGGCCCTCTGTATGTGGATGGGCGTGTAAGACAGAGAGGCGCTTCATTGCTCCAGCCATTTTTTTTTCCTCTTTCCTTAATCTCAGTTGGGGAAGGGCCCCCCCCCCCCTCCACTCATCAGGTGCTTTAAATAGCCAGGTTAGTGCAGAATGAAGGGAATCAGTCCCCATAATAATATGCCTTCGAGCTGTATGCCTGTGGACTTTGCACCTCACAGTACAAAGGAAGCTGCCATTGTCCTGTGCGGGGCGGGTGAACAAAACACATGAAACACTCCGATTTGGTGGCCATTCGTAAGTCCTGTACAGCTGGAAACTAGGATCCTGAAGGCCACAAAAATGACAGGGCTCAAGTGACAAATTAGCAAATGGAAGGACTGTGCGGATTTTAAGTGTGCAATGCAGAGTCCCGGGAATCACTCCCAAGGGTGCCACCAAGGTCTTTGATATTGAACAATGAAATCATAAACACAGCCGCTGCCGCCAAAACGGCCGCCTGCCCTGGTGCCATTAAGTGGTGTTTATTACATTCCCATAGCCAGCAGTTGCACCGCGCACTTTAGCGACTTCCTATTTAGTCACACCCCACCCACCCAACGACCTACTGAGGCGTCCACATTACACAGATGAGGAAAGTGACATTTAAATTGCTAAAGAGTCATACTGCTTACCCATGGTGAGCCCTACTAGGCGTAAGCACTGATGGCTGGTCTTTCTTATTCCCAAACCGTACTTTCTAACACTTATCTTGAAAGTCCTTCCCTAGCGGAACTGCTCAGGTATGGAGATGTTATTACCTCTAAACTTTGCAAAGTAAATTGAGTTTCTTGGAGGGAACCCCACCCCCGAGCCGAAGGCCAAAAAGCTGCCTTGTTATAGCTCAAACTAACTAGCTTCCACATCCTGAGAGGGGAACTACGATCAGTGCCTTCTAAACATACTTCCTTTATTTAAAAAAAAGTGCTACCAGCACTAACATTCCCTCCAAGATCAGAGGTACATACACAGATCTGGCAGCAAGTCCAGACATATCAAAGTGTGTATTATCTAGAGCCAAGGACTCGAACACCACTGCGTCTTCAGGGAGACAGACCTCTAATATCAATAGACAATTTGTCCATACAGTTGGGACCCTCCCTGCTGAGCTGACAGGGACTTGGGAGAGCAGTGTAAAACAAAGAGAGCAGTTACTGCTCTCTCAGAGGTGTCCCTACACACTGCAGACTTCTTTTCCTTTTCAGAGGAACAGGACTCAGGTTGACTCCCATTAAAAACCTGTAGACACAGTCAGATTCCAGAGTGTGGGCAGAAGCCCATGTCATTCATTTCCTACCCAACATCTCTGGAGTTCTATTTGGACACAATCAATGATGAGTTACAGCCAGTGTTTTAGGCAGCATGATACAGTCACTGGCTGTTGGGAATGACTTCACATTTCAGTTCATGACGAAGTGAATGGACTAAACAGAGCTTCTAGAGGAACATCCGGGATAGGCCAGGAAAGCCATCTCACAGTAACTGTAAAGCTGAAACCTGTACATTCTACACAGAGGACTGTTCTACCTCGTCAGACAAAGCCCACATAGGCAGGGCAAAGCAGCATACAAGGAAAATCCTGTGCTCTCGTTTCAGAGCCAGGAAGGGGTTCCAATCAGCCAACACAGGCAGGGTAGCACAGTGAAAGCCAAACTCAATGAAGCCAAACTGATTGCTCCTCTGTCTGTTCTTCATCGTCGTTTGGTGACACAAAAAGTGACCTTTTTCAAGGCTCAGGAGTGGCTCAACTTGCTGGAACTGGTCCTCTTACCTCACAGGGAAATTGGCTCAGGATGAAGGAAGTACATTTTGTTGCTGTTGTTTGTTTGTTTGTTTTATCCTTTGGTTCAGTGGTTCTCAATTTGTGGGTCTTGGCCCCTTTGGAGGTCAAAGGACCCTTTCTTAATGGTCACACATCAGATATTCTACACATCCGATATTTGCATTATGATTCATAGCAGTAGCAAACTAATAGTTATGAAGTATGATTTTCTGGTTGCGGGTCACCACAACATGAGGAACTCCATTAAAGGGTCGTAGCTTTAGGAAGGTTGATAATCACTGTTTGGCTGGACATTTTATTACTAAGGCATCACCACTCACTCATGCAGTTCTGAGAGAGAGACTGAGAAAAATGTAACATAACAGGGTAAAAGGACAGACTCTGAGCAACTCTTGACCCACCGAGCCTACGACCATAGAAGCTGTATCATCCTTAAGCTTGCCACCTTAGATAAAGTGTATCCTTCCTAGTCAGCTGGAGTTGGGCTTTCCTTGTATTCCCCAAGCCTGCAGTTATTTTTATTGATTTATTTGAAACTCATCAGAATCCATTAACTAGGTTCTTATTCATTGGTTTAATTCTTGTTAGCCCTCTTCACATACACTGATTTATATGAGATAAAGGAAGATAAAATTGTATTTTAAGAGAGTGTTAACTTTCTATTACTCTAACAAAATACCTGAGGGAATCAGGAAAATGTTATTTTACCTCAACGTTTTGGACATTGCAGGTCATGAAGGTTTGGCCCTTTTGCACTGGAAAGGAGAAAGACTTCTTGCACACAAAGAGGGGATTTAGAAATTAGTTGGAAAGCTTTCTTTAAAACGTATTCCAGTAGAAGACAAAACGTGTGTCAGGGACTGGGTCAAGTAGGTGGACAGTGTCTCTGGGAAGAGCCTCATTGAAATTCTGCACTGGTGCCATGGATTGTTCTGAGTTGTAAACTCAGCTTTCTCTCAAGTTGGTGCTCAGCGTTGGGTTCTTTGACTAGTCATTGTACCTTAATATAAATATGCATAAATATTGTATGTACAAGCAAGCTTGAAATGGGGTGTTCTAAATAATTCCTTCTGTGTAGCAATGCAATGTACCATGGGTACAAATTATGTGTCATGGGTGGTCACATTCCGAAGGTCACAATCCCAAAGACATCAGCCAGTGAGTACAGAGACCATGTAGGACAAGGGACTACAGACAAGAAATGTATCAATTTCTTAACAGAAAGCCAGGGAGGTGAGAGGAGAAAAGTCTGATATAGACAGAAGAACTTATATAAGGACCTCTATGACATCCATGCAGAAGGCAAGAGCTTTTATCGTTCCTCACTTTGGTTCCAAACAATAACATATAACATGAGATTATAAACTCCATAGTTGTAGAAACCTTGTCATATAGTTTCTATGTTATATATACCATAGAATGTATAACTAACATTTGAACTGTAACCAAATATGAGAATGAGTGATAAACAAAAATAAAACAAAGGAACAGTTCACTAGTATTTGTCACTGGTGCTTTTGTAATTCATAGCCTTGCCTGACTTTTTTAGAGTTTGTAACTAATCAAAGAGAAATAAAAAGGTTAAGGTAGGTTTAAAGATAGTGATAGGACCATGTTTGATAAGGTGGGATTTCTACTTTCATAGAAATCTAAGGCAAAACAAGACGTTATTTGATTTGTAAGACACTTCACCCTTCCCATGTAGTCTCCACTAGCCTCAAGCTCATGACCTCACTATTTCAGCCTCCCTAACTCTGAGGTTCCAGGTGTGTGCCAGCATGCCTGGCTTGACTTCTTGAGTTTACAACAACAAAAACCTCTTCTTTTTTCAACCAAACTGTTACTATAAAAATAGTTTTCTAATGCTCATATGTCCTTAAAATATATTGGAGACATTCTTTCTAACGCTGATCCTTTAAAAATTGTTACTTTAAAATACAATTTTCTCATTTGGTCATTTTTTTTCCTCTAGAAACCATAGTCTTAGAAATATTTTAATTATATTTTCTTTAAATGATACTTTTTAAAATAATAGTTGCTAAAACATTGATTTTTTTTTTAATTAAAAGCATGGTGATAAGCTGACTGATTACCCAAAAGGCCCTGTGTATGGTGTAGCATGACAAACTGCCTGTCAGAGAAGCTGAGGTAGATAGTTCTGGGGTTGACCTGAAGTTTCACTTAGGTTTGGAACTGAGTAAGTTAGGAAGCCAGCCACGTGGCTTTTCTAAAATAGGAATGGAGACATTGTAATTTGCAGCTTCTAAGGAAAGAGTCATGGATGCAGAGGAAACTTTAGTAGGAGGTCCAAGGGGAAGGTGTCCTTGGGAAAAGCCAGGATTCTGGGCCACTGTGGAAGTGTGGGAATGTGGAAGAGGAAGAACTCACTTCCACAAGTGTTGAAAATGTTTCTCGGGATAAGCAACTTGTTCGGGAGTCGTTAACATTTCTTGGATTGAATATTAAACTTCCTCTGAGGAAAATTACTCAGCAGCTGAAGTAAGCCGCACATTAGTGCCAAGAAAACAGTGCTAAATTCGGGTTTCAGGAGAGATATGAGTCAGTTAAGTATCAGAGGGCTCCCAGCTCATAAACCTTCCCTTTGTAGTTCCTGAGAACATGGGAGATTACCAGTGAATTTATCCTCTAGGAAAGGAAATGCTTAAAATCATGATTCAGCTTTTAAATTTCAGTTTCTGTGACTAAATGTTACCACTTCTAAGAAATGCTTTGGTAGCCAAGTGAATCTGTAAAGCTGTTTTTCAGAGCTGGGTGTGGTGATGTGGTCCACACCTGTTCTGACAGTACTTAAGAGTGAAGCCAGAAGATGGAGAATTCAAAACTAGCCTCAACTACAGAGGGAATTTGAGGCCATCCTGGGCTACATAAGACCCATACCAAAAAACCTAAATAAATACGTAATTTAAAATTTCACATGTTTCCATGTATGACCTGAAACAATGTTTTTAGGTCCAATGGAAAAAAAAAATATTTATTCTAAATCTTTTATGAAAGTAAAGTGTAATGAAAATAACAACATCGTTTCCTCTCATAAGCATATGGGAAAGTATAACAGGTTACAGTATACATTATATAGAATATTTTACGTAATACATGTAATAAATATATATATGATAATGAAAGTCCAAATCCAGTTTAATGTAACCGATGTCTGGGTAATTACAGAAGTCATCTTAAGTGGACTTTCAAGCATGTCACTAACTAGTTGGAATATTGATAACCAATTTGTGAATGAATTCTTTTTCACCCCAAATACTCTTTGATATTGCTCCTGTTATCTCATAGATGGGCGCTCCTTTATCCATCCACTGAACTTCTTGCTGACGTTTCAACTTTGGCTATAGCATGTGCCTCGTGACTGTGTTGAACAAACCCAGCAGCACACTCTTCAGACATCTGTGCATTGTCTTTGCTCCTAAAAAATGTGCCTTTTTACAGAGGAGCCTGTGGGTTTAGAAGCCATGGCCACCCCTCTCCTCCCCCTCTTGCTGTGTGTACTTTCTCCAACAGGTACATCCTCACTTCTCTCCCTCTTTAGTCTCTGGACAACTTGATACATGTCTTCTTTGCTTTTATTCCTTGTCAGACACGTAGCTTGCGAAATACTGATTTCTGTTTGATTGGCCCACTGGTAAGTTCATTGGGTCAAGAATGCTGGATGGAATCAGGGACTTATCACGACTGATTTTTTTTAAAGGGTTCCTTATTGATCTGTCCCTTTGTCCTGAGGGTGTATTTAAGATACCAGAGAGAAGGCGAAATCCACAGACTTATCACCTCTTAAATCTTATCCTAAGAGAGCTGCTTTGGCTACAGTCTCTCTCTCTCTCTCTCTCTCTCTCTCTCTCTCACACACACACACACACACACACACACACACACACAAGCTAATGCTAGTCAGCTCTAAGACAGATTTGCACCTAGACTCTCTGGAATCAAAGACTGTATTCTGAAGAGGGTTAGAGAACACCTTCATTATTCTGAAACATACAGGGAGAATGGTGGACTATTGGCGGAAACGTCCCTTTGAACAGTCTCAAAAAAAAATACAGCCATCCGGTGATGGCACACATTTTTAATCCCAGCACTCAGGAGGCAGAGAGGCAGGTGGATCTCTGTGAGTTCAAAGACAGCGTGGTCTACAAAGATAGTCTCAGGACAGCCAGGGCTACACAGAGAAACCCTATCTTGGAAACAAACAAACAGACAAACAGAAAAACCAAATACAACGTGAACTTTAAGAATACAAAAACTAGCCAGGTGTAGTGGTGTCTACCTTTAATCCCAACACTTGAGGGGCAGAAGCAGATAGATCTCTGAGTTCAAGACCAGCCTGATATTCATAGGAAGTCCCAGGCCAACCAAAGGTATATAGTGAGACCCTGTGTCCAAGAAAAAAGAGAGAGAGTGCTTTACTGCATGAATCTTAGAATCCCCAAAAGATGCCCTTTCTTTCTTATATATTTGGATTCAGACCCCTGAGCTGTTTCTGTGGTGCATTTCAACACAAGTTATTTAACCCTGGATAAGCAAACCATAGCGCAGTACGCTGAAGGCTGTGAGGTTAGGGAGGCCCCTCTAACTCCAGTGCTGGGCAAGCAGGGACCTGGAAATTTGCTGGCCACCCAACCCAGCCAAGTAAGTGAACTCCAGATTCATTCAAAGTCCTTCTCTCAGAAAGTAAGATGGAGGGTTGACAGTACAGCCAGTGGATAAAGGCAATTTGCTGCTAACATGGACAGTCTGAGTTCCGTACAGCCAGTGGATAAAGGCAATTTGCTGCTAACATGGACAGTCTGAGTTCCGTACAGCCAGTGGATAAAGGCAATTTGCTGCTAACATGGACAGTCTGAGTTCCGTGGAGCCCACTGACTCCCAAAAGTTGTACTTTCACCTCACATACATGTGATGGCCTCTGTATATGTGCTGTGTACATGAACACAGATATAAGTAAGTGTAAAATGTTTTGATATTAAGATAGAGAAGAGCTGAGGGAGACACCTGACATTGGCATCTAGACTCTACATGCCTCCACATGTGTATGTGCAAGCTCGGGTGAACATATACACCACACATACACATGCAAGAAGTTTAAATGAGAAGGCGTTCACACAACCTCTGTAAAAGGTGTCATGATTGCTTAGGGTGAATTCTAGTTCTCCAAGCACAGAGAGAAGGCTGCATACCAGACAAACTGCCTCCACTAAATAAGCCTGCTGTGCACACCGACTCGCTAGAAACAGAACCATCCAAATTGTTTGAGTGAACAACTTGAAAGATGTTGCCATCTCGGCAATAGAGCAGTCTTTACGGGATCCATGCCGTTAAAACCATCTCGCTGGGATCTCCCACCACATTAGAAAGAGAAGGCTCCCAGGTGAGGTGGGACACCTGGGCCTCTAAGGCCCTTATTAACTAAGAAGAGCTGACCTAGGTGGGCCTGGTCCCTGCGAAGTAACTGCCCTGGGGGTTCCTGAGGGAAGAGTGAACCCCACCCCAGATAGGTCAGGAAGCACAGCTCTTCCTTCTGGGCTGGCTCTGGACTGCTTTGCTTTGTTCTGTGGAAGTGAAAGAGTTTCCTCAGGAGAGAGAATTAATAGACTCAGGCTGTTTCAGTTTCAGAAATAAACTCAAGGAGATTGGAGTTTCTATTCCTTAGTTTCCTGGTGAGAACATGAAAACAGTAAGGCGCATGCCTTCCCAGGCACAAGGAGGCAGGTGTTAAAAATAGGAAAGATTTTCACCTTTCTGTAGGATATGTGTGTGTAAAACAGTATGCATCTATTAAGATTTATGAACACATAATGTTAGCCACTCCAGAGATTAATAAGCAGAGTTATCATTTAGTCCCGAAGATGCAGCGGCCAAGTGCATTTGCTGCCAAGAAGTGTAAGAATCCTGCTTCACTGTCTCAACATTTCCTTCTGAGCGGAGAGATGCCGCAAGGCAGATAAGAAGCTTGCAGTTTGTTGTCAGGAAGCGTTCCAGCTGGCAGCTTGCTTCCTTTTTATTTTTATGAATGGCTGTAGTATTATGATTTGGTCTGCATTTTTTGACCGGAGCCATTCATAAAAATAAAAACAAAACAAAATAACAACAAGACCAGCAGCAGCAACAACAACAACAAACTTTCTGGGCACAGTCTGGAGCCATCGGGTGCCAGAGGCTGGGAAAACATCCCAGCAGCCTTAACCACAAACAGCACTGAAAGCATTCAAGGGTCTGTTTGTTTGGTGGCCTGAGAAGTATGAAGTGCTGTGTCTAAGTGTAGCTGGGAGAAGTACTGTGACATGAACTAGGCTGGGAGCCAAGGCTGGCACAAGTTCAGACATTGTCTTTGCCCTCACTGAAGTGTCAGGACCTAATTCATGGAAAATTGGGCGAGCTGGCAACCCTTTCGGAGAGTTTCATTGAGACACACTGTGCAGGATTCGCATGAATGGAGCTCCTCAGCCAAAAAAGGAGGAGGCTGAAGCAGTCGGAGCCAGACGGCCTTCGGGAAAGTGTGCACATTAGAAAGGGTTTGGGGATAACAGTGTACAGGTGTAAGCGCAGGAGAAATGAGGGAGAAAGGCGCCCTCTTTGTAAAGGTGGCCTTTTGAAAATGAAGGCTCTCGCATCACACACTTCTAAATTCTAAGAGGCAGGAATCCCTGTGCTTCCTGGGTTCAAGTCTGCCTGGAAAAAAGAAGCATCATCTCAAAAACTGGGCCTTGATGATGAGGTTGTCTCCACTGTGGTTTAACTCTCGAGGCAGACTTTTTTTTTTTTTTTTTTTTTTTTGGTAAGTAAAAATATCTTGTCAATTTCTCCTTTTTTAAAAATCTCATCCATCTTTTAAAAAAATACTCTGCTGATTTTATATAATATTTTCAGTATCCAAGAAAACATCACTATTACAGACATTCTATATTCAGGTCCTATGCTTCTGAAGGACTGTAGCAATTTTATTTCTTTCACGTGAATCTCTGAATCAAGGTGGCTCAGTTATATTTGAAACCTTCATGGCTTTAATAGGGCTTATAATCAGACATAAACATGTCATGAATTGATTTATCAAAGGGTAGGGGCTTCAGATCCACCTTTTGTATCACTGACGGATAGCAATCATTGCTGGATCTTCACTGGAAAATTAATTTAGGCTGCAGAAAGATCTCAGAAGTTTCACTCAAAAGAGAAGAGGACTTGTCTACCAGTACAAGTAAATCAATTGATGTAGATATGAAAACAGATCTTCATAGGATACCATCACAAAAGTGGATGGATCCACAGAACAGGAGAAAATATTTGCAAACTATAGAGCTGATAAAGGAATATATCCAGAGCATTAGAGGAAACCTTGGGTCTTGTCTTAGTTAGGATTTCTATTGCTATGGTGAAACACTATGACCAAAAGCAACTCAGGGAGGAAAGGGTTTATTTGGCTTACGTTTCCACATCACTGTTCATCATCGAAGGAAGTCAGAACAGGAACTCAAACAGGGAAGGATCTGGAAGCAGGAGCTGATGCAGAGGCCGTGGAGGGGTGCTGCTTACTGATTTGATCCTCATGGCTTGCTCATCCTGCTTTCTTATAGAACCCAGGACCAAAGGCCCAGGGATGGCACCACCTACAATAGACTGGGCCCTCCCCCATCAATCACTAAATAAGAAAATGCTCTACAGGTTTGCCTACAGCCTGATATTATGGAGGCATTTTTTTTCAGTTGAGGTGTCCTCTCAAATGACTCTAGCCTGTGTCAAACTGACGTAAAACTATCCAGCACAAGTCTCAATGTTGAAAAAAAAAGTTGTGGGTTTTTTGTTTTGTGTTTGTTTTTAATGAGCAAAGCAGTTGAATACACATTTCTCTACAGAAGCTAAATGGATTGCTAGTAAGCACATGAAAAAAATGCTTCATGTAGTAGTGAAGAGAGAAATTCAAATTGGAGCAATGGCATTTAACTTTGAACCCCATTGGAAGTCTAGAATAAAAACAGACAATAACAAGTTGCTGGTACATACATGGAGAAACAAAAAAAAAGAACTCTCGTATATCACTGGTGGGTCTATAAAATAGTGTGACTGCTTTGGAAACCCTTCTGGCAGCCGCTCTAGTTGGGTGGGTAGGGTATTGCCATTAGCATTCAGCAGTACCACTCCTAGGTTATTCACAATAAATGAAAACATACCCCACTAGAATACACGAATGAAAGCTCAGTGGAGATGCTGGTCGTAGCCAAGAGGTGGAAATAGCTCAAACAGAAACCAACTTACGAACATTCAGATAGGTAAAATGTGGTATGTCCAAGGAAATGCTACTTGGCATGCAAAGCAATTAACAGTTGATATTATAGGAGTTATTTTCCCAGTTTTGTTACAAAAGATCTGACAGAAAGGGTGTAGTTGGGCTTACAGTTCAGGGAGACCCAGTCCACAGCGGTGGGAGGCAATGGCGGCAGGAGCCTGAGGTAGCTGGCCACCTTACTTTCTCTGTTGAGAAGTGGTGTGATGAGTGTGGTTGCTCAGCTTCCTTCTTCCTTTTCATCTGGTCTGAAACCCAGATAACGGGGTGGGCCTTCTCTCTTCAGTTAAACTTTACAGACACACCCAGGGGTGCATTTCCGTGGTGACTGGAAATCCAATTAAGTTTAGTGGGTCTCAGATATTACCATATGAATTACCCTCCTCACCTGGGGACTAAAGGTGCCAATGAGAGAGCAGACACACCAGACCCCATAGTAACTCCTCTGCTTTGGAAAGTCTGAAGCAAGCCAATTTACATAACAGAAGGTATGGATGGTAAATTAAGCTCAAGAGGTAGACTAAGGAGGTGGAAAATGATGGGGATTGGGGGGGGGGGTAATCACAGATACAGTATTTCATTTATGGAAAACAGAAATGTTGTGAAGTTAGGTTGTGGTGCTGATTTTGCACCTGCTGTAGAGTAACAATTTCTCTGAATTAACCACTTTAAATGGGAGAATTGTGTAGTTTTGTAAGTTTTATATTGGTAAAGAATTTTTCCACCCTTTTGAGTTTTATGATACGCAGATGAAAAACACAAGTTATTCCTGTAGCAAGTTTATTTTAAGCCGAGTCCTAAAGAACCTATTGCCTTTCCTTCACAAGTGGAGATTATGAATAAACACTCTTTAAGTTGGGTTAACTTTTTGAATGTTGAATTTTCTCCTTTGCTTTTTGGATCCACAATTACATTTAAGGCATGAATACTCAGTATTTTCCCTCCATATGTTACCTTGTAAAATATAACACTTTTTTGTTTGTTTCTTTCTTCCTTAGCCACAACAAGTCATTCAGAAGAAGCCTGCTCAGGTAAGACGTGATTCCTTATGATTTGTCTCCCCAAAAAAACTCAAGTAAAACATGAATTGAAAAAGGGTTCCAAGCCTTCAATTGGCATTTTCTTGTTTTGATTATGTCAACGTTGAAAAAGGTTGTATCCTTCAGAACCAGGAGAGAGAGAGAGAGAGAGAGATATCTCAGATTATATTATTAAAAACCCCAAGCATGGCCAGTGAGCTGACTCAGCTGGGTCAGTTCACGTGATGAGGTGAGTTCAAATCCAGAGTCTATATGTTGGAAAGAGAGAGCCAACTCCTGTAAAAGTTTCTCTGACCTCCCCTCACAGGCCAGGGTGACCATGTGTGTGTGCTAATATACTGAAACAACAACCAGGCATCAAAGTCTTCAGTATAAAAGAAGCATCAATAACGTGCAAAATAAAACTGTGTCGGGTCTGTAAATAGAAATTTGATTTCATTATATGTTTTACCAATTCTTTCTTTTTTAGGTTTGTATTTTCTTTGTTTTGAGATAAGGTCTTTCAGTGTAGTCCTGGTTGTCCTGGAACTCACTGTGGAGACCAGGCTGGCCTCAAACTCATAGAGATCCTCCTGCCTCTTTGTCCTAGCTCTGGGATTAAAGGCATGCACCACTATTCCCTGCTTGCTTTCCCAGCTCTTAATTACTAAATTTTGACTTCTCCTCCTGACTCTCCGTAATACTTTGGCTTGATACAGGAATTGCAAGGTCTAAAATTATTCTTGATGTATAACTGAAAACAGCTGGTCCATTGAATTGTTCTGCAAATATTTGGTATCCTAAAACACGTCTAGTGATACCTGTCTACTGGAAGTTATGTTAACGTTTCCCATTCCTAAACTCTCAGGTCTTGCTTGAAACATCATGACTGCAATAATAAAATAAAAGTAACCTTACTTCTTTTGGTCCTTTAAGCCTGGAGTTTCTTGTCCAAGCTACAGTGTATATATAGGGGCATAAAATTCATATTTGTTGAAGAAACACATTTTAAAGAAAACATAACTTACATATAAACTAATCACAGTTTCCAAGAATGTAAAGTATAAGAATGTCCAGGGTTGGAAATATAACTCTACAATAGTAGAGGCTTGCCTAACATGCGTGAGGACCTGTGTTCAATTCTCAGTACCAAAAACAAAGGAGGCCCAGGTGTTTTCTTGGATTTGAACAGACATTCAGGACATGTAGGTAGAACCTATTAAAGTGAATCTCTAAATAGTGTCATGAGTCATGAAGTTCTCTTTCATGTAGTCATGTAGACCTCTTTCACGTAATTAAAAATAACTGTAGAAATGATGGTTTCCCTGGAGAGCTTTCTATGAAAAGAATGTTGCTTTGCATAGAAAAAAATCCCATGCAGGCAGCCTTAACATATGTACTCCTTTCTAAAAATACTGCTTGGGATAACACTAAAGTTTTAAAATGCATATAAGGATACAGGGGAAGTGAATCAAATAAATACATGTATTGTAACTATGATAAGAGCAAAGCTCTGCTAGAACAGCAACAAAAATCACTTTGTTGTTCCCAAACCTAAAAGGCCAGCATGGCATGGGCAGTATTGAAGATACTCACTGTTTTTAAGAGATATTTAACTGAGCAAAATGTAAATAAGCACTCGATGTGATATGATGACCTCTTGTCCTTAATCAGGAAGAAAATCAAGAGACAGTGAGTGAGCAGTGCTGTGCATTTGAGTCAGAAGGTACTACCACAGGGCTCACTCAGCATTGCACTGTGGTCTGGAGCTTAATAACCTTACATGGATTGTGAGCACTGATTTCAACTCTGCGCTTAGTATAGTGGGGAATATGCACGGAACCAAAAAGTGATGCATTAGAGAATTATGAAGTGCAGCGGTTTCTACTGCAGCTTAGCTTAGGGAGGGGTCATGTATATACATGAAACACTGTGAGCCAGTTAAGAATATCTCTTTCAAATTCTGCAGCTCACTATGTGTGCCTTTATTCCATAGAAAGTAGCAAAAACTTCCTACCCAGACCATTGTTTTCCTAAAGAGCAAGTTTTGAACTACTTACCTACAGCCACTGGCCCCACATGCCACCCACTTTGCTTTCCTTGGCTTGAAGACCTTTGCATAAGCATCTTCTGTGACTTCTCTCTGTGATCTTAATGGGCATTGAAGAACGAACATACTCAATGAAGAAAGAGAAAAACATGACAAGATGGTTGGGCATTTGTCTAATGAGAAAACAGTCACAAAATGTCAATGCATATGTGCCCCAAAGGGGGCACAGATCAGTGAGTAAGTCATGAGTTATTAAGGGACAAATTCCCTAAGAGCTGAACTCCATGGTTTTCCTAGATTTTTTTCATTACTGTCTAGTTACAGAAGAGAAAGTAGAGACATAGAAGGAGATGTCATAGGTGAAATAAATGCCATGTACAGCGGTAGAATATTGTATAGTGTATGTATAGTATACCATATAAGTAGAATAGTGTATATACTATTATAGTATGTAATAATAATTATAGTATGTAATAATATACTATATGCTATGCTATATAGATGTATGTATGTATATATATATATCATATCATATCCAGACCATTGCTTTCCTAGAAAGCAAGTTTTGAAACACCGACAACTTGGTTTGAAGACCTTTACATAAGTATTTTTTGTTCACTCTCTCTGTGACCCTAATGGGCAGCCAAGAACGAACATACTCAGTGAAGAAAGAAAAAACCATAGCAAGATGTTTGACACGATATATATTTTACCATATATAGTAGAATAGTATATAATATATATATATATATATATATATATATATCATATGCATCACAGGTAGAAATCATAAATGTGTCTGCAAAGGATTATAAATGGGGCTTTAAAGCACCAAGGATAATATAAGTGAAATCACACACATGCGTACACACACGCTTGCACACATTCACACACATGCCAGGGAGTCAAGAATCAGGAGTCTGAAAGGAGTCACAAAAGAGGCAATGGCCGTCACTGATCTGTCTGTCTGTCTTTACAGATCTTGTTCAAATTTTCCCTTTAAAGGAAAGCAGCTCAGACAGAATTAGAGGAGTGAGCACAGCTCATCGGGCGACCTAATTTATATCGCCTGGAAGCACAGTGATGAATTATCTAAACACAGGGGCTGCATGGAAGTTTGTGGAGGATAATGTAAATTCTACAGAGCAGAAGGCTCTCTTCTTTTCCCATCTGTTTCTTTCAAAATACCCTCCCAGGGCTGGAGAGACAGCTCAGTGGTTAAGAATACTGGCTGTTCTTCCAGAGGCCCTGAGTTCAATTCCCAGCAACCACATGATGGCTCACAACCATCCAAATGAGATCTGGTGTGCAAGTGTACATGCAGACAGGACAGTGTATACATAATAAATAAATAAATAAATAAATAAATAAATAAATAAATAAATAAATATTTTTTAAAAAATGCCCTCCCAGATGGCTTGTCCCTGAGGCATTCTGGATTGGCCCAGGCTCATGTCTTCTCTTTATCAAAGCACCTGACAACTAGCATAATTAAGTGTGTCATGTGTAAAGCAAAGAGACAGCCATGCACATGACTCAAGTGTTTCCGTCTGGCCATTTCTAGGCTTTGTCCTGTGTATCTATCTAGGGGGAAAAAAGTGTGATAACAATGACTCTTCCCTAATTTTCAAGAAAAGCATAAGAAATATGTAATTATGGAAACATCAAGGGAGGATATTTTGCTCGAACTTAATTTTGGCTGCTTATTTTCTCGTATCTCAAGATTTCTGTCTTAACAATTTTTTAGAGTTTTTATTAATTCAAAAATGTCCCCCTTTTATCTCATGTTTTTACTGCACGTTTTTGGGGTTTTGGTTTTTTTAGTGGGGGAGCTGTTTTGTTATTGTTTGTTTTTCCAAGACAGGGTCTCTCTGTGTATCCCTGGCTGACCTGGAACTCTCATTATAGACCAGGCTGGCCTCAAACTTACTGAGAATTACCAGCCTCCACCTAGTGCTGAGATTAAAGGTGTGTACCACCACACCCATCCCTCACTGCATGTTTTTAAAATAAGATTTTTTTTTTAAGTTTTGGGAAATTGTATAGCAATTGCTATATCCTATCATTAAGGTGAAAGCCATCAGAATCACCTTCCTTCTGTATATGGTCACCTGAATATCGACTCACACATACATTGGCTCTGTGGTAAAGAATGCTGGCACACCCTGGGGTAGAAGGCATCATAAGGTCACTCCGAGGGGACAAACTCAGCATGATGCCAAGTTCAACATCTGTGTTTGTATTTATAAGTGTGTTGATAAAAGTTTAAGGCAAGCTCTGTTATGCAGGGGGTTGCGTTTGGAAAATGCACCAGGTGCCATGAATCGCAAACCTCGAGTCTGTCCCAGAATTCTTCTGGGCAGAAACTCATCCATTCCAGTCTGAAGGAGGAAAATGTCTGCAGTGCTCCAACTGGCTCTCCTTAATTTCTCAAACCACAGACAGCATGGCTTAACAGACATCTCATTCTACATTTTACAGTGCTAAAGTAAGCAATAAATAGAAACTAGCTAATTAGAATTAACTCCTCACCACATACATTCAAAAATCAGTTTTATAAGTAGAGGGTGATACGTTTTTTTTTCCCTCAAGTTTTTGTTTTTAACCCTGCCTTCCAAGAAGGCTCTGCTAGGCTGCGTATGTCTTATTGTTTCTCCAAGTTTCTGTTTTCATGTGCTGAATGGAGATTAAAAATGACCCCTTATATATAATCCAGACATTTTGCTCATCAAGGGAAAGCAGGGATTCTTGTTTTGTTTTGTTTTGTTTCAATTCTCACAACATTCTGCCGTTCAGTGTGCATTGTCTGTTTGAAAGCTTTCCCTGAGTTATTAAAACAGGAATAAACCTCTTCCCAATTTCCCATCAAAAGAATTGAAAACTGCTCAGTTTCTGAAAGACTTGAAACGGAGCATTCCACGTCAAGACAGGCTTCTTACCTGCAAACATCTTCTGTGTGTGGTGTGCATCGGGGTAAGGGCATCTAAGGAAACCTCAATGGTCATGTGGTACTTGCCCTCTTCCAATATGTTGAATGTTTCCACAGAAACTTTAAGGGCGGTTTTTAAGGATGTTTATATTGCAGACAACCTAAACATTGTTTGGAGCAAAATGAGAAATTTCATTTGGGAGACAAGCAAGTTGATGAATTACAGCCAGCATATCCTTCTCAAAGAAGGCATTTTTACTGGGCGCTTTTAGTCTAGACACACAAAGAAGGAAGGAGAGAGAGAAGACAGCATTCTCGCTGCAACGCTCACCTTTTACATGGTCCCTTGGCCAAAATGCAGTAAATAGTTCATAATAAATCAGACTTGCAGTCACCAGTGGGCTCACTCGGGAGCCTGTGATTTACACACCTAAGTCATAAAGGGCACTGATTGATTTATTTCCCTGCTTACATTCTTCCAAGCTGGTAAAACATTTTGTAGGCCTATAAATGTTCGGTACCAAGTGGCAAACATGAAGGATCCCATCAAAGACTTCCTTGAGCTTCGATGTTTTGTTGTATAGGAAATACTTTTTTGACTTCACCTCTGACCCCTGGCATGGCAAAGGTCAAGGGAAATGGAGAGAGCAAAGTTGAAACCAGTAGTTAGCCTGGTTCAAGGGCGTACAGGGAAGGCAAAGGACAGAGGACACACAGAAAAATGATCATGATCATTAACCCGAAAGAGGTGCAGTGATTTCTTTAGCTGACAGTCCTAATAAAGGAGGATCTGGTAAGGTCTGCTGCTTGTAGGCTGGGATTGGCGACAGAGATAATGTTCCTAACAGAAGTGAAAGGGGCAAGAGGACAATCTCCGAGACTCCAAAAGACAAATTCAGTGTTTCTGGACTTGAGAGATTTACTGCAATGTTGTTGTTGCTGTTGTGGTGGCGGTGATGGTGATGGTGGTGGTTGTGGTTGTCATGGTTGTGGTTGTTGCTGCTGTTTAGGTCAACGTCTAGTTATGTGAGTTAGCCTCCCTTCGAAAGAGCAGTGCCATTGGCTCTTCCTGCTCACATCGCAGATGGCCATCTCCTTTGTACTTTGATGTAAGCTGGATCAAAAACAGTATTTATCATGTATCTAAATTATCTTCCACACTTGCCAAACCACATTAAATATAGAATAAATAGTAGTGAACATTCAAGCCTAATCTTTGCGAGCATGATAAAACAGGCTATCAGGCAGGAAAGGGTCGCCGCACCCTCAAAATGACTGCTGGATAATTACTTGTTAATCTGCTATGATTATTGATATTTTTAGTATCATTCAAAAGTCAAACCTCAGGGCACAACTGAAGGAACAGGCTCAGTAGCTAAAGTGCTTGGCACGACCAGAATTCAGATCCCCAGAACTCAAATGCCCAGCAGGCATTAGCCTGCCAGTAATCCCAGCCTCAGAGGGCAGAGATTTTTACACAGTCTTACAATGAGCAGGTTTGCAAAGAGCCATCTCGACCAGCCGTTCACCTCTGGCTGCCAATGCACATGTGCCATATGTGTGTGCACAGACACATATCTACATGCATGGAAACGTGCGTGCACACACACACAAAGCACACCCCACATGCACACACAAGCAAAAAAATGAAAAGAGAAAAAAAAACCCCAAAACCTCAGGATAATGACAAATATTGGTATAATTGTCCCTAAAGTTCAGGGAGTGTTCTGATGCCTAACAACAAATACATCAGCCAGCCAGAGTTTTATACAAGGTGAAGGAGGGTAAGAAAGGGTTTCTCCTGCCTTGTGTCACCAGGAAGCAAGTCTGTACTCCATCCAGTAAGTAGGCTTCATCTGAACCATATTTTAAAATTAAGTTTGCATTAAAATAAGAATATGGGTGATTTGGGAAGTTTTTCCTGAGTGCTTCGTCCACACACAAATCTTTGTGCTGTGTCTTCAGTTATTTTTCACATACAAAGCTCTTGTCCTAAGAACGGAAAATTTGGCCAAATTCATGGCCCTCAGAAAGTATGGCTTCCTAAAATTTGTGAGTTGCTTAAATGTGAAGTGATTTCTCCATATGAAAAATGTGAGTTACACATACAAGCAACTCACAAAACAAAAACAAACAAAACAATAAAAAACCTTGCTCTTGATCCCAGGACAGAGAAATTCTTAGTATCCCAGGGACCAGTTCTACGTCTATTGCAAGACTGTCCGTGAGAGAACCATGACAGCACAAACATTAGTGCGGTTTCCACCTGGCCTCATGGAGCAGGTCTGTAATTCCACGAGAATGAAACGGGACTGCTTGGACTACAGACAAACCTAGGCTTTGTCTCAAAATAAAAAGTGAAAGGGGGTGGGGGAGGTTGGAATACAGTGGAGGATCCTAGATTCAATGCCTAGCACCACAAAGACATATTTTTTAAGAATCTAGGTTTTTTTCATCTTAGTGAAGAATTAGTTAGCAACAGTTTTTTTTTTCTTCTCAAGACTCTGTTATTCACAGGTATAAAAGCAAACACAGAATAGATGACTGGGTAAAAAGCATTCTACACATCGAATAAGGATGTTTACCTAGCTGGGCACAACGGCGTACACCTGTGATCTAAACACTGGAGAGGCAGAGGCAGTCGGATCTCTGAATTAAAGGCTAGCCTGGTCTACAGAGTGAGTTCCAGGACAGCCAGGGCTACACAAAGAAACCCCATGTTGGAAACCAAAGCTATAAGAAAGAAAACCTATACACAGTTTTTTAGAGCCAGTGTGAACTTCTGTGGTTTTCACCCTCCTTACCAAACACATACCACAAAGCATCATGACATCACCTGCATCCAAGTTTTCAAGAAGGTCTCTTCCACTTCATACCTGCTATTTATTCTTCCTCCAAAAAGAGGAGCTCCATTCTTCACTAAACTCCGTGTAGTTCACACCCTTGCCTGTACCACCAAACACCACTGTGAACACCAGGCTCTTCTCTCCCATGCTTTTTAATCACTTAAAGTACACCCAAAGATATGAGCACGATGTTGAACCAACTTGAAAGAATGGCATATGTAAACTGTATTGTAGGAATTTTTTTTCAAGCTTTCAAAGCGACGATAGAGCAAGAGAAAACCTGAGGCAAAACGAGTGCAATTTTCTGATAGTCATAACAGAAATATAGTTTTCTAGCTCTGCCCACCCCTTTGTCCCTTGCATCAGTTTTCTGCCAGCTGCCTTAATCAGTAGCTGTGTGAATATCGGGACATGGTCAGTGTCCGAGGGATACTGGTAAAAAAAAAAAAGTCACCGTACAAATCTACTCTGAAAAAGTCCTTTGAGAATAACATTCCTGAAGCCCCATTCTGAACAGGTAAACCTTAGCCAGAGCAATGCTGTTTGGCTTTCCCGGTCCATTAACCAGCCCCTAATGGGATGTGTGTAACTCTCAGACACAGTATGGCAGTCTTTCTCCTTGGTCCTCCAGGCCTTCCATGTTAAGTTACGGCACTGAAAATTTCTTGGACAGTGTGTGGTAAATGTGAAGCCATCTTCAGAAACATCTGGAGGTGCAAGCTGTGCTCCGCAGTCCACAGCCATGTCTGCTAAGTTACTAAAAAGGATGGAGGTTGATGGCAATTTCTCTGGTGGTGACAGGATGCCCTTGGGGACAGCAGACACAACTGCTTATTCCAGATACTCCTTGTTTCTCTCTGTTTCTTTGCATGGCATAAGAGCCCTGGGTTAAGTTCAGTGAGACCATAGAGCTAGAGTCAGTTTTCCAACCTTATCTTTGTACCTGACAGGATTTTTTTTTCCTATTAGTTGCTTACATCATTGTGTGTGGTGGGGTGGGAGTGGGGAGATGAACATATAGAGTCACTTAGAGAGGTGAGAACCGAGGTTGATGGCGATGGGAAAGGCCATCTGCCCTGCCAGCGTCACCCTCTTGGCCAACCTTGGCCCTTGTTTTGGAGGGAGGCCAGCCGAGGCTGTACCAAGAAATACGCTCTCCACTAACTAAGCCTATGAGAAGCTCGCTATGCTGAGCATATGAGAGCCACATTGCCACCCAATGTTGAGTGAGTGAGACTTCCCACCCTGAGCTCCTCGTTAATTCCCCAGTCCTAATTGATAGTTACCAGCAGAAGAATTTCAAGGTCAGTAGAAAGATACATAAATAAAGCTACTCCCCATGTTGTGTTAAGAACTGCTAAGTAAAAGAAACAAGGGGGACTGTCATTTGGGGCTGAGTTGTGTCTAAGGGGACTATCAGGAGTTTCAAGCGCTCACATCAAACAAGGCTCCTGGGAATGTTTTGAAAAGCTGATCACATTCCATCCCAGTGCAAGGTCTCTGTAAGTTCACAGCCTGAGAAATGCTACTTCCTTCCCAATCTTCCAAGTACGTGGGTTTCGAGATGGAGGAATATCAAGCCAGTAGAAGTAGAATAATCATGCTCCGTCCAGGGAGGTTTTCCAGCTTGACTTCATCCTATTAAATCTGCTCACCGTGAGAGGCTGGGTGAAACATGCCCATTCTGGAGGAGCAGGCTAAAGCGAGCCCACAACTCCCATCACGATAAGAAGTGAGTCCTTTGGGGGAGGACAAAGAGGGGTAACTACCAAGCAGTGTAGTGACTTTCTGGGATTTAAATATTAAG
The DNA here is from genome assembly GCA_028658305.1 of Pachyuromys duprasi. Taxonomy (NCBI): domain Eukaryota; kingdom Metazoa; phylum Chordata; class Mammalia; order Rodentia; family Muridae; genus Pachyuromys; species Pachyuromys duprasi. The sequence continues at coordinate 53,492,716 of CM053766.1, forward strand.
TGAAAAGACGGGGTCACAGGGCAGCTGACCCTCAGCTTGTCTCTCTTTCGTCTGCCCTTGGCTTTGATCATGCTACATCCTCCTTTTTAACAGGACTCCACAGAGAATCTCGGGGTCATGGCCTGCGGCCTCATCAAGATGTGAAGCCCACAGTTTGGCCTGCCCGGGAGGAGAGGGGAGGCAGCTTTGTGCTGTCCGCATCTCCCACAAAACCAAAAGCAGACTAAACAAAACCGGTGTGAACTCCTGTGACTTGATGCTGCAGTGGTTCTATTTTTTAAGCTGTAATCCATTTTTGTGTGTGCATATTCCCAGGATTTACAGCGCTCTCAGTCTTTAGTAGGGGTGGGGGCAGAAAACCTTTCTGGAAGAACTTATAGAAAGCCGTGGGCTGTGTAGGAAGCCCAGGATAGAGGCTCCGGACAGCTGTGTGTGTGTGTGTGTGTGTGTGTGTGTGTGTGTGTGTGTGTGTGTTCACATCCACAGGAGGGCATGAACAGCCTGTGGAGAGGGCTTCTCCACTCCCATTTGCTACTTTTGCAAAGAAGCGTCACACATGGTAACATTTAGGAGCCCCTTCACAGCTGAAGTGTTTCAGACACTAATGAATGGAAGTTCGGCTGTGTAGTACAGACAGGCTCTAAGGCATTCTTTACTGAGTGGTATACTGTAGCGACCTGGGAAAGGAAGAGAGGTATAAATTGTGTCAGTTAGCCACCCAGACAAAATGAAGCCATGTGGAAAATCAAATCTATTAAAGTATGAAGGCTGTTTTAAGCTGGCCATTCTTAAAGGGGCGCCATTGGCTGCCGGAGTAAACGTTTACCTCAGTCCCAGATCTTTTTTTACACGCTGTCTTTGGAGACAGCCAGCAGCATTTGATAAAAATCATCCTCCCACTAATGACACTTTTTATCGGAAATGTTTATTGTCTCCGCTTTACCACCCATGTCCTGAAAGGTATTGCAGGTTTGTTAAATAAGCAAAAGTTAAAAGAACTTTGTAGCTCACACCAGCTTGCAGGAACCCCAACAAATTCCAAAGCCATAAGGAATGAGAAGGGGGAGGGGGTGTGGAGTTAGATTTATATGGAGGAGAGGCCCTGAAAAAACATATATATTAGTTTTCTCTGCTTGGCTGGCCCACCATTAAATGTTTGCCTGATGTTGACGGATTTAGGATTGAGACTGAACAGTTATGTCAAACTTTGCTCGTTGTCTCCAAATGTGCTTTAATAAATGTAAGAATAAGGAAGCAGCCCTCTGAAACAGTGCACTCTCAGAGTGGGGTCCGCTGTTGACCCTGCAGCGGAGTTCTCCACCAGTCCAATTTTACCCAAACCTGCCCCTGCTTGCCTTGCAACTTTTGGTATATGGCTTGTTCACCACCCGGGCTTTCTCATCTAGGAAAAAGCATCTCGCACAACAAAAGAACGTCAGCTACCATGACAGGCACCCAGCGGGCCGGGATCCTTTCCTTAACATTGTTTTTAAGGGCAGTGATGCCAGTTTTTAAAACTGATGACTGGCATGCTGTCGGGAAAAATAAATCTCTTCCTTGGTGAGTAAAGCTTCCAGGGATCCCACAGTCTCCAGACTGCAAACAATTCAATTTGCTGACCAGCAACCATGATGCCTTAAGTCAACAGTGACTGAAGGCAGCGCTGGGAAAAGACAGCCCCTTGATTCCTCAATGACGCGGGTCAGGAGCCTGGGAATGGAGGGCAGGGAGCGGCACCCGCCGTCTTCCGGTTAAGCAAGCTCAGGTTGGGCGTGGTGGAGGCGGACAGCCCTGTGCGGGCACTGGCCAGCTGAGGTCCCGGGACAAGGCCTAACCCACCTGCCCTCGTGTGTTGCAGGAGACTGAAGAGACATCCTCGCAAGAGTCTGCCGAGGAGGATTAGGGGGCGCCGACATGCGAATTCTACCTCACCATCAGTTGGATCTTTCGAAGGGAGAAGACCCTGCAGTGACCACTTACTCTCTACTGCCACGGTCTTTCCACTTTCTGCGGGGTGGGGCAGGGGCGGGGCGGGGCGAGGGGCGGGGCGGGGCGGGAGAAATCACATAACCTTGAAAAGGACTATATTAATCACTTTCTTTGTAATCCCTTCACGGTCCCAGGTTTAGTGAAAAACTGCTGTAAACACGGGGGACACAGTTTAACAATGCAACTTTTAATGACTGTTTTCTTTTTCCTTTAACCTACTAATAGTTTGTGGATCTGATAAGCAAGAGCGGGGTGGTCGAACTCTGTGGTGGGCTTACTCAGTCACTACGTGCAAACCCTAAACCGGCACCCCGCTGACAGGGGGCATTCGTATAAGAAAAGCACTGTAGGTGACTCTGGGCCCACCCAGATGCCACTCCACCCTGACCATAGTAAATCTCTTACTTAGAACACCAAAGATAAGGGCTAGACACTACTCTCCTTTGTGTATGATCTTGTAGACACTTACTTGATGATTTTTTTCTTCTTTTTAATTCTAAGTGAAACAAAATGCTGGTGTATCTTTTCGTTCAGCTAGGAAACCAGAATAAGGTTACGCCCATTTTTCAAAAAGGGAAGTAAGCAAATAATAAACGTTGACTCCTATGTTTATGGGCTCACACACACACACACACACACACACACACACACGCACACAGCAGCAGCAGCAGGAGTGATAAACCCGCAAGCTCTCTTTCCCTTTTTGGGAGATCTGCACAGCCGAAAGCCACTCAGCAGTAAGTGACACTTGTCAGCCTCGAAGCATCCAAGATAACTAGACAAGTAAAATTATCCTTTATTTTTTTTTTTTTGGAACTTAATGAAAAGGTACAATACCCGATTAACTCACCCAAGTGATGAGGTGGGAGGAGCGAAATATACATTTCTTTTGCTATATAGTTGAAGGAAGATATTTTTTAAAAGCAAAAAAATAGCTCATGCTCGCTCGCTCTCTCCCTCTCTCCTCTTTTCCCTTTCTCCTCCTTTTCCTGTCCCCCCTCTCTCCCATGCCTTTCTCTGTTCTCTGTTTTCTTTGTTTCCATGAAAGACCGCAATACCACTTACCTCAAATGAAGCCTGTGTGTTACTTCAAGTAATGCATTTCGTTTTGACATAAGGTGGCTGGCCGAGGTGCGTTGTCTTGGTTCGGCCTGTCATCTCTGCATTCAAGCTGCACTTTTAGCCAGAGATGCAATAATTACTCCCCACTACTCAATACTACCTCTGAATGCTACAGTGACTTCACAGTCCTGCACTTGTTACACGCTGCTAGACACAAGCCCTGCAAGAGAAAAAAACAGAAAACACTTACTGGGTAGGCCTCTCCTCCACCTCTAGTTTTCTGTCATCCCTGGCAGAGAAGCGCCCTTGCTCCGTCTCAGCGTGACTATGCATGTTTCTAGGATTTTTTTTTAATTAAAATTTTACAGATGCTTGTTGCAGCTTCCCTGCTAGATTGCTACGTTAATTTGAAACATTTTTTAAAATCAAAGTCGCTCCTAGGTTCTTAAGGATAATTTCTTCAGTGACAATACATTGTATTACACACACACACACACACGTCTGTAATGTTCAAATATTACTCTTCAAGTCTGTACCTCAAATGAATTGTTGAAAGAAATGGACTAATTGACTTGCAAGGACCTACCTCCAGACTTCAACAGGAACGAACTTGTAGCCTGCAGCATTCTTTGATTTTCTTCCTCCAGTGTTTGAAATAGTTCAAACTTCACCTATCCCTCATCAGAATTATTTTTGTAAAAGACACTTGATTAAAAAGAACACATTTTTACATACTTTTGCAAAAAAAATAAATGAATAAAATCAAGCCAACCTTCAAAGAAACTTGAAACTTTGTAGGTGAGCTACAACCAGCTCAGCTTTTTGCCTAATGCAATCAGAAAGGAAAAAAAAAATAGGTTTTTAAGATTAGTTGCCTATAAGAATATGCTTGACAGATATTTTCATGTATTTTACACAATGTGATTTTTGTAAAATGTCTCAAGCAGATTTATTTTGAACGCTTCTTGTGTAGAGTGTTTATGCCTTTCTCCTCTAATGAGTGTGCTGACTTTTCCCACGGTGATAATCCACTGGGCCAGGAGGTAGTTTCTCATTGTAGCTTCTGTCAGTATGCCTTTAAATACTGAAGCCAAATGAAATAAACAACAAACAAACAACTATCTCTCTTCAACCATTTCAGGGAGGTCATTTCAAAGGCCACATACCTCTCTGAAATGGGCGGATCGCTCACAACCAGGTCGCTCACTGTTGGTGAGTCATCAAAGGAGCTATGGAGAAAATTAAAACTCAATGTGACTCTTAACTGTGCATTAAATAAGCAAATAAACAGTAGCTCATAAAAATCAAATTCCCATTCCGTATCTTCAGATGGGCCTTTTAGAAACCTCATTGGCCGGCTCATAAAAAGTGAAGCAGTTTCTCATATTGGCCAGACTCGGCACACTGAGTGAGTTCCACCTTTGATGAAGTTTATTCTTTATTTCCTGTATGTTGTACAATCAAAACACACTACTACCTCTTAAGTCCCAGTATACCTCATTTTTCATACTGAAAAAAAAGAAAAAAAAAAAAAGAAAAAAAAGGCTTGTGTCCAATGGAACAGTGAGAACATCATAAAATTTTTATATATATAGTTTATTTTTGTGGGAGATAAATTTTATAAGACTGTTTTTTACTGTTGTTGGTCACGGCTAAGTAAGACTGGACATCTGACTTCTTTACCATTTCTGCAAATTAGGTTATGTTTGCAGGAGAAACGCATCAAGACGATTAGCTGCAGCCGACCTTCTCCCCTTTCCTTTGCGCGTCCTCTGACTTTATTCTCTGTTCCTTGCGTAGAATCGCTGTCTGTGCTTGTACCTTGACGGCTTGCTTGTGGCAATACTTCTCTAGTGGATGATCACTGTCTGCACAATAAACATTACGGCCTCTGTGGTCCCCGTGTCTGTGTCCAGATTCTTATTCTTTATCATAATTTCATTAAGTCAATAATAAACAGGGCAAGATGGGAGACTTTCACAGTCCAACTGGTCTACGCTGGAATGTACTGTACACGTTGACGTGGAGCGTGATTTAAAGTATGGTTCTCTTACATTATCACAGGCCAGAACTTACCCTGACTGTTCTAACTTGGAATTCCAACAAACAAGCAAACAAAACAAACAGCTGAGAAGGAATATAAAGGAAGAATAGGCTGTAGTTTAAAACTACAAAAAGCTGGATCTTTGAGTTGGAAAGACTCAGTGAAAGAACTTGTTGTCTTGTAGAGAACCTGCATTCAGTTTCCAGAAACCACGTGGCAGCTCACAACCATCTGTAACTCTAGTTCTAGGGGATACAGTGCTGTTTTCTGGCCTGCTCTGGCTCCAGGCATGCATGTGAGACCATACCTACATGCAGAAAAACACACATATAACATTTTAAAAACATGCAGATTGGTGCTTACAATCATGGTTAGTGACTTCATATAGCACCTTCAAAGGAAAGTTTGTTTCTAAGAATGTACTTTGTCTAAGATAGTGGGAAGTTTTGTTTTGTTTTGTTTTGTTTTAATCAGATGCAATCCTTCATTCACTGATTCTCACAGCTTATATTTAGGGTGTGCTCAGTTGTGATAAGTCCCAGAGCAAAAAGTATTGTCTCAAGATATTGCATAATTGGGAGCATTGTGTAGATACAGAAATAGTTACAGAACAGACCATATGAGAAAAGGATCGGGAGAACTGTGCCCAGAAGAAGTTGCAAGAATTCAGAGGAGGAAGGGCTGAAGAAATAGCTCAGTGGTTAAGAGCACTGACTGTTCTTCCAAAGAACCCAGCTTCAATTCCCAGCACCCACATGGCAGCTTACAACTGTCTATAACTCCAATTCCAAGGACTCTAACACCTTCACACTAATGCACATAAAATTTTTAAAAATTAAATAAATTATATTAAAAATATTTCAAAGGAGGAAAGCCATTCTTCCTAGAGTGAATGTGTAAGGTTATGGGACAAAATTAAATAATGATGATTAGACTACTACAGATCTCATATAAAGAGGTGTATTAGTGGATATGAAGAGAGGGAGAGAAGGGAAAGCAGGACATGATGGGGGGAAAGAGAAAAGGGAGAAAAGAGAGGGGCCACCCAGATAAAGAACGGGGAGAAGGCCAAGAGAGAAAGGACCAAGAGAGAGACCACATGTTGGATTGTCCCTTTAAGGGGCAAGGTAATGAAGCTTTCCAGGTGTGGACACCTGGCCGCAGACACATGATGACATCATGAGTTGCTAGGCAGCCCAGAAACAGGTTTTGTTCTAAAATCCTAACAGAATGGTTACTGCTATCATTAGTTCAGCTCCAAAGTAGAGAGACCAGCCAAGCACATTTAACACAATATATATGTAATCTCAGTTTTCTCAGAAAAGCATTCAACAAGAAACTCCCTTTTTTTGAAGCAAAATTAAACAAATGAAGAGGAAGTCATTGTCTTGAAACTAGAATATCAAAGAATATATGATCTCCAGGTTAGCAGAAATGAATGATTACTATAAATGCTTATATTCCAGAGGTGAGGCCTACTAACTGATCTCTGAAGTGTCTTTCAATTGAAGAATGACCTTCACACAATAAAAACATGTTTATGAGTTATATGGAAGAAACCCAAGTTTATATATAAATTCAAGGGTCGTGTCCTAAAGAAATCAGCCAACACCATTAAATGACAGTGGAGTCCTCTACGCACTTGACATTGTTTGGAGCAATAAAGGTAAGTGAGACTTTATCCTTGTGCATGGTATCAAAATCACAGATAGAAGAGCATATTTTAAGGAGACGGATGGTATTCTAAGAACTGGATGCATCCTGTACTCTCCACCAGTACTAGGAAAAAATGTCCCTAGCCCTCTCAGGAAGGAGTGTAAGGTCCCCACCACATAGAGATCCTGGCAGAGCATGGTACAATGACTTACAGCCAATGTACCACTCACCTAGCCGGGGAGGCATGGGGAGGAGGTATATTTTTCAATAGAGTCAGGGGTGCTCAACTGGTGAGTTCAGGAATGGCAGGTGGTTTAGAGAGAGAGAAAAATAACAACTTCAGAATAATAAAATCAGAATAACAACAACAATATGAGTACTGTCCCATTCAGGGGTGCTTAGGATACAAACCAGACCATAAATAAAACTACGTAGACTGGGGAGATTAAGAAGCCCAAGAGAAGAGACCAGGGCAAGGGACGTCCTGCTTTTCAAGACTCATTTATATGGCGTGACTACATACTGAGCAGGACTAAGTAAAGTTATCCTTGAGTGTGATTGCTTTTGAGATTGAGGAAGTCTGACCCCAAAGAGAGGGAGGAGCAGACAATCAAGGTTACTCTACCATAGTCAAGGTAGAGGTTACACCTTCAGTCTCAGCAGTATTCTGTAAATGTGAGTCTCTGCACTCAAGACTTCATCCAGCCTAAGGCAGTCATGCCTCTGGCATTCTGCTCTTAGCCCAACACCCAGTTACAACCTGTGAGAAAATGCCCCATGTCGGTGAGCAATGCCCTTCTGTACCCAGTTGGCAATAGTTGTAATCTTGTTTTATTCCATTGAGCCTGACTCAAGACCGTAATGACCTGCCTCTACCTACCCATTTGTAGCAACTGAGCCTTTGTCTTACTTAAACCAGCTTTCCCAGGGCCCCAGCTTGTTCCCTAAATTTAACCAAACCTGGGGCTGAGCCCATGTGACCTATTCATTTTACCTCCTTTTTCCCCTCATCTGATCACTTATTTCATCACTCATTTTTTTTTTGTCTGTCCCATGGCTGCAGTTGACTTAGTTTAAACATACACTCTTGGAAACATGAAATAGCAAGTCTCAAAAATAGTGAATCACCAGATCATGGAGGTAGCTACCTTGGTAGAAAACTGCCATGGCACGAGAAGGGTGAAGAGAGATCCAGTTGTGGCTGCTGCTCCAGAGAACCCAGAGATATTGGAGGAATAGGAGCCCTTTACACACCAAGGCTTTTTCTTAATCCCTTGGGATCTTCGCTCCTGTTCAGCTAGGTTGCATCCATGATGGGGTTTAGTTGCTCTTCTGAGCTGGTCAGTCAGTTCTTGGAAGAATCTGAAGTTGCGTTGTCATCATTAAGTATCATTGTGCCAAGTCATGCTCTGAACAAGATCAAAATTAATAACAAAATGTATGTGATTCAATCCCTTTCAAAAAGGGTGACAACTCACTCAAGAGGCAGATACAGATGGATCTCTTGAGTTCAAAGCCAGCCTGGTCCACAGAGTGAGTTCCAGGACAGCCAGGGCTGCACAGAGAAGCCTTGTCATAAAACAACAAAACAGCAAACCAAAGGTGATGACTGAAGTCTAAGAACATTGGTCAAATCACCTCTTTATACCATACAATGCCAAATGTTTGTCTTGAAAATTAAATATGTCAAAGCAAGTAAAATGCTTCTAAGAATTTGGCATAAGTGTTAGCTAGTTCTTATCCTTCTGGCTCTTATGTAAGCTAGCCTGTTCCCCTTACTGTCTGTCATTGACCTTGGTATGTAGAGACATCGAGAGATCATGATCAGAAAATACAAGGTTTTCAAACACTATTTAGTTTGAACACTGCAAGGATGGAAGCCATTACATATGCACTTTTTTTTTCCTTTATGGTTTGTACTTACGATCTCATTGGAACTGAATACTACAAAGAATCACCCCTGAAAATTCAGCAGAACACCTACTACTATAGCCTCCCCTACTATGACAGCTCTCAGGGTCCCTGATAATGAGGAGGCTTGCTCTCTGCCGTCCAATATATGCCGTCCCCAGCTTCGATGGTTCCAGCCTCCTCACTTAAGCATCATTCTCATGTTTCAGTAGTGGGTTCTTGCTGGTACCCTCCTCTTGGCTGTTAGCATTTAACTCCAGTTAGCCATCAAGATTCCAAATTCTAGCTGTAGTCACACCCCTTCCCCCATGTGGCTTAATTAGCTGCCCTTGAGCAGCCGGGCTTTGTCCTTTGTTGGCATTCTTTAGACCACCTAATTGCCCTGCCATATCCCATCCAGTCTTCTCACTAGCCTGCCTTGTGTTACCAAAGGGTGCTAAGGATCCTGGACCCCTTCGTAAGGAATAATTGAATGCTTAGTATGAGCAGGGAAGAGAAAAGGAATGTGAACAAGAAGGCAAGTGTGTGTCTCTTTTAGTTTTCTTAACTGGCAAACTCGGGGTGGGAATGGGGCTCCCTGCCTATGCTTACACTTCCACATACCTCTATCTGGTTTCCTAGGCAAACTCTACAGTCAATCTTTTCTTGAATGCACATCTGTAGTTTAACCCTATGCTCTTTGGTCTAAGATTCAAGTTTTCAGAGTTGGCTTCTTGGGGAACCAGTGAAAGGCCTCCCTAATCTACATACACACACACACACACACAGAGAGAGAGAGAGACAGAGAGACAGAGAGACAGAGAGAGAGAACTCCCTAATGTTATCAGATGAACATCTTCAGTTGCATTATGGAGCATTGTAGCATGGCTAGATAGCCCATTGACAAGCCAACCCTATGCACAAGAGTAATAACACACTCTGACACATTCGGTGGGTTTGCAGCAAGCATGCTGGCTGCAGGTGTCATGATGTTCTCCAGAATTCAGGGTCTTCTGCCTTCACCCTCTGCTGAGTCCCCAAATCCATAGACTCGACACAGTTCCCTGTGGCCTTGTCTCTTAAGTCAGGCACTACGCAGGCTGATAAATGGCTATTATTTATTACAACGGGATGCATTTAGCCATAAAGTCATTATGTTTAGCTGACTCTCTGGCCAATTTAATACTGTCATGAAAAAATAAAAACTGCAACTCAACCAGCTATTGAAAATGTGCTCTATCAAAATTCCCCAAACACATTTTTCACTGACTGTCCACCTGATGTAGTACTTGGAGCTTCAAGGCCTTCAAAAACTTTGAAAATGTTTCTGTTTCATTTTCAGCGTCATTGCCACTGCGACAATCCAGGCCCCCGTCACTGTTTGTCCTGCCCCCTGGCCCTTCCTCTGCTCATAGGACACTCATCTCCCCAAGTCTAATGGTGCAGGTAAAATTCAGTCTTTCTTTTTCTGTAGCCCAGATGGTCCAACTGTCCTGATTTCTGCTTCCTTTTTGAGCCTTTCTTGACTGCTATTCCAGGCTCCAGAGAAACAGGAAAATGTGACAGCTTCCCTCACTTATCTGTCAAGGCACAACAAGGCATTTAGCACAAGTCATGTTGAAAGCATTTTACTGTCTTCTTTCATGGGGTTATGAGATTACAAGGCACATTCTTGTTTTACCTAGGAAGTCACTGGAGAAAGAGAATTTAGAAAATGCTCATTTCCTTGGGAAGAAGGAAATATGTACAGCCTTCTTGCTTTATTTTTCCTCTATCTTCTGAATTTAGGTCAACATTTTTAGTTTATTAGCCCTTTTGAGGTACAACTGATCCATCTTTTCATTTGTTTTGATATGTTTTTAACACATGTTGAATACATAATAAATGTACATGTTTATGAGTGACAGTGAGACGTGTATATAATAATGATCAGACCAAGTAATTGGGAAAGGTATCTTGTCAACGCAAACTCATACCTCAGTTTGTGTGTGTGTTGAGAATATTCAAAATCCTCTCCACTATTTGGAAATATTCTGAATAACTTTTCTCAATCATAGTTACCCTACACTTGTTATATACTTCCTACCCAATTAAAAATCAGTGGCTCTCTGTTCTTTCAGAGCTCCTGACACATCTTTTCCAGACTCTAATCTATTTCACTGTCTACTCCATTTGAAATTAACTTTTGGCATCCTTACATAAGTGAGAGCATTTGAAATTTGTCCATCTGTATCTAAACCTATTTCAGTCATCACTCTTCAGCCCCTTCCTTCCAGGTAGCTACAAACAACTAAATTTCCCACTTTTCATGTGGCTGAAAAATATCCCATTGTATAGATTTGATGCCTGTGTTTCTGCAGTGGGCACCTAGCTTCACCCTATACCTTGGCTACTTGGAATAATGCTGTAATAAACATGCATGGTGAATGCCTCTTGGATAGTGGATCTCTGTTGATTTAATAAGTACCCACAGTGGGCCAAACAACTCCTAAGGTACCCTATTGAAAATGTTTTGTAATGGCTGCACTTATTTACAGCCTTGTTGGCTAATGACCTAGCAATTGTCAAGCATGAGTAACTGGTTGTTTGGGATTCTTTTTCAGTAAGTAAAAACTAACATGGAACAGTTCTGTAGTGACGATGGCTTTCACCCATTTGTTTCCTCGTTCAGCAAATGTTTGATGAACATCCGTTACATACCAGGCATGGAGCCACATTCTGACAGGAACAAAACTTGGTCTAACTAATAGTAATTCAACAAAACAGCAAACAGAAACAGAAAAAGAAGATGCACCACCATACTGTCCAGGCCATGGCGTTGTTTCTCTGACTGTTGGTATAATGTTCTTGTGGAACATATACAATTTATCCTTGTTCATTCAAATGCTGATTTCTCTCCCCCACTATCTGGTTTCAATCCTATTGCATTGTGATGCTTATTCTAAGCATCACCTGTCTTAAGTTTGTGTAAACATGCCACCATTTGTTCTCTAAATTGTCAATTAAAACAACCAGCCACAATGTTGAGCAATGGAGAGAATAGGGTGGGACATCCTGGGCCAGAGGGGGAGGAAGAAGAAGGAAGCAGGGAGAGTGGAGTGGAGAGAATCTGGAGGAGAGGTCTTGAAACCATGTGGAGAGATGAACCAAACCTAAGCTATCACTAAAAGCAAGCATAATGGGTGAATCTGAATAGTAGGAAACTATGCGGGCTTGGAGGTTTAGGAAGAGTGACTGTTGCCCAGGATTGTGTTCTAGGTTAATTAAATAAATCCTAGTCTCTATCTGATGTTTTGGTTGTACAGCTGTATAAGAATAAGCCCTGCTTAACTAAAAGATATGTCAATAGTAAATATTAATGACCTAATACAACATCTGACCACACAGAAAAGAATCTCTGCCAGCTAGTTTTATGTCAGCCCAACACAAACCAGAGTCACTTCAGAAGAGGGAACCTTAGTCGAGCAAATGCTTCTACCAGAATGGGCAAACCTATGGTGATTGATGATTGATATGGGAGGCACAGCTCATTGTGGGTGGTGCTATCCCTGGACTGATGGTCTTGTATGCTTTAAGAAAACAAAATGAGCAATCCTTAAAGAGCGAGCCAGTCAGCAGCATCCTCCACGGCCTCTGCGTTAGTTCCTGCCTCCAGGTTCCTGCTCTGCTTGTGTTCCTGCCCCGAAATCTTTTGATGATGGACTGTGGTGTGGAAGTGTAAATATAATAAGCCCTTTCCTTACAAGGTTGATTTTAGTCATGGTGTTTTAATCTCAGCCTCAGAAACTCTAAGACAATGTCCAAGAAAGATGATATTACAGGCAACAAGAAAATGACTAGTGTTCACGAAGAAACACCCCATAACCAAAACTAGAAGAGTCTACAATGTCACTCAGCATGTTGCTGACATTGGTGTAAACAAAAAGGCTGAGTCTTGCCGGGACTGAGTGTATGAAACACTCAAAGAACTGAGATAACATCCTGAATGGGTGAAGAAAAATCAGGAAAGGAGAGCAAAGAGAACGATGCCTGGGTTAAAAAGGAACCCTGGCCTGCTCCACCGAGAGAAGCATGCATTGCGTGGGAAGGAGCTGGGACTGCTGGAACCATTCCCTATAAATTCATGGCTAGCAGACGTAGAAAATGAAAGACCTCTAGACCATTTCCAAGCTACAGTCCAGTCTAGTCTCTGTGTCTAAGGAAAAGGAAAGAGTAAACAAATAGCAGTGGCTGTGGGCACATGAGGTGACGCACCAGTGCAGTGTGCCAGGAGCCAAGGAAAGTGCAGAATATCCATATAGACACTGTGGCTTCCTAGAAGAGAGGGGACAGGTAACTGAAGTGTGAAAGATGGGATAGAGGATAGACAAGCAGAGAGAGAGAAAGAAGGAAGGGAGGGTATTCCCCAAACATATCTGCACTATAAACAGCAGATGCTTCCAAACCAAAGAATCGTGCCAAGAGAATTCTTCTTAAACAAGTAGCATTATTTAAATCACACAATCAGACTGACTGAGTCACCACGGCCAGGGGCTCTGGTGCTCCGAAACAACCACAACCAGTCCATGGCCATGTTGTGGTAGCATATCCCGCCACAGACCGGATGAAGTAGATCAGAGCTAAAGTTCGAAGATGGTGTCAGAAGCTACCTCACTCACAACAAGCTCATTACTTTCCTGAAGTGGAAACCAGTACAATGCCGATCAGCTGACAGGGAGAGCATGGAGGAGAGACAAACAGACGGCAGATGTTTGCCAACGAAGTCATGCACAATTTTCCTCTCATTCTCTGTGCTTCCTACTCCAGCATATCCTGCTGACAGGACTGTCTGCAGTCCTACAGAATCCCACTCAGTCCTCTTTCTCCTTCCATCATGGGGACATGGGTAAGTATAACATTCATATCTGTTAAGAGGACTGATGAGCAGAATTTATTCAGTCGGGTTTTTGTTACTGAATATTTATATCTGGAGGTTGAAGTTTTTCTTCTACGTAGGATAGATCCAGATGTTCTCAATCCATGCAAACTGAACAGCAGATGTAATACATTCTTCAGTGGCCCAGATACAGCTTAGCACAATGCCCATCATGTAATAAGTGCTCAATAAATGTTAGCTGTTGTGGAGAGCTGCGTGTGTGCCGGTTTCCGCCTTCCACCATCCCGAAGGAGCTGTGCTCTTGCGGACAGCTCCTTATTTGGTGCTCTTGCAGACAGCTCCTTATTTGGTGCTCTTGCACACAGCTCCTTATTTGGCTGTGCTGTGTCTGAGGATCTGCCTTCTCTTGCGTGTACCTATCCGCACTTCCCACGTAGCTACCCGGGGTTGGCTGGCTCAGGGGAACTTATTCCTGGGACGGGCTCTCCTTGGGGAAGAAGAGGAAGAAGAGGAAGAAGAGGAAGAAGAGGAAGAAGAGGAGGAGGAGGAGGAAGAAGAAGAAGAAGAGGAAGAAGAAGAAGATTGTTCAAAACTCCTGAATAAATTGCTTGAAGAAGAGCTCGTGTGCTGTGTCTTTCCTTGCTGGTCGAGGTGGATGCGACAAGCTGTTATTGTTGTTGATGTGACATATTTACAGTAAATACATACAAAATGTTTTCAGAGCTGTGTATACTCTCTAAATCAACAATACACACATCTGGTGAAAAAGCAGCACTTTTTATAGTATTGCAAAAAATACTATAATGAAAAATAAAAGATACCACCTCCCTTCCCCAAACTCCCATGCTAGTCTTCAGATGCAACTAAGAGGATTAACTCACTAACTGTGCCTTCCAGGGACTGCCGCCATAGTTCTAAATTATAGAGCTAACTTGTTAGTAGCTTAGCACAACCTGAAGGACACCTTTCCCAGCTGATACCCCCTCAGTTCTCTTATATCATTCACTCTGCTAAGACTTTGGATCACCCACTGAGCTAGGCTTGAGCAATGCTTTAGGACAGCGATCTCAACTATCCTCACACTGTGACCCTTTAATACACTTCCTCCTGTTGTACTGACCCTCAATCATAAAGTTCTTTTTGTTGCTACTTCATAACTGTAATTTTGCTGCTGTTATAATGTAAATGCCTGTGTTTCCCAATGGCTTTAGGCCACCCCTGTGAAAAGGTTGCTTAACTTCTATGGGGATTGTGACCCACAAGTTGAGAACAAATGAATTAGAGGCTGGTTCTATTTTAGATGTCTGTATAATAGTAGCACAGAGGTGACATGCCAATCGTCAGCAGTCAAGAGTTGTCATTTGATGTGTCAGGATGACCAAGTGGTCTAAGGCTCCAGACTCAAGATCAGCTTCCCTGGTCGAGGATTTCTCATCTCCCTATGGAGGCGTGAGTTAGAATCCCACTTCTGACACAGGACAATTTTGGGGGGCTGGAAAGATGGCTCAGAGGTTAAGAGCAGTGGCTGCTCTTCCAGAGGTCCTGAGTTCAATTCCCAGCAACCACATGATGGCTCACAACCATCTATAATGAGATCTGGTGTCCTCTTCTGGCCTACAGGTGTGCATGCAGACAGAACATTGTATACATAATAAATAAATAAAATCTAAAAAAAAAAAGAAAGAAAAGAAAAGAAAAAAAAAAGAGTTGTCATTTGAATGAGAAAGCAGGCAATACAGACCCTAAAGAAATACGCTGAAAAATACAAGAATGAAAAGAAGATGGAACAAAAGAAATGTAAGTGTGGCCCCAAGGACTGCTGCTTTAGGACTGCGCTGGGAGGAAACTGGTTACAGACCACACCTGTGAGGAGGTCCCCTTCCAGTGGGGAAGGTGGTGCACAAAGACCTGCAGTGCACACAGTCAAAGGTGATCCATTCAGTGGGAAATGAGTGTGCGGGATATGCGCGCACGCACAAACACACACACACACACACACACACACACACACACACACACACGCCATGACGGATACTGGCAAAGAACAAACCCCAGATGAGTTGGGAGGAAAGCGGGCGCTTGAGCAGCCTCTAACCTTGATGTTTTTCCTGTGTTGTTCCTTTAATCGTGTTTTTACCTTTGCTGTCACTGACTGATCTGTCTTTTGGGATTCCCTGTGGGTCAGAGAGTGATCCTGGTGGTTTACTCCTCTTGAGTGCTTGGATTTTCTTCTCTGTGTGTGTGTGTTTAGTTGGTTGGTTGGTGTCTGAGTCAGGGTTTCTCAGTGTAGCCCTGGCTGTCCTGGAACTCACTCAGTAGATCAGGCTGGCCTCGAACTCAGAGATCTACCTGCTGCTTTCTTCCAAGTGCTGGGCATGTGTCACCACTGCCTGGCTTCTGTGTGGTTTTCTTTTTTTTAATTTTTATTTATTAAATATTCTGCTTGTGTGCGTGTGCCTGCACACCAGAAGAGGGCATCAGGTCTCATTATAAATGGTTGTGAGCCACCATGTGGTTGCTGGGAATTGAACTCAGGACCTCTGGAAGAGCAGACAGTGCTCTTAACCTCTGAGCCATCTCTCCAGCCCCACTCGTGTTTCTGTGTGGTTTTCTATCTTAATCTTCTCATGCTGTTCTCCGGAGGTTCTCTTGATTTGCAACTGCTTTATAATTCTTCATGGGACAGGCATATGGAAGTCTTTTTCCTTAGAGGCTTCAGGGTTTTTAAAAAGTCACCTGAAACCCTGGCTTGGGACACATTCCCAGATGTTGATGCCATAAGCCTGAATAAACAGTTGTCAGTTAATTGAGCTATCTGATCTCCCTGATGTTAGGCCTGAGCCTGTCTCATCAGAACTGGGCCTGGAATTCTATGTCCTGGGATTCTTCTGGACTAACCTGATTTCTTTTCCCTTCCTCTCCTGGCAAAGAAGCCATTAGATCTGATCCATATTCCAGAAATGTGTGGGCTTCAATTCCAACCCTTTTGCTTCCATGACTCCATACACCTTATGGTCTAATCAGGATTGTAATGGAGCCTAGGATAGGGGAAATCAAAGCATTGGTTGATTAGCTGTCTATCAGTAACTATCCATGTACAATTTTAAAATGTGTTAGTTGATTCTTATAATTTCTATCCATACACAAACGTGTGTGCATATTTCCCATATATTTATCCAAAATGATACAAGATCTCTCTCTCTTCTTTCTCATTCTGTGTGTGTGTGGTGTGGTATTGTAGTAGGTGAGGCAACTAAACGAGCAACGAACTGGTAATTATAGCACCAGGGCTACAAAATTTGAATGTCTGTCCTAGATACAATTGACACCCCATAAACTAATACACTGAAGAAGTTTGAGGCTCTCTTCCAACACAAAATGAAGAACAATGGAATTAGGTAAAGAAAGGGTAAGAAATTGACACCCCATATTATACCTTAATTTGAAGCTGGTTCATTTAAAAACTCACTTCTGGGTGTGTAATGCAGCGGAAATAAAAAATGGTAGTTGCCTGAAAAACTGAAAATAGAATTATCGTGTGATCCAACATGCAGTCCTGGGAAAATACCCAAAGGATGCATGTCAGACCACCACATGGATGGATGTGCGTGTGTTTACTACAGCATGATTCACAGTGGACAAAACACATAACCAGCTGAGATGACCATCAACAGATGAATGGATGTTACTCAATCTCCTCTACGCTCATCTCTCTCTCTCCCACTGTGTGTCCATGAGTGTGTGTGTGTGTGTGTGTGTTTGTGTTAGAGTTAGAGTTTATATGGAGTATCTTCCCAGAGCAGAGACTTATGTGTTGAAGGCTCTGTGCCCTGTGCAATGTTCAGGGGTGGGACATTGGAGAAGTGACGGAATCATGAAGGTTCTGACCTAAGGGACTCGACTAACCAATTCAATGTTTGATGGCATAACTGGGAGGGGCAGAAGCCAGCCGACAGGGCCTGGTTGGAAGGAGTGAGTCACTGGGAGGGTCAGAAGGTTTGCTGTATGACCAGGCCCTAGCTCTCTTCCCGGACCGCCATGAAGTGAACTCCGCCACACCTTCCCACTTGATGCACTGCCTCAATACAGACCCAGAAACCATGATGCCAGATGCAGGTACTGTACATTTGAAGTCCTGAACCAAAAGAGAGCATCCTTCTTTATGTTGTTTTACTCAGGCATTTTACCACAGTGGCAAGAAATTAAGCACATAGGGATGGTACCTCTTCATGTGTGTGTGGGTAAACAATCTCTTTTCCATCGTTCCATTGTTATGTAAACACAAGAGCTATTCTCCAAAGCTGGCCATGGTAACTCTCATTTGTATCCCTGGCACTAAGGAGGCTGAGGCAGGAGGATGGCTGCCGGTTTGAGTCCAGCCTGGATTACACAGTAAGCTCCAAGCCAGCCTGGCCTACAGAATGAGACCCTGTGTCCAAACAACAAACTGCAAAGCATAAAGATAACATTTATTTATTAGTATTGTGCTGCAACACACATGTGGAGGTCAGAGGGCAACTTCATGGAGTTAGTTCTTTCCTTCTGTTTTCATATTTGTCCTAGGGATCAAAATCAGGTCACCAGACTTGTATGTCAAGTACTTCTATCTGCTGAACCATCTCACCATCTCCCCCATTTAAATAGTAAATAAATATTATTACTGTCAAAGATATAAAATCTTACATGTTATGTTTTAGGGTATAAGGCACAAAACTTTGCTGGGCATTGCTAAAAGGCCATAGTCTAGGTTTGTTTTCAGGAGATGGAAATGATCACAGATAGTGATTAGGAGAATTTGGGGAAACAATGCTAGACCATGAAGGACCAGAGAATCAATGTTACCAAGCTTGAAATGTCTTCTTTGATGTCAGTGGACAAGGAGTCACTCAGATGTACATTTTAGAAAGTCCAAAAGGAGGAATTTAGCAGTGGCCAAACGATATGAAGGCACTAGGTGACTTGGGACCATGGTGAAAACAGGACCCATATAGAAGAGTTCTCAGGAAGGATGCCATGTTTCCACAGCTTGAACCAGGGACAGATGTTTTCTCCCACTGAATACTTTTAAGATTGCTGTTTGGTTGCTGACCAAGCATCATGGATTAAGGTCTCCAATTACAGCTATGGAAAACTCTTTATTCTCCAAACAACAACAACAACAAAAAAAAACCCCACACATTTCTACTCAAGTATACATCAAATACTGATTAAGACTGGCCATATAGCATGTCACAAAGGAAAGCTCAAAATCTCCCCATACTTCCATCACACATAGATTACATTTTAAAAGCCATGTCACCCTCCACTTACACACCAACAATAACAATCCAGAGGAAGAAACACTTTGATTCACATCTGAGTTAACTGTGCCTACAAACACTTCATGAGTACAAGAGGAAATGACATTGAAAATCACAACATATTTAAAATCTAAACAATCACAAATCATATTAGAAATTATGGGGCATATCTAAATTGGTTCAAAGATGTGTTTAAGGCTTCAACTATTTCTTTCAAAGAATATTGTAAATAAACAGCATTTACCTCAAGAAAGTGCATAAATCACTGGAGGGAATCTGTGACCAGAGTGAAATGCCATCCTCAGTTTACACACTGTATTGGGTAAATAAGCAACCCTTTTTTGCCTTGAGTTTCTTAAATTCCTATCAATCAGGTAATTTAAATGCTGATTTCATTCACTCTGCTCGTTTTCATTTCTTTTATATCTGCGTTGATCAAAACCTTGAGTGACTTTGTAGGTCTTTCTTTGGCTTTCTCATATGTCTTATGTATATATACTAAGCATTGCTGTGGGCAGTATAATTTTCTATGTGTAGATATAATGCCCCAAGTTGGACATGATGACTCCAAACTGAAAACATTTCCAAGAGAACCTAGCCTAGCGTAAAGAACAAACCCAGGGGCCTGGCAGTCAGGTGAACTCGTCTACCTGTTGCCATTGGCTGCATAACATAGGCACAGCCACAGAGCCTGTGAAATGTCCACTTCCATCTCTCAGGGGGAGTTTCTGTAGTCTCAAGACCAGCTAGACTGTGAGACAATCCCAAAGTCGCCAAAACACACAAGGCATGAATCGCTACACAGAGTCAGAGGTTATTAAGTATTACAAAACTATTAAAATTAAAAAGGAATCATACTCTATGGCAGAAGGAAAGAGCTTTGACAAGCACATCAATGAACCTTTCCCACTTGGTTTTTATAGTCATAACAGGCCACGGGGCAGGATGGGTCTTTTATTCCGTTTAGAGTAGGGCAGTGAGGTTCCAAAGGGCTTAAAGATTTGTGTCAAATCATGAAAGTGTTTGTCATTGTCTGGTGTTGGAATTTGGATTTCCTGACTCCCAGTTCACTGATCTCCCTGTGACAAGCTTCTCCTGGGTTGTTGTTTACAGAGAGGTGTCCTGACACCTTTCTGTGGTGTCCAAATAAAGTCGTCCCAGGTCCCATTTCCACGGGGACTCTGCCCTCTTCTTGCCTATGAGAACCAGTTCTATTTTAGGGAATATTTATGAACTAATTAACGTTTCTTCACAGACCGTATTGCCACCACAAGAAAAGAAGAACTTAGTCCAAAGAGGATTCTGAAACTGTGTTCTGAAACTCATTACACACACATGAGCAATTCACACATACGGTGGCTATCTTTGCCAGTTAATGAAAACCTATTTTTTTTATCCATAGCCTACCTGGTTGGGAAACTCAGAGGGCCCGGGATGAAAGAAAAGAGAAAGCAAAAATAACAATATTGTGCCTTTCCAAAACAAATCCCCCTCTACCTTTCCACAACCTAGAGCACAGGGGTGGAAGCCTGTGCTGCAAGCTTTAGAGTCGCTACAACCATTTAAGATTCCCATGATGCTCGACACAGCACCATTTTCGATAGAGGATAGATGTGTAATGCAATAAAAGAGCTAGTGGCATACTGTGGGACTCCAGAGGGGTGTGTGGGAAATATTTCTCTGTTTGACCCAGTCATCCATTGCAGGATGTCAGCATTTCCTGGGCAAGGCTCAGCCATTCACCCCAGCAAGGACTTTAGGGAGTCTGGATCTGGAATAGCTGTATCTACCTTGGGCTACTCTGAAGCTCGTGGGGTACCAGGTGCCAGATGGTCCTGTGGCATTCTCTCCCCTTGCCTTCCCTCATTTCAATCTTGTTTCTGCACATTGTTGTAGACTGAACAACCTAGGTAAATGCAGCACTGAGGGAGAAGAATGAACTCAGGAATAAGCAAATCCTGGGGGAAGCACAGCATTTCCTAAAAGGTGGGTGTAGCTTGTCTCAAGGGAGAGTAGCCAAGGAAAGAACCTGTTTAGAGAGCTACAAGGCTGAGTCCTGTGGAGGAGGCTACATATGAATTAGGCAACTCCTTACGTTATGTTCCCTAAGGTATTTGGTATACTGTGTTACGTTTAGTACTATTCCGTTATCGTATTACTGTAGTTATCCCATATTACTAACATAATATTAATATATTACTACTACCTTCATGGGCCAGCACCTTAATGTTGCATCCTTCTGTGAATTTGCTGTGTGCATCTTTGTAAAAGGATGCTATGACATACATAGTGTAGAATGCACATGCATCAGACACTTAGGACTATGAACCACATGGATCAGTGAAAAGAGAATCAGATCACACAACTGAAAGACCCAGTGCTCCAATTACACTTTGAGGGTCTTCCTTCCTTTCCTTCCTTCCTTTCCTTCTCTCTCTCTCTCTTTCTCTCTTTCTTTGACTCTGTTTTCTCTTTGTGGTTGTTATTTCTCAAGTATTCTCTCTCATAGGCTGCTGAGCTGCTAATCACTCTGATTTGACCTCTTCAGCAAAACTAAAACTTCAGTTTCTAGACTATGGTGGTGGTAGCTTAGAAATGAGTGCCCTGACTGGAGAAATGGTTTAGAGGTTAAGAGGACTGGCTGCTCTTCCAAAGGTCCTGAGTTCAATTTCCAGCAACCACATGGTGGCTCACAACCATCTATAATGAGATCTGGTGCCCTCTTCTGGCATGTCAGCATGCACACAGGCAGAACACTATATATATTTTAGAAAGGGTCAAGAAGGAGTGAAAGTAGGAAGCAAATTACCACAGTGGTGTTGCTCTTTCAAGAATGGAGAAGAGCAAGTGCAGAGAATGAAAGCATTGTGTGCCAGGAGTCCTGAAGGGACATTAGGGGCTGTGTGTGTGTGAAATACAGTAAGCCAAGAGCCATCGATGGGTAGGAAGTGATGAGGAAAAGATAGAGAGAAGGCAAGCGAAGGATAGCCCATAGGCCATAGCAAGTAGGACTGGCTGTACTCTTTTTAAAATTAATTTATTGTTTAATTACAAGTTATTCACTTTGTATCCCAGCTGTAGCTCCTCCCTCTTCTCCTACACATCTCACCCTCCCTCCCTCATCTCCTCTCATGCCCCTTTCCAAGTCCATTGATGGGAAAGTCCTCCTCCCCCTCCATCTGACCCTAGCCTATCAGATCTCATCAGGACTGGCTGCATTGTCTACCTCTGTGATCTGGTAAGGCTCCTCTCCCCTCAGGAGTAGGTGATCAAAGTGCTAGCCACTGAGTTCATGTCAGAGACAGCCCCTGTTCCCATTACTAGGGAACCCACTTGGAAAATGAGCTGCCATGGGCTACATCTGTGCAGGGGTTCTAGATTATCTCCATGCATGGTCCTTGGTTGGAGTATCAGTCTCAGAAAAGACACCTGGGCCCAGATTTTTTGGTTCTCTTGCTCCCCTTGTAGAGCTTCTGTCCCTTCCAGGTCTTTCATCTCCCCCCTTCTTTCATAAGATACCCTGCACTCTGCCCAAAGTTCGGCTATGAGTCTCAGCATCTGCCTTAATACCCTACTGGGTATAGTTTTTCAGAGGCCCTCTGTGGCAGGCTCCTGTCCTGTTCACTGTTTTCACCCTCTTCCAATGTCCATCCCATTTGCCTTTCTGAATTAGGATTGATCATCGTACCCTGGGTCCTCCTTCTTGCTTAGCTTCTTTAGGTGTACAGATATTAGTATTCTTAAAGTAGTGTGTCTATTGAGGATATTTAGGTATGGGACTGGCATGGTGCTACTTACATTTTAAGAGGCTGCTACTCTTATAAACTTCAGGAGGAGCGAGGAGTAGAGGAATAAGGGAAACCAATGAGCTAGGAGGCTCAGAGTAGCAGTAAGAGGTGACAGCACCAACCATGGAAATGTCACACACAACCACATTTAAGAATGCTTTGAAGTTAGCGTCAATAGGATCAGGAGAGGGGTTTGATACAGAATGTGAGAAAAAGGCCTCCGGGGTGGGTATGTATGCCCAGTTCTGGAGCATAGGAGACCAGAACATCCCAGGAGCTCACTGACTGTCCACTGTGGCAGACTCGGCTAGCACTACACCCAGTGACAGGCCCTGTGTCAAAACATACAGTAGAGAAGTTTTTGAGAAAGACAGGTGAAGCCAGCCTCTAGCCTCCGTACGCACATGCCTCCAGGCCTCCCCCTCCTGCCCACAAAAGCCTCAAAGATCTTTCCAAATCATTGGTCCAAGCCTGTTTCTCTGGGGTAGGTACATCTGCAATGTTTCTAATTCATAATTGGGAAGTGAGGACAGATGCGTTCGTCTGAACACTCAACTTCTGAACAAGGCTGAATGTTCCCTCACTTACTCATTCCATTTCAGAGGACTGATGTCAGACCCAGGGGCCAGCATGTTAGAGCACTTGTCAATAGCCTTCACTGCAAATCAGACTTTTCCTGACAACCCACGTTCCCATCCCTCAGAGTCATGGTTCCATTGGCTTTTGTTACGGTTTGGCTCTTAAGTGCTCCTCGATGGGCGAGTGTTGAAGGCCTGACTCCTCACTCCTGATCCTGCTGGGAGGCGGTAGAGACGACTGTGGTGGGTGGGCTTCTGTGGAGAAAGGAAGACATTAGGGACAGTGTCCTTTGGTAGATATTCTGGGACTCTGATTCCTTCTCCTGAATCTTTCTGTGCTTCCTGGCCACTGTGAAGTGAGTGATTTTGTGCTACCCACATTCCCCACTATGAAGTTCTGCCCTGCCACAAATCTGTGGAGTAGTGGTTCCCAGCCTGTGGGTCCCAAGCCCCTTGGGTCAAACAACCCTTTTACAGGGGTCTCCTATGACCATCTGCATACCAGATATTTACATTATGATTCATAACAGTAGTAAAATTACAGTTATATAGTAGCAACTGAAATAAATTTACGGTTGGGGTCACCACAACATGAGAACTGTCTTAAAGGGTCGGGGCACTTGGAAGGTTGGGAACCGCTGTTGTAGGGTTTGCTAAGCAGTCATGTCCAGAAACTTGAGAAACCAAGGACCAAAGTCAATCTTCCTCCTTGTCATTTTCTTGCTGTCATGAAAAGCTGACACAGACAGTTTCCCCACCCACACTTGGACCTGCAGTGTCGTCACCACCGGGTTCTCCGCGGAGGTAAAGTTTTTGATTGATTGATAAACACAAAATTAACACAAATATAGGAAGGTCGATTTCTCCTTATTCCAAGAACCTTGCCCCTCTCTGGGTTACAAACCCACCCCTCCATGCCAAAATCAGAGACAAGGGTTAAACAGCACAAAAGGGAGGTATTGGATGGCGAGTCAGAGTCAATTAAGGGCAGGCCAGGAGCATCCTTTGAGAACACTGCACTGAGCTGCCCCTTGTGGACTACACTCAGTCAAAAGGCTCTAGCCTGTTCCTACTTCCTCTCTTCCCTTCCCTCTTTCTCTCTCTCTGTCTCCATTCTTCTTTCCCCTCACTATTTCATTCTGTTTCCCGTATTCTCTGAACTTGGATGTATTTTAGAGTTATGAGGCATAAAGAGGTGTGGTGGTCCTCAACCATGGTGTGTTTTTCCATTGAGATGATGTTTAGTGAATGCTTGGGACCAAGACACTGTCCAGAAGCGAAAGGTGAAACCGAGACAAAAGAACACTTTGTATGCCCTCTGGGAGTTACAGTCTAGAGAAAGTGCTCAGATGTGTGTTCAATCATTCAACACATATTTACTAAGTGCTTACTGCATACCACTTACTGCATAACAAATACACTCTAAGCGCAGGGAAACTGTAGAAAACACAGAAAGTCATTGTGTATTCTGGAGGAGGAGATAAATAACGAAAAGACTGTATAGTCTGTCTATTGTACTATGACCAGCTTAGCGCTGTTACCACACCTCTCTGGGCCTGCCTACTGCATGTATGGCTGCACCACTGTTTCCTTCGTGACAGTAGATGTGACCTGTTATGACCAATGACTTAGTTGTCTAAGTTTGTACGTCATTTGCAGGCAATATACAAACTTCCATTCTTCACTCCTGCAGCAGTGACAATAGGAACCTGGATTAAAAGATGTCTCCCCCTTATCGGGGGGTGGTGGC
Source organism: Pachyuromys duprasi (assembly GCA_028658305.1). Classification (NCBI taxonomy): domain Eukaryota; kingdom Metazoa; phylum Chordata; class Mammalia; order Rodentia; family Muridae; genus Pachyuromys; species Pachyuromys duprasi. The sequence goes on from CM053766.1 coordinate 53,517,649, forward strand.
GTGCACCTTTAATCCTTTAATTATGTGTTCAGGACACAGAGGTAGGAGGATCTCTGTGAGTTTGACTTCCCTGTAACGCAAATAATTGCCGGAAGCTGGTGAGCCCCCTACAGCTTATACTGGACATGTGGGAGAAAGGCAAACTTTTGTTTGCTTAATCACTAACATTCAGGGACTATCAGGCACAACAGGCCTTTCTTGACACTAGAAGCTAAGTTTCCAGTAGTTTCTAGAAGCTAAGAAGTCCACAGGAAAAAAAATTATGAGTAAAGGAATGTTGATGTCTCAGTGGGTGAAAATACACAAGTCTAATGGTGTGAGTTCTGGGCCCAGAATCTGCATCATAAAGAAAAAAAATGTTACCTGAATGTGGTGGCAGACATCTATAATCTCACACCCTGATGGAAAGTAGAGACAGGAGACTAGCCTCAAAAATGGTCAGGCCAGCTACCTTGTAATATGCAGCAGAGTGGACTCAACAAGAGAGACCTAGCCTCAATAGGCAGGAACGGATTCCTGAAATATGCCATTGCATACTCATAGCACTTGTGCACATACACAAGCAAACACACTCTCACACCCATACACATTCACACACTTCAGTAATAAGTAAAATAAATCAATCAGGTTTGCTGTATACAGTATGTCATGGGTTGATGGATTCTGTTGCATAGAGAGAATGAGAAATCATTTCCAATAAGCTAATGTTGGAGCAGAGATCTGAAAGAAATCAGAGTGTCAGCATAAGACATGTGAAGAGCAGATGGCACAAACAAGTGCAAAGGCTTTGAGGCAGGAAGATGCCTAGAGTCTTTGAGAAGGCCAGTGTAGCCCCGGCATAGGAAACGAGAGAGGGAATGACGGAAAATAGATTTGAAAAAGCTGATGGAGAGCTGCAGGAGAAAGGTTTCTATTCTATACGTCATGTATGTAAGGTCCAGTATAAAGGGAGCATGAGCAATACCAGCACCTGTATGTCATCTTTGGCTCTTGCCACTGCCCCATCATTTACGTCTAACTCATCAGCAGTCTCACTTCTGACACTCCGTGTGCAGCATACCCTCAACACTGCAGACACTGCTCTGGCTACAGCCTTAGTCACCAGGATGTGAACCCCCCGAGACAGCTCTTTAACTGAAGGCACCCCCTCCACTCTCACAACAGGAAAAGTGAATCTTGTACACCGCTTTTGCTTTCACTTTCTCCAGGATCTGATCCTTTGAGATTTCAAAACTGATCAAGTCACGTGCCCTGGTCATAGCAGAGCCATTGCTTTCTGTGCTCTGATGACGCTCAGAGCAAATCCATCTCCTCCAAAGTGAAAGCCAAGTCCCTATCCCATGCCTGCTTGTGGGTGGATCCTCCTCTCTTGTCTTGACCCCATGGCCACCTTCCAGAAGTTTCTCACTCCTAGAACTTCCCACACACTGTGTGAATACATCTGTGACCACTTGTGGCATTCTCTTGGCCCTTTTCACATCCTTCTCTGCTGGCACCAGGCACTCTTTCGCAATATGTCTCAAGACGCTGTTCTGACAACAGGACATTATATTCGTGTTTGCCCATGTGACCTAATGTGTGTTTGTGTACATACATGTTGCTGTGTCTAAAATTGTGATTTGCTTCTTTGAATTCACCCTGTAGACTTCTCCTGCCACGTTGCCACATCATAATCTGGGTTTCCTTCTAGAGTGTTCTAAACATGTTTCTAGATCTTGTTTTTAACCCTGACCCAGGCTCCGCTGCTCCCTGTTTGCTTCCTTACGTGACAAAATGAACTAATGAGATGGCTGTTCAAGTTTCCAGCTCCAGACTTTGCACTGAGCTCTCAGAACATAAAATGCGAGGCCTGTTTGGATCAGTGCTGGGAATCCTGGACAATGGCCAGAGCCTCACAGTTCAGTCGGGAGATGGGTGGTACACACCACTGCCCCACAGCATGGAACTGGCAGGTCGCGGCAGAGCAGGGTTTCAGCTCCCCTACCCTTCACTCTGCACTTGCTTTAAGACATCCAGGAGCCTCCTACTGCCCGTCCCCAGCCTCCTTCGAAATGACACAAACTTTAAAAAGGATTGAGAGGTGAGTGGAAAGAGTTTCCTGCAGCAGTCTGGGTGGTCCCACAGCGAGGGGTAGGGGTGAGCTACATCTTCCTTAGCCTTCCCATGCTTGTCTTCCTTCTCCCCTTAAGTTCTGAAAACGGCTTCAGATCCATCACTTAGTCGTAGATGGGAGAATCTGTCCAAGCTTGTCTGAAATTGGGGTACAAAAACCACAAGAATGAAGTTGTGCACTTCGCTTGCTTTAAAAAAAATTACTTGGCAATTTTCAAATATGCATCGTGATGTGGGTGAGAGATCCGAATGAGCTGTATTACATGCCTGATTCTGCTAGCACAAACCTTTTCCTGGGCCATTTTGCCTCAGAGAGTATGTTTTGAATCTTTTCTGTCCGGGGAAAAACAAAACAAAACCCACAAGAGCTGTGAGTGAGGCAACTGGCATGCAGGAGCTTGGGTGAGGGCTGGGACAGCACTTGCCTTCCGCCTCCTACATTCTGGGTACAGAAGCAAAATTGTGGCATGAAGAATCTCTGTGCAAAACTGGTACCAGGGAATAAAGGTGAAAAGGGATGCCAAGGCTCACAAATGAAAGCTCAGGTTGCTCCTTTTTTCTCGCCCAAGACTGTTACTCCTTGACTGGTAAAAATAAAACCCCCAAATGAGGGTTTGAACCTGTGCCATCCATGACACCCTCATATCTTAAATGGAAAGAATAATCACAACCCAGGCTAAAAGAATCTGGCCCCAAACACTTCAGAGATGTCATGGCTAATTCCAGCCTCACAATGGGAAGGAAATGATGGGCTATGGGTCTATGGAATGAGTGGGGATGACCCCCCTGAATGTGAGTGGTAGCATACAATAGGCCAGGGCCCAGATAAAGGGAAAGAGAGGAAGAAAGGGGCACGTCATTCTTCTCCCTGCCTCTCTGTAGGTCTCTGTGTCTCTGTCTCCCTTTGTCTCTCTATGTGTCTCTATGTCTGTGACTTGCTGTCTCTTTGTCTTTACGTGTGTGTCTGTGTCTCTAGTGTGTCTCTGTGACTCTGTCTCCGTCTCTTTGTCTGCCTCTCTGTTCCTGCTCTTCTTTCCAGGAATCTAAGCTTTCTGCAGCTGTCATTCCTGGACATCAGACCCTAATCTGCTCTGGTGGCCCTGGGAGACAGAGGGACTGTCTCTCTGACTGGAACTGGGTCATCAGCCTCTCTTTTGTTTTGAGGATTCTCTCAGAACTATACAGCTGGCTTCCTGGCACCTCAGAAAGCAGGTAGCTATTTGCAGAACTTCTCAGCCTCCCCACATGAGAACTAATGTGGGCAGTCCCTCTGTCCTCCTCTTTTCAACGTGTCTGTCTTCTCTTAGCTCTGCAGCACGCCAGCTAGCTTGCTGGTTATCGGAATGCAGACCTTTCTCAGCAGTCTTCACCCCTCCCAGCTTTACTCTGGCTTTAGTCTCCCAGTAATAAATATTCCTCTTATGATTTGGGTAGTGATATAAAAGCTTTTAACTGCTCAGGGTTATATTATGGGACATGCTATTTAGATATATGTAGAAAGTTAACATATATTTTTCAAGTATCAAATTCATTAACCTGATTTTATATTCCATATAACAACTACTTTTGGGTTTTTTGTTGTTGTTGTTGTTGGTTGGCTGGTTGATTGTTTTTTTGGTTTTGTTTGGTTTTTGTTTTTTTGAGACAGGGTTTCTCTGTGTAGCCTTGGCTGTCCTAGACTCACTTTGTAGACCAAGCTGGCCTTGAACTCACAGAGACCTGCCTGCTTCTGTCTCCTGAAAGCTGGGATTGCAGGCGTGTGCCACCTGCTGGCACAACTACTTAATTTTTTGGTAAGCATCAATTTCCAAACTTGGATATATGCATAAGATGGAATATACCTGTTTTTCAGTTGCCTGTAGTTCTTTGTACTTTTTGATGTCTCATGCACTAAGTACACTGACCATTGGAATCAATATGTGATGGGGATGGTCTATTATTTTGATGCTTAATACTCTGAGTCAAATACAATATGTTTGAAATATTTTTATTCAAGAATTACTATGCTCAGAAAAGATAGGTAAAATTCACAAATTGAAATCATTAGCTCAGCCTGGTGATGTAGGGCTGAGGCACAGGGATGAAAAGTTTCAGAGCAACCTGGACAACTTAGTCAGTCCCCGTGGAAAAACAGAGAGAGTGCTGGCAATATGGCGGTGGAATACTCACAAAACAGGAAAAAACAAAAGGCAGATGGAGGGAGAGAAAAAAACAAGAGATCTTAAACCATTGTTAATATGGTTTAAGGAGCCAATGGATCTGGCCAAACTTTCAAAGAACAGACAACGCCTATTTTATAGTAAGCACTTATAGTTCTGGAGGTTAGAGAAGAGAGAAGCTCCCTAATGATCTGCACAAAGATGGTAAAACGTTGATTTTAAAGCTACACAGTGAGCTAAGGTGGAGAGATGGCTCAGTGGTTAAGAGTGGTTAAGGTCAAGACTCACATTCAGTTCCCAGAACCCACATGGTGGCTCAAAAAATATGTAGCTCCAGGTCCAGGGCATCCAACCCCCTTTTTTGACATCCGCGGGCACCAGGCATGCATGTGGTTCGCATACTTACATAAGGGCAAAACACTCATACACAAAATTAATAAATACATTTTCAAAGGTTTAAAGATATGTCCACATTAAATTATTATAAGAGATATCCAAACCAATGAGTGCACACCGCAACATGCAAGCAAAGTAAAAAAGCAAGGCAATGCTACTACTCCAAAATACCACAGATTCCTCAACTTCTGAATCCAAAGGTACTGAAAGAAATAAAGGCAAGCAGAAGATATAAAACTTAACTAGTAAAAATGGTTCATTACCTGAATCACTACAAATAAGCTGCTTAACTCAACCTAGGATATGGAGAGGAAAGTCGGCAACACAGGGACATGTTAGCAACAGAAAAGAGAACTCATCAAGGAAAGGGAAGGTTTTCTTCTTTGTTTTTTGGGATTTATTTTTTTGTGTTTTCTTTTCTTTTCTTTTTTTTTTGAGAAAACAACAATCATAAATATCAGAAGTTAAAACTCCAACGCTGATCCCTGAAGTTTCTTTCTGGCTTTTTTCATTCATTTATTCATTTATTCATTTATTTATTTATTTATTTATTTATTTATTTATACTAATTACAGTTTATTCATTTAGTATCCCAGCTGTAGCCCCATCCCCCATCCCCTCCCAATCCCACCCTCCCTCCCTCTTCTTCTCCTATGCTCCTCCCCTAGTCCAATGATAGGGGAGGTTCTCCTCCCTTTCCATCTGATCCCAGGTTTCATCAGGACTGGCTTCTTTGTCTTCCTCTGTGGACTGGTAAGGCTGCTTCCTGCTCAGGTGGAGTTGACCAAAGAGCCAGCCTACGAGTTAATGTCAGAGACAGTCCCTGTTCCTATTATTGGGGAACCCTCTTAGGCACTGTGCTGCCATGGGTTACTTCTGTGCAGGGGTTCTAAGTTATATCCATGCATGGTCCTTGTTTGGAGCATCAGTCTCAGAAAAGACCCCTGTGCCCAGATTTTTTGGTTCTGTTGCTCTCTTTGTGGAGCTCCTGTTCAAGGCTCCACAGCCCACAAAATGGCTCCACCAGCTGGTGAGCAAATGTTCAATACATGAGGCCGTGGGGGTACAACATTGGAAGGACAACAGTTAATAATGTTCCAAAATTAATGAAAGACGCCTTGGTAGCCTCTCCAAGTTCTGCATGGAAATCCTAATCCATACCTTGGAATATGACTTTATTTGGTTTATAAGTATGTAGAATATATAATGAAGTTATAGCGAGTCACCAAATGACTTTAATCCAATCAAACTGCTGTCTTCATGACGAAAGAGATTTGGACACAGGGAGACCAGACATGTGCATACAGAGGAGTCTCATCTGCAAGGCAAGGAAGGAGAGTCAGAATAACTGAGCAGCTGACACCTGTCATGAGTTTTCAGTCTCTAAGACTCTTAGAAAATAAATATTTGTTGTTTCTATTACATAGACTGTGATACTTTATTGTAATAGCCCTACAACCTACATGACAAAGAAGAGAAATAACCCTCAAATGTTGGTCTTACACACAATAAATAAATAAACACATAAATACATAAATAGAGAAAAATAGAAATAAATGGGATCATCCACCATTTGGTCAAAGGTAGCTATAAAAAAACTTTTAGCTAATATAATACTTATAAATGAGAAACTGGCTGGGCATGGTGGTGCACACCTTTAATCACGGCACTCAGGAGGCAGAGGCAGGCAGATCTATGTTCAAGGTCAGCCTGGTCTACAAAGTGAGTTCCAGAAGAGCCTTGGCTACTCAGAGAAACTCTCTTTGGAAAAACCAAGAGAGAAAAAGAGACAGAGAGACAAAGACAGAGGGCAAATATATGTTTGTGTGTGTGTTTATGTGTGTGTGTGTGCATGCATTATACCAAATAAGCATATATGTATGTGTGAACATGTATGTGTGAACGTGTATGCATATGTGTGTGGAGACCAGAGGTCATCATCAGTCATCTTGCTCCATCACCCTCTGCCTTAGTTTTTGACACAGGATCTCTTTGTGAACCTGAAACTCAGTGATTAGGCTACACTGGCTCTTCAGCAAGGCCCAGGGATCCATTTTATCTTCACCTCCCACCTTCTTACAGGTTCTTGCCACCACACCAGCCTTTTACATGAAAGTTAGGGACCATATTTAAGCCCTCATGTTTTCACAGCTGGCACTTCAACAGCTGACCTATCTCTCTAGACCCTTTCCCACATTTAATACCTCTATTAAATACCATACTAGAATGTAGTGAAAATTGTAAAAGTTTGGTTTCTATAAAAACAACAACACAGAAGTGTTCTGGATATATGCTTTTGTTTTAATCCCGGGCATGGAGATATGAGGCTGTTTCCCAGAAGGTGACTGTGATTTGCCTCGTCCTCTGGCAGAGGCATGGTTTTGTCGGCTGCAGACAGTTTCTGTAAGTGTGTGACATTTGGAATTACGGGAACTCTTCAGAGAATATATAAATGCTAGGGCCCCAAGGGGCAAGGCTGTTTCTGTTGGTGGCTGGTTGGTGGTTGGCTGCTGTTTGTTAGATAGTCGTGCACAAAGAAACAAGAAGAAGAATGAAGGAATCCTGGTGACTAAAATCAAACTTGCCCCAAGGATTAAGGACACCCCTAATCAGCAGGAAGTGGTCTAAGGATAACATCACCCTTTTCCCTTCCATCCTTTTTTTCTCTTCTGTCTAGTGATAGGTGGTAAATAAGAGTGAAGAAGGGTGGAAGAGAGTAAGGAACCCACAAAGCAGTAAATGCTGGCTGCAGTGGAAGTCCCAGCCAATGCAATAGAGCATGAAAAATCAGCAAAATGCTGATAATTGGAAAGGAAGAACTGAACCATGAAAAACTACCTAAGGGATCTGAAATTTTGCTCTACTTGCAAAGTAATAAGTTGCCTTTGTTTCATGGCTGCTGGTGGAGGGCATAGAGACCTTTGAACAGAGAAAAGTACCTTACTTCTCACAGCAACACCAGGTTCTGGAGCCTCAGCGTTTTCTTCTGTTGGTTCCTCCAGCACTTTCTACAGCATGAAAAGGGCCCAAGCACAACTGTACATGGTTAGAGCATCCACATGTATTATAGAATGTGTCACTGACAGCCTGAAGCTGGAGATGAAGGCAGGAGATTGCCTACAAGGCTGCAAGGAGACATGGTGATTTGAGGGGCATGATAGAAGTACTTTATATTTCATGTGAGTTGGTAGTTGTATGAAGTATGGTAGCTGGAGCGGTGGCTCAGTGGAACAGGTGATGGCCAGAACGGCACTTAAAGCATAGATTTTTCTCAACTCGTAAAAACTTTATACTACCAAAGGTAAGTTTCACAGTGTCTAAATTGGGCCCTCATATCTTAACAAATGAATTATTGAGAAGAATGAACAAATAGATTCTTTAGACAGAAGTGGGTCCCAGTATATCAGCCACCATATTTTAAGTTTGCTTCATTCCTATTTTTCCACCTGGGATGTATAATCATTTAGTTATTATATGTGTTTTGCTATCTACTTTTTAAGATAAAAATTCATTGATTTTATTCTTACAGTCCCTTAAATTCCTGAGTATTTTTTTAATTCATGACTTTGGAAAAACAACACTAAGCTACCCGATAACTCCATGACAAATACAGTCTTGAGGCACAGAAGTTGAAAACTTTTTCTTCATGTTAAATTGACTCCCTTAGATTAGTCCAGCTGCAAGGCCAAAGCCTCCAGTCTTACCCACTGCAGTAGTGTATGTGTTCAATGTCAAAGATCCACAAGCCGAACCTACCAGACTAAGAAAGAAGTCAAGAATTGGAGGCGGATTAGCATGCTATACACCCAACCATGAAGAGCTGAAACAAAGTGGACACAGTCAACAGGAAGCAAGGATGATGGCCAGGAGCTTTGGAAGTCTGAGGCAGGCTTTCAAGTCCAGAGGGTCAAAGGGGAGGCCCAAAGGAAATTCAACCCTTCAGGCTTTTTGCTGAGAAAGGATGAGGTCAGGGAGGCCAACTGTGAGAAGAGAAAGCCTGAAGCTGAAAATCGCCTTAACTTGGAGTATCTTATGCTCTTTCTGACCCGGGATCATCGATAACTTTGCTGTGCTCAATTCACCCTCTTCCCTGCAGTATCCAAATCTGTCTGGTAAAATGATTTTGTGAAATGAAAGCACAGTGTCAGCAACTTATCAGACGTTTCGGGTATTCTTTAGATCAGTTTTTGGATCAGCCTGATGCTTCAAATCATTGTTTTATTCTTAAAAGAAATGTGAAGTAAGTAAGAACAAAGATGTGGGTGAGTATGTACCACAGTGTGCAAGAGCAACCATGTGTGTCTGGGTCACGGAGCTCAGAGGACAACTGTGTGGAGTCTATTCTCTCCTCCTTCAAGTTGTGTTCTGAAACTCAAACTCAGACCATTAAGCTTCAGCAGCCTGCTGAGCCATCTTGCTGGGACCAAAGATTTTGTTTTGTTTGTTTTTAATTTAGCCATCTTTATAAGAACACTATTACTGTTAATTGATATTTCTGGAGAAAATACAGCGTGATCTGACCTAAGATGTTGAAGTCTGAATTTCTACATGAAATTAAAGGTTTTTGTTTTCCCCAAACAACATCCCTCCATATGATTGATTGAGCCCTGGAGACATGCGTTTGCTAGCTCAGGAGAACTTTCAGAAGCCTGAGTTATCAGAAAGCAGGCACTTACAGACTCTGGCACCCTCATTCTTGGAAGTTGCAAACAGCCAGACACTAACACGTTCTCATCTTCCTTGCTGGCTTGTGTGTTGTTATTATGAGAAATCACACTAGCAAGCATCTGCCGATGTGGAGGTGAACTGGGGGTTGGGGGGTGCCAAGATCTGAGGAGGGGCCCTCACGCTGCTGGAATGCCGATGGCGGTGGCCAGCACCTCACACACAAGAGGCTTGCTTGCAGTCAGAAATCCTGGGCTCTCTCTCAGCATGGCAGCTACGAGACGCACATCTGCGAAGTGTTTGCCAGCCTGTCAAGAGTAGCAGGATGCTCTTGAAGCCATTTCAAATGTCATACCAATCCTAGCACATAACATCTTTAAGGAAATCACTGCTCCAGAGATCTTAATATTTAAAGAAAAAAAAAAGAAAGAAAGAAAAGAAGAAATGCAATACGTTTAGCCACTTAAAAGTGGGTATTCTTTTTCACTGAGCAAGGCTGAACTTTCTGAAACTTTTTACCAAACAAGTCTCTTTTTTGGTGCTGAGGAAATAAATTAGCATGTGGGTCTTAAGTGCTCTTAAAATCATGTTGCTATAGACCTGTCCAGTGTTTATAATTCTTAAATAAAGCTGAAAGTCAAGAAGCCTTTCTGGGAAGGTTTATGAGCATTTTTTCCATGAGGCAGAAGTCAAATAGAAGATCAAAGAGATTCAACAAAATACTCCAAACGTGGAGTGGGCTGGGCTGAAGGGCCACGTAAAGAAACCAACCTCTTCAGATAGTTTGGGAGATATGTCTTGTTATTTCAAAATAAAACCAAACCAAACCATGATGGTCTGAATGTATCAAACTGACATTTCTGGATGGTGTGGTTGGAAGTATGGGTCTTTGATATTCTACCCAGAGCATCCCAGATGTTTAAAAAGGTTAGGTAACCACCCTACCAAGGGAAATTTGAACAGGATGGATGGAGTCCTCATCTCTCTGCTCCTCCTTGCGGAGTCTTCACAGAAAGGACGTTTCCAGCTGCAAGGGGACTAAGGCACACTTTTGAATGGATTCAAGAATGCCTTCTGAAGTTTTAAATACTGGATAATTGGCACCGGACCATCTTAAGCAGTCCTACCTTAAGTACCTGCTCACCATTTAGCTTAAAATAGAAAAAAAGGGAAAAGATAAAATAATTGGCTTTGCTAAAAAGGCATGGATCTATCCAGCCATGATTAAGACCTTAATAAATCTGTTTCTAATCACCCATTGGTATTTAAGTATATAGTAACTGCTCTATTAAATTTAATTCTCTCTCTTTAATGACAGTTATTCTGCATTTAATGACAGTTATTTGAAATATATACCCACAGATTATTAACAACACTTTAACAAGATTTTTAAACGGTGGGATGTGAGTATGAATCTATCAAATATCAATAAATCAATTAGTGTTTAATACAGAATGCCTGAATTGTTAACACACCCAGGTGAGAACAAAATGACTTGAAAGTATTTCAGTAAAAAAAAATAATTTGCCAAGGGAAGAAAATTCATCTGTCAACTGAGAGTGTTATTTCAGGATAAAATTGAGTATATATAATATAAACATTGATATGGAAGTATGCATTTGGGGGGTACACATTATAACATTTTTGCTCTGAGTTGGTTTTTCTCCATGATCCATAGCAACATCATAAGTCAAGTGGCTTCAATTTATCTTTTCTAGTTAAATATGTGCTAAAAATGTTCACATCCTACTTTATTCTGGGAATTCACAACCAGGATTTTAGAGTATATTACTTTAGATTAAATGTGAGAAAGCATCCCTTTTCTCAAACTGTGGTACCCAGCAAGCTGTCATCCACTCACCAAAAGAAAGTCTTTAATTCAAATGCAATACTGCCTCCAGCTATTGACAGACCAGCTTCCCACCTGATAGGCTCCCTCAGATTGCCTGATTCTGGAGTCTGAATGGTCCACACCATTCCATGTACCCTCCTCCATTATCACTGGACCATTTACAGGACCAGAAGTGTAGGCTAGAAAGTTCTGGTGATACATGAGCCCAGCCTATAAAGCACATCAGTAGACACTTAGTAGCATGTGCCGTTTATTATGGTTTCTATTAAAAGTATTATGTTTCCATACTTTACAACCATAAAAGAGTAAATAATTTCAAAGGAAGGCTTGATAGGAGACTTCTGTTTTAAATGGAACTTAGAAATAGCTGGGAAATCACTGGAATAAATGTACTTAAGGGATCCAATGTTGTGAAGTTCTTTTTAACTGTTTTCTTAAGCACATAAGAAGATATGCCATCTCCTTCAATATTTTTAGAAATAGGTTTTCGCTTGGGGTTTTCCCTCTGTTGACATTTGACTCATAAATATTTTTTGCAGTGCTTTTATTGTCCTATTTTTAAGCATCTCTTCTTTCTCATTCTCTCCTTCCTTTCCCTTTCCTCCCATTCTAGGGTAGACGTTTCTTAACATCAGTAGGGCTCTGTTCGGCTCCACTCTCCACACAGGGTACCTACGGGCTTAAGTGCAGACAGCAGCAGGACACAGCACTGAAGAAAGACTGCGGCACAAGCTGGATAAGCTGGAGATAAGCTGTAGACATATGTTACACGCCCTTTGGGGAGATTTTCTTTTAAAGGGAAGCAAATTCCACCCATGGAACTTAGCAAATAGCTTATCCATCTATGCCATCCAGGAAGCCTATATGCACAGCTTTCTTTTCATGGAAAAGATTAGATCACTTCAGTTTCCAAAATGAAATCTTTAAATAAAAAAAAATACAGCCAACATCGACATTTGGAGAAAAGGTAAATGGCCCGTAAAATATTCACATTTATAAACTGATTGAAGCTGTCGGCATTTGCTGTTTCTATGATCTTCATTGTCTGGGAAATAAATGGAGCTTCTCTTTGATCTTGCCTGTGTAGACATTATGTTGGATGGTGTCCTCTCTTAGAGTTGTCTTTTAGGACACCAGGCAAAGCCCATTAGCTACCCCAGCCATCAGACTCAGGCTGATGAGTGGGTAACACTTGAGTTCAAATCTGGTTGACTGTCTCACTGCACAAATTAGAGGTCTGAACAAAGGTGAAGATTAGCTTTTGTAAACTGAAAAGAAGCTCTCAGCAACAACCCCTGGACGCAGGAAGAGCAAGCTCTGAGCACTCACAAGCAGTTTCATTGGCTTTGTGAGAAGGTCATTTAGAATCCACACTAGATGACATAAGGCTTGCTTTTCAGGCTCTGTGTTCTTGGACTATATCATATTATTGCTTGTATGTGTGTGTGATAGAGAGAGAAAGACAAGAGAGAGAAAGAGGGACAGATACACACATGCACACACAAACACACACACATGCACGCACACGCACAGAGTTCATGTGTATATGCACATGTGTGTTTGCCTATGTGTACAGACCAGAGGTGGACACTGGCTTTCTTCTGTCATCACTCTCCACCTTATTTTAATTACTGATTGATTGATTGATCGTTCGATCGACTGGAGGCAGGGTCTCCGAAGATCCCAGAGAAATTCAACAATGCCTATATTGCTCTAGAAATTTGGCCTATCCCCATATGGTCACATTCATGCTAACCCCAGTTTTGGGATTACAGAGCTGCACAGCCCAGTCTTAAGGCATCACATGATCTTTTCCATAGGTGTTGGGGATCTGCCCTCACCTAGCAGGCACCTCACCGACTATAGCCTGTATGATTTATCAACCCTGCTCATTCATCTTTGACTTACAGATGAGGACATCGATGCTCAACAAGACTGCACAAGTTCCTCCAGATGGTAGTGAGTCATCTCAACCCACAACTGTTTCATCCACCCCACAGTGGAGTTTCAAGCCACATCTGGCTGAGTCTAAAGCAGAGTCCCTTGCCCAACATGCTTGATATGTGCCCTGCTTCAGAATCAGGCAAGGCCAGGCGGGCAGAGCCAGGAGTCAAAGGCAAAAATGTCATCAAGAAGGAAGTTACACAACAACTTGGTTCTCAGGGGGGCAGGGAAATGACATTGAGGCAGGTCTTCAGGAGGTTATGACCTTAGACACCATGGAAGTCATACTGCATCACCACATACTGGGAAAGGGAATGGCATAGAAATCCAGGGCAATGAATCAAGTTTCCAGACAGCTAGGGGGAAAAAACAAAACAAAAAAAGAATTTGCTTTCGAATTTTGAATTTTTGAAAAAAAAATTCTAATAGGATAAAATGTTTTAAAGAACTCACAATGCCGTGAGGACGGCTAACACAGCTGAGCAACTATGTCAGAAGCAGAGTAAAGCCACCGACCCCGTAACTGTTACCCACGCATCCCAGTGACCCCCTAATGCCTCTCGTCTAGTTATCAGTTTCTGTTCCTCATTTGCCTGGCTCTGCCAGAGAATTTATAATTGGTTCACACACCAAAGGCCAAAGGCACCATGTTTTTGTTTGGGGTAGATAAGAAAACTCAGAAGTTCTTACATGGTAGAATGGAAAAATGTTTCCACAAAAATTCAGTCCTAGCCCTGAGTGTGTGGTGACACTGGCTTGCCACAGGCCGTATAAAACTGCCAGGGTGCATCTACTAAGACTTTGTTCTGCACCCTTCAGTTTTTATGTGGACTATTTTTTTCTTAATGTGATAGAGAAGCTTGAGTTAAGGAGAAAAGGGTTGAGAAGAAGCCCTGTGTGAAACGGAAATCCTATCTGCAAATGATGGCCTCAATTAGACCTTAGTGTTGGCATGGTTTCCCTTTGTTTACTGGCATGCATGCACACACAGGTGAGGAGTTTCTTAAACGTAGAGAGTTTAGTATTGGAATCAGCTGTGCTGTACACACGGCGGTCAGGGAGCCGTTTTCAGATAACTACTTGTCTGCTGTCTGTCCCTTCCTGTTACCCCTACCTTCAGGGCCTCCCTCTGCCAGCCCTTCTCCACTAGTGAGCAGCATAAATCAGGTCACCTAAGGAAGGCAAGTAAAAACTAGAATGGTGATTAGAACCACTAACCGAAAATGCTACTCACCGAACTTTTCCTTGGGATTCTCATTAAGCTTGGGATCGTAGGCCGCTGAGCCAGACAGCTGAGCCGGACAGCTGAGCCATTCTTTTTCACATCTCGTCGGAGATGGGAGTGGGATTTCCTTTTAAGTTTAATAACATTTACATCATTATCTTAATACAGCAAGTACAACTTCTTTCACTTTAAGAGATGGAATGCATTGATCACAATGCATTTCCTGATTTATTGTTTTAGTAAAATCAAAACACAACTCTCGTCAACTTGAGGATGATTATTTTAATACTTATTCGGCTAAAAACATTTACTTAATGCTTTTAGTATTAACATAAATATCAGAATATCGGAAGAAATATCAGAATAAGTATATACATGGTTTTGACATTTATTTTAAGTGATTAAAAAAGGTTGACTTCTGTTTGCAGAATGCAAGAAAGTGAAGGGAAAACTATATTAAAATGGTTGCTGTGTGTTGCTAATACAGTAAGGCAGCCCAAATCTTTACATTTCTATGAAGGTTGCAGGAGTTTAAAAGTTGGTGTTTTTGAAGACAAAACAGCAATGTGAAGAGAGAAACAACTTTTGCATCTGTCCTAGAGTTGACACAAGTTTTTTTTAATACAACCTTTTCATGGTAACTTACCAAGAGATATAATCTGAAACCAAGTAAATAATTTGATTAAATCCATAGGTTATACATATATATTATTAAAAACTATTACCCAAAACTGAAATACAAAAGAAAAGGTATTCTATCTATAGTAATATGATATGAATCTCATACCTCCACTTCTGCAAATAGTTTTCTAATATTCATAAATCTAAGTAACTCCCTAGTCAGACACCTTCCAGACAAAGTGTAGCTGAGCATAAAAACCTGAAATGCATAAAACAGGCTTTGAGTATTTACTTTGAGCCTCTGGAATTTATTAGAAAGCAGAAATGTCACCAAACTAGAAATTGCACACAGGAGGGAAAATGTCCCAGCATGTTTTATTCAAATGGGTTGGAAGTGATACAATAAACACACCATCACTTATACACAGAACTGTGTAGACTGCTCACCCAGGGAGTGGTAAATTCAAATTCCAGTTGGGGAGGGGATGGTGTATATCAAAGAAATCTGCTGCCAGCAGCCATTATCCTACTGATGGTCTTTAAATGTATAGATGCTCAATTATGCCTGTCATTTTATTCTACAAAATAATGCACTCTTATCTATGAAGTTAGGATAGAATATAACATTACACCTTATTTGGCACACAGCACAGGAGAGTACAACAATCCTAAGATTTCATTCTTAAAAATGAAGACATTGATAAATCAACAGTCATGCATCTCAAGGATGATGGTTTAAGACTGACCATAGTCCTCAGACTGAATATGGTTGCAATCCTCATTCATCTTGCCATGATCAGTAACCCACATCACAGGAAACCACTATATGTGATATGCCTCCAACGGCCAGCCCCCTAACAAGGAAAGACTTCAAATAAGACAGTATTGAATTGTTTCAGATGTGGAAACATGAGAGAAACCTTCTGTAGAATACTTCAAATTTCACACTAGTAGAAAACATTTCTGTAGTTGTCCAGGAAACCTAGAAGTTCTTCACTGCGGTCACCTCTGAGCTGCAGCCTGTTGTGTGAGGACACTGATAAAGGATAGGCCTTCCCCTGGTGTGGCTCTACCCAAATCCCACTTAGCACTCTTCAAATTCATAGCTCCATAGGTTTTCACACGAAGATATTTCCTCCTCAGGGTCGCTATAGTCCTACATCTGACACACTCCTCAATAAAACACAATGTGTTCCCTATTACCACTTCTCAAATGAATAACCATTTCCCACCTTGAGATGTTATTTCAATAAAATCTAGATCAAAAGAGTCCTGTTTATGTGGACATGAAATGAGGAAGTTTTACAAAGAATCATTTTAAAGTTACCCAAGTAACAGTGTAGCTATATTATTTTCTTTCTCACTGCAAGCTCAATAAATATTTTAAATGGTGTGTGTGCCTGTGTGCATATAAGAGAAAGAAAGAGAGAGAGAACATATCAGTCAGCTCAAGATTTTTCTATTTGAAAATATGTAAGTGAGCAAAATAAATGCTCAGTGGTGCTAATCATCAGGAAAATGAAAAATGTTATGAGATAGCCCCTCATTCCTACAGAACAGGTGTCAAAAAGACAATATACACCAAATATTGGTGAAGATTGTGAAGAATAAAATTCTTTTACACTGCTACAGGAAGATAGATTAATGAAGACATTATGGAAAACAGCATGGATTAAAAATAAATACACTAAAAAAAATCAAATTGCCGTATGATTCAGCAATTCCAGTTCTGAGTATGTGTTTCAAGGAATTGAAGTCAGTATGATAAAGTGATGTCTGCTTCCTGTGTGTTGGAGGACTAGTCACAGGTAGTCAGGACCAACCAAAGTTCCCATCAGCAGATGAAGAGATAAGGAAAATTTGATACACATCTGCAAACATACAATGAAACACTATTCAGTCTTTAAAAAAAAAAAATCTATGACTTGTGCTAACCTGAATGAACCAGTAGGGGCAAGGTGTTTAGGCAAAGAACAAGCACCACATAGTGTCATTTACATGTGGAATTTTATAAAGCAATAGAAGAGTAGAATTAGGGTTACAGAGGCTGGAGGTGGGAATTGGAATGGAAAGTTGGTGGTCAAAAGGGGTGTGCAAAGTTCCACTGCCTGGAAAGAGTGTGTTTGTGAGATCTTCTGGGTAGCATGGTAACAAGAGTCAATAGATCATACATTGCAAAATTACTACAGATTTCCACTTAAAAGAAAAGGTGCCTATAGAAGGCAAAGAATAAACCAGAATCAGAGTACATGATCTGCCCTTGCTCTTAAAGCATGAAGGTACTGGACGTGTAGAGAGAATTCAAATCGGTAGACTCCACTATCGGCTTTCCCAGCCATCTCCGCCTGTCATAGCAGACTTTTCTATATGTCCGCACTGTCCAGGGGTTAAACAAGAAACAAACAAACAGAGAGACAGAGCTCCCAAAAGCAATGTTATAAGTCAATGGGTAAAACTCACAGTGTACACAAACCGGACAACTGGGTTTGGTTCCTGGAGCTCACATAAAAAGCAAGTGATGGAGTCCCAGTGTTCGTATAGAGAGATGGGAAGTGGAGACAGAAGAACCGGGAAACGTGCTGGCCTGCTAGCAAATACAGAAGATAAATAAATAAATAAATAAATAAATAAATAAATAAATAAATAAATAAATAAATAAATAAATAAATAAATAAGAGAGCCCCTGCCTCAACAAAAGAGAAGATAGGAACGATGTGCCAAAAGTTGTCCTCTGACTGCAACCTGGGCGGCTTGATTTGCCCACAGAGAGGAGTATGCTCACAGTGATGATGATGATAACGAGTCAATAAAAAACCGATGTCATGAACCGAATTACTCAGGTTTATCCCTTATTCTCTTTCTCTTGATTAGTAGCTACTTTTGTTTCTAAAGCAGAAGCAGCCAGGTCACCACTGCGGGAATAGTACTTACAAGGAGGCTGGGGGGGGGGGGGGGGAGGCGGTGCGCGGGGCTGGATGGGAATGGGAGAAGAAACGCAGGAGAAAGACTCAGAGCACATGTCTGTGGGTCAAAACCAGGAAATGATTGTCTTCCCGGCAGTCTCCTCCCACAGCTCCCACAGTACTCCCCCCTCCACACCGAGATTTATACATGAATATTGCCAAAAATAAAAAACAAAAAAGGATGGTTCCTGCCATCGGGAACCCTGGAAGGGTCTCATTAGGGAGGGCAGGCATTTAAATTCAGCCATTTTTAAGTGACTTTGCTATCCTGAAGTATCAAAAGTCACAGACCAAACCTTTATGTACCTGGCCCATAGATGCCACTTACAGGGGCCCCTGTCCAGACCTGGCACTCTGTGCCTGATCTGAATCCAGACCTCAGAAAGCCGGCTCCTCTACTTGATCACAACAAAGCCAATTCAGGTTAGTCCGTGGCCGCTCTACAGATTTCAGTTGTGGTTAAGTGACCTATTTAGGTGCGCTGCTGTCACGCTCACTCACCAGAATTTACTTCCTCTGTTAATTCCTACAATTTCCAGGCTCACAGACTTTTGAATTCACATGCTTCGATGGCTGGGTAATTCTTCAAATCTCGTTATTGCCGTGCCACCTTTATCTCAAATCAAATCTCGCAGGGGCACGAGGGGACGTGACAGTAATAAACTACCACTGAAACAGAATCGGAAAGCTGGATGTCAAACAATGGGGTATTGTAAATGATACCCTCCCCAAAAGGTTCCCTCTGATAGCCACAGCGAAGGGAAACATATGATAACAATAAATATGGCTTCCATGACGCCATGGCCCTTTCACCACTTGCTGCATGTGGGGATGATAAGCGATAGCTCTGCTCTGCATTTTTTTGTTGTTTTTTTTTTTGTTGTTTTTTGAGAGAGAGAGGAAGGAAAGAAAAAAAGAAAAAAAAAAAACCTCTTCCCAGCAAATAATAAATTTATATCAGGGGAATTTGTGACTCAAGCTTCCATGTCTTTTAAGTTACTTCTTTTAGGGGCATAAATTGTATTAGGCTCTGTGTGGAAAGTTTGTTAGGGTGGGTTGGAACCAGTGGAAACCGGTAAATGTCTTCCAGCTTAAGAGAAAACCAGGCAGTTCACAATGGAAGCTTCCCGGCTCTCTGCAATGTTCCTGGTTGAATATTCATGTAGGCTACTCCAGTCAACACTAGTCCAACACTAGATTTGGGCAATAGCCCACATTAATTCATTATATTTGGATAAAGATCAATTGGGGAAAAATAACATGGCATGTACACACGTGTATTATCTGTGTATGTTTCAGGATACTGTGTTTTTACTTACATTTTTGAAATGCTTGTTCTTAAAACTATTTCAGTGTTAAAAATAAATGTATTATTCCAGTTTTTAAGCAAAACAGGGGGATCATGTAGCAGAGCTGCTCCTCCTGTATAGTGTTTATTTTATTTATGGAAAGTCCTAAATGGTTTCTAAGAAGCAACACTGCCCAGGTAATTAAATATTTTGTTTGAAATAATAAGGTCACTTCAATATATAAGTAAACCAAGAACTGATCTTGCTGTTGTCTACATTTCAGTAACACATGGGTAGGCATGGTGACCCACACCTGCGATCCCAGCACTTGGAAGATTGAAACAGGAGGATCACAAGTTCAAGTCCAGTCTGGGCTACATATACATAGCAAGACTTTGTCTCAAATAAACTAGAAAGGCAGTTAGTGGTTCTGAACTGAAATAACCTTCTGTTTATAGCAGTGGTTCTCAGCCTGTGGGTCAAATGACTCTTTCACAGTGGTCTCATATCAGATATTCTGCATATCAGATAGTTACATTCTAACTTGTAACAGTAACAAAACTACAATATTAAGTAGCAATGAAAGAATTTTATTTGGGTCACTACACCATGAGGAGCTGTATTAGAGGGTCACAGGGTTAGGAAGGTTGGGAACCACTGCCTTAGACAGAGCCTTTCTCCTGAATGAAAACCTGAGGGTACGGCTGAGCACAGAGTGGGAGTCAGCCCTAACAGGCTTTGCTGATAACTGAGCAAATGACTTATTTTTGTCTGTTAAATCAATTACCAAACACTGGAGGGACTTGGCATGACCTAGAGAAGATTTTTTTATGGTCTATTTTTCTAAGAACACAGGGTTTTTTTTTGTTGCTGTTGTTATATTTTACACAAAAATGACTGATTGGAATTTTTTAGTGCCCTCTGCCCATATAGCTTCAAAACCAGTAG
The DNA here is from genome assembly GCA_028658305.1 of Pachyuromys duprasi. Lineage (NCBI taxonomy): Eukaryota > Metazoa > Chordata > Mammalia > Rodentia > Muridae > Pachyuromys > Pachyuromys duprasi. The sequence goes on from CM053766.1 coordinate 53,537,823, forward strand.
TCTCCGTTATAAGGTGACCTGGATACTCAGATAACTGTGTTATGAAGGAAATATGAATTTACACACACACATACACACACATGCCCTTGCACACGTGCACACACATATACACATGCACATATACATTCATGCAAATGCACATGTACACATGGAAATGCTTACCTACAGAACACAGCTGCCAGTTCTACACAAACAGTGAACCCGTCTCCCCAGCCTCTCCAGATGTGCCTCCAGAAGAGCCACAACCAAGGAGATCACTCAGATAGGTGTGGCTTGGTTGAATGGATGAAGCAAATGGGTGTGTTGGATTGACTGTCTTTGCCTTCCTTCCTACCTGCCCTCCATGCTTCCTCCTTGGTTTCTCCTTTTCTATGTAAAGGCCATAGCTCCTCCCCTCCCCCATACACACCAAGAGGAAGCATTCACACTCATCACTAAAATATAGCTGAGGAGGAGAAAGGAAGAAGAAGTGTTGGAGATACACACAGGAAAGAAACTATGGTGAGCACCAGAGAACTGGGATCTGGACACTTGTGTCCACAACCAACAGCAAAAATCTTCCCTCCTGAATTTCCTGCACTTCACTCTTCGAGGAAGCTTTTATTAGTATATCTCCACCACCTAGAAAGGGATTTTTTCAAATCAGAATTTTGAAGACCTCTTCTTGGCTATTTACATGAAAACCCAAAGGTATTCTGAAAGCCATTCGTGAGCATCCCCTTAGCTACTGTTGGCCAGAGGACTGGTGAGGCTATTTCCTTACAGTTCCCACTCACCCCAGACGAACAGGGCAGGCCACAGGACTTTCACCGAAACCCCAACTGGCTGCATTCCCTCTCCCCATGCTGCCCCTCATGTGTACTCAAGACAATGCAGATTTGTTCCGCCTTACCTGTGTCTGATGGTAGACACATGCCCAGTAATTCTTGAGGGCTTTTGTGTTTCATTTCGTAATTGAGAGAATGTGCTTCCTCAGATCACAAGAACACAGAAAAATAGATATGTCTGCCTCACGTTCTGCAGTTCTTTTTTCCTCCTTTGTCTAGTCTGAAGACTGAATGCCCCAGGTTGAGGTTTTATACTGTGGTTTTGTCTTCTGCACTGTCCTCTGGCCCCTTCCACCATCTGCACCACAATCTCCCACCCCCACCCTTGTGGCCTTTGGCTCCAAATCAAAACAGCTTTCAAGGGCTAGAACCTCCTGTGATTCCTTAGGATTTTCCCTCTTTGCCCAGATTTTTCCAGGCTTCCTCCAGGTGGGGTTCTGACCACAGGAACCGGAAGTAGCCCCAACCCTAACTGTAGAGGTTTATTTGAAGTATGGTGCTCTTCGCTTGCTTCTCAGGGCGCAATAGTCTTACAAACGTCATTTTTCTCTCTACTGTAAATCAAGGGGCAGCTGTCTTTGGAATAAATTCCAAATAGTTGGTCTGGAAATGAACTTTGTAGTACATCCCTCCTCCATTCTGGCTGACATTTCCCCATTAATTTCTTTTTTTGCTTTCATCTATTCATTGTTTGATGAATCTATAAATACACCTCCTCTGCTTCTACTTTGTTTTTTAAGAAGGAATGGATCCCAAACACACTACCTTACTTACTTCCACAGGCAAAGCACAACAAGTTAAACGTTGTCACAATAGAGTTTTGAAACTTGACATTGTTAATTGTGCCAGCCGGGATAAAACTGGGAAATGAAAATTCTTAATTCGGATGTATAAACAGGTAATTCATCGGGAGAAGACACTTTGAGCACTAACAGATCAGGATATCCAGAAACCTACTATGCAAAGGAAGAGGGCTGGACAGGAAACTGTTAGGTGGCGAGGTGGTAGAGCAAGGTAGCATGGCCCCCATCCCTCCCCATCATGACACCTCTGGAACTGAGCGAATTGGTTTCTCCAAATTCAGACTCGGAACCCTGTCCCTGCCGCGACCTTGAGTGTCCTCATTTGGAAGTGGCTGCTGACTCACGTGGATCTGAATCATGGGAGCATGGAAGGAAGAGGCAAGGCAGGCTCTGTCTGATTCATTCCCAGAAAGCCTTAGTTTGAAAAAAGTTCTACCTTCACGATGCCGATGAGACTTAAAGAGGACAAGCTGTCATGGGTATCTTGTTGCTAGAAAATGACTTCCTTAAAATCTTTGGTTGAGATAATAGGGTTCATAAATTTCAGATAACAGAAGCCCACTGAAGGATGAACATTCTATAACTTTTAGAGAAATTTTTATTTGCCTAAATTAGTTTTGCACAAAACACAATCATTTTCACACATACACACACACATTCAACAGCTGTTTGTATTCACTAAAGACTTCAAACAGTGCAAATTTAAACCATTATTACATGTGTTAAATGAATAGCCCTCACTCACACTGCACAATACTTTGCAATCATGGCCAAGAATGCAGCCTCTCTATGAGTCACTAACACACAACCACAAGACACATTGCTCTTAAATAAATATATATAATGAGGCATGCTGGCACACACCTTAATCCCAGCACAAGGAATGCAAAGGATGTCTTGGGGTTCCAGGCCAGCCTGGTCTTTGTAGTAAGACCCTGCCTCACAAACAAAAACAAAATAAAACAGACAGACAGGTACTGAGGAAGAAGACATGCTGCTGAAATTCCACTCTCGAGAAAAACTGGGGAAACAAAATCTATTTTTGAATGAGAAATAAAAGTCAACAGAAAACTCCCAGGACAGGGAGCTGTTAGAGTGCTCTAGCTACCACACACACAGAGCCGCAAGAGAGCAGTGGGCAACGTACTTTGAGTTGTGTGTGAAAACTGGTAGACATATTGGAAAGATTTTAAGTGAGTAAAAAAAAAAAAAAAAAAAAAGTAAGACTTACAAATGGTCCAACCACTTGACTCTGCAAAAGAAACCCAGGAAGAGCCATGACCAGATGTCTCACAGCTTCTACAAGAACCGTTCAAAATGGATGTGGCTGGACTGTAGAAAAACCAGTTCTGGCAAAACACAAAAATCGGTTGACCTGGCTGGAATCATCCACCCCTGGACATATTTGCTGAAGGCGACTGTGAGAGAGCTTTCTCTCCATTCCCTTCCCTTGACAGAAGAGAGGAAAGTCGATATGCATGCTGGGGAACTTCAAGTTCCGAGAAGCCGTGGACAGCAGGAAATGTGGTGTTGGGTGTTTTCTCACATCTCACTCTTCGAAAGGGTCAGAAATAAATCACACCCAGAGAAACCCACAGAGAGCCCTGGGTTGTTGTGTGCACTCCACTAAGCACATGTCTGGGAGTTCCAGGCCAGCCTGGTTTGCACGGTAAGCCCCTGCCTCACAAACAAAACCAAAATAAAATAGACGGTCAAACACTGAAGAAGACATGCTGCTGAAAACACACTCTGGAAAAAAAAACTGAGAAAACGGACATGTGTGGTAAGGGTACCTTGAGCTGTGGAGGTAGCTTGTGAAGCAAAATCAGCCGACAGACAACTGGTTGAGGGATCACCTGGGGGATCTCGCCAATCAACACTTTGGCAGGAATACCATCGGAGAGACAATTCTATGGGTTTGCAAAACCATTTGGTTTCTCCTCTGGGCACCTGAGAGAATGACGCCCAACAGTCCTCTTGCGTCCAGACAGCATCTTGTCATAACTGATGGTCAGTAGACCTACATAGATGCCGATCCTTTCACCCCTGGCCCTTACTGGGAAGGTGAGAATCTCCATGTCCTTTTCTCTTTGCTTCACAGCTATCAATAGAACAGACTGAGCAGAGGCCTGCAGGGAGGCCATAGAGGCCTGCAAGAGCCACTGGCAGAGGATGGCAGGCCCACCTGAATCCATCCCAAAGAAGAGATTCAGGGTAGCGGGAGGTGGCAGAGTACCACCAAGACTGACAATCTGGGCTTGATAGCCAGTTCCCACAGGGTAGAGAGGACAGGCTCCTACAGGTTGCCCTCTGACCTCCACAGGTGCACTGTTGCCCATCCTGTCCCCCACCCCCGCCTCGTATGTTAAACCCCTCAGTTCGCTTACTGTCTAAGGATCAATTTGCTGGAATGTCTTCAGGATCAAAAGTGCCTGTTTACTCATGTTTAAATGAGTAACAATTTCCCCTAAAGTCATGTGAATAAATAATAGAAGTTATATCCAAGATCTGCCTTGCCTGAGGTCTCATTTTTACCCTACCTCTTATCTCTGTAAAAATTTAGATGTCTGCCTAACTTTGAAGAAGTCAACACAGAAAATGATCCTACAGCGCCCCCCTTTGAGCACTTCAACGGCAAGTTGGAGATATTGCCCTGACTTGTAATTTTGTGAACACAGGAGCCCCCTGAAAACCAGTCCTTGGCTAAGTGGTCTAAGCGTACAGCTTTGGTCTGCTATCCCAGGCTGCCTTAACCAGGCAGGGCTATATCCTGTGAAGTGTCTCCATTAATTTAATGTGGAAAATAAAGTTACAACAACATTGACGAGCATGCTACTGTTTCTTGCTCTACACTATTGGCTGAGAACTTGGCCCCTGTCCCAGAATTTGACACCAATTGGTATGTCTCAGAAGGAGATGCTCCCAACTATCTCCATACACAGCCTACTTTGTTAGCCTAGTCTCCACAGAAGGGTGGTGGCAGATACAGAAACCTTCCAAAGATAGCACTGACAAACAGAAAGCCTGCAGATGCCCTATCTCTTGAGAAGAAGAAAATACTAGAATTATTTATTAAAATCATATAATGGCCCACAGATCAACATAAGGATGCTGTTTGTGACTACTCGTGTAATGAAGCTAATCTGTGTCAAGCCCTTCCATCAGAAGTATTGTTTTCCGTCAACTATCCAACATCATTGACCTTCTGTAATATTTTGGCAGTTCACTTTTACAATTCAGTCCCACAGTGTTTTTTGGGTGTTTTTGTTTTTGTTTTTGTTTTTTGGTATTTCTGAAGTGGTTAGACTGAATGCTAGCAATTCAAAAACAACCTTTAGAGACTAGACAGATGGCTCAGCAGTTAAGTGCATTTGCTGCTCTTTCCAAGGATTTAAGTTTGGTTCCCAGCATCCAACTGGGAGGCTCATCTGTAACTCCACTTCCAAGGAATCCAACTGCCTCTTCTGGCCTCTTCACCCACCAGATATGCATATGGTGCACATACATACATGCAGGCAAATACTCACATCCATAAAATAAAAATAAATATTTCTAAATGCTCTCATGACATTCAGCCATCAATGTACCTCTGAACCCATCATTTATCTATGGCTATAGTAGTTCGGCCAAAGTCTGTGCATGATGGATGTCTGTGAGGCGTCCTCTGTGGCATCGCCCTTAGCACTGCCCAATGGCTGCCTGTACAGGGACAGAAACAGCCACTTGAAGAAATCCTTAGGTGATTCCCCCAAATTCATTTAAAGTTGGGACCATATATCATAAGAGACCCCAGAGTCACCAAACAAGCCCCGTGGCTCATACATTTTTGCAAACATTCACCCTTTCCTGTTCACATCCTTAAGCTGTATTTAAAAGTGGTAAATTAGTTTGGGGAGGCTAGAGAGACAGTGCTGATCTCCCTTTCAGGTAAAAACTTGTATGTGGCTGCAGGAGCCTGTAATCCCAGTGCTGGGAGGCAGAAAGGAGAGGAGTCCCAATCTCTAGACAACCAGACTAGAAGAATCAAGGCAAGTTCAAGTCCACTGAAAGACCCTGCCTGTCTTGTTCATGGCCACATCACACTTGAGCACACCTGGTCTTCTGATCTCAGAAGCAAAGCAGAATCAGGCCTGGTGAGCACCAGAATGAAGGAAATCCTGTCCAAAAACAAAAACAAAACAAAATGGCATGACATTGAAGAAAACATTTGATGTTGACCTCTCAATTTCCATAGGCACATGTACACACATGCACATACATGAACATGTATACATACATCACAAAGGAACCTTGACTTTGCACATGAGCACAATGAAATGCTACAAACAAAATCTCATTGCTTAGATCACACCTCAGAGATGGCTGCACCAGCTGGGAAAATGAGTTGGGGATTCTAGACACAGAATGTGGACACATTCAGGAAGTGAGCATCCAACAGGATGGTACTGCGTAGTCAGGGCTGATCAAATTGAATATAGCATGTGGGTTCCACCTTAGTAGTCTAGGATAGGGTGTGTGGGACTGCTTGTCGAACAACGTTTCTGGTGGTGAAGCTTTGAAGAGCAAAGGTGGAACTTGAAGTCCAAGGTCAGAACATGGAATCTGGGAAACATGAGCTTTCATGTTCTTATACATGAAATAAAGACTGGGCACTACAGGGTTGGACTAGTATGTGAATTTCTTGTCATCACCCATCAGGCACTTCATAAGGACTCCATACAGTGACCAGCATCACAGGTTTGCACTTATTGCTTTGAGCATTGGGATAACATCCATAATACTGACGCTTTTTGTCAACTTGGTTCTTTAGCTGATAAGTCAGTGGTGTGACGAAGGAGGTGGAGTGTGTCAGGGCAGAGGCAAGGTGGAGGGGAGGGGAAAGGAAAGCAGGTCTGGGAAGAATGAAAAGGAAGCTCCCATCAACCCTTTCATCCAGGCTCAGGGAGAAGCTTGCCCAGTGACAGGCACATCTCCGTGAAATTACATTAGGAGAGGTATTTCCTGCAGGGGATGAGGGACACACTTGGTGGTTTCTCTTTTAATTCTGAAAGTGAAAGCATTGGAGTCAGTCTGTGGCTACGAAAATGCCGCACGGTGTTAAGCTCACAGAACACAACACCGCTGGTACAGACTCAGCAAGTAAATTAAAAAAAAAAGTAAAGTGAAATAATGTTTTCACACTAGGAGTATTCTGCAAAACTTTAAGTCTAGTGCTTAGGTTGCACCCACCCCCTCCCCGGGTTTTTTGAGCTACCAAAAGAATAATATGTATGCAAAACTACATATTAAAAATACTCTCCAGTTTGGTGGCTTTTCAGGATGCCAGGCTGTGTGCCAGTCATTTGGGATACAAAGGGTATGATACGAATCTTGCCTGGCATCAGTATGAATTTTGTAAGGAAGACATATATCAGGCAGGGAAATAGAGGATCAGAGAGATGACTCCATGGTTAAAGTGCTTGCCACCAAGCATGACAACATAAGTTTAATATCCAGGACCTACATGGTGAAATGAAATAACAGAATCCTAAAAGTTGTCCTCTGACCTACACGCACACACACACACACATTTTAAAAATATTGGAATACATTTTAATATACAATAGAAATATTCAGAGTTTTATGGAAGAGCAGGTGAAGAATTCGAAGCAATCAACTAAGGTTGAGTGAAAAGTGCCCATTTTAATAAAACACGTTGGGGTCTGGAGATGGCTCAGTGGTCACGAACATATTACTGCTCTTATAGAGGACCAAAGATAGATTCCCAGCACCCATGTCACATGCTCACAACTACTTGTAACTCCAGTTCAAGGGGGAACTGATGTCTTATTCTATCCCCAAGGACACCTGCACAACGATGGTGTACATTTATAGACACACACACAATAAATCAAAATAAGATCCACCTTTCCCACTTTACTGCTGTTGGAAATCTTTCTATGTGCACACAAAAGCCCCATTTACTTCCCATAGAGATCTCAGTCTATTTAAGGAGCTATGTGTTTTCACTCCTGAGTTAAGAGGTGATTTTTAAAAAGCATAGAATTTCCTTTTATAAGGTGGGTCAGTGGGCCAGGTAATGGTGGTACATGCCTTTAATTCCAGCACTTGGAAAGCAGAGGCAGGAATGTCCGTGTGAGTTCAAGGCCAGGTTGATTTACATGGTGAGTTCCAGGACAGCCAGGGCTACACAGACAAACCCTGTCTTAAAGAAAAAAAAAGAAAGAAAGGAAGGAAGGAAGGAAGGAAGGAAGGAAGGAAGGAAGGAAGGAAGGAAGGAAGGAAAAAAGCCAAACAAAACGCTGAAAAATGAGGATGTTCTTTGTGTCTTTCTGTAGATACAAATTCCTATCTTGAAGATTCTTTTTTGTAATATTTCTCAGAATATTTCTTAATTCTTGTTGATCTGAGAAACCGATTTTGCCTTCATCTTTGAAACATATTTTCAACTGGGCATTCCAGTCTAGTTTGGAAGTTGGATTGGTTTCAGCGCTTTGAAGATGCCCTTCCACTGTCCATGAATCTTCATGGTTTGTGGTGAGAAGTGTGCAGTAACTCATTTTCTTCTTCTATACATAATAAATCTTTTCTCCACTGTCTGCTATTCACACTTTTTCTTTTGGCATCCTCTAATGTCCAACTCCAAGGTGCATTTGGGTGGTTTTCTTCATACTACTTCCATCTGGGATTTTCTGTGCTTCTTGGTCTGTGGGCTTACGTTTTCTCAAACATCACTTCTTCAAACAGCATATTACTCCTCCATGCCACACATGCAGATCTCTAATTACATGTACTTTGCACAGCTTGAAATCACCTTGGTGTCTGTGAGATGGATTGAGAATGCTGGGAAGAGAATGTTGATTTTTTTTTTAGCCTTCTTAAAAAGAGAGAGAGAGAGAATTGCATTATCTTGGATATTTTCCATGCTATACTTTTCTGGTGTGGGGATCCCGTACCTCATACAATGAGCTGGCAAGCTTACCCATCCTGTTTGTAATCTCACATTAGAATCTCTGTACGTTTTACTTGTGCCTTTTTAAAAGTCTTATTCTTCATCATTTTCCACGTTGCCTCCTACCTCCTAAAGCATAGTGATAAACTCTGGGAAGGTCCTTGCCTACCATTCCACTATCTCATTGCTCTGTTTCTATTAATTAAATTTTCTCATTATAAATAATAATCACTTTCTAAATTGTGTCTGTGGGTTTATTAGTTTAGGGGCTAGATTTTGTTGTCCTCTTTCTAGAATTGCTGGGCCTCACGACAGATCATCGTGATAATAATTCATAATAATAATTATAATAATAATAATAATTCATAATAGCCAGAATCTGGAAACAACCTAGTTGTTCTCAACTGAAGAGTGGATAAAGAAAATGTGCTACATTTACATATGGAATACCATTCAGCGATTAAAAATAAGGTCATCATGAAATATGCAGGCAAATGGATGGAACTTGAAAAGATCATCCTGAGTGAGGTAACCCAGAAGCAGGAAAAACACACACACACACACGGTATATACTCATTTATTAGCAGATTTTAGTCATATAGTACAGGATAGACATACTACAAAGCACAGATCCAAAGAAGAGAAGATCACTGGGTATCTTAGGCTTCATGCGGGCTCACTAGTTTGGAGAGTGTGGGATATTTCTGACACGAACTATGTTGCCTGCTTTTTGATCACTTCTCTCTCATAGGACTTTCCTACAAGGCCACAGGGGAGAAAGATGAACTCAGTCCTCATGGGAATAGAGTTGCTGAGGTGTCTGGGTAGGGGGATCCCCTACTTTGAGGAACAGAGGAGAGGGCAGGGTGAAGGGAGGATAGGACTGGGAGGAGAGGATAGAGGGGCCTATGACTGAGATGTAAATTGAATTAATTAATAAAAAAACTAAGATTAAAAAAAAAAAGGCCTACGGAGGTAAGAAGCCCCCAGTGGCAGCACAGACACCCTCCTTCAGAGTTTCTTCCACCCAGCTGTAACCAAATAAGAACACTTGCACCTCAGCACGGAACTCTTTAACAGAAAACAAAATATTTTGTGAAAAATAAAATTTACTACAGAAAAATTTTGAATACCTGGCAGATTTTGGTGAATATCTCCAGGAAAAAAAAATAGATGTTTTCCAAGCCACATGAATAGTGAACTATCACATTCCCAAGGGGGCGGGGGAGGACATAGGGGACAATATTCCTTGCTGGTCAGCGAACCATTCCAGCAGTCTTCAATCAGTCCCCCCCCCACCCCCAGTTAGGTTGGCAATGCCAACCACACAAATAAGAAAAATGAATGAACTATTCACCGTTTTATTCAGGTTAATAATTTGAAATTTGTTAGAACAAACAAAAAAATTTCTAAGTTTACTACGAATCCTGAAAATTAACATACATACATTCCACACATACCCGCAGCTCCACGGTGAAGGATCAATTGAAAATAGGTTGGAAAAGGAAGCAGATCCAACACAATAGTAAGTTGGCTCTCACCCCAGAATTTACACCTCGGACTAGCTTTTCTAGAAATTTCCTTTTGAGGAGCGTTGAACCCTGTTAAACACCATTTATTGTCTTTCCCTGCAGTTGTGGTATTTCCCTGTATTTCCAGTGCTGTCTAGGAGAATAACCCCAATCAGAATTACTGTGGAAGGAACTTGAGCTAAAGGATTCTAGACATGGAGACCATGTGGAATGCACAGATGAACAGATCCATCCATGGACAAAAGAAACTCAGCATCCAACTGTGGCCAGTGAAACACTGGTGAAGATGGTTCTGGAGTTGAAACAAAGTCTCATTCACCAGAATGTTGTAGCACACATTTGTTCTATTAGGTATAAATGAGAACTCTAAGTGCCCTTGGAGGCTACACTGCAGCTTCTAGATGTCTCTGTGGCCCACCAGCAAGGCCAAGTTTTTGCACTTATCTACATAATGTGGGTTCAATAAGCTGAGACATTAGTAAAGGTTATGTATGTTCAGCTGATCTGCACTGCTGCAAAAGGCACAAAAAAGACAAGACAGCTGATACCTTGCTTTTATCTCTTAAATACACCCCTCTCCAAGAAAACCAAGCTTACTCACCCACCCACTGCCTGTAGGGGTTGGCAGGTAATAGAGGGAGAATCTCAGAGTATCTTGCTGGCAGCCCACAGGTGGAGACCATGTAGGATGTCTGGTGTGTGGAGTCCAAAAGAAAGGGTATCTACTTGCTGCAACATGATGCCTCGGCCCCAGAGAAGATGCCACAGTGCCTGCCCTGCATGCATAATGTTAGCAGCCAGACTTCTGTAGGGCTGCTGTTTTTACCCTATGTGGAACAATGGAGCGGAGCTGATCTGGATTGACTCAGTTTCCCACATCAAAACCCAAAACTCTCCACATACAATGATGTAAACACTTTTTTTGCCCCAAACTTTTTTTAAAAAAATGAATCTTTATTAAACTAGGCTGAGAAATAGCTTACTTGGTAAAAGAATTTGCTTTGCAAGCAAGGACCTGAGTTCAATTTCAAGAACTCATACTTAAAAAAAAAAAAAAGCATTGAGCTTGATGGTACCCACTTGCAATCCAAGCACTGAGGAGGCAGAAACAAGCAGATTCCTGGAACCCATCAGCCAGTCAGCCTAGACTAATGAGCATATTCCAGTAAGACACCTCTGTCTTACTTAGGTTTTCTTTTGCTGTGAAAAAGTACCATGACCAAAAGAAACTTGGAGAAGGAAGGATTTATTTCATCTTAAAACTTTCAGGACACATTCCCTTCTATCATGAAGAGCAGTCTGGATAGGAACCTAGAGATAAGTGCATTAGCAGAGACCACAGAGAACACTGCTTAACTGTCTTATTCTACCCAGCTTGTTCAGTTTCCTTTTTTATATATCCTAGGACCTGTAGTTTCTTTAAAAAAAAATCACAGAAAGAGGAGTATATTTTTGTTTTAATCTCGGGTGTGGAACTATGGGTCTGCTTTGGATTGTTCAAAAGAGCTGACTATGATTTGCCTCATACCGTAGCAGTGGCTTGATTTTGCCAGCTGCAGATCGTTTCTGCAATTGTATGATGTTCAGAATTCTGGGGATTTTTCCGAGTTAGATAAATGCTAGGCCATGAGAGGTTGGTATATTGTTGGTTGGTTGTTGTTGGTCTCTGTTTGTTAAGTAGTTGTGCACAAAGAACGAAGAAGAGGAGGAGGAGGAAATTAGATATCCTGATAGTGAAGATCAAACTTGTTCCAAGGAACTTGACACCCCTAATCAGCAGGAAGTAGTCTAATGATAACATCACCCCCTTTCCTTTCTATCTTTTTTTTTCTCCTATCTACTGTTAGGGGGTTGAAAGGTGGAGAAAAGGTGGAGAAGGGTGGAAGAAAAAAGAACACACAAAGTAGTAAAAGACAGCTGTAAGGACCACCTGTGCAGGGATGACACCATCTACATTGAGCCCTTCCACATCTATTTTCAGTTTAGAAAATGCCCACGTAGGCTTGCCCACAAGCCAATCTGATGGGGGTGTTTTCTCAATTGAGGTCTCTTCCTCTCAAAAGATTCAAGCTTGTGTGTCAAGTTGACAAAAACTAGCCAGAACATCCTCTCTCAAAAATTAAAAAAAAAAGTTTTAAAAGGAGGATTATGAGTGAGAAATGGCACTCAAATTTGTCCCGCATATATATGGACTTTCAATCTCATACACAAAAACACACACACCATTTAACTCTCTAGTCCTCTTAATAGGTTGAGTGTCAAAATTCACTCTGTGGATAAACATAGGATCACCAAGTCCTATTGAACTTTACCTAACACCTGCAGAGAGCCCTGAATGTTGCTACTACGGGACTGGTTGTGGCAAACCAAGTTCACCCTCTTTTCCATACAACATACAACAGGCTGAGGCTACCAAGAGTTGGGATGTGTCCATGCCACCAAACTTGCCAGCATGTTTCTTCAAAGTTGAATTTCTCTTTAAAACCCAAGGTCATGTCCAGGAAATCATATCAGATAATCCTTTCTCAACATATAAACACCAATAAAACTGATGATTGCTGAACATTTCCAATATATGTATTCACAAGGAGCACACTGGGAAACTCATCTCTTTTTTTTCCCCTCTGTTCAAAGCATTGGATGAAAAGGACAGACAAGCTACCATTGATGAGGCAGCACAAATGTAAGCATGAAGCACTGTATGCTCTGATATTTAGTTCTGAGTGATCCCTATCAGAAATAACAAACATTTCAGGCACAGGCCTATCATCTCTGCACTGCTGAGTTAGAGGCAGGAAGATTACATCTTTCTTGGGCAAGGTTGAGGCCAGCCTGAGTTACATGAGACCCTGTCAAAATACCCCCCAACAACAATGCAATGCTGATTGTGGTGAGAGTGTCCAGGATGCAGAATGCAGGAGCCATGCTGTTTCTGGTGTTGTCTGATTGTTGAGTGCTGAAACTTAACCTGTAGCGTCATCCGTGCCTTTTGGTAGCCACAACTGTATTCTACTCTCTTATAGGTGGTAGACTGAGATGGGTAAGAGACAAGCCAGTGGCTTGGGGAAGACCTGGGTTCTTGGTCCTCTCTGCCACATCACTGTTTATGGTGATGCTACAAACCCTGGGTGTTGATAAACGCAAGTGATGTCTACCAGATACTTACTATGGGCGGGATACTCCTCCCAATGTATCACAGCCATGAATTTAGTCCATAGTCACGAACGATGAGAGGTACTATTTTCAAAGTATCTTACACACGAGGGAGCAATTAAGTAACTCTCCTGGTGTCACACAACTCAGTGCCAGTCAGTCCGACTCCAGATGACAAGCTCCTAACAACTACATTCTCTTCTACCTCTCGAAGCCCACGTTTCACATCTCTAAAATGTATCTTATAAGCCTCATAAAATCAATGTGTCGGTTAAATGTAGCATACATGCTTAGCAGAGGAAAGAGGGCCTGGGAGCCTGGCAATAAAAAACACCAGCCCTTGCTTTTGTTTTGCTTTTTTCTGTTTTCTTACTTTTCCTTTCAGGATGGAGCCAGCAGCAGAGATTTGAAGAAATTGTGTCTGTATTTTTTTTTTATTCTCTATCCACTAAGTCTTGTGTTCATATACTATTGTGCTTTAAAGCAATCACGACTACTTATGATAATGATAATAATAATGAGGTCGTTGATCGGCAAGAATATGTTGGATATCATACAACCCATCATTCTATAAAACCTGTATACTTTAAAGGCTGCTCAGGTTCTGCGGGGCAGGTTTTGGGTGATCAGCCATAGAGCCAATGCAGAACCTTCAGTCAAGAGGCAGAGCATTGTCTCTGAGACATTGCCTCCAGAAGAACACTGGACTCTCCTAACTGTAAGGTGGTTTGGGCGTCAGGCTGAACCTGCAATCAACATCACGGTCCTTCGGTCTTTATGCACCTGATACGCTGCCTTCCTGAGTGACAGCACTGACTGGGCTGAGACCATGGCTCAGTGTAATCCTGCATTTTACTTACCCTGCATACAAGGCTGGTGGGGGGTGGGGGGTGGGGTTAGCAGCATTGTTCTGACATTCTGTCTCCATTCTAGACTCAACACCGAAATCCTGCCCATCAATAGGTTCGCGTGACAGTCTCATGAGGCAATTCTCTTTGATGACAAGCCACCTCTTCTTCTATCCTAAAAGCTTGTTCAACAGACGATGGGTTCCACGTTTAGGCTGAGAAGAAAGCTGGCTCAACAGATGTCTTGCTCCCTCTTCTCTCTGCTGTTATCAAATACCTGACAGAAGGAGCTGAGGGTTCATTTCGGAGCATGGGCTGAGGACCTTGATGGGGAAGGCTCGTCTCTGGGGGAGCAGGGGCATCCAACAGCCGCTTGCTCTCATCCCTGTGGACCAGGAAACACGACCTGGGTCTGATTTATAAAGCTCACTGCCACCTGTGCCCTCGAGACTCACTTCCTCCAGGTAGGCTCCGTCTCCCAAATAGCGCCCACAGCTGGGGACCAAGCTGTCCCAGGCACACAATCCTGCGGGGAGCCGGTTCACGCTGCAGCCATGACCGTAGATGAAAGAAAGCTAAGCACCACGGCGGTGGGCAGGTAGACTCTACCTTCAGGGGCACGCACTTCCTTCAGAGGTCAGAAGGCTGGAGTTCCTGCTCAGAAACCAGCGCGCTGAGGCCTTTCCCTCGGGCTCGCTTGTCGTGTGATTTAAGGCAAACCTGTTACTATCTCTGTTGTCCACCCAGAGATTAATATTTTCTGGCATCTTCGCCACAGAGTTTAAAGCATTTCGCCATATGTTACCTCTTTATTCCCGAATTCTGTAAATGCTGCAAATAGACCTTGAGTACCGGAGAGGAAACAGGAGAAGAAGAAAAAAAGGTGAGCTCACAGTTGCGATGTTGGTGTGATGGGAATGCATACCGTAATTCATTGTACAGTACTGTTGTTTTCTGAAAACATCTATGTTGAAAATGTAATTATTAACACAGAAACAGAGAGTCCTGCTTGTAGGTCTCTTGATCTGGGTGGGCATTTAAAGGAACTCAGGGGATTTGAAAAGCCGATGTAATAGAAAAAAGAAAACTCAGCTAGGAAGAACGCTGATCCATCCGGGCTTCACACGGTGTAACTACCCTGTATTTGTGGCCTACCACCTTGGAACAACGACTTCAATCCTCACTTTGGCCTTGTGAGGTCCATTCTTGGTCGTTATTAGCTCCATTTTACAGCCGGAGGAACTAAGGTAGATCATTCAAACAGCTTCTCTGGGGCCTCAGAGGAAGTAAGTATTATGTGGGAGAGATTCATGTACTTGGGCTCGTTCTTCCTTGCACAAATAGAGAAAGCAGGTTTTTTCTGGCAAACTTCTCACAGCTGAAGTCATTTCTGCCGCAAAGAGGAGGCTGTCATGATGTCAGCCTAGGGGTAAAGTCACAACTGCAGCCTTTCTGAAAGTGCCAGGGCAGCGCTGTGTGATGGAGAGGCATCCTGGAGGTTTCTCTTTAACTGTAGCCAAAGGGCTGCTGGGAAATCCAGAAGCCTCCAAAGCTCTTTGATAGACACTGATTGCTCACTCACAAATCATCCATCCACCAATGGCACTCACCTAAAACCAGACATTCTGTCCTGAGTGACTTCTCCAAGGGTAGGGCCTGGCTTCTGGTTAATTTTGAAGATGCGTGTGCACTCCTGTGCAGGCATGTGTGCATTTGTGCCAGTGTGTGTGTGCATGTGTTTATGCCCATGTGTATGTCTGTGTGTGTGTGTGATATCTGGTATAACTTAGGCTTATTGAGTATTAACTACACACTAACCATTGCTACTTGTTGGGAAACAGAAGGAAAAAACAGAAGTCTTTCTGCTCAAAAAAGTTTAAGACTTAGAGAGGTAAACAGCACACACATACACATTCACCAATCCCAACAAAACCTAGCATTTAAATTCACGCTACTTTAAATTTTCTTAATCACATGTTTCTTGTTTATTTTTATTTTAGGTTTATTGATGTTTTGCCTGCTTGCGTGTCTATGTGAAGGCATCAGATCCCCCAGAACTGGAGTTACAGACAGTTGTGAGCTGCTATGTGGGTTCCAGGAATCAATCCCGGGTCCTCTGGAAGAGCAGCCAGTGCTCTTAACTGCTGAGCCATCTCTCCAACCCCTAAGCACATGTTTCTGTAACTTGATGAATCCTAATTTTTTTTAAAGAATCCTTCCTAATGCTGCTATAATATGTTCTTTCCAGGCCTGAAAAGATGGCTCAGCAGCTAACAGCACTTTCTGGTCTTTTGTTCCCAGCACCCATGCTGGGTGGTTTACAACTACCTATAAGTCATGTCCCAGAAAAGCCAACACATACTTCTAGCCTCTTTAGGCAACTCCACATGTGGCATACATTCAGACACACACACACACACACCTAAATGATGATAATAATATTAACAAGTTCTTTCCATATGAAAATTACTTAGTCTTTCAGCCAATGTTGAGATTTAGGACCTCCCAAATGAACTATGTGCTTGCTTCCTCACAAAATAACTGTATCTGCAGGGCATGGTGGCACACACCTCTAATCCCAGCTCTTGGAAGACAGAAGGTGGCATATATGTGTGAGTTTGGGGTCAGCATGGTGTATATAACAAATTCCAGGCCAGGCAGATGTCACTACATAGTGAGATCCTGTCAGAGGAACCAAGCCATCAAAGTCCCCACACCCAAGGCTCAGGATCACAGCAGAAGGGCAAGCAGAAAGACTGTAAGAGCCAGAGGAACATGGAGATTGCTCTGAGCTTGAGTCTCTTAGAAATCTGAGAGAGGCTACACCCACGAGTCTCATCAGCATAGCTGCCTGCACAAGACCAGAACAAGGATGACATGCAATGGGCATAGAAACATGGAAGGGGGAATGCTCCAACTGCAACTCTAGACAGAGAACTACAGGCAGCAGGAAATGCTAAGAGAAAGAGAAATCCCTTCTCCAGGGAAGAGTTCCCCAAGATGCTTATCCAATACCAGCTGGTCTGCCCTGAGGTTAGATATGTATAGGTAACATTATAACATCATATGGACTGAGAAGGTTGTATTTATATATTTTGGTATATATATGTATAATATTCAACAATATATATATAACAACAATTAAAGCAAAAGAGGACATGAATTTGAAAAAGAGCAAAGTGGCTACATAGGAGGGGTTGAAGAGAAGAAAGGGAAGGCTAATAATGTTGTAATTATAATCTCAAAAAATTTTTAAATATTATCATGAAAAGCAAAACAAAAAATAAACAAAACATTTTTTTAAAAAACCTACATCATTAAAAACAAGTAAAGATGGTTTCGTTTACACATATTCCATTATTTTGGTGTTAAAATTTCATTTCCATCTTTGAAGTTTTAAGCATGTGAAAAAGAAATCAAACACAAAACCTCCCTGTGTACCAGAAGAGAGATGTATAAACCCAAACTTGCAATACAAGGAGGTAAATGTGGGTTGACAAATCCACAATATATGACCTTCTCTAGAGACAGCCACGTGGGGTACATGGGGGTGTGGAGTGCAGAAAAGCTTTATGGAGGAAGTGAGATTGGAATGCTTCTGAAACAGCAGGTCCCCAAGGTGACAGGATGAGGCCTTTTCCAGGTGAATGAAGAAGCATGTGCAAAGGCTGAACGTATGATTTGGGAGTCTCCTGGGAGTCTACCCATGAAGAGGGAAACTCCTGGGAAGGATGAAAAGCGGGGTAGTGTCTGTAGCAGTCATCTGACTTCGAGCCGAGTCAGACACCAGACAACCCCAGCTGACGCTGTCAGCCCCGCTCTTCTCTCATGACCCGTAGCTGTTGAGATGCCTCTGACTTCTCTGTCTCACCATCTTTCTCATCCCAAAATGACAGGGCCTGCTCTTGTCTCAAACACACAACAAAGACCTCGTGCTCCATCACCGAGTAAGGGCAAACAGGATGAAGCACTTCTTCCACTCTGTGGCTCTCTTGGACAGACTTAGAAAGAACCTCTACCTATGATAGATTGTAGTTCGAATCCTGGGTCCTCTGCTGCTACTCACTCTGCCATCAGCGTTTATGCAAACAATAGATTCTGCCAGTCCCCTCTTTCAGCCACTGTTACTCCTTCCAGTAAAAGCTGCACGAGAGAGTAAAATGACATGGGGACAGTTTGTAGGCTTTCCTTTCATAGTCCATTTCACAGAAAATTGAGGCTAGTTTTCTTCTGTAGAAGTTAGCAGTATTCTCAAAAGAACCCTTTATAATGTTTATTGGTGAAAAACTTCTCTACACATTCTTGCTCAGTTGCTGGAAGGCTGTTCTGGTGGGTTTCTTGATTACTAAGTAACCTGGTGTTTTGGTATTATTTACACAAGGGGCTGTGCTGTAAAAAGATAATTATATTATGGCTCAGGGCCTGTCTTAGGCTGGCGTCCTTAAACAAAGAACAGTTGTAAATGTGTCTGTTTGAAGTTTTATGTTGAAAAAAATAAAATCACTAGAAGCTTGGAAGGTAAGCCTTGATGGGTAGCTACCTATGAGATAATTTTTAAAAGTTGAACATGTTTGGTGATGAAAAGTACATTTTCGAAAAACAATCTATATTGGTAAAAGGGAATTATACGGACCTGACTTTATTATTCTGAAAGTAGATATACAGCTTTGCCAGCGCCATTTATCGAAAAGGTTGCATTTTGTTGTTTTGTTGCAGCATGTTTTTGATAGTTTTGTCAAACACGGTGTCCATGCCTATATGACTTTAATCTCTGGGTTCCCTGTTACGTGCCATGGGTATACACATCCCTTTGTGTTCCAGTGCCATACTGTCTTTGTCACTATGGATCTGTAGTATTGTTTGGGGTCAGATGACATGATGTCTCCATGCGTTCTTTCTGCTTCAAGTTGCTTTGGCTCTGATCTTTGTGTTCCCATACAATTTTTAAGATATTTTTCTCTCATTCTATTACAAGTGTCATTGGAATTTTTGTAGGTATTGCATTAAATCTGCAGCTTGCTTTTGAGAGTACAGCCACTTCTCCTAATCTGAATTTTGCCTGTCCAGAAGCATGGGACTTCCTCCTATTGTCTACTCTCTTTAATCTCTTTCATCAGCATCTTAAAGTTTTCCTTATGGAAGTCTTTTGTTTCCCTCATTATATCAAGTATCTTATGCCTAGATACTTTTTTGAGGCTATGGTAAATGGGAGATTTTTTCCTAGTACCTCTCTCAGCAAGTTTGTTATTGGTATATATAAAAGCTGCTGATTTTTTGTGTGTCATGTGTATACTACAACTTTACTGAGATAATCATATTATCAATATCCTGAGTTAAGTGAAGTAAGTACCAACTGGTATATTTTGTAAAAGAAGGTATGTCTATAATTTTCTTGAGGGGACTGAGAATGATGACAGCTGACAAGCATAAGAAGGGGAACAGTATTGTGCCACCAAATAATGAGACACATATGGCACACACATATGAAGTAGTGTATGTACACGTTATCTCACCTAATACTTTGGAAATCTCTTGAGGTGGATTCATCATCACTCTTGCTATAGGTGAGGAATTCGTAACAAAAAAGGGAGGAAGAAATTCGTTCATAATTCGTTAAAGCTGATAACACAGAGAGAAAGGTTTTGAATTTAGGAATCACCGAGATTTGTGAAAAGGCCAGCCTTCCCCCACCCATTGACATAGGCCATGTGTCTGCTGATAGTAAAGCTACTTATTGAGCATGCTTGACCCCCCAGCTGTAACATCTCTTCACAGCTTAGATACTTTTATAGATGTTAGAACTCATGATCTTTGACGGGCTTTCAGGTAAGTGTTACTAATTCCCTCCATTTTCGAGCTCAGTAAATAGAAACATCATGAAATGAAAGAGCTTGCTTCTGTTAACAGAACTAATATAACACTGAGTGAAGACTAGATGTCAGGTTTTCCATTTCCAAAATATGCTTGCTATCCCACCGCTTCCGATTCCGAACAGGTAGGAAGAAAAGGGTACTAGTTTGCCCCATACATGCATCATGCACAACCTCCCCGCACACACACATACAGAGATAAAGGGACATTGCTGTATCTCGTTGTGCCAATAAAATGATAACTCAGGTTATTAGCATGGCAGCCTTAACTTCTTAAGTAAAACTGCATTAGCAATTAAAACTGTTAGCAAACCTAACAACTGATGAAGGCCAAAAGAATCCTCCTCTGTATATGTTTTCAAAGAATATTATAGAGCCAGGTGGTAGTGGTACACACTTTTAATCCCAGCACCTAAGAGGCAGAGGCAGGCAGATCTCTGAATTCAAGGACATCCTGGTTGACAGAGTAAGTTTCAGGACAGCCAGGGCTACACAGAGAAACCCTGTCTCAAAAAAACCAAGGGAGGGGGGAAGAATAGCGTGGTTACACACACACACACACACACACACACACACACACATTAGTTTGGCTATTAATAGCTTTTCAAAAACTCAAAACTGTTTAGAAATATAACAATTTTAAATCATTTTTACTATGTGGGGAGTACAACATCTTCTCAATTTAACTTGAATAGGGGGATATTTTCTTAAATGAATTGTTGCTAGCAACTTTAAGAAGAAAATAAACCAAGAGACATTTGGGTCTTGTTAATTCCTGAAGCTGAAATGTTGATATATAAAGTGGAAAGGAAAGAGTAAAACTCTATGCTTTGAAGGATATTTAAAGGGTAATATCATTTAAAAAGTCAGTGCCAGCAATTCAGACACAGCTCGGAGAATAACAAATTCCTCTTCTGTGGTTTATAACTGGAGAAGAAAACAAGTCAAAAGGGAAAATTCCCAAGAAGGTTCGAATTTATTCCCCAGCCTTCGAGCCCAGTTCAAGCTTGCCTGTGTGGTTTTATTGCTCAATTCACATATACATTCACTCTAAAGAGCCTAAGAGCCAAATTTTAAACATCCAGATCTTTTGCTTCTGGTGTGTAATGAAAACACTCCTTTTCAGATGTGTGATCATTTTGCTCCTCACAAGTTCAAGGTAGGAGAAAAGAAAAAACAGTTTCAATAAGATAACTGCCTACAGCCACAAGTTTAAGCATTGTTCTTCTTTCAATAATAGGCAGCCTGGGGCTTTCAGAAGCAAATAAACATAATGATATCTTTCAAGGAAGTCAACAGGGAACTTGGTGTCAAATTATGTATATAACCCAAATACCACGGAGTTACTGTCTGTACTTACCCCTTTATAGGAAAGAAATAATATAATAATTTACATTTTAAAATGCTGGGATTTAACATAGACCTTTACTATAATAAAACCCAGTCTAGGGGGAAAACCTTGCTTTAACATTCCCTCAGGAATAAATTTTTATAGTTATAGCCAGATAAAATATGATTTGCCTGTAAGATGAAAGCTACTACCATATCCTACCATCTGCATTACATATTACTTGGAAATTATACTAAAACTCTGTTGAAGTATTAGAGTAAAGTAAATTGTCTAACCAAAGGAAACATTCACAAATCTAATGCTTTAAGAAAGGATATAAGAAATGTTGAGGAGCACGTGTCTATTTTACTAAAGTCATGTAACAGAATGGTGAGGAAAGCTGGCCTTAAAATCTGGGAGTTCAGGGTCTTATGTTAAACACCAAATTGGGCTCCTTACTGTCTTGGCATAACCAAGGAGCCAGTTATAAACACACTCCATACGTGGGCATTTGAGCGTCATCTAATACCTTTCAACACTCCCCAGGGCACTGCCAGCCAAACTAGACCACATTACCTCTTTTTTCCCCTAGTCAGCCTTGTAAAGTTTTTTTTTTAACTTTGCACATGGTAGCACCCCCCAGGTAGAATATGTTTCTGAGAGAAACATATCAGAATTCTTTTTCTTGCTCTTTTGAAACAGATACCCATTCTTAAGTCTGGGTGCTCAAGTCTGTTCATGTCCAGGTGTTTGAACATCATGTCTTTACATATTTTGTAGGTGAAACTTTTCTTCTTGATGTAGTAGTATCAAATTTTAGTGTATCTGACCTGTGAGAATTCAAGTGGTGTCTCCTAAATTGGAAGGTATAACCCTTTACAGCCCTCCAAAATTTGCCATTCCAAATATTTGGGGAGGAGGTTGTTTGTTTGTTTCCTTTTAAAATAATTTTTTAAAATAGGCCACCACAATTGCTCATGGGAAGGGTACTTGCTGTCCAACCTGACTGAGTTTAATCCCCTGAAGCCACACGGTAAGAGAGAGCCATCTTCCTCCCGTTACTATGTGCCTTCCTCACACTGCGGCACTGACACCCCCCACGCGTATATGTAAAAAATTAACTAATTAATCAATTAATTAAAATATAAAAAGATATAAGATGTACCATTTACCAGTTTATATATTTTGAATGAATCTAGTTTTTAAATGATTCGAAAACCAAACCAGGTCCTCTTGGCTTACCTTCCTATGATGGCTCTCTATTCTAGGCACGTGAGGTGTTGGGGTACAACATCTGGCAGGGACTGGTGAATACAGTTCTCTTTTACAACCGAAAACTCTATCCTGGTCTGATCTCAGTGGGGTTCAGTGCTGCCAGCGTGCACAAGGCTTGTTTTGATCTGTCCTGTAGTTACACGCACAGCTTTCGTTCACACTAATGACATCCCTGTGTTAGTTCTACACCAATCCAGAGGCCACTAATTAAAAGTTGGAATTAGCCAACCACAGTTTCACCACAAAACATGTGAAAGTTGTTAAAACTTAAAAGTAACTGCTGGTTCTCAATACAGGCAAGATGGAAGACCGTGAGACCCTTACAGTGTTGCTTAAGCTAAAACGTTTCACAGCACATTCAAGATGCTTCATGTCTGATTTCTCAGTGGGCCGTGGTGGTTCCCAACCTTCCTAATGCTGCAGCCCTTTAGCACAGTTCCTCATGTTGTGGTGACCCCGCAACCATAAAATTATTTTCGTTGCTACTTCATAAGTGCAATTTTTCTACTGTTATGAACCATAGTGTAAGTATCTGTGTTTTCCTATGGTCTTAGGTAACCGCTGTGAAAGGGTCATTCGACCCTCAAAGGGGTCGCAATCTACAGTTTGTGAACCCCTGGTGTACAATGTTAACATAGCAACAAAAAAAAAAACTAAACTAAAAACAAAAGAAAACACACACACACAAAAATTGATTTTTAGGACTACCAAAAAAGGGTAGTCAAGGCATAAAAAAGACTAAGCAGGGAAATACCCCATTTCCCTCAGCAGGTGACTTCCACTCTGAGACTCTGGTCTGGCCAATACTTGTGTCTGTACTTCTTGGAAAACTACCTGGCCATTTTCTGACCCAAACTGCATTGGTTTAGAAGTCAGAGGCAGAGCTGGGGCTAGCCAAAGGTGGCTGTGTGGTGAGCAGTTAGCTTGTACAACCCCATCGAAGACTCCTGTTCCATGTTTAACTTTTTTCATCTACATTCAGTGTACTGTGTAGACAGAGGGTGCGTATTTCAGGAACAGATAGTTTGAACTTATCCATGAACAGCTACACCAAGAACCTGGACACTGTCAGCACCCACAGAATATCTTTGAACTTAGCAACGTGTTTAATGGTGGATGTAATGTCTCACGCTGAAGTACATGTGAGAAAAAGGGAGTCCCCTTGTCTGGAACTCAATAGCAATGACAACAGCAGGTGTTCTGCTTACAGTTTTTGACAGAGATACAGGGTGTTGGCATAATGTGTGTAAGACCGGCTGCTTCAACTAGATCCAAGAATGGAGAGAAGTGGGAAATGGGGCAACATGCTCCCTAAGGGGCATGCTCAAATTTGCCCTTTAGAAAACCTCAGAAAAGTACTGGGTGTGCATTCCTAGGTCCCAAATCCAAAATAGAAGAGCTACACAATACGTCAGCAGGGAGACCCAGTCCACAGCGTTCAATCTTTTGGAGCATGTTAGCAATATTGTTAAATAGCCTTCGATTATAAAATCAATAAATCAGTCAATCAATCAATCACATGAGATTTCCTGCAGTTGTACATAGAGATTGCTGAGCACCAAGTCATCATCAAACACTGGGTGTTTACCATTATAATCGCAGTGGCCAAAATATGGCTTATCCATTGAAAAAGATGCTTCCTGGTTCCTCCTCACTGCCACCCCACCCCACTCCCGACTCCCAGCCCAACTGTTCAGCTTCCTAATGTGCACTTTGTTAGCTGTTAGCCTGACACAATCAAATTCAAGACTAAAGGAGGATCGACCTCTATTGGTCTAAAAGTCAATACATGTCACCCCTTCTCTCAGTGGTCCATAATCTAAGAACTTTAAACTTCAAAACTCCCCACCCATTTTTTATTTAAACTATGTTTTCGGACTTGGATATGTATGACTACCTCTGGATTTCATGCTGGTACCCCATACCTAATCATTCTGTTTGTAGAGCTGGAGGACTCTGCTTGTAATTAGTCAGCCGCCGGGTGGAAAGCTAATCTCCAGGCTATTCATTCCAGAACAGACCCTCGGAGGATCAGGATCCAGGAGACCAAAGAACCTCTGTTGAGCCAGGGATGGCCACTGGTTCAATGTGCTATACTAAATGCACAGTTTCCACAGGTGACACTTTTCGGAACAACAGATTTGTTGAGAAATAAAACATCCTCCAAACCTGTGAACTGCTGGCCTTCATTTCAGAGAGAGTACTGGCCTGTTACTGACAGGCCTAAGCATAATTGAGATGCATGTCAAATCAATGCAGTGATCAAGACCATGAAAGCAAAATATAATCCCTACTAATGTAAGAACATAATTTGTATCATTATGGTTTTCTATTTTAACCATTTTTTTGCATCTGATAGTTTCTATTTTTAGCATTTCCATTTTCTCTTATTTTTCTTTAAAATTTAGTCAACACAATAGCCCAAATTTTTTATACAAAAAATTGTTTTTACATATATATCTAGTGATATATATTTTATGTATACACACACATGCATGCTCACATATCTATACACATGACATATATGCATAATCCTTTGTTGAATAAGTAACTTCCTGACCTTCATATTTTCCTGCTTCTCCTATCTTCATTCAATGCACAGCTAATTACACTCACACTTGTTTAAAAAAATTGTTATGAAACAATTTGATATACTCTTTCTTTTTTCTCATTTATTGTATTCATTTTACATCTTTGTAGCCCTTTCCCCTTCCCTCGGTCCCTTCCCCCCTCCCCTTTTCCTCAGAAAAGAGGAGTTCCCTTTCCCATCCACCCCAGCTCATCAAGTTGCATCAGGACTGAGCATGTCCTCTTCCCCTGTGTCCTGGCAAGGCAGTCCTACCAGAAGAAAGTGACCTGAAATCTACAAGTGAGTCCATGTCTGATGCAGTCCTCCCTTCC
This sequence comes from Pachyuromys duprasi, assembly GCA_028658305.1. Taxonomy (NCBI): domain Eukaryota; kingdom Metazoa; phylum Chordata; class Mammalia; order Rodentia; family Muridae; genus Pachyuromys; species Pachyuromys duprasi. The sequence goes on from CM053766.1 coordinate 53,563,314, forward strand.
CTTACTAGAGGACCTACTTGAACTTACGCTGCTCATCCACTACTTCTTTGTAGGGGGCCTCGGTCCAGTTCCTGCACGGTCCTTGGCTGCTGCTTCAGTCTCAGCAAGCCTCTGGGCCTTGGTTAGTTGGCTCTTTTGTTTTACTTGTGGCATTCCTGTCGCCTCTGGATCCTTTTCTCTTTCCTCCCACTATTCTCCAAGACTCCCTACACATAGATCAATGTTTGGTTGTGAGTCTCAGCATCTGTTTTGAGGCACTGATGGGTAGAGCTCTCAGAGAACAACTCTGACAGGCTCCCATCTGCAAGCTTAGCAGAGTATCATTCATAGTGTCAGGGGTTGGCACTCTCCCATAGGGTGGGGATTCTGATATGAGGGGGATTCAAACAGAGACTCCTAATAGCAGAGACCATAGAGACTGAAGAGAACATTCTCTAACTAGACTAATCTTCTAGTAAAGGACAGGGAACACCAACCCACCCACAAAATTCACCCTGCCTACGAGATGTGCAGGGATAAAGATAGAAGAGATAGGGCAGAGATTGAGGGAATGCCCAACCAATGCCTAGCTCAACCAAAGACAATTCAGTATTTTTAAATAACTCTTCAGTCAAGAATTTGCATTTAGAGGATTGTGTTTGGTTGACCGTGGTTTGGGCTTTTGCTAAGCATGGTAGAATATAGCTGTGTCGCCAACATTTGGGGGGCCATGGAAGAGGATTGCCAGTTTCAAGCCAACCTCCGTTACATAGGGAGATTGAAGCCAACCTGGGCTACATAGCAAGACTCTGTCTCAAAAATAAATCAATTGAGCCGAATAATTATTTATGTAAGATCTGCTGGCTATGTGATTTAATTAGGCTGACGGTGGGGGTTTGGTCCATGCTTGTATGTTGATGCTGGTTGCTGGCCCTCAAGATCTGGTTACTGCCTGGATACACCTATCCTTGCTGTATAAACCTGCCTAAGACATTATACCTGATTGGTTGATTAAACAGCCTATAACTGGGCAGGGCAGAATGAGGTGGGCGTGGCTATGATGCCACAGCTTCAGGTCCAAGAGAGTCGTGAGAAATAGACAGACTGGAAGAAGGGCGGAAGGAGAGTGCCACAATGGATTAGAGTGGAGGAGAAAGCACGTGGGCAGGGAGGAAGGACTCCAATACTGGGGTGAAAAGCCCCAGATGAAGAATACAAGCAAGTATCTTGTGATGATGAATGGAAGGTAGCCCAGACAGGAATGATTAAGGCAGATGGCTTTGGATGGGGGCTGGGAGATGGATGGCGAGGCTATTGAGACAGCGTAGGTAGAAATATCTGCCTGGCCCAAGATAGGGCTATACTAAAATCTAACAGGTGTCTATGTTTTATTTGATTAATACTGCCATGATAATCAAAGGGCAAATAACAAACATTATATAGTACAACACTCATTTTTATTTACAACAACAGGCCACGTTAGTTTTTACAATTTGATAAGGGAAGTAAAATGGCATTGTGGGTAAAACACAAGCTGTTGGAAAGACAATGCAATGTTTTTTGTCACTAAGAAACCACGAACAGGCATCCAGAGATGTAGACACACAGACCACTGGCCCAGACACCCTTGAGGTTGCCTTATGAGAGGAGCGTCTCGTTCCTAGAAGACATTCCCATAAATTCTTGCCAAGAGTGTACTGGAGACTCTCAGAGACTTCCGTCTTACTCAGTTCTAGTGCCAAAGCCTAACCCACAGCCTGACGTCGTCAAAACTGCCTGCTTCTGTAAGACAGCCTAATTCCATGCATTCTAAGAGGACACCTACTAAAATAAAGACTTTGAGTAAACGAACCAATATCAGGGTTTGCTTGACAAGAGTCGTGATTAAATGCAATTAAAAAAATTCTTTCTAAAGGTGCAATAACTTAAAATATGACTTTTTAATTATTTAATAAGTGAAAATGGGCAATAGTGTATCTTAAAATAGGTTGCCTTATTACTAAAATATGCAGTATAGGTTCACTGTAATTGATATTACCAGCTATTCTTGCATATGTTTAAACCCAAAAGCATATTAATTTTAATTATGTAGACACTTTGGAAAAGGAACCTCAATAGAGGGTCCACAACTTCTTTTTTCTGGCAGTTAAAACTTCAGGCACAAGTCTGAAGGTTGTTTTGCCCTCCAGCCATCCCTCCACCGTTTCTAAAATAAACATGAATAAGTTTGATAATTAGAAACATGCATGTTACTATTTGGGAGGGAGAAAATGTTGAGGTTCACTAAAACCCACAGATATTTTACCTTAATTTATTTCTAGTCTTTGGGAATTTGTTAACAGCTTTCACAAAGTTGGAGAATGTCTTAAGATGACACTCATGGAATTCCATTGTTTGTATGATTTTATAATTAAAAATCTTGCAAATATTCCTGATTTCTAAATCTATTTGTATGGATAAATGGAATCCAAGAAACAATACAATTAGCAAGATTCAGTCTCAGGAGTTTCTGGCCTCTGAGTGAGCAAACCTGAGATTTACAATGCAGGCCTAGTGAAAACTTCTCATTACCTAGGATTATCATAATCCTGGAAATGACAAATTTTAAAATTTGTAGATTCATTTTAAGACCACAGAGCAGGCTGAAAGAAGGGGCCTGTATTTATTGTGACCAGGTGTTCCTGGCCCACCATCTTTAATAGCTGAAACCACATTGCTTTACCCCCAGAGCGCTGCTCAGGAAGGCATAAAAGGCAGGGGCATTTAAGGGGGCCTGGTAAAATCTTCACCTTACAGCTCAAAGGGTACCTCATTCTAGGAGCAGAACTTAGCAGCTTCCACGAAAGGGTGAAAAGTGCTGAGACTTCTAAAAACAGATGTGGAAGTAAGTAAACTCAGTCTGTGTCTCATACGTCATCTTGCCGGACCCAACAGTTTAAGTCATTGAACTCATTAAAACAAACAAGGGGGGGGGGAAGCAAACACAAACAACAAATCGGCTAATTCTCAACTTACCTATAGTGGAGTAGTTGTAGAATTACTGTTTCTACATTGAAAACCCAATGTACAACATAAAATAATTCCAGTACCAAAGAGATGCAGACATCAGTCTGTTTAATCCATTTGTAGGGCTAAAAGATGTAATATTTTATACACAATAAAGAACTGTCTTTTTCAAGAGAAAGCTTTCTTTTTAAAAAGCATTTATTTATTATTTTAAGTATATATGTGCCTGCATGAGTTAATGTGCATTACATGGGTTCAGGATCCCTTAGAAGCAGGAAGATTCTGTTAGATACCCTAGAACTGGAGTTACAGGCAGTTGTGAACTTCCACACAGGTACTTGGAACCGAACCTGAGTCCGCGGCAAGGACAGCAAGAGCTCTTAACCCCTGAGCCACAGCTCCCAAAGGAAGCTTTCTTAATATTTTACCCCACTTACAAAATTTTTTTTCAGAAGATGGAAGCAGTCCTTAAAGAGCTCTTACATTAATGTCCTATGCTGGCTCACACCTGCCAGGCCAGTGCTCAGGAGGGAAGGACACTGCTCTGCATTCAAGGCCAACCTGAACTACCCAGAGAGTTTCAGATCACAGTGTGAACCCTCACTTCAAAGCATCAAAAAATCACACAGCATTGGCCCAGTGACCCAGGAACATGGTTGCTCTGCCAGGGGGTCTCTTAATAATCCACACTGGATTTCTGTGGGCACTCCACCCCGCCCCCACACCCATGCCATACTTCACATAAAGTGGGATGGAATGGGAAGTAAGCATCATGGGGATAGGCTAACTCAACTCTAGGCTGACTCAACTCTAGACCGCCATACTTCCCAGCTTGTGACATTGGATAATTTATTTGGGTGCTATCTGCTTCTATTGCCTTGTTTTCTGAGAAAGCTGATCGTGATGAGATGGATTATAGGTTCCTCCACCTTCAAGCAGAAGCTGACAGCTAACCAAGCTATGGGCTAGATTGATAAATTCAACCAAAGCAAAACTACAGACAAGAGAAAAACCAAGTCAGATGAAGAAAAAACAACAAACAAACAAACAAACAAACAAAAACAGTTTCCCAGTGTTGCAGAGAATACTGCTTCAGTTAAAGGAACATTGTACTCACAGCTTTGTGCTGTGTGGCTTGTAATTCTTTTCTCCTCCATCTGGGTACAAATCGCCGAACAAACTGAATGGTGGGCAGCAGAGTAGCTTCCAACCCTTTCCAGGAACAATGAAAACAAAATCAGACTCCCACCAGGCTGAGGCAGGACTTTAAAAGATACAGGAGACACTGGAAATACATTCACCTACCAGAGTGACAGCAAAAACTACACTTAGAGCCTGGTTGTGTTAGAAGTAAACCTCGTGGAAATGAAAATACCAGTGCATGCCTGTATCCAAGGTGCTTTCAATCACTGACCACCAGCAGGAAATGACACAGAAGACTAAAGAACCCATCTCAACCAGCGGGAAATACCATGAAAAGAGCCTAACTGCACAGATGTCTTGGGGCCTTTGCCATTCTAGCAGTCAAAAGATGGGGAAGGTAACAGTGGGTTGCTGCCTTCCTTCCACTCAACACTTCTCCTTCTGCCAAGAATTTTTCAAATGTCGCAGGAATAGATAATGTACATGCTCCACAGACTGTGAACAATTTTCCTATAAACTTTCAACCTTGAATCTGGCAAAGTTAAAGCTCCATATAGCCTGAGCACAACAGCAAATGTCCTGGGCACCATCTGCCACACCGCTCCAATACTCCAGGGTAGAAGAGGACCCTGTGATTCTGGCTAAAAGAGGCAAAATAAATAAATTTAAAAAACCAAAAACAGTGACAAGAGCGAGGCACTGTGGGCACAATAGCTCCATCAAAACATTTGCATGTGCCCTGAGAACCCTTTCACAGGGGTTGCCTAAGACCATCAGAAAGCACAGGTATTTACAGTATGACTCATCACAGTAGCAAAATTGCAGTTATAAAGTAGCAACAAAAATAATTTTTGGCTGGGTCACCATACCATAAGGAACTGTATTAAAGGGTCACAGCATTAGGGAGGCTGAGAACCACTGCTCTAAGCAACAGCAACAGATGCCCCACCATTCAATAAGGACACTTGTTCAACCATGTTCATAGCAGCTCTGGTCATAATAGCCAGAATCTGGAAACAAACTAGGTGTCCCTCAACATGGGAATGGATACAGACAGTGTGGTACTTTTATACAATGGAATACTACTCAGTTATTAAAAATAAGGAAATCATGAAATTTGCAGGCAAACGGTGGGAACTAGAAAACATCATCCTGAGTGAAGTAACCCAGAAGCAGAAAGACACACACAGTATACACTCACTTATAAGTAGAGATTAGACTATAATACAAGATAAACACACTAAAATCTATACACCTAAAGAAGCTAAACAACAAGAAGAACCCTAGGAAAGATGCTTAATCGTCATTCAAAAGGACAAACAGGATAGATATCGGAAGTAAGAGAAGACAAGGAACAGGACAGGAGCCTTCCACAGAGGACCTCTGAAAGACTCTACCCACCAGGGTATTGAAGGAGATACTGAATGAGACTCATAGCCAAACTTTGGGCAGAGTGCTGGAATCCTTATGGAAGAAGAGGGAGATAGAAAGACCTGGAGGAGACAGGAACTCCACAAGGAGACCAACAGAGCCAAAAAACCTGGGCCCAGGGGCGCCTGCAGAGACTAATACTCCAAGTAATGACCATACATGGAGAGGACCTAGACCTTACCCTGTTCAAAGAAAGCACATTGGCTGCTCAGTATTCAAGTGGGTTCCCTAGTAAGGGGAACAGAGGCTGTCTCTGACATGAACTCAGTGGCTGGCTCTTTGATCACCTCCCCTTAGGGGGTGCAGCCTTGCCAGGCCAAAGAGGAATATGATGCAGCCAGTCCTGATGAGACCTGACAAGCTAGAGTCAGATAAAAGGGGAAGAGGTCCTCCTCTATCAGCATACTAGGGGAGGGGCATAGGAGGAGAAGAGGGAGGGTGGGTGGCACTGGGAGAAGGCAAGGGAGGGGGCTGCAGCTGGGATACAGAGTGAACTGTGATAAATAAATACATAAATTAAATTAAAAACAATGGCAACAGGAAGAACTCTGTCACCTTACAGACACAGAAGAGACATTAATGGACAAGACCACACCTACACCTTGGCAAGGACTTCATTATGCACACCTCCTCCCATCTCTACTAGCTCTTTCTCTTCCAGACACCTAAAACTCATGCCAGTGCCCTGAATCCAGGCCAAGGGTTGCTAGGTTCCTTTATTTCTTCCTCTCTTAAATGCAGTCATAATAAGTAAGTCTCCTCTCTCTGTCTTTCACTGTTGCTCATCTCCTTAATTGGTCCATTATGGACAGGTGCCTGAGATTGGCATTTTGCAGTGACTAGAAGCCAGGCTTTTGACCCTCCCCCTACCAAACAAACAAAAACCTCTCATGTTACAACTTTGGTAAGCCAAGAGAGGAAAGAATGAATGTTTCCACACAGATACTGGAATTACATCATTCTTATAACCTTTTCTGTTTTTCCACATTGGCCATTATCTGTTGCTTTCTGCCACTGTTACTGAGGAACCCAAGGTTCCCCTTGGATTATTAGTCCTACTAAAAAATAAAAAATAAAGATTAGGCTGGGCACTGTGGCACACACTTGTAAGGCCAGCAGGTGGGAGGATCTCTTAGAGTTCGAGGCCAGCCTGGCCTACAAAGCCAGTCCAGGACAGCCAAGGCTACACAGAGAAACCCTGTTTCAAAACAAACAAAGAAATAAGATTAAAAGGATGAGGAGAGAATTCAGAGATGCTTAAAGATAATTTTATTAGAGAAACAACAGGGCAAGCAAGCTTTAAACCTTGGTAACTTCCAGGGAGACACACAGAGAGAGAGGGAGAGAGAGAGAGAGGCTTTTTGAGTCATGGTCCCAAAAAACTAACACATTTTAGCAGTAGAAGTTGGCAGCTGCGTGGTGGAAGGTAAGGAGGTAGAGCACCACAGAGCAACTGAGAACGCCCAGAGGGTCAAGGCAAGCACACCCAGGCTTCGGCCTGTAACTGAAAGAAGAAAAAAAAAGGCAGGAGAGCCAAAAAGGTCCCTGCCCAAGCAGTGGCAAGGGGCATGTTTATGTTCTGTTGCTGCCAGGGAAATAGGACGCAGGCCTCCAAACTGACAGGAGGGAGGAGCTCATCTTCTCCAGCCTCTATAGCTCTTATCACATTTCCCCCTGAAGAGCTGGGATCTTAAGATCACCAAGAAAGAGGGCTGAAATTAGAGAACTGCTATTACCCATTTCCACTGTGAAAACCAAGAGTCCAGCTCTGAAGCTGCCCACCAGCGGGATCAGTGTCCGCGCTGGAGTTCCCCATCGGATTGTGATGGATCACTTCCAGGCAGGGTGCTCACTTAAGAGAAGTGAGATAAGACGACAGAGCTCCCTTCTGGCATCCCTGGCCTCTAGCCAGACAGAACCAAGGGACGCCTTCAGCTTTTGGCCACGGACAAGAATGGAAGGGCTGCTTTCAGGGAGTGGGCTCTAACCTGAGCACTCTCTATCTCCCATTCTCATCACAAGTCAGTGAGGCTTGGCTCCCGTACCCACTTATCTTGTATGCTCGGGTGAAGAGTCAACACTTTCAGGAAAAGCCACCTAAGTGCCTACTTCGACAGGAGCCGCCTAGCAGGATTCCCAATACTCTTTTGTCCATTCTTCCACTCAGCAGATATCCACGGAGAGATGACAGAGGAAACATCAGCCCTGCATTCAGGTTCTCACAATGCAGCAAGAAAGCTTGGCAGTGAGCTCACAGTGTCCCACACACCCATACTTTAGAATTGGTATACAGGCTGACAAGGCATCAGGGTGTTGACTGTGAAAATAGCATCAAGCAAGCCTGGGCAAGTCAAGGAAAGCTCAACTAACATGGTGTTTCAACCAAGACAATGAACTTTAGCTGAGTAGAATGTTTCAGGTAGAGGGAACAGCACATGCAAAGACCCCTCGGCAGAAACTTCTTGGTATAAGAAGAATATTAGTGTAAATTATTAAACACTCCGTTCCTCCTTGTTTGACTGTAGAGCGGTATCCTTGAGGCATTGTCTCATGAACAGAACACTAGCAGACAAGAGGCCAGGCCACACAAGATGGCTGAGAGTTTTGTAAAAGTGCTTGCTGCCAAGCCTGACTGCCTGAGTTCTATCCCCAAGACCCACCTGGTAGAAAGAGAGAGCCAGCTTCTGCGTATTGTCTTCTGACTTCCATATGTACACCATGTATGCCCACACAAATACAGACACACACACACACACACGGGGGGGGGGGGGGATAAAAAGGAAGGAGGGAGAAGCCAACAAAGGAATTTTTATCCCAAATGACCAAACTGTTGGTTGCACTATATAAAGACAGGATCCTTTGCTTCCTGAAGAATCTCCAAATGTCCTTTCGCATACCCTGAGGGCCCTGCAGCCTCTCTCCAGCCCAACTCTCCCCATGGTTACCGTACAGAACCTGTCACAAGGAGCCAGGAGCAAAGAACTGATAAGGGAAGGAACCCTACAGTCCACAGCGTTAAACTAAATCTCTCCCAGGAGTGACCATGTGATAATAGCAGCCTGGACTAGTTTTCCCCAAATACTTCCCTCAATGCCTCTGGTCACCTTTTACTTAGACTTATGTATCTCCTAAAGTAAACAGTTACCTGGAAAAAAAGAACAAAGGAAAGACTGGAAGGCAGGAAGGAAGAAAGAAAGGAGGAAGAGAGGGAGGGAGGGAGGGAGGGAGGGAGGGAGAAAGGAAGGAAGGTAGGAAGGTAGGAGGAAGGAAAGGCAGGAGAAAGAGGAAAATAAATCCCCACAGGACTTCCTGGACTTTGAGATGCACAAGCGATCTGATGCCAGCCCAGATTTCTATAGCTTTTGAAGGTTTAGACAACCTCATCACCCAGCACAACAAAGCACCCTCCCCCGCCCGCCTACTCCCCTACCCCCAACCCCCGCTGATTGCCTTCAAGATGTGTGGTCCAGAAAATCAATCCTTTTAGAGGCCCAAGCCCACACGCCTTCTTAGCAAGTTCACTCAGCCCCCTCTCTTATTGCTTTCCCCAGGTAATACGTGCAACCTAAGTAGGTCTGGAAAGAAAGCAGACCTGAGCAAGCACAGGAAACCTAACCCGGATTGGGCAGGCAGGCAGAAGACGGCAGAAGGAGACTGAGGAAGCTGCCTGCTTTAAGGTGTTAAAGAACCTCTCATCGGAGGGCTCTGACGTGCAGGAAAGGACTTAGAAGGTATGGGTCACATGGCAGAGCCATGAATTAACTAACTTTGCACTTAGAAATTACTGTCAAATGGAATCACAGGTCAACACACAGTGTTTTCCTAATTCCAAATCCCTCCAGACCAGTCTCGGGCAAGGGAACCTGGCAAAGCGCCTCCCCCCCACACGGGCTTTTTCCATCCCAGGCATTTTCACAGGGCCAGGTGGAGGCACAGTCTCACCTGTTGCTCCACAGGGAACTCAGAAGAAACTGAACTGTTTGGGCTTATTCTTCCCTTTTAAGCTTTGAAGCAAAAGCTCTGTCCTAACCATATCCAAAAGTGCCAATTCAGCAAATTAAATATTAGCAGAAACAAGAACACAGAAAGAGAGAGAGGAGAGAACAGAGCTCAAATTCTGTCTGTAAATTTTCTCTGTCAATAGTCCTTACAGCAGGAAGAGTCCAGTCTCAAGAGCGGTGTGCTTATTTCATCTGGTCCTCTTACTCTTACTCTTCTCCACCAAACCACTGTGCTGCCCAATAGCAGCACTACTCTTCATTGTAAATGGTGCAATGTAGACTCTACACACGAGTTCATGAAGGTTGTTAAATATTTTAGAATATCGGCTTATGTTCACTGTCTTCTATAGTTACACAGCTCTTCCCAGTCGCCCTCTCTTCAAAGTAATTCTTTCTGTCCCATGTGCTTCGTGCAGTCTATGTTCATACCACCCTGAAGGCCCCCAATCTCCTCCAAAAGAGGACAAAGACCAGGTGAGAAAGAAGTTGATGAGAAAAACATTCAGCTACCCTTTGGACCTCTGTTGCCCTGAGGAAGTCTGAAATCCATTCCTTTCTTGCATGTTAAAATGGAATTATTTTCCACTGAGTGACATTTTCAGTCAGCCTCCCCATGGACAGAGATTCACACACAACTTTCACAATGAACAACTGTAGTTCAGTTTACAATGCAGACCTTGAGCTTTTTGCCTCTGCATAGCTTCCTGTCACTTCACCTGCTCCAAGCTTTGGCTCTTCTGGGAGGAACACCTCTTGGCATGACTTTTCCTGATAAAGACTCGAGACACAAGGCAATTTGAACTGACAAGGAATTCAAACTAGGCAGGATAAGGAGGTGCCTGAAAACTAATGGCTTCACTTTTGAATGTTCTGTTCCCAGGCTTTACCCTGGGGAGTATCAAACTTCAAGACACTTCAGGAAAAGGGGCACTACCTGACAAGGTCTGGCCACTAGATGGGAAACAAGAGCAAACCTAGTTTCCCTGGAAATGAATTCAAAGTTATATTTCAAAATGATATTTCATGGGGATACAGAAAAAAACTATTATTATTATTCAAAAAGAACCTTTTTTTTGGTGTCACAAATTTAAAGGATTTTGAAACCTTGCTTTTTCTTTTTTCATCTTTCCCAAAGGAGGAAATTGTAAAGGCTGACCCTTGAAAACAAATATAGTAAAATCAAACTTTCTTCCCCTAATCTCTTACAAATACTGCAGCTGGCCATGATCTATTTAGCATAACACAAAAATAATGCATTCGTACCAAACAGATTCAAAACGTTTTAAAATAGCGAAAGCTATTTACTTGATTGATTAAGTTAAAGTGTTTACATAAAAGTGTCATATTTTGACATCAGTCATACAACACCACATCTGGTACTTCTAATTAAATTGTGTGAAAAACAACTACATTTTTTTATTCAGTCACAACACTATGGTTAATGGGAAGTGCAAACGTATTCGTCACGCCCAGAGCCTGGGATCTGCAGTTGTGGTATGTGGTTGCTAAAACCCCCAGATTTGGATTCTGCAGTTTTCATAGCCTCCAACACGTGTTTTGTCTGAACAAAGGCTAAAAAGTGGAGCCCCACCTCTGTGAGTCAACAGTTATTATTATTATTTTTTTTAATTTTGATTTAAACCTCTCCAAGTGCCCTGAGTAAGCTACGAAGTAATGAGAGTTGGAATAAACTTGTCTTAAGGAATTGGTGTTCAGGGCCCAGGTGAGGCGTTTTGTTTTGCTAAGCTTTGTTTTTGCAGATTAGGAAATAAACTGCAGGAACTGTAATGGGAGTGAGGGAGTGAAACCCTATTATTCACCCGGAACAGGAGCTCATTTGTATCTCCGTGGAAGCGCAGAATTCATACCTACCTTACAAGCGGCTGGGAACGCTGATTTAAAGCACTGATTTTTTTTTCTTTCCTTCCAAAATTAAGATGAAATATTTTACATACAGAAAAAAGAAGAAAAGAAGAAAATGGCTTTGCTTGTTAAGGCTTACTGACTTCACTTTTAATGTAGACAAATAATTCTTCAAAACTGTCTTTCTTAAAGTTAAATTATGTCCACCCCATATGCAGAGTCAATTTACCCACTGAGAACACAGCTCAGCCTCCCCTCTCAGGGAACCATTCATTTGCCTAAGAAGGTGGAGGAGACGCTGCTGTATTTTCTTAAAGAGATTCCTAGCATTTTTCCCCTCCTCCCTTTCTCCTTAAAAACTACTCTGAGAAATGCTGCTCAGCAGTAAAAGGAGAATGGGTTCAAGCCAGCTTCCAAATCAGGAAATTTGGGTAGTAAAACTTAAGTTATGAAGTCGATGTTGCGGGCAAAATAAACGGGGGGGGGGCACTTTTTAGGGTCAGCCCCGAGAAGCAGGGGGTTCCTGTAGAGTCACGCGTCCCTCCTCCTCTCGGGACAAAAGCTGCTGCAAAAGGATGTTACGCAATAAAGGCTCCCCTGGTCCACCCTGGGCTCCGCATCCGAGCGCGCGCGCGTGGGATGAACACATTTCCGCGCACTATGTCCAATCTAAAGACAATAAATGCCAAGGCAGAAACCATCAAGAATAAAGGGCATGGTTTGCTGTAATTGCAGGGAAGACTTAGGTAACGCTGTACGCAGCGTCTGATTTAAAATATTAAAATATTAGCAGAAGTTTTCTATAGCAGAGTGTTTCTATCACAGTGAAATGACTCATAAGAATGCTAAATTCAAACCAGATGGGCACAAACATTAACTGAAAAAAAATCGTGTATTTAGGAGTCAGCGTGGGTCTTTATAAAAAATGAAGACCTCGTCTGAGTTTCGCGCAAGTGATAAGGAATACGATGGGAAAATTTAGCGACTTTTCTTTTAATTAGACAGGCCACCATCAATCAGAAGAGCTAACATTCACAAAACTTTCGAGTGTCGTTTTAAATCGCAAAAGATGGCTGTGACAATTAGAAGACTTCACATGCCCTGGGACTCGGTGGCTGCTCCGCAGAGCCCGGGACTCATTAGCTCAGTGGCGTGCTGTCTAAACAGTCCGCAAGAACCTTCTCGCTTCCCACCAAGAACTAATCCTCATTGAAGATTTGTGTGGTATAGAAACTTCCAGCCCAGCCTTTTCTCCTCTTTCAAAAGACCACAGAGGAAAATTCTCATGGCTGGGTCAGACACCCTACCAAATCTCTGCTCTCTTGTTAAAATATATTTATATGTTTCCTCCCGTTTCTCCCTTTTTTTTTTTTTGTTTGTGCCTCCGAGCTTTTTACCATTTGCACATTATCTGCAGCGTGTGCTGTGTTTGAATGTGTACATACCCTACAAGAAGAAAAATATGTGGTGTCGGAATTAATATTGTTTTTGACTTATAGGGAAATTCCAGTTGTGTTTAACTTGGACTGTGGGATCCAGGAGCTTTGGAGAGAGGAGAAACCAGAGTGTGTCGAACAGAAATGTGAATCGGGAGTTCCCTACTGTTTTGTTGCTGGGATCCTGGGCAACACACGGAGAAATGACAAGCACATAATTTAGTCTGGCAGCCATAGCGCTCAGCCTGTGCGCCTGTCAGTTCTGACTAGGGATGAGAGACCTCCCAGGGACAAGAAGGTACTTCAGGAAACGTTCTTCCTGATTCAGTAGGTGGCCTCTTCTCTCCGGGTCCCTGTGAATAGATGCCCTCGTGGTGTGAGGGGGCACTGTGCTGCGCTGTGCTGTTTACCTTTCCGAAGAAACCCAAAACCACAGCCCTAACCATTTGTGGTCACCGGAGATCTTATGGCAGACTTTCTAAGGCCAGTTGTGTTAACTCCAGAATCCTGGCCCGAGTCCAACTAAAGTAATTACATTCTGCTGCCCTCAAACTCCCCGCTGCAGTTTCCACTGAATCCGATAGTCTGGCCCCGCCATCGGGCAGCCTGGCCAGCACCGTGGTGGTGGTGGTGGTGGTTAGCATTCCACAGAGAGGCGGCCTGGAAGTCCACGCTGGAAGAAAGCAAGCCAGCTTGCTCCATCCGCAGCAAGCTGCGGGCGAGTTGGAATTAGCTAGTGTTCACGAAGGCCTGGGAAGAGCCCCACTTCTGAGTGTGCTCGAAATCAAAGCTACAGGGAGGGGAAGGCTGCAGTTTCCTTTGCCCTAGGGAGCCACCTTTGCGGATGTTGGACGCTTTAACCAAAACAAGTATAAATCCTGGGAGGGCAGAGTAGAGGCCTGCCGACCTCTGACCTGGAAATACCCTATCTGGGGGCAGTCAGGGAGGTGAATTGAAATGTAACCCAACCTAAGCGGAGCAAAGCTCTGAGACCAGAGGAAAGGAGAAGGGTCAGTAAGTGATGTCCTATTAGGCGTGGGGAAAGGAACTTAGCGTGTTTAGCTAGAAAGAGAGAGAGGATGGGAGGGAGGAATAAAGGAAAGAAGGAGGGAGGCGGTAGCAAAGAAAGAAAAAACAGAAGAAGGAAGGATGGCTAGCGGGTAAAATAAGTATAAAGAAGCAAAGAGGGAAAGAACAGGATAGAAGACCAGAGGGAGAGAAGGAAGAGTGGGGAAGGAGAGAAAGAGAGGAAACTGGGCATGGAAGGAGAGAGAGAAAGGCTGCCTAGAGACTGAAAAGAGAAGAGAAGAGGGGAGAGGGAAGAGCGAAAGGACAGCAAACTGAAATGGAGAACACAGATGTACTGGGCAGAACCAGGACCAGAGAGGAGGCTAGAAGCCGCAGAGGCAGGGCAGAGCCGTCCCTCCTAGCCTCCCTCCCAGCTGTGGTGTCCTTTCTCACTATCCCATGCACCAGTGGAAAGCCTGGCTCATACCCAGCTTAGGCTCAAACTTCTCACCAGATGAAGTTCATCCCACCATGAGCTCGCTCTGGGCTTCTCTTCTACGGCACTCATCACACCCGCCCCACGGCCTGCCAGGGTGTATCTTATTGATCCCGAATATTATGTCTCATCACCATGTCTCACATATAAACCAGAGCAGAAACCATTATATTCCTCAATCTATATGATAGTGTTAAGTGAAGCTGATTCAATGCTTCAACTGGATCCTTTTCAACAGCTGCTTGTTAAGAGCCTCAGGCATGTGCCCTGGGTATACAATGATGAGTGAAGCAGCAGGGTGTGTTGGCAGGCACCTGTAATCCCAGCACTCAGGAGGCAGAGGCAGGCAGATATCTTTGAGTTAGAAGCCAGCCTAATCTATATATCAAATTCCAAGCCAGCCAAAAGGCTACATGCATAGTAAGACCCTGTCTCAAAATGTGTCCCCTCCAAAAGTGAGAGACGAACCAGCCACCAGCAATAGATAACCTCCAAATACACTCCATGAAGTGTGAAACAGTTTCTTTTTATGATTTTTTAACATATGCTTAGGAAAGATTTGACTGTGTATGTGTACCATGAGCATGCAGTGCCCATGGAGACCAGAAGAGGGCGGTAAGTACCCTGTAGCTGCAGTTACAGGCAGCATTGAGCTCCCATATGGATGGTGGAAATTGAAGCCCCATCCTTTGTAAGAATGCCAAGTGCTCTTAACTGCTGAGCCAGCCCTCTCACCCAAAATGTAGTTTCTTTACTTTATTCCAAATGTTTGGGACCAGAAGCACTTTAGTTTTCTCTTTTTGGGTTTCACTTTTTGCTTGTTTGTTGTTGTTTTCAGATTTTGAAACATTACCACATACATATGAAATATGCTGGGGATGAGCTCCAAGTCTAAGCATAAAATGCCTTCCTTTTATATATACCTTATATGTATAGCCCAAGGGTAATTTTCTGTAATATTCTAGTATCTTTGTACACAACAAAGTTTATGTCCATTGAACCATTAGATGGGGGGGCGGGCACATCAGTGATCAAAAAGTTTCAGCTTGGAAGAAACCCAATTAGAGCACAGATTAAAAAGCAACAAGAGAATTCAATCTTTCAGTCTAATGAAAAGAAAACAGTTCTCTCTCTCTCTCTCTCTGTCTTTGTGTGTGTGTGTGTGTGTGTTGGGGTGAGGGAACAGCAGTATAGAGCAATTTAAACAAACTAATATCTTTCTCTATTAAGAGAGAGAGGCCAAGGAAAAAGAGGAATTATATGTCTGTGATTAAATTTCCTGTTTGTTGAATCAAGCTTTATTGATACAGTGGGATCTAAAGCCTCTTAGAAAGAACAACAGCCAATTGCGGGAGCAACGGAAGAAGCCATTGTGTGTGGCTTACCAATTAGTAATCAAATGTAAGGATCCGAAAAAGAGGTTCAGTACATTTTAGACCAAGACTGACCTTCTTATGATTGTACAATATCACCTGCAATATTCTGGGCAATAGAGAGAGGGCGCCCTAGAGACGGGTAAGGAGGCTTTACCAACAAGCCAATAACCTACCCAGTATGTGACCGTTCTCCACAGCGCCTTGGCTGTACAGCTCTGTAAGGGTTTTAAATTCTTCTTCATAATGATGTGTGCACCTGAGCACCTCACCATGCGGCCTTCTCTCCTTATCCAAACCCCAAGTCAAAACACAGAATACCAGAAAGGACTTAACATCACATATCACACAAGCCAACTATTTCTGTCATCCCAGAAAACGATTTTTAAAGCCGCTCATAAGCATGGACACTTTGTACAAGGAAAATTGCACTTTTCAAAAAAGAAATTTTTAAGTGGCTTTCTTTCAGGCTGTGTTTCATTAAGGTATACATGCCCTGGAATTTGTCTCCCGCTAATTAAAATGATTGTTGAAGTTTTTTGTTTTGTTTTGCTTTGCTTTGCTTTGTTTCTAAGCTTCGGTTTTTGGAGCATTTTGGATTTCAGATGTACTGATTGTAAATGCACGAACAGAAGGAAAGCGACGACTCAGTCGGAAGACTTGGGAGAGATTTTAATCACGCTGAATGCAGTTTGATGGTTTTACAGATAAAGCTGCTTCCCCGCAAGCCTGAAGAGCGGAGGTGCGTAGTCAGAACCCACACAGTGAACGGGGAGCATTTGACGTCCACAAGTTGTCCTTTGCCCTCCACATGCATGCAGCGACAAGAGCACGGACCCCGCATGTATAAGCAAACAGACGAGCACAATGTTAAGAGGTCACTGTGTCCGGGGGTGTGATTTCAAAGGAAAGAATGAATCCCGAGGAAACAGGAAACCTGGAGGAGTTTTCTAGAAGTAAGTAGTGAGTGTTGTTCAGATACAGGAAACAGTCTGGAGACTGCCAGGAGACGAAAGGAAAACCCCGCTGGAAATGCCTCCTGAGAACCCTGAGAGGTTTCTGCTGACCTCAGGAAGTAATGCTTGGTTCTTCCACGTTACTGTCGGCTTCAGGAGAGCAGTGATAAGCTGAGGCGTGAGCTGCGGGATGCTACAAGAGCGGGGCTGTGTTAGACAGAGTGTGGCCCTGAAGACTGGAGTCTTCTAAGTCAATGGAAATGCGGTTTGACACCAGAGTAGGTTGTGCGGCAAAGATCAGGGCACCCTATTCTGGCCTTGCTGACATCATAGGATGCTACCATACTGATTTCCTGAGTGGCATGGCTCACCCTCGCTGCTGGCCCGCCCCTTGCCTCTCCTCATCCGTCTGTACTGTCGCCCCAGGCTAACCGTGCAGTACAGCTTGAGGAAGAGGTTAAGGCTAAGTCATAAGGAGGTAGAGGAAAGCCCTTCCTCCCAGCTTTGGCCTACAGTATCCTTTCTGTAGAATGCGGGGGTGCGTCAATGCAAGTCCCACCCATTTACCAAGACTCAGCTCAAACTCATCACTGCATGAACCCCACCGGCACGAAGTCCTGAAAACTGCAGCCCTTTATCTCTCTGTCCCTATAACCCTCAGCTGAAACTCTGCTGAGGGGCTGCAGCCAACTCGAAGTGGGGTGTTTTCCTGAGGGGAGGAGCTGGGTTTCACTTCATTTGCTAGGGAAGCTACAAAGTGGTGGGAATGTTCATAATGTTCTTTCCGCGGTGGGGGACTCAAGATCATTTCCTGAGGGAATGTGATAAGAAAGGAATATAATTCACCGGCTCTTAGAGACTAACCATAGCCTAAGAATAGGATTACTACATGGTGAGGAATCGCAGTATCTCTGTTTAATGCTTCTCTTGGGCCTTGAAACTTTCCCACTGCAAACAGCGTAGTTTATGCATCCAAAAGGATACAAATTCCTCTCTAGTGAACTTAGAGGAATGCTGCCTTCGTTGTGAATGCTTTACCAGTCTTGAGGTTTTTATACTTCACTTCCAATCCTGAAGTAGAAAAAAAAATTGAACAGAATATTTTTAATCAATGAATAAAAAGAACAAGTTTTTCTGCCTTTTAGGATTAGAGACCATAAACTATGATTTGTTCCCATGGCTTGGCAAATTGCCATCTAATTTCTAGGGATATATTCTGCAGCAACCTCTTTTGGTGAGGCTGTAGATAGTCAAAAGACTGATTCCCAAACTTCCTAACCCTTTAATACAGTTCCTCGTGTTGGGGTGACCCCCAACCATAAAATTATTTTTGTTGCTACTGTGTAACTGTAATTTTGTTACTGTTACAAATCATAACAGAAATATCTGTGTTTTCTGAAGGTCTTAGGTGACCCCTGCAAAAGGAGCTTTTTACCCTCAAGAGGCCATGATTCCCAGGTTGAAAACTACTGCTCTAGGTGCTTTATCAAGAAAGAAGGGGGCAGTGGCATAGAGTGAAGATGTTTTGGGGGAATATAGGACCAGGATTGAAAACAGCTGGATTCAGGATGTGTCTCATCCCAACACTCAAATATGCCCAGACTAAGCCCTGTTATTGAGAATTGGGGGATGGGCACTAGAAAGTTCTTTTATTCTAACACCTTTACAACAGAGAGATAGGAAAAGTAATTTTTCCTGAGCTTAGTTACGAGAAATAAATCCGTAGGGAATGATGGCTAACTATAAAGTGTCTCCCGTCAGCCTGTGCTTTGATACATGGTCCCCAGCTTGTGGCATTATTTGAAAGGCCTTTGGAGCTTTTAAAAAGTAGAGCCTGGCTGGTAGAAATGGGTCCATGGGGGTCAGTCATTTAAAGGACTTTTCTAGTTCTAACCTTGTGCTCTCTGCTTCCTGTTCTAGCATCATGCCACAGAGACACAGCCATCTGCCACAGACAGGCTTCCACCCGCCCTGGTGTCGACCAGGCTGAGTTCTCCCTGAGACAGTGAACTAAAATCAATCTTTAGCCCCTGAATTCTCTTGGTTAGGCATTTTGGTCACGGTGAGACAAAAGTAACTAATACAGAAAGTTGGTAGCAAAGATAAGGGATTGTTGCCTCAAGAAACCAGAACATGTGGTTCTGGGGTCTTTAGCAGTGATTTGTGGGAGAAATGTGGAAGAGATTAAAGCTATGAACCAGAGGGCCCTAAAATGCTTAGTAGTGGGTTTTGGTAACAGTGTGGAAGAACAGAATGCTGATAAAAATGCCACGGTAATGACTGTGCTCATTGATGGCTCTAGTCAGCCGGAGCATGGTAAACATGGCTCTAATGTCTTTTACCCTTTGCTCGCATTCCCTCTGCCTTGCTAAATCATTACATCACATTCCGAAAGCTAGCCCCCAAGATCTCTTTTCTTATTTGGCTGCTTTCTCCTCCTGAGTCTGACCACCAAGGTCCAGCTATCAGTGTATTAAAATCCAGCAATCAAAAGCCCCTTTTTCACTCAGCTAAGTAACATGCCCAATCCAAATTAATCAACTCACCCTAACACAGAGTTTCTCCTTTTACTTTTATAAACTGCCTTTTGCCCGTGGACCCCATCTGTCTCCTGTCTATCCACAGGAAGTCCTTTGTCCCTCCAGGGCAAATATCCTTCCCCCTCTACCTTGTTCCCTTCCCTTTCTCCCTTGTCCTCTATCTTCTGTCTTTGCCTCTTATTCCCTGCCCTCTTTGTCCCCCCCCCCCGGCCCCCGTGCAAATAAAATCTCCTTTGTGCTGAGAAGTTGGTCTTAGGGGTGCCTTGTGCTGACTTTGAGGTTTCACTCATGACATTCCAAATGGAACAACAACTCCATTCAGAATTCTGGGAGGCCTTTGTGTTACAAAGCTTACACAGAATACATACAAAGAATATGGTCACATTTTGTCCTTGCCTTAAAATCTGGAGGATGGCAAATTCGAAAGTACTGAACTAATTTCTCCTGTAGAGGACATGTGCATTCAGCCTGTGGCATAGCCTGATAGCCACTTTAAACCAGATTTGCAGTAAGAACTGAGAGCAGATGGTAGAGCATGAAGATCTGAGAAATGTGCGGTTTAGTGAGAAAATTGATGCAAACATGGTTCAGGTTACAGACCGAAAAATAAAATAAAAATAAAAATAAATCTGAAGAAGTAGCTGTCATTATTGGAGACACTGATCCCATTACGATGATGTGGCACATTCATTACCGGGACAACAGGAAAGCAAACCTCCTCCCGTGGTAGGTACCTGTGTGTAAATATCCAGTCCCTTAAAAGACTTTTCACCCAAAAGGAAAGTGCCAAAAAGAAAGAGCTCATGGGTGTGTTTAGCTTGATAGGGTTACTCAGAAGTGTTTTCCCCGTGTTTCTCTGTAGAGATCCTCAGGGACCACTGCAGCCATGAGCCAAGAAAGACTGGCTAGTTTTCAAGCTGACAGGAATACCTGTTGTTGTCCATACAGAGTTGGTGTTAAGTGTCAGAATACAAGAGGTATGGGGTTACGAGGGCTTACACTAGGATTTTTTTTTCAGAAAAACTATGTCAGGCAGTGTGCAGCCAGGGCAAATTCCTTGCAGTGAGCTTGTGTTGGCTAGTTTTATGTCAAACTGACACAAGCTAATATCATTTTGGAAGACAGGACCTCACTTGAGAAAATGTCCCCAGCAGGCTGGACTATGGACAAGCCTGTGGAGCACTTTCATGACTGATGATTGATGTCAGTGAGCCCAGCCGACCGTAGGCAGTGCCGCCCCTGGAAAGGTGGTCCTGGGTGCTATAAGAAGCAGGCCAAGCAAGCCACGAGGAGCAAGCCAGTAAGCAGCACCCTTCCATGACCTCTGCATCAGCTTCTGCTTCCAGGTTCCTTCCCTGCTTGAGTTCTTTCCTGACTTCCCTTAGTTATGGACTTTCAAATGGAACTATAAACGAAATTAAACTTTTCCTTCCTAAGGTGCTTTTGGCTATGGTGTTTTATCACCTCAAATACTCTAACTAACACAGAACTTCTGAGTGGGCTACTCATGAGGCTTCGAGTGTAAAGCTCACGCTGTGGTAGAGACCCTAGGATGCTGGACAGGATGCCTGTAAAAGAAAGATTCAGGCAGTGAGTACAGCTGGAGATCATGTATGCTGCAGGGGAATGACCATATATGGACAGGGCTATCATGGATACTGGGCTTCCCATGATGACACCACAAGCCCCACACACAGAGCATCAAACTACTGGATTCAATGTTTGATTTGGGATCTCAGACTTGCTTGGGTCTCATCTTTTGCTATCTCTTATAGCTCCTTTGGGAACAAAATGTTTACTCTGTGCCCTGGGCATTGGCAGTGTGTAACTTGTTTTTGTATTTTATAGGGTTTCACGGTTAAGAAATTGCCTTGAATCTCAGCAGAGACTCTGGACCTTAGTACAGTGTTGCTACTGTCTAGAACACAGGGAACCCTTGACATTGGATTAGATGTGTTTTCCATTATGAGATGATCATGAATCTTTAGGAGTCATGGGGCAGAATGTTATGGTTTGAATATAGATATGTTCTCTATAGGCTCCCTTCTGAACTCTTGGTCTCCGCTTGCAATGCTATTTTGAAGGCTTTGGAGCGTTTAGGAGGTGGTGCCCAAATTAAAGGAGTGAATCACTAGGAGCCAATTTTTTTCTTTTTTTAAATTATTTTTATTTGTATTAATTACAGCTTATTCACTTTGTATCCCCCTGTAGCTCCCTCCCTCTTCCTTCCCAATCCCACCCTTTCTCCCTCTTCCCTGCCTGTGTCCCTCCCCCAGTCCACTGATAAGGGAGGTCCTCCTTCCCTTCCCTCTGATCCTAGTCTATCAGGTCTCATCAGGAGTGGCTGCACTGTCTTCCTCTGTGTCATGGTAAGGCTGCCCCCCCCACTCAGGGGGAGGTGATCAAAGAGCAGGCCGATCAGTTCATGTCAGAGACAGTCTCTGTCCCCATTACTATGAAGCCATTTAGACACTGAACTGCCATGGACTATCTCTGTGCAAGGGTTCCAGGCCATCTCCATGAATGGTCCTTGGCTGGAGTATCAGTCTCAGAAAAGACCCCTGTGCCCAGACTTTTTGGATCTGTTGCTCTCCTTGTGGAGCACCTGTCCTCTTCAGGTCTTACTATCTCTCACTTCTTTCATAAGATTCCCTGCACTCTGCTCAAAGTTTGGCTATGAGTCTCAGCATCTGCTGATACCCTGCAGGGCCTTTCAGAGGCCCTCTGTGGTAGAAACCTGTCCTGTTCCCTGTTTTCTCTCTCCTCTAATGTCCATCCTCTTTGCCTTTCTGAATGGGGATTGAGCATCTTAGCCAGAGTCTTCCTTCTTAATTAGTTTCCTTAGGTATACAGAGTTTAGTATGTTTATCCTATATGTCTAATATCCACTTATGAATAAATATATACCCTGTGTGTTTTTCTGTCTGGGATACCTCACTCTGGATGATCTTTTCCCGTTCCCACAATTTACCTGCAAATGTCATGATTCCACTAGGAACCAGTTTTTGAAGATTAAGCCTACCGCTTGTTCTGCCGCAGCAGTCTCCCTCTTGGCCAGCCATCATGACAGCTGCTGTCACATTCTCCCACCATCACAGTGTTATCCTGGTGTGGTAAGTTGTAATCTTTGAAGCCATGATCCAAAATAAATGTTTCTTTCACTTGTTTCTGTCACGTATTTAGGCTATGAATGCTAAAGTAACTAATATATAGATATGGACGTGCTAGTTACAAGGCCATAGTCTTGAAGAGTGGCTCACTGAGAGTGTGTTTTGTTCATGTGCTAACTATAAATTCTAATACAGAAGGGATCACTGTGTAAAAATTCCTTCTTTCCTTCCTTCCTTGGGTCTGTGCACAAGCGAAAGTATTCAATGATTACAAAAGGAGGCAAAATTAGAACCTATTACTGGTTGTTTGCCTTATCCCAGTCAATAAGCAACCCCATAGACAGTTACCTCTGTAAAATGTGAAAGTGTCCTCCACCTTGTTTTATTAAGCCCTACTGTTCAGTGTGTGTGTTGACTTTTCATGACTCCTTAACTTACATATTAAGGTTGCATTTGGAAACTAGCTCCCGGCCTATACATGTCCCTTCTTTACATGACTTATGATCTGCTAGCCCTCATCTCTTCTACTCGGGGCATCACTAAGCCATTCTTCACAAATCATATCCAGGAAGAAGGGTAGGATAGACAGAAGGAATGGAGCCAAGCTCATCTTCCTCTGTGAGTTCAAAGCCTTTTCTTTGACACATCTGGCCATACCTACAATTAATTTTCCAGTTTAGCATGGAAGTAAAATGTTCCACTTCAAATCAGCTAGCATATCTTCTGGTATATGTAAAACAAAATTCAGTTCAGAAAAACTTTGTCAAGACTTGAGTGTTCTTTTGAGCACATGAGAGCAATAGTAAGAAAGGCAGTAATCTTTTCTGATGGCCTCAAGGCAGTAGAAATTGTAGCTAATGAAAAGATACAGCAATTCACTGTATATTAATACAACTGTTTCTCTCCTAACACACACTTATTATGGAATAAATGCTATCAACTTGCAATTAAGTCACATAATTGATACCTGGAATAAACAAAGGTTTGGGAATGCTTACCACATTAACCAGAAATGTGATCCTACCATTAAGGTAATTTCTATTTCAAAAGGGGAAAAGGGAAGCTCCATGTTGCAACTGAGAGCTACAAAAGTTCATGTAAAGTTGAAACAATGATCAGAATTTTCCTTGCTTCCTTACAAATGAATATGATGTTTGCCTACCTGATATATGACATAAAAGGAAAAAAAAAGTAGTTCAAGACTTCACTGTGCTCAGCTAACACATGGTAATGGGACAGTTTCTGTATATCAAATTGAAGCTTTAATCAACTATACCTAAATGGCATACTCAGCTATTTTTGGTTTCATGGGAGACCCTATGTCAAGCAAGACACATGATGCATAGGTGTGCATACCAGCACGCACTCAAATGTACATAGCCCACACACTTGCTCATAACATATACAAAGATACACAGAGAGAGAGAAAAGCATGCTCCCAGTAACCTACTTTCTTTAGGCTACCTTCCAGTTTCTGTCACCTCTCTATGACATCATCAGTTTATGAATACACTGAAGCCCTCGGGATTCAGTTGTTTGCTGTTGTGGAACATTGTCCTCCCGCACAGCTACCGCTACCATTGCAATCAGATTGGAGGCGGCTACTTGCATGACTGAAACAGCTGGCGTTCTCTTATAGAAGGCTTGGGTATGGAAGATGCTCGACCTGTCACTTGATATTCCAGCCAGTCCTTCCTATACCTCCAGGGCAGCGAGTGCATGTATACCCATGTGAACCTGTCTTAACTGCATGGAAGGTGATGAGACTATGTAGAACGTGGCAGGCTAGCCGAAGCAGAAACTCCATCTTCAGAGTACGAAGAAGCTGTCACCCACACTGCGGGGAGGCTTTTAGTGGTGCAACTGCTCTGGGGTCAGTCCAGCTCCTGAAATCAGTCCATCACCCATGCTATGTAAGTAAGACCAATAAACTCATTGGTTCACCAAACTAGACTAGGGTGGACATGTTACTTTGTTCTGTTGTTAGTGTCCTATCTGGGGTGCATGCACATTCATTTGTATCTCCTCAGAAACAACTCATACAACACTTGCCACAGCACTCCACACACATACATACACACACACACACACCATCAGTTAGCAAGTTTTTGCATATGAGCCTTCAGGAAACATTTCAAGTGCAAACCATAACATCAACAGTACCATATCTTCATGAGGGGAAAATGAAGTAAATAAAAAACTTAAAAACCTGTGGTCTTGGGGGTGTGGGAGAGATGGCTCAAAGGACTGGTGTTCTGTTCTTCGTTTCTAAGCCAGGAAGCCTACAATCACCCCTGATTCCAGCCCCTGAGGAAACTAATGCTGCTGGCCTCCTTGGAAACCTTCAGTCACATACACACACACACACACACACACACAGAGAGAGAGAGAGAGAGAGAGAGAGAGAGAGAGAGAGCTTCGACAGACACAGAGAGACAGAAGAAGATAGACAAGCACATCAATATAATTAAAAGTAATTTTTTAAAGACTTGCATCTGTGAGCCTAACAGTAGTGGTGGGTGCCTTTAATCCCAGTATTCAGGAGGCAGAGGCAGAAGGATCTCTGTGAGTTCGAGGCCAGCCTGGAACAAAGTGAGGTCTACAAAGTGAGGTCCAGGACAGCCAGAACTACACACTACACAGAGTTGTCTTGAAAAACAAAACAACAACAAAAGAATTGTGTCTATGAAATATGTTTAAGCAGTTGCAGCAAAAAGAAGGAATAAATACCCTACCTATTAGTTGAGATAAATACCAGTAAATCTTATGTTTAAATATAAGTGTTGGATACTAGGCTAGAAGTATAGCCATACTACTAGCAAGAGTCATGCCTAGCCTGTGCACAATCCTGTTATTGCGTGACAAAACTCTTTTGTGGGGAAGACACACATGCTTCCTAACATGATAGACCCCATAGGGATCCCATGATAGACCATAGTATGGATAACACCAAAGTCCAACTTGATGCACCAGTGAGTTTTATTGGGGTTACTTACAAGAGGGGGTGGTTACAGGAGCATAAATGGCTCACGTCCCACCCGAGAACGGGGGACATTGGATAAAAACTGGGGACCCGGAGCACACTGCACAGCCTGCAGGCAGCTCAGCAGATTGGAGAGTGTCCCTTCCAAGTGATTCTGGTTTAAGCCCTTTCCAGGAAGCTCTGCTGATTTCTGGCAGGAAAAGGGCCTAGTGAACCTGGTCAGTTTTAGGGACTTCCTGAAGCTGTGTTGAGTTCTTTACTTTCCTGCTTAAGGAGCTTCCGACAGGATGTACTGTTTCAATCTAGGAGGGAACTGTTATCCAACACCTGGAACTGAATGAATAATCAGTACCCAAAACAAAATTATGGAATGCTTTTCAATTTCTTCTAAAATATTTGAGCTGTTGTTATTTAATTGTCTGTACTGTTAACAGACAGATAAAGCCATCTTTTTTTCCCCCTCGAAGAGAAAGAAGGTAAAGTTTTGTGTCTTTGCTGAATCCTATAACAGAGCACACAGATGAGAAAAGGGTTCTTCCATGTGAAGGGGAACTTGTGACTCCCATGTGTGTGACTTCGACCCTGAATCCACTTCCGTCTCTACCTTTGCAACATCCTGCTGTGCTAAGATGAGAATGAGTCCGGCAAGTCTGCTGCTTTTGTGCCATCTGCCCACAGTCCATTACCTGCAGGCATTTCATGAGGATGAGCTTCGATGAATCATACTAGGAGCTATTTGTGTAACCATGTTATTCACAAGTGATGCAAGTTTAAAATGAATCAAAACTACTAACAACCTCATAAAACCAGATTTCAAGGAATCCCCGTGGAAGAATTTCAGGACCCCTCTGAGAAACTCTCTGTGTAAGACAAGCATGCTAACAACAGTCCTGGGTCATTGATTAACTGTTGATTAGTTGGCACTGTGCTTCCTGAGTGAAAGTCTGCAACTCTCACTTTGGCTCTCTGATCTTTGCACATTACATATTACACATTGACCTTCAAAACAACTTTTTCTTTTATCAAATAAGTAAAACATCCCCTGCCTCCTCCCCATGTGTTTTAAAATCACTGGTCTGCATTGAAAGGACACTATCTCCCCAAAAGTCACTAAGTTTGGCTGTTAGAATTCAAGATTGTCCTAACCTGAGATGCTTGAGAGAGATAAGATGCCTCTTTGATAGCAGCAAAGCCTGTGGCAGCCTTGTTCAGCCTAAGGACAACTACATCCCTTGGAAATCATTACTGGAACTGGGAAAGCCTTGCTAAATACAACTCCCAGGTGCCTTGCTTTGCATAGTTAATAATCACTAGTCTCAACGAATAGCACTCATTCTCTCAGAAATCTAACACATCAGAGCTGAGGAAAGGGTTCAGCAGTTAAAGCACTTGACACATAAGCAAGAGGCCTGGGGTTCACATCCCCAGAACCCACAGAGTAAATGCTGGGTGGACACGCCTGCCTGCCCTAGATCTAGGCTTAGAAGAGAGGGACAGGGGGTCTTTGAGAGCAAACTAGCTATCGAGACTAGGGGTATGGGTGAGTTCCGGGTGCAAGACAGAAGAGCAATTAAGAGCAGGACTCACACATTTGGGCACACACATGCACATGGAAGTTGTACACACATATATCCACAGGCAAACCCACACATGTTCGAAAACATACATACCACATAGCCCGATGTGGAAAAGACTTAATCGCTCAGTATCTACAACTTTAAAATCATCCTTGGTTTTCTAAATATAAAGAGGAAACTGAGCAATCTACAAGTTTGGAGGAGTGAACAACATGATCCGGAAGGTGTGTGTGTGTAGAAGGTCCTGGAATTGGACCTTAAGTACACACTCATTCTGCCTTTTAGCAGGTGAAGCTGCTGGGTTCTATCCAGAGGGGTTCGGCTCTGTATCTGCTTCCCTATAGCTTCTGAGCAGCCAGCAGGAGATTTAATGCCCCCCCCAACAGAGGACAGGCAGTGACATGTGGTACTGTGGGGACAGAAGCTCCCCAGCAGCGACAGAGTGGTTTCCCCCCTTCACCCCAATAGAAATGGGTGATGACCACAGAGGACCATAGCTAGAGTTGATCTCATAAAACCTCTGTACACATAAAGACAGTGTTTGGGGCCCACATAGGTCAGAGGGGAGGATTGAGTTGATTTTAAAGACCCCATGGGGGAAAAGAAATAAGCTCTGATACTTCTTTCTCTGTGAGTTTCAATGTCAAGTGCAGGTCCTGGGCTTTATCCTGGGTCTCCTTTTCAGTGTAGCCATTCTTATGAAAAAAGGTCCATGAGATTGAGAAAGGGCTATACAAAGGCTACTACAGATGGCTACAATTTATTCTTATTGTCGTGTGTGTGTTCATGTGTGTGCACAGTTGCCCATACATGACACTGACATTATGTGGTTTTTCAGTCACCCTCCATTTTATTATTTATTTCTTTATTTCTTTATTTCTTTATTTTTGAGGCAGAGTGTCTTCCTGAGCCTGGAACTGACCAGTGATCTCCAGGAATCTGCATATGTCTGCCTCCCACCCATCACTAGAACTACGTGAGCGCAACCCTAGGCCTAGTTTTTCGGGGAGGTACTGGGAATCTGACCTCTGGTCCTCATGCTTTCATGGCAAGCACTTTGGTGACTGAACCATCTTCCCAGGCCTTTGTTCCTTTATTTTTTTATGATTGACTACCATACAAGAAGTATATATATTTTAGGGGCGTGATATATATATACAAAGAGTCACTTACATGTAATATATCATTTATATGTATTCTATACAATATACACACATATATATATACTTTTCTGATTAAATGAGCATAATTAACACTCCCATCTTATCATTTCTCTGGAATGGACCTTCAAACACAGGACCTCTGTGGTTGAAGTCCTGTGCTCTTATAATTCTTCATAAAAATGCCATGTGGGTTATTGTGCACTGTAACTATCCCAGTGTGGAGTGAAATGTCAGTATTTATTCTTTCAATTCGTATTTTGGGAGCCATTATCCATCTCCCCGATACTATGTGCCCCACCCTGCACTCTTCCCAACCTCACTATTTTACATTCTAACTAAGTGGGCAGCATCTGATCCTGTCTCCTAGAACCACCTTCCAAGATGCCTCCCTTCGACAGGCCGCCTTCCTAACCTGAGCCTTCCACTGCTGCTCATGCTGAACCTTCATCACCACATCCATCAGACCTCTCTGCAGCTCTAGCTTGTCACTCACTCCCACACCACTTCTGGAGACATTCCCCCCAAACAACTTGCAATCCAAATGATTAAAATCTATAGACAGCCAACACCAGCACATCTACTCTGGGTAGTCTGGGATCCTTCTTCTTCCCCTTAAGTATCAATTTGCTTCAAAGAATGATTATTTTACGTATTTTCTGCAAGGCCAGCGCCAACCATTAAGTATACCGGGAATGAATGATTCAAAGCCAATAGTTGTGATTGATAAGAGATCACAAGTTCTGTCAGAGACTTCATACCAAGAAAAGAAATAGCATCTAGGTGAGTGAAGAGGCATGTCTGAGGATGTGAGGACAGGTCTTACTCAGCATTCTCACTGGGAAACCAATCTTCATTTCATCCAGGCCCCAATCATTGCGCAAGTGCAACTTGAGTCTTAGGTCTTGAATGCTTTTAAGTTTCCTCCTTCCATATCCCCCTGGAACACTAGTGTGACTCATTAACACCTTTCAGATCACCAGACTCTGTCTCAAGCACAGTCTGGCCATTTGACCTGGGTCTCTGATTCTCTTGTCTGTCCACCATTTTTGCTTGCTTTCTGCCATGCTCTATGTGTTTACCTGGTAAGAGAATATCCACCAAGACTTCCCACCTAAGCTGTGGCTTTTTGACTAATGGGAAGCTTCTTCTCCAGAGGCTGTATCTGCTGAGGGTGCTGAGAGTCATTTTCTCATCTAAAGTCTTTAGCATGGAGGTTGGAACTGAATCTGAGAAAGACCATATTCCTATACTGAAGTCTGTATGTTCTAATCTTGAATAAACGCTATGCTTTTTGTGTATCCTTCTGCATAGAGATGTAAATTTTAACCTCAACCTGTGCCTGGCTTGGTGGCGCAAGCCCCTGTTCCAGTGCTTAGGAGACAGAGGCAGAAAAATCACTGCAGATCTGAAAGCAGCCTGTTCTGCATAGCCAGCCCACACCAGCCAAGACTATGCATCCCATAAAAACAAAGAAAAACAAAATGAAAGTTGCATTGTCTCTTCAAAATGCACACACAATATATTCCACAACGCTTTTAACTCCACTTTGGATGCGTGTGTTTCTCGCAGAGGAATGTGTATGTTAACCAAACTGCTCTCCCGGGTTTTACTTAACAACAATATGAATTATACACGAAGAAAACGTTAGCTTCAATAAGAAGCTGAAAATTCTGCCTGCAAATAATCCTGTAAAAGTTTACAGTCCATCCTAACCATCAAGGATATTTTCCATAACTTTAGGGTTTGATAGTAAAAATATATCTACACACATCTGTGTGTTTCTAATCACAAAGCACTGAAGTAAAAGAAACACACTTGTCCAAATACGGTTGCGTTTCGGTCAATGTTTTGCTTAATATTTCGAGAAGAGCTTTGTGAAGATAAATTTTCAAAGCCTTGGATTTTATACAGATGCTCATGACGCCATCTATTGGTCATTTGTCAAATGACTCCTGATGAAGGGACCTGGCACAGAAAATTCCGGTTTTGGCAGCCCCAAAGGTTACCCGGTGTGCAGAGAACATCCATGTAATAAGCCGACTTGTTTTCTACCAAGATACATCCAAACTGCCATTTCAGATGACCAACAGGCACCTTGTCTTTGAGCAGAGATAGTTTCCCGAGGCATAAGTGTGCAGACGCACCTTCACTTGCAGATGGACATTTTCTGCTGCCCGAATGACAGAATGAGGAAGCTGGGTGGGACCTGGCTAGCTCTGTGTCTCTTCCAAAGACCAGAGCAGGTTTCACAGCACAGTGGAAGTGACATGGAAAGGGGCGACAGGTGATTGCGTAAAAACAGAACCTCTCGACAAAGACCACAAAGAGAAGGTCTCTTTCCCCTCCACGAAGCACAGGCTTACTGCAGCTGCAGAGGTGGGCATCATCTCTGAGTCGCCCTAGCAAGTTCTTCCTTGAAGACCACTCCGAGACTTCCGGAGTCTCCCTCCTTCATCATCTCCCCATTCTGCAGATGCTCTTTTCACAGCATCCTTTCACAGCGTTATTTGAAGCAAACCTTGCCCTTTCCACTTATTGTTTGATGCATTCAGTGTCTGAGGTACAAAAGATCCCTTGGACATCTCGGCAGCTACTTCTAACAATCCCCTTTGTCACCCTGCCCCACCCCTGTGGAGAGCCTCTGAGTTCAGTTCTCCCGAGGGGGTGGGGGCTACACTTTGCAGTTGTACAAATGTAAACCTTTGGCTGCACTGGGCTGGTTTCAGAGGTGCCCCAGCTGTTGTTTAAGCCAGGATGGAGCAACCATGGTCCTTCTACACACGGGGGTCATGTGCAACCCCAAGTGTCCTGGGGGTCTCTGAATGGAGACCACCTGGTTGTGCTTCTCAAATCTCTTCTTTATTAAAAAAAATCTGTGGTGAAACTATTTTCCCAGAATTATATTAAATTCCAAACCTGGTGTAAGTGTTGAAGCTAAAATCTAAAATTCTGAGATAGGAGAGGGTCTCTCTTGAACCAAATATTAGCTTAGTCCCTTGTAAATACTGTGGTTATCTGAGGCCTCTAAAATAAAAATAATTATGTAAAGACATTGGGAGCAATTGGGTATCAAAGAGGATTCACACACTTTTTACATCAAATACAGGACTATCTGCGTATTCTTAAAAAATGTGCACATGACTTCCAAATGCAATAAAATCAGAATCTAATCATTTCAACAGTAAGTTTCTTCTTATAAGTAAGAATGCAAACATGGGAAGGACCCAGGTGTTTTCAAGAGCCTCGTCCCTGACAGAAATCTTAAGCAACTGGTCCTAAAGTGTACAAGACGCTTCAGGTGGCAAAGGCCCTTGGTGTGCAAAATTCATGACTCAAATTTGATTCCCAGAACCCACATAGAAATGTGTGTGGTGTAGGGGGAGAGGGAAGTATGGTTTTTGGGTTACTATTGCCGTGACAAAGCCCATGACAAACAGCAAGCTGGGGACGGAAGGGTTGGTTTGGCTTACACCTCCACTGTGTCATTCATCACTGAAGGAAGTCAAGACAGGAACTCAGACAGGGCAGAAACCTGGAGACAGGAGCTGATGTGGGTGCCAGGAAGGGGTGCTGCTGACTGGCTTGCCACTCACGGCTTGCTCAGCCTGCTTTCTTACAGAACACAAGACCACCAGTCCAGGGATGCAAAAAACCTAACCTGTGATTGATATAAAAATAAATAAATTTATTTTAAAAAAAGAAGAATTTAATTATAGACAGATGGCACACACCTTTAATCCCAGAACTCAGGAGGCAAAGGCAGGCAGATTTTTTTTTTAGTTCCAGGCTAGCCCGATCAAAGCTACACAGAGAAACCCCGTCTTGAAAAAACAAACCCACAGCCTCCCCCCGCAACAAAAAAGAAAAAGATACCCAACCCCAAACAAAGGGAAACAAGACAGATTTTGCAACTCACAGATCATGGAGAAGAGAATACGAGATCAAATGTTACCATCTATGGCTTTGCCCTGTCAGGGCCCAATCCAGTTGGTGTGATTTGTGTCTTTTAGAGCCAACATGTCAACAGAGCAGTGATGGGTTGAGATTTGCATCTTTTGGCGATCCTTACCATGTTTCACATGTCCATAAGAAGGCAAACTCTTCTCACTGCTGCTTTTATAGGAAGGGGACATATTGGTCCACAAGAGTTCCACAGAGGGAGCTGACCCAGGAGAAGTGCTGCCACGGATTATGTAGGCGGCAAAAAGAGATCAAGATCATGGATCTTCAGGTACCAACTTCCTCTCATCCTGAGTGCTCCTCGCAGGCATTGAAGGACATGTGCTAGGTCCGCTGACTTTCCTTTGACTACCGCTCCTGCTACATCCCAGGATTCTTTATCTGAACAGTGAGATGTTTTGAACTCATTGAAGAAATAAAGAGACAGGACGCATGAAAGCGCAAAGAATATACAGAGAAGAGGGATACAGAAGAGAGAAGGAGACAGAAACAGGAGAACGTGAGGGAAAAGAATCAAAGGGGCAGAGAAAGGAAATCAAAGGGAGGAGAGGGGAGAAGAACAGGATAGAGTAGGGGAAGGAAGAAAAGCAAGAGAGAAAGCATAGAGAAAGGGAGGGAGGCATTCAAGAGAAGATAGGAAATGGAAGCTCCAAAAAGGAGGTAGGGTTATGAGAAAAGAGAATCTTGAAGAGGCTGAGGATTGGAAAGAATTAAAAAAAACATTATCTAGAAAGTCAGTAGGTCAGAACTGGAAGAAAAAGCATAGGGCATCTCCTCTAAGCATTTGGAGTGCAGATTTCAACACAGAGACCCAGGAAAATTAACAACTAAACAGAAGTGGGAAGAAAGTATATAGAAACAAGGCAAATAGACAGTTAAGGGTGGTCACCCTGCACCTCAGCCTGATGTTCTGTGTTGGTCTCTGTGTAGGGAGCAGACGCACGGTGTCAGGAAGTGGTCTGTGCCTAGAAAGAATTCGGAAGCCATCTCTGCTCAGCATCCTCTGATGTCATTACTTGGCTTAAAGTGAATTCCCAGTACAACTGACAGCTTCATAATCAAATACAAGTACCAAAAACAAAAGAGCAGTAATAACAAAAACCTAATCCCTCTGGTATTTAGAGGGGAACAAGAGCTTGAACTCTGGGGTCAAGCCTGGAGTGGGGGGACCTCTGAACCTCAGGCTGTATGACCTTCAATTCTTCATCCCAGCTTCTCAGTCTGTAAACTGAAATGATGGGTATTTCACACCCAATAGTGTTGTGAATTAAACCAAATAATCTGGGTCGTGTGTCAAGTCCAGTGCCTGGCACCCAAACATCAATAGATAGTTTGTACGGTCCTTGCTGGTTATGGAAGCATTAGTGCTACTCTGGCTTGTTTACAGCAGTGTCCTTGGCTGTCTCATTTTCATAAGCTGCTCAAGTGTGAGATGCTCTTGGCATGCATGAAGGAGAAGGGATAATAGGAGGCTTCCTGATGTCAGACAACTTCAAGCTTTTCCCTGACACAGTCACAGGGGGAGGGAGAGGGAGTTCCCCAGCACTTTTTACCTAATTTTTTTTTTGAGACCTAAATATTTGGTTATGAGAAGCTGGACTTGGCTGCAGCCCCACTAAGTGCTTTTTTTTTTAATGAAAATAGAACATTTAGCTGAAAGCCCCGCTTCTTAACTTACTCATGGTAAACTGATTTGGTGCTTTTCCGATTAAAACAGCTCTCTGTCCATTTGAGTGAGGCACTGCTCTCTCGGTGACCACTCTGGTGGCTTTCATGTCACTTCAGAGTGTTCTTTTATTACAGGAAGTGAAGTAAATCAGTGGGGAGGCTGATTAGAATCCCTGTTAGAGCCAAGTGGATAGAAATCAGATTAGGGAATGTGAGTGTGTGTTTAAATCACTGCCCTTGACCAAACCAATTACACATAAGTATAGTTCCTCCTTCAATTCAGAGCAGTGAGTGGAGAACCAGAAAAAAGAAGTTCTGGTAAGCAATAGGTACTGGCTTTTTGCATACACACACATACATACACAGAGAGACAGACAGAGAGAGAGAAAAGCAAACACAGACACACTCACAGGCATACAGGCACATGTAGGCACTCCTCTCACTCTCTCACACACACATATACACACACAGGCACACACACTCTCTCACACCCACTCACATACATACGGACACCTCTCTCTCACACACATACACACACACACAGGCACATTCTCTGTTGCACAGGCATGAACACTCTCACACAGGCACACCCTCTCTCACACACATAAGCACATACAAATACAGGCATACAAAGCTCTCTCTCTTTCTTTCTCCCCCCCCCCAACACACACACTCAGGCACACAATTGCATGCATGTTTTTTTTTCCAGGAAATGTGGCGTTTTGCATCCATAAAGCTTCTCCAGATGTTCTTAGGTCTGCTTTGCAAGAGCAGTGTGCTATTTGTGGTGAACTTTCTGAATGCCAGGCGCTTGGCTGGCAGCTTTGCATATGTAATTTTATTTAATATTCACAGCAAGTGTGTGATGTGGATACTGCTGCCCTTTTTTAAGATAATAAACTGATGGGCAGGGAATAATAATGTCAGTCACAATCATTACATTTGGGGTACATTCATGTGCTAAGTGGTTTTGCACATGCTACTTTATTTGATCTTTCCAATAGTTTAGTGGGGGATGTTTGTCCTCGTTGCTGAGGTGAGAATATAGCTTCATAATTATGACCAGTTTGCAATAGCTACCACTTCTTGTATACTAATTATGCATGAGGCACTGGGTCATGGCTTTTTAATTTGACACATTGTCTTTTGTAATTATTACAACCTCATGGATTAAATCTTATCCTATACACTTTACAAGTGAGAAAATGAGGGCCCAGCGAGGCAGGCAGCCTGGCCAATGTCATTCAAATAAGGAAAGACAGCCAAGATTTCACCCAAGAATTCAGTGGTGATTGCTGTGGCCTGAGCACTGAGTCTACCCCAGACACTGTATTTTCATTCTTTTTTTTTTAATTTTGCTTTTTTTAGAGTGATAAAAATGATATAATGACAAAAAAAAACCCAAATCTACAAGACACCGATTTAAAGCTAATTTGAAAGGGGGCTTCCAGCTGTTCAAATATCGACAGTGTGGCTACCCAAAGAAATCATAACAGTGCCAGGTTATAACCCATTGTATAAATAGTGATTCATGAGTTCACACAGATGTGAATGAATGACAAGAGAAAAGTTGCCCCTTAAGTCGAAAAGCTGGTCAATAAATACAGAGAGAATAATACTATTTGAAAGCCGCCATTTGGTAATCCCTGAAAAAATAATTACTGTGATAAGTAACCTCAGTGGAAGCCAAAACCAATGGGTGGGATTGGAATAAGATGTTTTACACACCTACAAAATATTTACTAATAATGAGAGAGGGAAAAGAAGTTTATGGCGGAGAGACCAGGGAAGCACGCCAGCCTTAATCCAAGAGGTTAAAGTTAATGCTCCAATAACAAGACAAATGGACCCCACAGGCCTGCCAATAAGATGTGATGTTAAGAACACAGCATCCGTGATAGCTTCAAGCTAGCATGCTGGACTCTAAACACACACGGGAGAATACAGTGGGAAGAGTAAAAACTAAGGGACATCCCACAAAATTACACATGGAAAATGTAAAAAAAAAAAAAAAGTCAAGTTGATGAAAACCCTGAGTACCTGTTCCAGAGGAAAGGGTCTAGAGACAGGGTCTAGAGTACAAGCCATGCCTTGAATTAGGACTGTGGCTGCGGAACTGGGAATGCCTGAATGGAATATCTGGGTGGTGCGGATGGTGCCTCTGTACCACTTCTACAAATTCTACAAATTAAGTTTGAGATTTGTCAAATACATCTTTTAAAAAAATCCAACCACTTTCACAGTGCTCTTGGGGGAAAAGTGAACTTCCCTGACTTTTTGTGTAGTTCTGTAAAGGGGAACTACTTTGACGGTTTGGTTTGGAAGATGGATGAGATGGTAAAACATCCAGCATTGATCGGATGACCAACAGCCAGGGGTTTCCCTTCTCTTTTCAGCCTGCTTATTTATCACTTGGGTTTTGCTTCTCAAGATGAGCAGGTAACAGTGTGAGAAAAATCCCAGAAGCTTCAATTGTGGTGGTTTATTTGGGTAGACTTGTGATACACTTGGGAATGGTCAAGGCAGGACTTTCAAACATCAGGACCTGTTAGAGGTATTCATGGGATTCTATGTGGTGGTTTTGTGTATTTTCATTTAAATGAATGAACCTGTAGACAGTTATGCCATTTGCCTTGGAACTGTACAGCGTCCTCCCTCTGTGGACAGAGATGCCTTTTTAACTCTAAACACAGGGCATGGACAGAACACCTTTGTTATTGGAGGTTAAAAAAAAAAAGTAGAGGCCTCAAGAAGACTTGCACCAGCTAGCTTCATTTTTGCATTCCCTGCATTTCCTCTGGGAAGTACATGCTCTCATAGCTGCCTTTTTCAGAAGAATTAAGGGCTCATGGCCACATATGAACCCAGCACATAGCTCACCTTAATGGTCTCATTTAAGCATAGACTCGTGAGTGCAAGGAAAAAATGTTGTTTGTTGTTTGCTGGCCATTGTTGTTATATAGTGAGTTTCGGTTTGCTGTTCTGTTGCTACAAGTCAAAAAAACGTATCACACATTGTAACAACAATTAGTTACAGAATTATTCATGACCCTGAAGAGAAGGACAGCTTCTCTACTATTTAGATAAATGATAACACATTTCTTGCACTGATATGATGTGACAATTCATTTGGGGTGTGTGTGTGTGTGTATGTGTGTGTGTGTGTGTGTGTGTGTGTGTGTGTGTGTGTGTAAGAGAGAGAGAGAGAGAGAGAGAGGTGTCTCTACAGTTAGACTGAAACTATTACAATCATATGACTTTTGAGGTTTTGTTTTGTTTTTTCAGATGTATGTTCTATAGCAGCCAGCCCATTCTCATTCATGGCCTCATGGGGAAGTAGCTCCTTCATTCTGCTTCAAGTTAAGTGAAGATCACCCTGTTCTCTAGCCCTTGGTGTTACTGTTTCTGAGGTCTGAGGCCTCCAGCTTCCAGGAAGCTGCCATCCATTCCTTCAGACACAGGGAGATGTAACAGTGGGAGCAGAAAGGAGGACCCTCCCAAAGAGAAGATGGACAGTAAAGGAGCTGGGGCTGGAGATTGCCAGCCTGCAGATAGCCAGGCTCCCGGACCAAATGGCTGCTTTCAAAATCATCAGTGCGGTCTTGAAAATAAGAAAAAGCAAAAACAAAAGGTGACTATGACAAATGTAAGAATAAAAGTACCAACCTGGAAAGCCTGTACAGCTGATGTTTACATGTTGCAGACATCGAATAGATTTCTTATTTGATTAGTCGGTGTGTGATGAGGAAACAAAATGAAAATATGTAGAACATTTGAGAGTCTGATCACCAGGAATAACTCCTAGAGAATGTAGAAGTTCCTAGACAGGGCTGGGCCCCACAGGTAGACAGGGAACAGGGAGAAAAGTTTCAGTTTCTCTCTGTGCCCCTCCCTCTCTCTTCCTTTGTCCCATTCTCCAGCCTTCCAGTCCTCCCTCTTATTTTAACTTCTACAAAACACAGAACAGTTCCCCAAACTGGTAGAACATAAACTCAGTTTGTTGTACAACTCTTGAAGTACTTTGATAATTGTAATGCATGTTAATAAGGCATCAGCCTAGTAGGCACACAGGTGCGCACAGCAGGGTGAAATGATTTTTTTTTTTTAATTCATGGAACCTTGAGGTTTAGTGGATCAGACAGAATTTTCTTCTGTATCTATGAAGGTTATATAATCCTTTCCCTGTCAGTCTGTCTTTCCTCTTCTAAAATGTTCTTTGTCCTGCTGAATTCTTCCTAGCCCATCTCATTACTTGAGGGAAGTCAGACTGAGATGTGGACAAAGCCCCGGGCTGTTCCACTGTGTGCTATTGACTCTTCTTGAACATCCTCAGATACTGGTATCTGCCTTTAGGAACCTTTGGTTTTAGTTTAGTGTGTGTGTGTGTGTGTGTGTGTGTGTGTGTGTGTAAGGGTGTGGAGAGACATATATTGGAAGTGACAGTGAATATTTTTAAAGAACAAAGCAAAGTATTCAAAAAATGTATCTGAGAATTAAGTCTCCCTGGGAGGCCATATGTTGATCCAGGTGTGGGGCGTTTGTTTATAAAGATGTTTCTGAAAGCTGGCTACACTTAGAGATAATCTCTGTAAGGTTTGTCTCACTCACCTAAATTTAAGTTAAGCCACTTGATTTCAGTTAAATAAAACCATAGTATGTTCCATAGAAAGTATTTCCTAGCTCTGATCTGTTGCAGTTATTTAGCTCAGCTTAGGAAACATTATCAAAAGGGCTAGCGAGACAGCTCAGCTCAGTGTTGAAGTGTACTGGTGGCTCTTCCAGAGACCCACATTCAAGTCCCAGCACCCACAGGGTGGCCTACAACCATCTGTGACTCAAGATCCAGGGATTCTGACACCCTCTTCTGGTCTCTGTAGGCATTTGATACTTGTAGTGCACAGAAATGCATATCGGGAAAACAACACCCACACCCATAAAACAAACACATCTTTAAAAAAAAGAAAGAAAGAAACATTCAACCACTTCCATGTGAAAGCACAAATATTTCTGAAAGAATACACAGGAAGCTATAATTGGTTGCATGAGAGAAAGTAGGCAGGGTTTCAGTAGAGAGGGAGAAAACCTACTTGTATTGTATATCTGGGTTTGTTACCTATGCTTTTTACATGCCTCAGTAGGTTCAAGTGTCAAGATCGGAAGCATGAAGACCCAAGAGCTGATAACCAGAACACACATAAAAAATCTTCAGATAGTGTCTGCCGGTAACCCCATCACTGTGGAGCAGGGCTCCCTGAAACCCACTGGCCAGCCAGTCTAGCCAAATTGAGGGGTCAGGTTCAGTGGCAGGCTGTGTCTCAAAAAATAAAGTGTATGTGTGTGCGCGGGGGGAGTTTGGGGTGCTAGAGAGATGGCTCAGCACTGAAGAGCACTAGCTGCTCTTCCAGAGGACACAGGTTCAATACCCAGCACCCTCATGTTCATAACGGTGTTAACTCCAGTTCCAAGGGATTCAACACCCTTATGTATGCATGCAGGCAGGCAAAACACTAATGCACACAAAATAAAAAGAAATAAAAGA
Source organism: Pachyuromys duprasi (assembly GCA_028658305.1). NCBI lineage: Eukaryota > Metazoa > Chordata > Mammalia > Rodentia > Muridae > Pachyuromys > Pachyuromys duprasi. The sequence continues at coordinate 53,602,546 of CM053766.1, forward strand.
CTTTAGAAAAATAAAATGAAAGTGGGTAAATGTGATGATCTGAGCTCAATTCCTGGGAGCCCACTTCTACACAGTCTTTGAGCTTTCTGGCCTCCACACAGGCACAATGGTACATGCACACATAAGAGCAATAAACATACACTTTTTTTTTCATGCAGAAGGAGAGCCATAAAGGAAAGAAACTAGATGTCTACCTCTGTTCTTCATACACAAGTGCACACATGTGTACCTACACATCCTCACTAACAGGAACACATACCATGCCAACAACACATATACACTGAAAAAAAAATTAAAAGGAAGAAAAGAAAGGGGGGAAAGAGAACTCTCTTCTAGTCCATTGGGCCAGATGGCTCTAGATTCTGACCCATGTGCTTGCTGGCCAGCAATATACATCAGGTCCATGAACCTCCTGACCACTCAGTCGTCCCTTTATTGATGCAGTCAATGGTCCCCCTAGGTACTAATAAAGCTGGTCTGACCTTAAGAACTACTAAAAAGTGGACGGCCAGCCGCCCGCTCCTTTCCCTCTCTGTCACACTCACAGGTGGTGGACAAACCTGGCCCCGTGCTAGGCCAGAGGGTGTTAAAAGCAGGTCTCAACCCAAAGTCCTAGCTGGGGCATTGCCTGAGGACAAGGAATGAAAACAGAAGAAAAAGCAGGAAAAGTTAACTCTGTCTTACTGCTTGAAAGTTTACCATTAAATTTCACTCTTTTATGTCCTGGCGGCTAGGAAATCCCTGGCAGTCTTAATATGGACGACATTTACATCTTGTCTGCTAATACTTTGTAGGGAATTAGTTTAAGCAATTAAAATCTTCCCTCCCCGGCCCCACCACCCATAAAACAGAGGGCTGTGAAAGACGAGGCCAGCTAGCCTCTTCTAGTCCAAACTGTAACGTGATGCACTTTTAGTAATTGCTTCCTCAAGACCCTTGACTGCCATCTGTGGGACATTTACGGGTATTACCACACGGACTCCCCGCAGACAGCAAGACAATAGAGAATGGCGGGGAAACCGGGGCCTGCAGCTCTGGGAGAAATGCCTCTCAGCAGGCTCTCTTCCAAGAGCGACACTGTTCCTGCAGTCTGCACATCACTGACAGAGGGGCAGTGCCTTTCAAGTGTGTGTCCTTCCGGCCACAGCCTTCCTTGCAACTCTTGCTGCATTCACCGGCAGAGAAGCAATGCTGCTCCTTCCTGTGCCCACAACCTGCAGATCGGAAATAACTGGAGGTCCCTGCAGGCCACGACAAAGATCTCTTCAAAACTGCAGGTCCCTCCCTAGGGGAAATGGTTTTTAAGGACTGTGAATTCATCTTTCCATCACCTCTGGGGGCAGGGCCGTAAATTCTGACCGTCATGGGGGAGGCCCCGTGGAATGCAGCATCTCAGACAAGTTCCAGCGATGGGAAACAGATCCGAGTAGGTGCCATCAAAATAAGGCAACTGGTCATTGGAGACTCAGCTGAGGTCTGGGATACTGGGATTCGGGGAGAGGAGAGGACAAGAAAGGAGTCCTGTGGGGCTCAGGCAGCCAGGCTGCCCCTCATCACAGAGACAGAAATAAGGTTTGGCTTCGTTCTTTTCAGCCCGCTGATTGCTTTATTTCAAATTATCCTAACTACTTAGCATGGTAAATTAAGTTGAAACCCCCAAAAGTTTGAGGAGGATGTCATCTAATCTGATTAAAAGGAATACTCCCCGTCACAGGCGAGGCAGGAAATGAAAATTACTCAGAGTGCACCGCTATTAACTAATTTGCATAGACTTGCATATGCTATGCATCAGAAAAGCATATGCTCTTTAGATTTAATGAAATAATTTCCCCTCTCTAAAGACCATTAGAGTCTCTGTCCTTCCCTATCTGTCTTTCTCTCTTCCCATCTGTCTCTTTCTGAATGTTAAAATTATTTCATGGGAAGGGTACATAAAATATGCTAATAATGTTCCTGCTGGCAGGCAGGGCTGGGAGGTCCTGAAACTCCATTGCCAAACTTCCCAAACGTCCTCCTTGTCAATCTCACATAATTAAAGGCTCCCTTTACAGCCCTTAAAAGGTTCAGCTTGATTCATTTGAGGCTTCCATTGATGGGGGCAGGCGGTTTAAAACCAATCCTTTGGCTCTACTTTCCAAATAATGTCTTCCTGACCCCAAGGAATAGGCATCTAAATCAAAATGAAAATGAATGGGGAAAAAATCTCCATCAAGCTCATGTCATCCCCATCAGTGGGGTCTGTGACATCGCCATTGTGGCTGCGCATGGGCTGTGACCATCTCTAAAAGGTTTGTGTGTGAGTGTGTGTCTGTGTGTTTTCTCTGCTCTTCAAGGTTCAAAACACTGGACAAACATGGGCTGCTGTTGACGGGTCTCTGTCATTTTATCAAAGAAGACAAGGAAGCCCAAATAGATGAAATGATGAGTTAGTGGCCAGAGACTAGGGAAAGATAGGAAGGTTGAAATCTATCTATGTTTTGTATTCTCTGTGGATATTCACTCACTTTTGGTAATATTTTAGCAGATCTCATGTTTAGTTGTAATGTAGCCAACAGAGGAATTCTAGTGAATTCCCCAACAAAATTACATTAGGATCAAATGTGATAAACACTATCCAGATGTTGGGGATGGACTGGATATAACTCTTTAAGCCCCAAATTACAGTATAATAAATGCAAGCATGGGGATCTGCCAATACATCTGAACTTCGTGTCGGAAACCAGGTCTGACCTTAATTTAACTCTATAAGGAACTATGAGTTTCCTCACGTGAATAGTTAGGCCACATCCAAAGATCTCCAAGCGCTATATTGTCACAGGTTGTATCACTTACTTGCAGCGGGGATCATATCAGATTCTGGAGCCTCGCCAATTCTAATGCAAGCACTTTATTAACACATTTAGAAAGGAAGCGGAATTGCAACTAGAAATAACTTTTAAGGTTATAAAACAAAGCTGTAAGATGACTGTGCAACATAAAGATCACATTTGTGCTTTATAAATCTCAGGGAATTAAGATACTACAATAAGCACACATGAAAATATTTGTGCTTTAAACCAAAGATGCCATCTAGCTCAGGCACACAGAGAGATAATATTTAGAGAAGATAAAACGTCATACTTTTCCCCCGGAAGAGTTTTCTTAAAAATCACCAGTTTATATAAATTGATACATATGTGTTACTACTTATATCAGCTGTGAATATGCATAGTTATGATATCAGTGGTTATAAGGGAGATACTATTTCAAACATTCTAGTATCAAATATATTTTTAAAATAGCAGGCAGGTTACAAAGCTGGAATCAATAGACTAACCAATTTGTTAGGTACTAAAAGAAAGCATGGGTGTGATCATATTTTTCTGGATAATGTTGGAAAAAAAAAACAGAAAGTAAAAGGAAACAGCTTAAGGAGTGCCAAGTATGCACTGAGTCCGTCCTTTAAACATGTGTATTCTTTATCTGATTTTAATGTAAGATATACCAAACCGCAGGATAATATCCTTCCAGAGGAAACTGAAAATATACTGCCAAAGAAATGAAATATGCCACCTTTCAAAAACCAGACGTTAAATCATCAAACAGCAAAAGACATCAGCTTCAGAATGGCACTGTTGCCCTTTGTGCACCTGGCACCACCTACCTCCCAAATGAAACACGTATACGTAGCAGCTGAAATCAGCTACCAGACGTTTGAAGCCTATGGTCCTGCATTTGTTTACCAGGAATATTCCTTAGAGTACCAAAAAGGATCTGAACCACAAAGAGAGAGTCTGTGGACATCCCCCCACCCCTTTTTCTTCCTTCTCATCCCTTGCTCCCCCCATTTCTCATCACTGGACAAAAGACTTTGAGGCTGACAAAGGGTAGACATTGACAGAGTTTCGAGATGGGAAAGTTGTCTCAGAATGGGGACTTTAGATTAGCTATACCAGGCTTCTCAAGATATGCTTACTGGGACAAGTCAAGCATTCAATAGCTGATGAAGGGACAAACAAAATGTGGTAGACACATGCAGGGAAGCATTATTTGGTGTTTAAAAGCAATGAAGTGCTACCATGCAACCAGCAGGAAAATGAAACTTAGCGTGTTTCTAAGATGAAACTTAGAAACGTGCTAAGCATAAGAAGGCAGGCCCAGAAGAACACATGCACACTCATATTATGATAACAGATTTAGAGACAATACTAGTGCTGACTGGTAGGTGAAAGACCAAGGAGTGAAGGGGAATTAGTGTTAATGGGTACAGAGTTTCTCTTTCAGATGAAGAAAAAGTTCCAGAAATACATAGCAGTGATGGTTGTTACAACGTTGTATACACTTAATGCTACCAGCTCTAGCCTTAAGTGGGAAAGTTTATTAGAAACATTTCAGCACACATATATGTGTACATATGTATATATGTGCTTATCTGTATGTGTGCATGTATGTATATGTATGTATACATATGTGTGTATATGTATATATGTGTACACATATATATTTGTCCATATGTATGTGTGTATATATAATGGGCATGCATGTCTATATATTTGTGTCTGTAAGTATATGCCTATATATGTATATTGTATTATATGTGTGTATATATGTATATATGTGTTTAATGTATGTACGTGTACACATATGTATCTAAATATGTATGTGTGTATATGTTTGTGTGTATGTATATATGTTAGTGTGTGTGTGCGTGTGTACCTTCTCAGGAAGAAAGATAGAGTAGCTGCTGTCCTCCAGTGTTACCTGTGGAGTATGCAGCAAAAAGAGTTGACCTGGCACGGAGAGAGCAGGTTTAACTATAGCAAAAGACTAGTCACGAGTTTAAAAAGAGAGTGGGTGAGGCAGGATAGGGGCAAGGACTGAGGCCACGGCTGTGACTTGTGAAAGGGCCCAGTGACCCAGTTACCTCCCTTTGAAAGAACATTTCTGCTCCTTCTCAGTAAGGCAATACTCTTCTTCCCTCCTGTGGGTAATTTGTGGTCAGGAACATCCTGGTAAGACAGATAAGCAATGTCAGCTTAGGTCAGAGCTGGGTACCATCACTGAGAGTTTTAATCTGCCCATGAAGTGACTTGCTGGGGGAAAGCCCTGATCATGTCCACATCCCACAGAGTGTGCACAAGCTTAACATCAAAGGCTGCAAAACTAATAGTAAAGCCGAGGCCCATATCACAGATGTAAATAAAATCTGATTCATCTTCGAGATATACATGGATGGTGGGGCCTTTCTTGCTGTGGATATTGTGTCTCCGGGTCTGAGGTTCATGAGCAACAACCATCTGCAGCTTCTCCCTTCTCCATGGGCAGAGGATAGGCAAGCGGCTGAAGAGGAAGGCCCTGTGCCAAAGAGATTCTGTTCTGTAGGACACATGCTATTTCCACTCATATTACACTTGTCAAAGCCAGTTACTGGGGCCACAGCCAAACGAACAGGGTGGAGATGTAAAATTCAAGCATGGGCATAAAAGGAATCAGAAATATTTGGTGGACAGCACTAATAACTACCACACACACTATTCTCAAGAGAAGTCTCAGTCGCACCCCCCACATGGTACTCCACAGATTAAAAACATTTCTTACATCTCTCCTGAGAGCGCCATACATCAAGGTCTGTTTTACTAGTTCCACTTTAAAGCTGGGGAAGCAGGCTCAAAGAAATTGACTTATTCACCCAAGGTCACAAAGTAGTAGTGTCAGGGCTGAGATTTGAACCCTCGTTTCCTGACACTTGATCCCATCAAGGGCTGTTTCTTTGATGCCTCCAGGCGGGCAGATGGGGGCAGATGCCAGATTACAGCCTTTAGGATATCAATTGGAAATGGGGGTTGAGGGGCAGAATATGCAGCAAATCTATTATGAAGCTTAGATCTGATCCTGAAGCCATGGGAAGTTAAGTCATAAGACAGTGACACTGGGAAAGGAATGTTTTACAGGGCTTGAATGACAGCACTTCAAGGGGGCCATGATAGACTCACATTCCTGGAGGGATTTTTGCTTCAGCCTTTCAGGAAACCAGCTTGGCAAAACAGATGAGAGGTAAGGTCCACTTCTAGAACTCTTCCACAAGAACATAAATAAGGATTAGACTTATACAGCGGGTTATCCGTGCTGCAGAGAAGCATTTTAACAGCAAAACTCAAATACAAATTTAGGAGAAAATGTAGATGTTCAAAGGGAGGCAAATAAAAAATTACAGTCCCCGCTAGAGACAAAATATGATGTAACTTTTCAAATAACACATTGTGTGTGTGTGTTGGGGGGGGAGGGCAGGGTGTTGCAGGTATGTGTGTGCGCTTGCATGTGGAGGCCAGGAGACAACTTGAGCATTGTTCTGTAAGCACCCTCCACCTTCTTTTCTCTGCCACGCAGGCTTCTCTGGCTGACCACTGAGCTCAAAGGTTTTCCTTTTCAGCACCCCCAGCACCCAGCTCACAAATTTGTGCCACTCTGTCCACCAATTTTTAAACCTGGGTTCTGGGGATCAAATGAATCCCCTCATGCCTGCAAGGCAACACTTCGCAGACTGAGCTATCTCCTCAGCCCCCAAATAACATTTTTGCAGAATTCCCTGTGGCATGGGGGGATGTCTTCGTGCTATCGTGACAAAAAGAGATGATAGAAACATACTCAGTCTTCAGACAATCATGAAAACACAGGCACAATGACACACCCTGTGAGTGGCTGGGTTACAAATGACTGTATTTCATTTTAGATACCTTTAAATTTTTAAGTGTTCTACAACATACCCGTGTTACATTCATGAGCTAACATGGCAAATGTTATCAAGGAAGAAAAGATAAACTATAAATAAAGAAAAAATTAGTCTTTTTTTCTGGAGGCATAAGGAGAGAGAGATGGTTTCCTGTTGTTCCATAGCTCATTTTGATTTTGTTTAAATCAAAATATATTGTGCTCTCTGTGAGGCAAAGAGTCCCAGTCACCTATGGGAAGGCTTTCATTCTTAATTGCAAGAGAAATAGATCTGTGAAAAAAGACCACTAGATACATACCACAGTTTCACCCGGTGCCTGCTTTTTTTATGGGAAAGAATACAATTAATTTTGACAGTAGTCACAGTGCTCTTGTTGGTATGACTGGTTGTCATGGATTTATGGTTTTGAAATGATTGGCCTGAAATTACAGACACCAGGGTCCCTGGGCTTTCCCATGAACTGCTAATATCCTGGGAAAATCAGCTTCCATTTCCTCATCTGTTGAAAGGCACAGGGTTAAAATAGGTGATCTCAGAACCATTTCGAGCCTTTAGTACTATGACTACTTTAGTCCATATTAATTTCATGTTAATGAAACCAGCCTGTAAGTGAATTTGTGTAAACTCTTTTCAGCAAGACCACCCACCATATCAGCTGTGCTGGAATGCCGTTACCAACAACAGCATTCTAGGTGCCGTACTGAATTAAAACAGAACCCTTCATCTGGCGGTTAACATTTTCAAAAATGGTTTGTAAACCTGCAAGAAAATTAGCTGCGGGATTTGTGAAAAAGCTTAACAGCAAAACCCCTCTTTCTTGTTTGTTTGTTTAATTCAAAGGCTGAAAGGAGTCCAGTCAGAGACAGCAGGTGGGAACACAGCTGAATACAGACACACCACAAATGACAGGCAGCATTTGGTGAAGGGTTAGCTTCATCATCTTTTTCTCTCTTGGGTGCAACTGCCTTCAAATAGGAAAGTCGACCATCTGGGAAGGGGCTGGAATCTAAATGAGAAAAACAAAGAATGGACATCTAACACAGGTCTCACTCATCTCAATTTCCCAATAAGGAAAAAATCTTTATTTAATAAATACAGAGACTATTCTAAGGCAGGAGTCAGCAAATGTTTTGTTTAAAGGCCATATTGTAAGGTAAGCTTTGCCGGCCACAGAAAGCTCTCTGTCCTAGCTGTTCAACTATCTTCATGACACCAAAATGGCCAATGATACTATATGAACAAATGGGGAGTGACTTGTGCTAATAAAACTTTATTTAGAAATACAGACATCCAATCTATTTGCCTACCTTTGTTGGAGTGTATATCTTCTGTTCATATTGCATCCGGGTAGTGTTAGGAGATGAGGGTAAACAAGAAGGATAAGAAACAATAACTGGTAAAGAGATTGGCGTGGAAAGGGAGGAGGGAATGGGGAAAGAAATAGAGAGAAAATGCAACAAGGGCAATGATTTGAGCCCAGGGAGGAATGAAAACACTACACAATCCAGTCCAGAAGGGAAGAAGGCAAGGAGAGTGTAGAGAAACGCAGAGGACAGCAGAGAGGAGAAGCAACAAAGAAGCCAGAAACCTATGTCCATCGTGGTCACTGGGCCACAAAGAAACATACTGTGAGCAATTTATAAATAAAGATACTTATAACTCAACTTGGTGACTGAAAAAAAATGTTTGGCCTTCAGCTTTCCATCTATATATTTAAAGACAAAAGAAGCAATGTAAGAGAAACAGACTGAAGGACAAAAAGAAAAATTAAGGAGGTACAGAGAATAGCGAGGTGAAAATAGAGGCTCAAATGAGGGTAGGGATGGGCTAATGACAACAGAGAGCCAAAAATACAAAATGAGACAAGATGATAAATGAAAAGTCCTACTTTTCTTAGAGCCTAGCCTTGCAACCCTCCGGTCTTGCTGGGAACTTTGAGCTCAAACAAGTTAGCTAAGACACAGCCCGCAAGGACACAGGCGTTGCCATCCCCCAGCCAGCCACTCTCTACAGGAGAGTGCTCTAGGCCTAACTGGAGTGGTAACCACAAGGAAGAGTGGATTTATGGATCACACCTTAGTTTCCTTTCAGTGCCTTTCAGTGCCAACTTGAAAAGGATCTCCAGACCTATAGTTCCTGGCATTGAAGTTCTTAGGACAAAGAACCTCACTTCTGATTGTAAACCTGGTACCCTGAGATGTGGGTGTGAGAAAGGAGAATAAAAGACTCAGAACCCTTGGATAGAGTCACAAGTGAGCTGTCCTAATTAAAGAAGGTCCTAGCTGGCATGGTGGTGCATGCCCGTAATCCCAGCACTTGGGAAGGCAGAGGCAGGAGGATCTCTGTGAGTTGGAGGCTGGCCTGGTCTACAAAATGAGTCCAGGACAGCCAAGGCTATACAGAGGAACTCTGTCTACAAAAACAAAACAACCAAAACGAAAAACGAGGACCCAGCTGTTCTTACTTGTCTCTATCTCTTAGTCTATTGTTCTAGCTCTCCTTCAGAGATAATATAGCTGCCTCTTTAAAATACATGCCTGGCTTTAAGTCACACTCACATTCAGAAAGTTCTTTATATTTATCCTTTCTGCTATAGTCAAAACCTGTTTCCTCAGTGGAGGTTTGGAATTGCTGGGGCCCATTCTCTTCCTGGCAACTCTCCTTAAAGATTCATAGCCTTATAAAGAACACCCATACCAACCTCACCTAAGGCACATAGCTTTCTCTTTTAGATAGTCCCCATAATATTCTTCTTTCCATATGCCAATAACCAGCTACCCAGTACTCAGACATCTAACACACTGAGCAGACACACCTACAGCCCAGAAAGAAAGACAACCACGCCTGTTAAATAACTCAAGAGAAGAGGGAGTGAGGGAAAATGCTTTGTACCTGAATTATTAAATATTTGCTCTGTGTGAAGACGCTGCTCACTTGAGGTTTGGATTGGAACAAAGAATAAAGCTGTGCGTGTCTCTGTATAGGAAGCTATGAGAATGACCAGTCTTTGGCCAACTGCTTACAGCTCTGCTCCCAATCAGCTGCTCTTCCGCAGAGCAAAGGGAGACATCTTAGGATCTTGACAAATCGCACCCCATGTTGGACTCTCGATGAAATTTGTAACTGTCTTCTCCCAGTCACACATTTCAAATTCTTTCTTCTTGAAAGCATTAAAAAAAACTGGAACAATACAAAAGATCTTCACAGCTGACTCTTAGGAGAAAACAACATGTTCATGAACATCTGTGCCTTTCCCGAGCTATTTTTTTTCCTCATTATTGTCAAGAGAAAAGAAGCTTAGTGGAATGTTTCTCCATAGGGGCACAAGGCTATAATACTCCCTGTTGATTACATATAAAAGACACAAAATATTAGTTTATTAAAAGCAGCTTCAACCACTGCCGTACAAAGCAGCCCTCCATTGGAACAGATTTATGAAGTAAGGGCTGAAAGGTATGCAGATCACAAGATCCATGACAAATGTACTTTATTACACGGATCAGAGATTCCATATGTACTTGCAGTTACTGAACAATGATACACAACACCCGACTAAGACCACTTAAAGGTTTTGCTGATATTGAAAACTATAAAGACACACCATAAGGGTGAAAAAGTGTTTCATAAGATAGCATGATGCCAAGTCAATCCATTGCTTTGGGAAAAGCAAATATGTATAAGCCAGCTATACTAGAAAGCCATTCTTTAAATTAAAATTTGAAAGTCTTTAGACCATCCATTGTTTAAAGCAGATGTTTATAGCATTTTTCCATACTTTAATTTAGAGCTTAGTTGAATGAGTACCAGGTTTAACATTAACAAAATTAAGATTTCAGATTTTGTTGTTTGTTTGTTTGTTTTTCACTAAAAAGATACAGAAGTCTGTGATCATTGAGGGCAAAAAGACTGGAGAGAGCAAAATAAGTATAAAATATTTACAAGCATAACTTTCTATGTAGTGCTTCTGGGCATGAAGGTAACAGTTTGCAATGTACTAATCCTGCAGCTATATCCTGAGCCAAGTGGCTGTCCGTCCACAGCTGGCCATTTCATCCCCTGGCATAATGGACCCAGTCTGAATCTGCAGTTTCTCATTCTAGACACTCATTCTCTCCTGAGGTCAGCATCTGTGCTTGAACTCACACTTGCATGACTTTGAACATTTCCTCTTCATTCCTGCTCATTTGAAACAAGGGGCAAAAGTCTTAACGTCTCAGCATTGTTTTACTGATTCCATAATCAATGTGCTGTATTTAGCAGATGAAGCTAAGTTAAATATTCTTTAAATGTTTTGTTTTTTACTGTGATTCTATCAACTGAGTCTCATTTGATATCACACTATATTTTAATTTCATTTTGGCAATCAACTATGTACACAATGTATGTGTGAGTGTATGTGTACACCCAGGGGCATATGCCTGTGGGCATGAGCAGAGTTCAGTGGAGGACATTGGATGTCCTGGTCTATCCTCTCCTTAGGTTGGTTCTGTCATTGAACACAGTTAGGTGGCAGCCAGCAAGCCCCAGCAGCCTATTTCTGGATCTAGTGGACCTACCTCCCACACCACTGGGATCATCAGCACGAGACCAGGCCTGGCTTTTTATATAGGCACTACAGATCTGAATTCGGGTCTTCGTGCTCCATAGTTAGTGTTCCTACCTGCCCCATCCCAGTAATGTAAATTTTATGGTTCCTTTTATAAATAGACCCAAACCTGACCCTGACCTCTGTGAGCCTGAAAGGGTCCAGGGGATGCAGAGTAGCTTTTGATGTAGTGTAAATACTTGAAAGTCCCCTCTCCTCCTCAAACATATTTCTATAAAAGCAATATGTGCCTGCTGCAATGAAGATTTTTATATGCTGGAAACTATAGGAAAAAATGTGTGTGCCTAGCACAAGTTTGAATTACTTTGCTAACTGTCATTCTCTAGCAAGATTAGTCAACAGCTCAGTATCTGCATTACAGCTGTAGGATGTCTCCATTTGTCTGTTCCTTGGGGTCTTTTGGGCCCTTTTCTGTTTTATTCTGTGCCTCGTGTTTCATTACTCTGAACCGCATAACATCTTCCTTCACTTTCTCCTCCAGGACATTTCAAGTAGTTGAATCAAATCATTCATAGATAATTCTCTTCCCTGACTCCTAAAATTCATATCCCAGATACGTGGATATAAATTCTGAAAGCATTCAGTTCCTTTACAGTCAATATATATGTATGTATCTCTCTCTCTCTCTCTCTCTCTCTCTCTCTCTCTCTCTCTCTCTCTCTCTCTCTCTATATATATATATATATATATATATATATATATATATATATCACTATGTACTTTAAGCAACATGTGTGCTAGTGGGGAAAAATGTGTAACTGCATTAATGTGACAGCAATCAAACAAAATGTGGTCAAAGCCAACTTTCTAGGCATGGTGGTCTATGCCTAAAATTCCAGGATTCAGGAGGCTAAGGCATTAGGCATTACTGCATTACTATAGTACTGCAAATTTGAGACCAGCTTGATCTAAGAATGCCAGGACTAGCCAGGGGTATATAACAAGACCCTGTCTCAAAAACAAACCAATAAACAAAAATCCTACTGGGTTCTACCTGAGCGCTTCAGCTGTCAGTCACACGGCTGTTTTAGCTGTCCGGTCACCAATAACCTTGGCCTACACCTGTGGTTGGACCAGTTGGCACATTTCTAATGAAGTGTTACTTTAAGAAATAGTCTAGTTTCCACCCCAGAGGTTTGAGAAAGGTCCTATAAATCATTCTGTTACATTTACCTGACTCTGAGCCTGCTTCAACCCAATCCCATCACAGATTAAACCAAATAGTCTACTCTAAGATCACCTTTTTTTTTTTCCTCAGAGAAATTTGGTGGGTTCTTGAAAGGCAGAAACACTCTAAGAATGCATGCTTTGGAACAGCTGTCCTGGTTTGAGCTATGTGACTCATGTGCCTCAGTTTCCTCAAGTATAGATAACATTCACAGCATAATCATAGGTTTCTGGATCAAGTAGATGACTTAATAATTTTAAATTTATATTTTCATTAGCCCATGTGTATTTAATCTCTTTAAGGGAACAAAAATAGTTCCATTCTGTTACTAATGTGTCCTAGTGTAAGCCCAAGTGATTTTCCTGCTTGGCTTGAGCTCCCCCTGGTGGTTTTATAGCAATTCTCTGGAAAGCATTAAAAACAAACTTGGGGAAAAATTATTTACACAAAAGATTAAAGGACTAGAATGTATTAGCACTTGAAAGTAAACCGACAAAGAGCTTATCACACCCTTGAACTGGCTTCGGAATTCCATTCTCGATTCCCTGCCAGAATCTGAGAGAGACACTTCCTGCCAGCTGTGCAGTCCAGGTACTCAAGGTCTGGACAACAGGGGTGGAGGAGGGGAGGAGCTTGTATGTGGAGGTCAGAGGTCTTTTCCCCAGCTCTTTCACATCACTTCTTTTAAAGAGAGATCTCTCAATGAACCTGAGATCACTCATTTGCATAGACTGGCTGGTCAGCAGGTCACATTCCTTCTGCTCACTAATGACCTTGCCCAATACCGTAGACCCCTCTAAACTCCCTAGTATGGGGACACATGCTCAAGAACATGGCTATGATGTGGATGCTGGGAAGCCAAACTTGGGTCCTCATGCTTGCATGGTGAGCATTTACCAATGGAGCTATCTCCCACTCTCTAACCTTTAAAACTGGAATGACCAAATGTCACAAGAAACTTTAAGTGAACATCATGAAGAAGCAGGCCCTTGGGTCTGAGCTCAAAGCTTCTATTATTGGCATCAAATTAAGGCTGTGAGCTATGGGGAAAATGTGTATAGATCCCTGAAAGTGATCTCTTCAACTTCAGCAACCCGACAATGTTGCTAAAACTTAAATGAAAACTAAGGGCATAGTATTAACATAAGACAATGACCATGATAAAAGAGGGTAAATAACTCTGTAATGTCTGCAGTATTCTGTTACACACACACCTCTTTCCCCTCAGTTACTGGCAACTACAGCAAAAGGATCCGAGCTGAGCTGAGCGCAATGGCCTGTGATCCCAGCAATCAGGGAGGCAGAGGCAGGCTGGTCTACAAAGGAACAGAGACCTTGAATATCTGCTTCCCAGTCCTTTTTCTTCTCACCTGTCAATGCTGGGGTCAAACCTCGTACACACTAGAGATTAGTATTCTATTACTGAGCTACATGCCCAGCCTTTCCTTCCTGCCTTCAGAAAAATGAATTTTATTTTTGAATTATTCACTAACTTTCCAATAAGCCATTGAGTAAGTTGAGGCGAGACTACTACACTAAATTTAAACTTCCGGCATTAGTTATTTCAATAGCATTTGGTAACATCCATGCCTGGCAGTGTACTTGGCATTTTATGGTCTCAGGGCCAAGTAACCTTACTCTTTTTTTTCCTGTGAAGTTAATTTTATCAGAGTAGATGCATAGTTCTTAGCATTCCTAGTATTTGCAAAGTCTCTGGTTTTACTTAGCACATAAGGTGGTGAACATGACTAGAATAAAATTTCAGATGGAATGCTTAATTTAAATGTAAATAATTGAAATTAACAAATAATACACAGACAGACTCAACTGGAACTCATCTCACTGGTATGCAGAGTCGGTGTAGAGCAGCTGTGCCAATTCCAGGTCTCTTCATAAAACAATACTGTTAGCAAATACCCACCAAGTGGATATGTACATTTATATTTCAGCTAAACAGCCAAAGAAACTGATTCTGAATAACCCACTCTGGGAAATGCTATACTTTATTATTTTAAGCTACACACTATTAAAAAGCACACTAATCCTGCCAGGCGCATGGAAGGGCACACCTATAATCCCAGCACTCGGGGAAGCAGAGGCAGGCAGATCTCTGTGACTTCGAGGACAGCCTGGTCTAAAAAGGGAGTCTAGGACAGCCAGGGCTATAAAGTGAAACCCTATCTCAAAAAAAACAGAAACAAAACAGAAAGCACACTAATCTGTACATGTTAGTAGTCCACCTAAGATTTCTCAGTATTTGGAAACCTTAAAGGTACATAGAAGAAATTTTCAAATTCCAAGATCACCACAGAATATTTTATTATGAATTATAAAAAATTCAAATATTTACTACTATAAGATCCACTATGCCTTTTTATTAAGGACTTCTTTTTTAGTTATTAGTGTCAGGGGGAGCTTGTGCACATGAATGCAGGTGCCAGTGAAAGCCAGGAGAGGGTGCATGCCCAGGACCTGGTTTGCCCTTAACTGCTGAGCCATTTCTTCAGCCCCTTGATACCGTTTTTAAATACGACAATATAATAGCTTTCTGTCCAAATTTCACTTGCATAAGCATGTTGAATCCAAGGCACTGAGTATAACTACCACTGTAAGATCAAATAATGACAGCTACATTAATGCTCACAAGATTGAGATGTCTGATAGCACTCAAATATCAGGCAGTATCCAATTACAACTTCAATGTAACTTTCATTCATTACAAAATACATTTTATTTAAGCTCCCAACACAATGAGTTATTTTGGTTTTGAATTACAAAATTAAGTCCGAACTAAAATATGAAAACAAACAGCTTCTATGCAGTGAGAGCTGAAATCCGTGAAGACGTTCCGACCTGAACACTCTGTCCCGTGCAGTACTCCCCAGGTGTAGGGTCTACCAGGCCAGGCCCTTCACTGCCTTGGCTCTGCTTTTCCCCCGCTTCTTTGCTCTCTTTGCCTTCAGCCTTTTCCTCTGCCTCTGGTTCATCCACACTGGGTACTGGCCATGCTGGTCTAGAAGAGTCTTTTTGTTTCTCTTAATTTCAGTCTCCATTTTTATGTCATCTAAATTAAAAACAGTAATAAAATGAAAAGCTATGAACACTCACACATGAAAAACAACCTTGTGAAAGCACACAAATGCAGAGGGAACATCAGAACTACAGGCAGTCTGAAATCAAAACAAGGAAACTTAAAAAAAAAGATTTATTTATTATTCCTACAACATTATGCCTGCACACCAGATCTCACTATAGATGGTTGTGAGCCACCACGTGGTTGCTGGGAATTGAACTCAGGACCTTTAGAAGAACAGTGAGTGTTCTTAACCTCTGAGCCATCTCTCCAGCTCCCGAAAACCATTTTTTATAGCATCCCCTGACTCGTTACAGCAAAGTCAAGCCTAATCAACACACATTGCTACATGTTCCTAATCCATTTGTGCACGCATGTATGTGCGGGTGCCCATGGAAGAAAGAACAGCATGTAGTCAGTTCCCCTGGAGTTATCAACCACCCGACACAAGTGCTGGGAAATGAACTCTGCAAGAGCTCCAAGTGCTGAGCCCTCTCTTCAGCCCTGAAAATTAACATTTTAAGCAAGTAAGTGATAGAATCAGGTTTGGACTTTGAAAAGATCAAGAGGTTGACACACAAAAATAAGAACGGAGAAACAACAGAGAGGGGGAGTAGACAGGCTAGTATTGAGGCACAGGCACAAACTTCAGGCCATGCAGTTTTGGCATAACAAGGATTACTTTGGTTTAGACACAGAGACAAAGGAAAGAAAAAGGACTGCAATTTTTTTGCCTAAGAAACTGGGGAGGCACCTGCAATGTAGACATGGAGAAATATGTGCTTGAGGGTAGAGGCAGCGAGCTTGATTGATATGACTGACTAGGATGACTGCCCTCACTTTTATTCTATTCCCACTTAGCCCCTGAAACATGAGGCTATTAGCACACACAGCAGGCATTAAGTGAGAGAATTCTTCTATAAGGATCTTGAGAAAAAATAGAAGAGGCATAGATTCTAAAAAAAAGGAGCTACCCTAAGGAAACAGAGGCCCTCCAGTTATTCCACAAGTGTCCATGTTGCAGACCCCTCCTCCCACAATCTTGATGTCCTCCCACAATCTTGATGTTTCCTCTACCACCCAAGTTTCCAATCATTTCAGTGTCTCACTGAAATATCAACAACATACCAGGAATTTGAGAAAAGCTTTAGACAAGCATGAAGGGAAACTTGGGAAGGGCGTTAGAACTCCAGGGAAAGTTGGGTGTGGTGGCACATACCTTTAATGCAGTGCTTGGAAGGCAGAGGCAGGAAGATCTCTGTGCGTAGAATCAGCCTGGTCTATAAAGCAAGTCCAGGACAGCCACGGCTACACAGAGAAACCATGTCTTGAAAACTCCAGAGAAAATAAACAATGCATAAATTTCTTTTCAAATTTCAGAAGCAAACAATACTCCCAATGAGATAAGAATATATACCCACTAAGAGCAGGAAACTATAAAAAAGGAATAGTTAAAGTTAAAAATAAAACACTTTCGGAAGTGGAAAAATATAACAGTATACTAAGATTGTACAAAAATTAAGAAAATTAGGGGACACAAAAGAGAGAGGAAAAAAATCAACTCAAGAGACTCAGGAATACAAGGGCACCTGACGCCCAGAATTTATCAAGGATGGTTACAACTCTTACAAACAGAAACAACCTAATTTTAAAAACAGGCAAAGGGCTTAAAAATTGCAATGAAATATTTCATGCATACAGTGACAATTAAAAAACAAAACTGGAAAGTAAGCCCATGCATTGCTAGGAAAAATATAAAATGTTTTGGCTGGTGCAGAAAATAACAAAGAATTTCCATATGACTTAGCATTCCATTTGTAAGTTCATACTGCAAAACACTGGAAAATGGCTAAACAAACAAACAAACAAACAACAAAAACTTGGACACTAAGATGGAAGACCACTGAAGCATGAAAGTGACCCAGATGCCAAAATGTGGTATATACAACAAACTAGGCTCAGTTTTTAAAAGGAAGTACTGACATATGTTAAAACATGAAATTAAAAAAATATGATATTAAGTTAGAAAAGTGAGGAATGAAAAAAAAATCACATATTGTCTGATTCCATTTACATGCCATGGCCCAAATAGAAGATCTTTTAGCAGCTGTCAGTCTTGGAATTGGAGAATGAGGAGGAAAAACTACTAAATGGGTACAGTGTTTCCTTTTAGCAGGATAAAAATGTTTTGGAACCAGAGGTGATGGTTGCAAGACATAGTTGTATTTAGAGGTCATTCCTATACATACTAAAATGGTCAATGCCATTTAACACTGAAACCATGAGAAGAGTTGATGAACAGAGGCGGCATATATGTGATAAAAGGGTACAGTGTGTTAAATTAAGTGTTTCAAATCTCTCGAGGGCAACTGAGTCAAAGCAGACTGAGAGAAATGAGAACCAAGAGGAGATTTTTCTCTGGAAGAATGGGATGCTAATGTCTAGGATATGAAGTGTTAAGAACACTGGTCTCCTTGGCCTTAAAGACATAAATACACTTCTATCTTAAGAGTGGCTATTATGAGTGCTTAACAAACTGGGCCATTACGGTGTGAAAAACAAAGTCTTTTCTTTGCTGAAACCAGCACTGTATATAGCCTCCAGATTTAAACCATAATTAATAGTTCACAGAAGTCTCTAAACTATGTTAACAAAAAGGTGAGATGTTTGCCATTCTTAGGGTAATAATACATCTGCCTAGATCTTAAGCTTGATGCTGTAGTACTGTTAGTTTCTGGGGCATTCAGGCTGCTTTATAATTGCTGAAGATCCATTCTAAATAACCCACACATGTTTATTCCCAAACACTGACTTTAAAACAGTTTAGAACAGGATCTCTAATAGAAATATAAGCTTTCAAAGAATAAAGATGTAAACGTAACAGGTTCTGTTAGGTGGATAAGGGGAGGACATGACTTCTCCAAGGTATGGCTGAAGAGAAAGTTTTCATTGTAGTTATGAGGGAGAGTATAGCCAGACATCTGGAAGAGTCCAGAGCAGGGGGGGAAAGTAGTACACTAGACTAAACATGGCCAATGGACTGAACCAGGCCATGAAAGAAGGGAGGGAGACTGAGAGAAGAACAAAAGAGCCAAGAGCCAAGAGAACCAAGAGAGAGAAAACATGGCCGAAGTGTGTTATATAGGAATGAGAAACAGAAGCCCATAAAGTGGAGAAGTTTCGGGTAGGGGTTGAGGTGAGAAGAGCTAAGAGGATCCAGGATGATAGTGTGCACTTTGGTGTCTAACAGGCACCATATTCAGCCATCTGTCCTCAGTTTCTTTTGGACCTGACATTAGGGACAAGTAGAGATGGATAGAAAACAAGATATATTTTTTTTAAATTATAAACAAAGCACATACACTCCCCCTTTTCTTCATCCGCCTTCTCTTCACATTGCATCTTCTCCTGGCAATGTTTGGGTGCAGCCACAGTTGCTATTTCCTCCATATCTTTCATTAAGGCATCACCGTCAAGTTTGAGAATACTTTTAAGTCTGTTGAGCTCCCTTGGGGCATTCTTTTTTCTCTTTTCAGCACGCATCTTCCTTTTCCACTTACTTCGTAAGCTTTTGGCCATGCTTTACCTGGCAGTTAACAATAACACAAAGAGAAGAAAGTTTACTGTATTATACACACTCTTGAATATCAAGGAAGTGGCTGAGCAGCTATCTCTTCAGGACTGGAACAATGGAAAATAATCTACGATGATGCCTTTATGCGTAGCTTATGTGAGAAATCACCGAAGAACATACAATGATTAAGTACAAGAATCTCTTTATGTCAGTGAGAAATTATACATCAGGCCATTCTCAAAGCTCAGTAGATACAGAAAGCTAACAGAACTTCCTTAAGATCACCTGACCTCCTGCTTTTGTCCCATCTCACAGTCCTAAGTCCTTGCCGCCAAAGAGTTTAGTTTAATCTTTTCAAAGCTTAGGGCACTGGTCTCTCTGCCATTTAAAGAATTCTTTACTGGCTTCTCCCCTCGGGCATTCTGGTACCAACGTTCATCTGCTACTCCAGGGCCCCCACCAACTCTCATATAACTCTCCTGGGGCCCACACAAGCTCCAGCTACGCCTGCATAAAGACCACACAACGCCACGTTAGTACCTTCACTTTCACTGTACCTGTCTGAAAATTGCTCTCAAGGCTTTCTCTTTTCCTTAGACTCCTGTGTCCGCTCCTCTGTTTCTACCCAAAGCTAACGGTACCCTTAGCAAGCCGCAGGGTTAAGTAGGTCTTACTAGCCACTGGATACCTCGGGGCCACTGCTCTGCACACAGTACAGGTCACACGAACCGTAGGGTGGCTAGGTGAGTAGACCCTGAATGCCAGCAACCACCAGTTGTCTAAAGCGCCCCAAACTCTGAGTGGAGGGTTACCGTGACCCACTCAGCGGGTCCAAGTCAGCGCGAGCTCCGCTAGCCACAGCACCTGGGTAGCTTGGCGCCGCCATGGTCATCCAGGACCTCGCCCTCTCGTGCCCCGCACAGCCAGGCCGCGGCCAGGATGCGCCACGGAGCAAGGATCCGAAGCCAGTCCTCCACGCTGCAGAAGTGAGCCCAAAGCCCACGGAACTCACCTGAGAAACACAACCACGCACCTCGCGGAGGACCCTAACCGGAAGCTCAGTACTTCCGGCTTCCGTCCAAGGCAGGCGCACGGCATGCCGGGAATCCTGAAAGGCGTGGTCTTCCGAAGAGGGCGTGGGAGTTGATCCGTGAGGCTGAGAGTTTGCTGGTCGCTGAAGGAAGGCTGTGTTTGGAGAGAGCGGAAGGGACTAGACAGGTCAAGCCCGGCCGCGAACCTCCCTCAGACAAGCCTCACTGATATAGAATAGCCAAGGGATTGCTCAGCTCCGATCATCCTAGAGCAGTTGCTGAAGTTTTGGGTTTGTTTTGTTTATTTGCACCCTAGAAATTTTCCCTTTTCCGCTGAGGATCTCAGGATGTACGTAGATGTGAGAATATATCAAATTGTACGATTTAATTATGTCAAATGTACTGCATGCCAATTATTGTTCAAAGCTGTCGCCCAACGCAGAAAATAATCTGAAGACAAAGGTTGATCTGTCCAAACCGTTACATATCTGAGACAAAGCTGAGACTAGGGTGACTGAGGTTACAGAAGTGTTTGGTTTTGCATGTGCTTCTAATCGCACAGGTTGTGGGGATACAAGGGTCTCTTCAACATTTGTGAAAGATATGGGCGAATGGTATCTTAGGGCCTAGTACCTCACTCACTGATCCTCAGTAGGTGGTTAGGCAACAAATGTTAACTACTCTAGCTGTAAGCAGTATTTTCTACAGGTCACAGCATACAGCAAAACCACACAACTGACTGATTTTTATGTGTATTGAGTGTTTTGTCTGAAATGAGTACGCATATGCACCACGTGTGTGCCTGGAGCCAAAGGAGGCCAGAAGAGGACATCTCGTCCCTTAGAACTGAAATTACAGTTGGTTGTGAGCCACCATGTGGGTGCTGGGAACTAAACTCAGGCCTTCTGCAAGCGCAGTAGGTTCCTTATGCCAGCTCTCGGGAGTTATCTTAATGACGGCTTAAAGAATTCATGTTTGGTTGCTAGGAGAGTTGTCTCCTTAAAGAAACCATGCATAGTACAGCGAGTTTTAAGATTTTTATCAGAGGCAAACCACACATGACATTAAAAACAAAAGGAATAAAGTGCACACTGGGTTCTAAAAAGCCTCCTTACAGATGCTCTAAAATGACAGCTTCCAGTGCCGTGTACCAAAAGGCTGTGACTTTGGAACAGAAACTTGGAAAAAGAAACCAACCTATTACGTTATTAAGATACATTCCAAAATTCAGCATAACTAAGCTCTTTTGAAAGCTGAATTGGGGACTAAATAATTAAAAGCAAGTAGTCTAGAGGATCAGATATCATGCTTTTGTTGTTTTGCTTTGTAATATCTTTAAATTCCCTCCTTCATTCAAACATTCGAGCATGAACTCTAGCAAGGCCACTTTGAGAAAGGTGGAAGAATTGGGCTCAAGAGAGGCCAGAAGCAAGAGGATTTGAGTTTCATCCCTAGAACCCTCCTCCCCCCCTTTTTTTAAGCCCACCACCAGACAGACAGGCTCTAGGATCCCTTGGCCTCCACAGCAAGCCTATTAGCCAAATCCCGGCCCGTGAGTGACCGTGTCTAAAGAAAGAGGTGGTGAACCTGATGAACGACACCTACACGCATACACACCACACCTGTATACGAGCATGCGCTCACACCTACAGAAAACCAAAATAGCTGGAAGGGAGTTCTTGGAACTACATGCAGTTAGTAATGCTCAGTACTCCAACCGGCACCACAGCCAGGCCTTTCCACGGGGTTCCTGAGTCCCAGCAAACAAAAAATTCTGCAGTTCGATGGTGATGGCAATTTCCAGCTCCCTAGATGGTTGAGACAGTAGGACTATACACTACAGAGATGGAAGGCAAAGGCCTTCCACAGAAACTAGGTCAAATGGACCAAAACCAGGTCTGAGTTCTACAGAAAACTGAGGGCACATAACACAGCCCACTGTACCTCTTTTTAAATTTTCTTAATTTTACTTATATACTTATTATAATTTACTCACTTTGTATCCCTGCTGCAGCCCACTTTCTCCTCTCCCCCCAGTCCCATTCACCCTCCCTCTTCTCCCCCTATGCCTCTCCCCTAGTCCACTGATAGGAGAGGTCCTCCTCCCCTTCTATCTGACCCTAGCTTATTAGGTCTCATCAAGGCTGGATGCATTGTCTTCCTCTGTGGCCTGGCAAGGCTGCACTTCCCAGGGGGAGGAGATCGAAGAGCCAGCTACTTACAATGCACCTCTTTGACCAAAAGCAATAAAAAGATCTTGGGTTTTTGTTTTCCTCCTACTTGTGGCCTCTGCATCCTAAGTTGACTATTTCTCTAAGTCCTGCTAGTCCTGCTTTCTTGATAATTAATTGAGCACATATTTCCTCCCTGGCAAGTTCTCGTTGCTTGGCACAGAAGGACACATAGAATGATGTGAATACTAGTGCAATGCTAAAAAATATAAATGTGTATATACATGACTAACTATATAAAATTTGTTGCCATTAAGTATAAACACCATTTGTCAAATTTAGTTTGCAGCAGTGATTTTTCCATTTCTAAACTAGACATTTTGAGAGGTGACCAGTGGGCTGAAGAAATAGCTCAATGATTATGAACCTTGCTACTCTTTTAGAGAACTCCACTGCAGTTTTCACATTTGAAATGCTGGTAACTCCAGCTCCAGGTGATACAGTGGTCCCTCTGGCCTCTGCAGACACAAAGCATGCACATGGTACACATACATGCATTCAAAACATTTACAAAACTAAAAATATTCATTACACTATTGTGAATTACAGATGAACATCTCATTATGTGTAATTTAGGAATGAAAAATGAATAAGCCAGGAGGCACTACATGCCTGTATTCTAAGAACAGAGAAAGCTGACATAGTAAGATCATGAGTTAGAAGTCATGTTGGACTACACAGTGAGACCCTACCGCAATTTACAAATAAAAAGTATAAAATAATTTTAATATTTCTGCCTGGGATTTTAAGTCAAGGATTTGGAAATGAGGTAACACTAAGAATAGTGATAGTCTAAAGTATAGAACAATACAGAGTACCAACAAAGATCATAAATGCTTTTAATATCTAAGAAGAATTCAAACTTTTTACATAATAAAAATCTCTGGACACTGTTTGATTACTTTTTATTAACTGCTTCCAGAAACCTTAACAGGTGCAGGAACAGATTGACGATATCCAGGTAGAGACTGATGGCAGCTAACACATACTCTTCCGGCGAGAGTCTGTGCATCAGAGAGTGTGTATCATAGATGATGAAGCCGCAGAAAAGAAGGGCGCCTAGAGACGCCACGACCAGGTCCACTGTTTCACTATAAAAAAACACCTACAAGCAAGGGATTAAAGAAATAAGTTCATATCCAGGAGTCACTTTCGACCTACTTCAATTACTCTTAATAACAATCGACGGCTAGCGGCTTTTGGGACAATGGCACACAACCCTGAGATAGGAATGCGCCAAGGAAGAGGGAAGGTGGATCTAAGCTCTTGTTTGTGTGACAGAAGTATGAATGTTTGGATAAGCAGTTATCTTGCAATTAAGTTAGCTACTTGCCTTTGAATAGTAGCGTTTTAAACATGAACTGTTTTAAAGCGTTACTTTTTGAGAAGTAAACATTTTTTGGCGTTCAGGTATTTAATGGGCGGAGGACGACGCTGCCGCAGCGAGCATGCGTGAATGTGGTAGTCGGAGCATAACTTGCCAAGGTCAGTTCCTCCTTACAGTGTGTGGGCCTCAGGGATCGAGTTCAGGTGTCAGGCTTAGAGGCAGGGACCTTATCTCAGCAGCCCTATGTTTTCCGGAATTACATGTGGCAATCAGAGGTGGACAACTACAAGTAAGGCTCTTTTGTGTGTAATTTCACTTCTTTGTGCATTCATCTTTTTCTCAACCAGCAACACTGATTAACATAAACCATGATTTTTACAGAAACATAACTCTATATATAAATGCTCTAGATAATTACAACTAAGTGCTTCTATAAATGACTCTCAAGGAATTTTAGTTGACTTACGTTGACACAGGCAGAATTATATTTAAGTCAACTGTTCTAAAACAACTCACCTTCAAGAATCCTGCCAAGCAGAAAATCCACAAAACAGCAAATAACCTAGAAAAAAACCAAAAGTTTCAGAGTTTACAATAGTGTCTCTCATTACAGCACTTTTTATGTCTTTATGTATGTATTTATACTACAGCACCTTTTAAACGTTTAAAAAAAAATGTATGTGTCAGAGTGTTTTGTGAGCATGCCTGTGTACCATGTGCCTGCCTGATACTTGATGAGGTTACAAGAGGGTATCAGGTCGTCTAGCACTGGAAGTATGATTGTGAGGCACCATGCCAAAGCTGGGAGCAGAGACCAGGTCCACTGCAAGAGGAGCAAATGTTCTCACTAGTTAGCCTTTTTCCAGCCCCCAAAGCACTTCTTAAGCCCGCTCATTTTATGAAGAGATAACTCGATTTTTCAAAAAAAAATACCTAAAATATAAGAATTCATAAATATATTATTAGAGCAACAGAAATGAAACTAGAACAATGGTCTTGGTGACATTTATGCTGAAAGGTGACAACAAAGGATGAAAAGTCACTAAATCCTACACTGATCCAAATGCTAACAAGCCTCACCACTCTGAGAAGCTCATCATTTGGGGAAATGGAGGACAGCACAAGATTCACTTTCACTTTGTGAAAGAAGAAAATGCTAACAGTCACACTCCATCTCCATCAATTTGCCAGGAGGGTAGGGCCTGGTCCTCCTCAGAGTGACCTCTTATGAACCTCCATGTTAAACACCTAGACACCAGTATGACAGCATTTCCACATATCCCAAGACTTACTACTTACCCTGCTCCAAATTTGCTGAAATCTCTCTTTGACTGTAGACTGTAGGCTGTCAAGCCAAGAAAGACTGCAGCCGTCAGAATAAAGGCTTTCAGAACCATGTACACATCATAGAAAGTAACTGCAAAAATAAGACTGATTAAAACATGCACAAACAGCCAATACAGTCTTACTTAGATTAAAAGAAAAACTTTTCAGATGTTTTTATTGCATGTATTAATTATATACACCTAATGGGTTTCACTGTACATTTTCATACATGTTCATAATGTACTTAATCGTATTCACTGCACAAGTCTAGTCTCCCACCTACTCTCACTTTCTTCTATCACCAATAAAAACAATTCAAATTATTCACCCAGCTTTGAATATATTTAAGTGAAACCACAGTCATAATAATATTAAAAAGTTCCAAACAGTTATTTGTACAAGTGTGTCATATTATCACATGGTTAGCCAAACTGTAAAGGTAATCTATAGATAACCAGGAATGGCTCCATTTGCTGTTTATCAGGGCCTTTGCAGCTGTCCCTGTGCTTAAGATTGAAGGTCTTCTGGCTATGAATCCCTGAACATTAGCAGCAATGTTAGCAATGACCTAGATAGCTGAATCGGTTGAGCACCCCAAGCCAAGGCAACTGAACAAGAAAAACACGAAGGACGTCTGAGATGGCCTGCCATTTACCCTCCCTACAAAAGGACAGAAACCTACCACTCCCTGCTTTATGGCTGAGTCTGTGTGGAGGCACGGTATTGTGGAGTTTACCAAATTCCTGTGCAACAGAATAACAATCCTGACCAGTGACAGCTGCTGTTGCATAACTGTTACTGTCTTAACAGAATATTAGATTAGGCTTTCAAGGGGTAATCCCCTTGTAATGTATGTATATGCTTTGAACCCCAATCACTTACATAACTGAAAGTTTTGTCCAAAATTGAACGTACTTGTTATTTCTGTTAATAAATCATTAAAATGTCTGTTTCCAGCATACAGGATTAGGGAGATGATTACAGAAAAATATATAGTCATTTTTGCTTCTTGTCAATAATTTTGGCATTCTGATCACATAGACTAGAATATTGCAATCCATAAAGAAAATAATCTCAGATTACTTCATCTATGTATTTTTAACTCTAGTTCTGGTAATCGTGTCCATTTTTAAACTCCTTACATCAATGGTACGGTGGCACTGGGGAAGGGACAACAGACAGATGAGCTAATGACACTTCCTTTCCATGCTGAAAAGCTTCCACTCTAGTTTACTACTTCTTGGTATTTATCTGTATCCCTATTCTTCTAAAGAGTGGTAGATGGCCACAAAATACAGATTCCACAAAACTGGTACCGAAATGGGTAAAAGCAGCAATGACAAAATAGGAAGAGATAATGTGTTTCTCCTAAGGATGAACGACCTACTAGAATGCAAACGGTTAATGTGGATCATTGTGACACCCACAGTAAACCACCTGTGGACACTCAAAAATTTTATTGTAATTCACTGAATTTTTTATTTGAGACATCATTAGGGGACATAAAGTAATTGTAACAGATACTTGGCCAGGAAACACACATATGAAATTCAGAAATGGAAATGACCATTGTGCCCTTTGGGGAAACGTGAAGGTGGAGCAGTCACAACCCAGTGGGGGCAGTTCTTGACGCTTGAGTGACAGAAGAGCCCTTGGAATTAGGGGACATTAACTCTAGTGTCTCGTTTTTGTCAACAGGAAATCATAAATAAAAACCTACTCTCCGTTCCTTCTGTTTCCCTTAAACTTTTCCATTTCCTCTCAGCTCAGCTGAACTGTGTAAAGTATAAATATTTGACTTTTGCTTATCGGCAGTCTTCACTTTATGTGATGTTTTTAATATAACATCCCATGATGTTAAACTTTAACCCTGGATGCACTGTTAAACTTTAACCCCGGATGCATTGTTACCTAAAATATTTTTACCCACAGTAAAATGGTTAACACATAAAGGGTCTTACCAACAACTGCCACGGTCAAAGCTTCAGACAAGGTCTAAGAAAAGAAACCTTAATTAACTAGTGCATGAGAAAGGGACACTATGCCATGCACACACGCTCGTTTCTAGCAGTCCAGTATGGTCCCATGTGAATGGTCTCGTGTTAGCTTCAAAGGAGCCTGTCCAGAGGGCAGGACAGAATAATCCCACTCTAATGAAAGTGAGGTCTCAGTGCACTGTGAATATTTACATTCTCATTGTGGCTCTTTAAGCTTTATTCAAATTTTCATCTGTAACAGAAAGGTTACATAGAAGAATTAAAATACAAAACTATTTTTTTCTGTTGTTATGTGTAGATGTGCGGCCTGACAAGAACCCTCACCCTGCATTAAAGCACCTGAAGGAGGCAGGAGATTGGAAATAGTGATATAGATGAGGAGAGCATAAGGTTATACAGTAGAGTTAACATACATAGAAAATTAATTTTTCATGCTGGATAATATAAATAAAACGATACTGCAAAATAAATTGTATGTCTTTAAAAAAAACCCTAAATACCTCACACAAACATAAGAAGTACAAAAATATTTTGTTATATTTAAAACAAATATTTAATATTTATACTAAATATTAATATTTAAATAGTTTGTTATATTTAAAACAGTTTAAAACAGCCTTGCAATAAAAATCTCTTTTTTCTCCAGCAACAGACTTTGTATTTGGGTATCTGGCTGTTCAGCTGAAACAATACATCTGTAGCTGTCTCACCATGTGACTGTATTCTAAGCCAAATAGCTGAGTGGGCACAGCCACAGGCCTGTACTTTAAGAACATAGGGCTTTTGCCCCCCACCTCACTTTATTCACCTTATTTCAAAGAGATGCTATTTGGACAGAACAATGTGCTGTCATCTTATACTATGCAACACTTGAGGAGTGCCTGAACCACAGCAGGTGGCTGAGCTCTGGATAGCTCTTCTAGGCATTATTTTGTTTTGTTCAAGTCATCTCACAAGTAGCTGGACCCTTACTGAAACAAAAGATTTGGAGATATTAAGCCTTACATTCTAGTCTCTCTTGCTCCTTGATTATATCACCTACTTTGTCTTACATGCTTACTCTAGTTAGATTTATGGACCATCTGATACACCATACCACAAAGGCAAAGCCAGACGTAACAGCAATGGCCGCATAATGATACTGGTAAGGAAGCAGTCGTTGTACTCCATCCTACCTAGAACCAACAGTCCTCAGAAGCAGAGCGAAAACAGTTCTGGAAATGTACAGAGATGTGGAGGAGGCAGTGAGACCGGGGAACTGTGCCTCAATGTTGGTAGTTCCAGGGAAGCAATAGCAATCGGTCATAGAAATGGACTATACTGCTGATGTGTGGCCTGACAAGAACCCTCACCCTGCATTACAGGACCTGAAGGAGACAGGACACTGTAAATAGTGACACAAATAAGAAGAACACAATGTCACACTGAAACCGTTGCATCACTCCAAAATAGTACACACACGTGCATGCACACCCTGACGGAGCTGGCTAAATTCCCTTCCTTTCTTACTCTGCTGCAGAATAAAAGAAAAAACAACAATGAAAAAAACAGTGTCCAGAAGTTCACCGAGCAATGAGAGGAAGGAAATGAGTTTATGAATTTCCACCTTAGCTAAGCATGTGATGAATGGATCACATGACAATAAGTGGCATCTTGCTCATGAAACTTTTGGCTGATGTTTTTCTAGGGTGAGCTCCCTTTGTTGGGCAAAAGGGTGTCTAACCTTGTGCTACAAAGAAATTGGTCTTTCTGGAAGAAAGTTGCAATAGATTTGAAGGTCTTTTTTTTTAAGACTTATTTTTATCTGATGTGTGTGTTTGCCTATATGTTTCCTATCTGTAATTATGTTTGTGTGTGCTCCCTGTACATGTGAGACCAGAAGAGGATGTCAGATCCCCTAGAACTGAACTAGAATTTAAAATGTAAACCACCAAATGGGTGCTGGGGTGGGGCCCTGGCTGGACCTCTTAACCAGTGAGCCATAACTTCAGAATTGTTTATTTGTTTTAAAATGAATTATTATTATTATATGTGTACATGGTATGTGAATGTGAAGGGCGTTCATGACACAGTGTACCGGGGAGGGCCAGGGGATAGCTTTGTGGAGGTGGGTCACTCCTTTTACATGGGTTCTAGGGGCTGAACTCAGGTCATCAGACGTGTACAGTAAACATCTTTACTGAGTCATCTTGCTGGCCCATGGCCTCAGGTTTGTTTGCATTCTTCCTGTCTCTGCAGAGGAGGCAGAAAGTGGAACCTGACCTAAGGACTGGGCACCACACATTAATTAATCTCACTGCCTCAGTCGTACTTTCTAACAGGATCTCAAGAGAATGAAGCAATAGCAGTGGGAGGTAGAGCAAATGAAAAGCATACTATGTAGGCCAATGACAGGCCATCAAAGTAACAGTGAACAGTGGGCAAGGACAGAAGAGGGGGCAATGAGAACACAGCCTACGACTCAGCTCTCTCATAGCATCACCGTGAGAACCTACCTCCAGTTCTTAAGAACTGGGAGATGTGAGCTGCTGAGTTTCCAAGCTCTTACACCCTGAAAATGAACGCCCTACTTGGGACAGCATGGGTTGGGGCTAATATGCTTACACAGATTAAGATTTAAATGAACAAACTCTCCAATAGTTTTCAAAAGTCATGAGTATCATTTTAATATGAACTGATTTTCAGAATGAGTTCCTTAACTGAAGCATTTTACTCGTATCAGCGGCCTCTTCACTATTTGGCAGCACGCACTGTGTTTGGAATGTCTTGAAGAAAACTACTGTCAAGCCAGAATCCAAAGTCACAAGAAAAGACAAAATAGTGTAAAAAATACACAGAGCTTTACCAACTTGACTCAAATTAAGATGGAGTTTTTATGGGTATCAACTGGGATTTTAATTTTTACAACTGTCTCCAAAAATAAACAGAACTTAATCTCAGATTCTCCTACCTATAAATTTATAACAACTTAAAAAAAAAAAGCCTATCATTTGAGCAAAATGGCCCTTTAAGAGAACTAAATGAAGACATGAAAACAACACAGAATTAATCATGAGCTCATATTCTTTAAGTTAAAGCCACAAAAATGCCCCAGATTCCAGAAAATTAGAGGCAGAGGCAGAAAGGGTTACATAGATGACATACCTTATAATTTTCATTTTATGTGTGAGAAAAATTAGATACAAAAAGGCTAACTGCCTTGCCAAATGTCACATAAGCACAGGTCTGAGAAGCCAGGTCATCGGATTCCAATCTGGCGTGTTTACCAGTAAATCCTAATTACAGAAGAAACACCAAAGCAGACAGTAGCTACACGTTCTAAAAGAGTATGTACGTATCAGTAATTCCCTCATTTACTCTAAACATTCAGGCTGCTGTGAAGATGGCTCAGTGGTAAAGTGCCTGCTGTGCAGGGTGAGGATCGGAGTTCTGATCCCTGACACCCAGAGAAAGGGCCTGGTGTGGTGGCACCTGTGTCTGTAGCACGGGTGCTGGAGGTTGAGACAGGTGGATTTCTGCAGCTCAGTCTGGCTGAAATGGTGCATTCAAATTCACTGACACCCTGTCTCACCAAAAGCGCTGAAGAACCCACTGCCAACCTCTGACCCTCCCCACACTCATGTACACCCAATACCAACCTCTCACCGCACACTCATGCACATCCACAGCCAACCTCTCACCCCTACACACGCTCATACACACCCAAACACACGTGCACACAACTCAATTTTATTCTCCCATTTTTACCAACAAACACACGTACAATTAAACAAGCATTGTGGAAACTCAGGCTAACTAGTGGCATAAACAATATCAAAGTACTCACGAAAGCAAAAAGCAGGTAAAGGTTCAGAGGATGTGTGTGTCTGTGCAAAGTCAACGCAAAAATCAAGCCCAGAGATCCAAGAGCAAACACCAAAATTAAAGCCGGGCTGAAAGACATGAAAAAGTATTTAAAGCTTAAAAATAGCAGGGGATAATGGTATACAATTTTGTAAAATCTATGTATTTTCTATGTTCGTGAAAGTACAAGAAAAAAAATTGGACCATATTAATATCAAATGTATTTTCTTTTTTTTTTTAAAGATTTATTTATTTTATGTATATGAGTGTTCTATCTGCATTTACACCTGCCAGAAGAGGGAATCAGTTCACATTATAGATGGTTGTGAGCCACTATTTGGTTGCTGGGAATTGAACTTGTGACCTTTGAAAGAACATACAGTGCTTTTAACCACTGAGCCATCTCTCCAGCCCCCAAAAATGTATTTTCTAACTGGAAAAGTTGGGGGGGGTTAAGATGGGAAGGGGCTATTGAAGAAGTTGTTTCTGGTTTCTTTAACATTCAGTTGAGTCATGTGATTTTTTCTAGAAGCTGGCTTCTGAGAGGGTTTGTGATGTTTTGCTGAGCTCTCTCTCATTCGAGGGGCATCTCTTTGGTCAGCTGAGAACATCAAGGGGTGGACTTTGAGGAGAGGAGATATATAGAAGCCCATGGACAGTGAGACATTGCTTTTTGGATTGACATCACTCGCTGATTTTCATGCTTCGAAGAGAAAAACGTTCCAGAGAACTTTTTGGAGCAGTCCAACTGAGTCTTGTGGCTTTCCCTGACTTGTCCTGATCTTCTGAATTGTGCTGACTCATGTTGCTGCTCGGTGTTGGCCTTTGGACTAGACTGTTGGTATCTAGACAACAAAGAGTGGACTCTTCCCAAAGAACTACTTCTAAAAAGATCTACAACCCTCTTTACCTAATAACCTTCTTTCTTCCCTATCTCTGGTCAGTGGGCTGAAAGGGAGGTAAAGATCTTTAAGAACCCTAAATAAAGTCGGTTTGGTGAAAAATCTAAGCCTATCTAAGGTGACAGAGTATGGGAAGGACAGTCTACCCATCTTTCCTTTGCTGATGTCCTTCACAGTGGGGCAATGTTTGTAATAAGCACAGTGTTTTGCTAACTAAAATACAATAAACAAAAGACATTAAATTAGAAAAGAATTTTACACAGGGCTACACTTATTGGGTATTTAACACAGGGCTGTAATTTAAATAATTATATCCCAGAGTAGCCGACTAATAGTTTCAGACTGTCCTTTGGTAGGAGGCAGAGAGACAATCTACCTCTTAGGAAATAGTCATTCTCCATATTTTTCTGCAAATACAGAAACCGTATTATTTTTAACCACCTAAATACTTAATGCTGAGAGGACAAATTTTAATAAGTGATACATCAGTTGCAGCTCCTCTAGAAACTACTCAGTAAAATTTTTCTATCAACGAAACAAGATTAACTTGACCACACATTTTTAATGTAACTTTCATCTGCAAGTCTTAGGTTTTGCGGATAGGATGGACGGTAAAATTGAATACAATAAAGTGAAATAATCATGATGTATACAGCAAAAATTATTTTTCTTTCTTTTTAAAAATTTTAACTTATTTTGTTTGCATGCTGTAGGGGGAGGGACAGTGGGCTTGAGTGCCAGTGCATAGGTGTGAAGGTCAGTCGACAACGTATGGGAGTCAGTTTTCTCTTTCTACCTTCCCAGGCAGGGTCACCTCAGCAGCCTGCAGTACAAACTTAATTCTGTTCAAGGAGATAATGGCTTAACCCTAGAAACCATAAACTAAGATGAGGTAAAATAACATGTTGGGAAATAGTCTCTTTCATCAAAAATGAATCAGGCTCACAGGAGTTGTTTGATGGACTTCTATAATAAAAATAGATTCATCAGATGAAATCTCTGGAAATGATTCAGGATTGTCTCCTTTTCTTACCTTTCCTGGACAAATGTCCGCACAGACTCAAAATGCAGGAACACGGCAGAGGTCACTGTAGTGAGGAGAACTTGCAGAGAAAGGATACTGTAGACTTTTCTGAGAAAGGCTAGAAGAGAGAGAAATAGTGTGTGACTACTTTCCAAACCATTTGTTCCTCTGTCAAGACCAAATTTCTTAGAAACAAAATGAAACAAGCAAACAAAAACAGCTTTTCTTCATTTGTTTGTTTGGTTGGTTGGTTGTTTTTCGTGGGTGAGAGAGGTACATGGCATAGACATGTAGAGGGAAGAGGAGAAATTGCCAGTGTCAGACCTCTCCCACCATGTGAGATCCAAGTGTGGAACTCAAGTCACCAGGCTTGCCCACCAACATCTCTACCAAATGAGCCATCACCTCACTGTCTGAAAAATCACGTTTTCACAGGCATTCTGTCTTTAACCTTACTCTAAATAATAAAACCTTAACTAATCCTAGAGGGAGAAAAATAATTAAAATTTAAAAGGTCTATCTAACCCTCCAAAGGCCATAAACTTAAAATTAAATTAGTGGTTCATAGTAAATATTTTTATCATAATCAAAAGAAACTATCAAATGCCTATTTGTACAGTAAGCATTCAGAAAAGAAAAACAGCAATTTTACAAAATGGTTCTACTCTGGATATGAAAAGCAGAAATACAATATAGCTAGATATAAAATTTGAAAATCTTAATGTCCACACTAAAGGAAATGCTTCCTCAAGATGAAACCTCTTAAAAGGAATATAAAGTTTTTTGCTTTGCCATTCCATAGCAAAGGGGTACCTTCCTGTACTACTTGCTGAACAGTCAATAAGGGATAATGTCAATCAAATTTAAAATCCATTTAACTTTTATTTCTAATTGAAGGAGGAAAGGTAACCCTCAAGAGATGAAGATTAAAGAAATCATGGTAATATATACAATGTTTAAATAATTGTCTGACCCTCAAAGCAGCCTTTATGTTGTAGCAATTGTGTCTGCTTTCAAAATAAGAGCTCTAGGGATTACCGTGGCAAAGAGGCTTGCCTCTCCACACTACCAACCAGACTATGTTTAATTCTCAGACTCTTGAGTCAAGGTTCTTTCTAAAACACTGTACTATTTTCTAACATTACTTTTTAAACAGGCACGATTCCCACAAGGTCATTTAGTGTGTTGCTCCAATCACTGAACAGCTCCTCAAAAATTCCCTCTCCCTATGAGCTGACCCCACATATAAAGCATAGGCTCCAAGGGAACCCCACTTCCTCTTGAAACTCCCCTAGGTTACTTCAGTTTTCAGATGGTTGGTTCCTCCCAAAGGCCACTCCAAACTTGGCATTTGGTGCTTTAGAATTTAGTTAAGCTGCCACAAAAAAGTTTCAGGTGCCGGCCAAGTCAGTGTTTTAAGAAAAGCCATTGTGACCTGCAAAACTTCTATTTATCTACCTTTGCATCTAATAAGATTAGCTGAAAAAAATCAAATGGATTTATTAAACATGTCTTAATGTTTTAAGTTATACCTTAAATCATTAAAGCCACTTCCTTGCCTAACCAAGGTCTCTCCAGTCTCAGAACCACCTCCTCAGAAACTTAGTTTCCTGCAGTGTCTGTCATCTTCTGTCCCTGCCCTGCCCTGAAGTGATCCATTGTCTGGGACCAGCAGGAAACTTTTAGTCTTATCTACTCCCAGTACTTGCTACATATACCAGCTTTCTTGTTTCAAACATTTCTATAAAGAGCAGCATTGTTCTGACAGCAAATACAACAAAATGGCAGAGCAACATGCCTGATGAAAATAGATAACATCCCTGAACAAAAAACTGGCAAAGCAGATTCAATGGCATATTAAATATATTACATGACTAAGGGGGATATACTCCTGAGATTTTAGGACAGTTCAACACATGAACATCAATCAGATGTTACATATCACATTTACAGAACAGCAGGAAATGCAGGCATTATGAACTGACACAGAAAAATAATTGGACAAAATTATAAAATGATTTATGGCTTTAAATAAGTTAACTAGGAACCAAAAGAAACTAACTCACCATGATAAAGGACATACATGAAAAGGCCACAGCTTAATTCACACTCTAAGTGCTGACAACAAGTGACTGTTGAATGAAAATATTCTCTCTACCTCTCTTCTTCCTGTCTCTTTCTCCCCTAAGAGGGGTGTCTATTTCAATCCCTCTACCTGTTCTGCCAAGGCTCAGGAACATTAAAGAAGTGTTGGAAAGAATGTAAGAGCTAGAGAGATGGGGAGGAGCTATAAAACATTTTCTCCAAGACATGGCCCAGCTGCTGCACTCATGAACTCAACAGCACCTGAACACAACCTGCACAAGATCAAGCCAGGCAAGCCAGACATGGGTAGGGCTCATGAACCTAAGGACCTTTCAAGGGGAGCGGAATTCTCTTAGAGCCTACCCTTTATGCATGAGGTGAGCTCATGGGGAGGGAAGAAATTTTAATGAGCTATTCGGGGCTGGGAACAACACACCCAATGTCACCCTGAGAAATGAGTTGATGGCTGCTGGTGGAGAGTGGGAGCCATTTTCCTTCTTGCATGTCTCCTAGTGAGTTGCCCCTGCCCTGGTATATGACCCCATTCTCATGCAAAAGTGGATACCAGAGTTGGGTAGGATGTATTGTATACATGTATGAAACTGTCAAAGAATAAATTAAAATATTGACTAAAAATGAAATGCTGCAATTCAAAAGCATTGATTCAAATGGATTATCAGAGAATCTGCAGGCAATTGATGAGTACTGGGAGAGTACAGTGGTTTGAATAAGAATGGTCCCCACAGGTTCATATATTTAAGTGCTTAGTCACCAGGGAACCACAGTATTTGAAAAGATTAGGAAGTGTGGCCTTGTTGGATGAAGTGTGTCACTGGCGGTGGGCTTTGAGGTTTCAAAAGCCCAGGATTAGACTGGAAATTGTCTCTCTCTTTGTCTGTGTTTCAGGATGTAGCTCTCGGCTACTGCTCCAGCTCCTGCCCACATGCTTCCATGCTCTCCTGCCATGAAGGTAACGTTTCCTCTTTTAACAGCTGCCATGGTCATGGTGTCTCTTCATAGCAATAGAACCTGACTAAGACAGGGAGAGTCAGTTTTCTTCAGGGATGGGCTACCCATGCTATATGTCTGACTACCATGCAAACACAGGCAGCACTAACTGGGCTTGATGAGTTAAAAAAAAAAGGGGGGAGCACATGAAATTGAAAGGGCAGAAGAGTGAAGGGATACTGAAGGGGCTGGAATTGGGGGTAGATGTGATCAAAATACATTGTATGCATTCAAAGTATTCAGACAAAGTATTTTTAAAACCGGTAACATCAAGAGAATGAAAAACCAAGTAACAGATTGGGAGAAAATATTTGCAACAGATAAACCTGGTAAACAAAAAATAAAAAAATCTATTAAAATGGCCCAAATTCAAAACATCAACACCACCAAATTCTAGCAAGGATGAAGAATTCATTCTTTGTTGCTAGGGACCCAGGGCCACAGTCTAGTGGTTTCTTACAGAACAAAATACATCCTTGTGCATGCCCCAGCTATCACACACCTTGGTATTTATCCAAATGAGTTGAAACTATGTACACACAAAAACCTGCACATGGGAGTTTACAAAACAGCTTTATCCATGACTGCCCAAACATACAATCAGCCAGCCAAGAGAACGACCTTCAGCTGATAAAGGAATGTAAGCTGGCACATACAGAAAGTGAAAGATTCTTCACTAGCAAGAGCGAATGAGCTACGGAGTAGTGGAAGACAGTGGGTGGGTAATCTTAAATACACACCGCAGCACAAAGTGAACACCGCAAATCAAAAGGGTGAAAGAAACCCAACATACAATCTCAACTACAAGGTATTCTGGAGTAGGCACGAAGAGAAAGGAAGAATGATAGTCAGAAAGACATACGCTATGATACGGAAGCGCTTTGAAGACTTTAATAAAAACATGCCAGTCACAAAAACTAAACTGTGTGATTTCTTTTTACCGAGATATTTTTAATAGTTTCTTAAAGACCGATAGTAGATGGGTGGTTCCCAAGGGCAGAGGAGGTAAACAATGGGGAGTTACTTAACGGATACAGTTTCACTTTAGCTTTGAAAGATGCGAAAGTTCTGAACAGGGAACGCAACAGTGTGACAAAACAATACTGCACTGTATCTCAAAAGTGGCTAGGGTGGCAAAGTCTCTGCCATGGGTACTTTGTTATAATATATTTTAAAGGCTGAGCTCACTTGTCAAAATAATTTCAAAATTCATTATAGGAATATCGTGCTAGGTAGGCGCCAAGATTCCTGATGGGTCAGAAACACTTTCAGATTTTCTTTTTTCCAGAACTGGTTTCAGCTGCCCAGGCAGGCTGAATCTGGGTGAGCTTCTGTAATGAGCTGACCTGTGGTGGACAGTGAGTTCCGCTTCCTTACCCAACACCGAACAGCTTAAGTTCAAAATAATAACTTTGTACTGGGTACTGCAAAATAACTTTTTGCGCAGCCATGACATTATGCACCGATCTGAGAAACTTCTAAATCATTACTCAAAAATATGCTAAGTTCTGGAGCCCAAAGGAGAGAAAGAAATGACTGAGATGTGAAGTTCTCAGTAGACAGAAGCTCTCGGCACAGGAAACAAATAAGCAAGGGCATAGCCCAGTGGTTCTCGACCTTTCTGATACTGCGACACTCTAGTACAGTTCCTTATGCTATGGTGACACCAACCATAAAATTGTTTTCCGTGTTATTTCCCCTAACTTTAATTTTGCTGCTGCTATGAATCGCGATGTAAATATCTGATCTGCTGATCACCTCGGGCGACCCCTGTGAAAAGGGCGATCCCTGCGACCCACAGATTGCGAACCGCTGTCAGGCGATGCAGCAGGCACCTGCGTTTTGCTCGTTTCATTTGCTAACCTTATTTCCTTCCATCCTGGTCCCCCTGGCCTCCCGCCGCATACATACCCATGCGGATGTGCACGCTGGCCGACGCCACGCAGCTGCCGTAGTTGAAGTCATCTTCGATGGAGGAACGCGGATACCGGGGGTCCGAGTCCGCCATGTCGCCAGCAGCACCCGAACCCGCGCGGGTCGAGGACGGAGACTACACTGACCGCAGCCTCCTCCTTCCTCTTCCGGGACGGCGGCCAGACGGAACTAGTCGAACTGCTCTCTCTAGAGCGAGCACCGAACCAGTCGATCACGGCGTTGGAAAAATCCCTGTTAGGATAAGGAGGTTGCTTCCCGGTAGAAGGAGACAGATTGTCCCCTCCCGCGTCATCGGAAGGGAAAATTTTGTAGGATTTTCCTCAAAAAGTTTCTCCAGGCCTCTTGAGAACCTCTCCCGGAACAAGTGCTTAAATGTAATAGGATTCATGTAACAATTCAACAACCTCTCCTGTTTTTCACTTCTACAATTCTCAATCTAGGAATGCACGTTTGATGTAATTATTCTTAAGCAATATTTAGGCCTACATTTACACACTTTTTTTGAGTGAAATAACGCTTAACCCTGAAAGACAGGTAGGAATCCACCCATGAGGCTTGATGCAGGTTTTCAAGGAATTGACGTTTGCGAACAGAGAGGTCGAAGTTCTCATGGTGGTGTAGGTGCCAAAGAATGAGGCTGTACAGATAAACAAAGGCCAGACCACCGTCAGCCAACTGAAGAATTCATGACTAAATCCAAGGGAGAAGATGGCAGCAATGCAGTGCATCCGTCTTGATATTTCTGTCATTACGCTACGACCACGAGGTGTACAATCACCAAAGAAATATTCCAGGACGCCTGTAATTTTATTTATCTTTTAAAAGGTCCCAATATGTACTTAGCTAGCCTAAGATTCCTTGTGTAGGCCAGGCTGGTCTTGAACTCACAGACTGACCTGCCTCTGCCTCCTGAGTACAGGGATTAAAGGTGTGTGCCACCATGACCGAACCACTTGTAATTTCTTAAAGAGTTTACCTTGATGCACAGATAGTCTCCTGTTTTAATCAAAGCCCCCCCCCCCCCAAGTAAAAACTTAATATTTTCATGAACCTTTCCTCAGAAATGTTCTAGAATAACAACAATGAAAATGCTTGGCTTTTATTAAATTTTTAATTAATATTCCAATAATATGCTGGAAACATGTTACTCACTTCAGTAAAACCATATGAATAGTATTTATTATAGAGGACAAGCTGGAGATGAGCTGGGAACCTACATTTTTATCATAAAGACATGACCAAAATCTTATTCAGAAAAGAAATAATTCTAGCTACCCTATATGTAAAAGAATTTTTTAATTAAAAATTATGTAAAATAATCACTTCATAATTTGAAGAAAAGCAAAAGTTTCTAAAAACTGATAAAATATTATTTAATCTAAGGAGAATAAAAATTGAGAACACCCAGTAATTACGATTCTTAATAAAAGAATGAGGAACAAGCAATAGAATGTGAAATGTATTCAATATATAGATCTATATAAAGCTCCCATTCCATACCATAAAAACAATGATCACATATCCAGACCCAACCTCTAAAGCAAGCTGCTAACAGAAAAATGGGCAAGAGACCGGATCAGGTAACACATGCATAGAATGAAGCCAACTAGGTAATGAACACATGGAAAGATGTTTACTCTCACTAGTGATCAGAAAAACGTGACTAAACACCAAAAGGAAACATGTCTACGCACTCATCAAGTGGTTAAAACTAAGGAACTGACCTTGTCAAGTCCTGAGAAGACTGAGGAGTCAGGTGAGCTAAAACCAGCATGAGCTTCAAGGCATTTCCTAGGATACTAAGGAGATCATACACACAGAAGGGACCCAGTTTCTTGGTTCAATGCTCAGTTGCTGCTGTTCTAGAATTCTTAATAGTGTTGCCTCTGGTTTGTGTTTAAAAGTGAACCCTGAAAGGACAGTGGAACCTGTTGGCATAATGTTCCTTTAGAATGTATACACCTTACCCTTGTTCATTCAAATGCTGATTTCTCTGCCCTCCACCCCCCTGGTTTCAATCCAGATATTGTATTGTGATACATATTCTAAGCATCCTGTCTCAACACTGTGTAAACAGGCCAAAATAAAGCAACTAGACACAATGTTAAGCAGTGGGAGGAGCCAGAGGGCAGGAAATGAGTAGGAGGAAAGATAGGAGAAGGCAGAGCTGGAGGAGAGATCATGGAACAAGGTGGAGAGATGGACTGGACCTAATTTATCACAGAAAGCAAGTATAATGTGGGAAATTTAAATGTTAGGAAACTGTGAGGGTTTGGAGGTTTAGGAGGGAGTAACTATTGCCCAGTATTGTGTTCTAGGTTAACTAAAATCCCAGTCTCTGTGTGGTGATTTGGTTATACAGCTGGTTAGGACTAACAGCAGCTTTACCAGAAGATATATGAATAGTAAATATTAATAGTTATTTACAACAGGAACCTGAGAAGGTCACATACCTGCAACAATGGTGTCCGCAGCTGCCAAAGCTTGCATTTCAGCATTCAGGATGTCTGATGGGCAGAGAACTCGGCTGTGCCTATAACACATGGGAGTTTTAAACTAGACTCACAACAGGTTTGTTATTGAGTACAGGGAAAGGAAGGGAGGACAGTGGCAGGTCTAGAAGCCAAGCTCTCTTTGCCAGACAGAACTTACCCTGAGTGTAGAAAGAAAGATACAAGGTGAGCCACAGCTAATCTTGTTGCATCTTTCACCCACCCCACTGGTGTTCCTTTGTGGGGTTAGCAAAATGCTCACACAGAAAGGGAAGACGTGGAAAGAAAGGGGAAGATAGATAACTGTGGCTCCTCTTCCTTTCACTCCAGGAAACCAATCAAGTGAGAGTGGAGAGAATTTATAAATAGATCTTCTCTGGTGACAACCCTGACTTACAACCATCCCCTTATCAAAGAGTGTGCCTCAAACTCTAGACAGCTCAAGGAGGCAGTGCAGGGTCCCCACCAAAGTTAAGACCTGGCCTGCCATAAACGCCTAGTTCTCTTCTTGAGAAAAGCATAATTTTACCAGAGGAGCAAGATGACTCTGGGTAATGACAGCTTAAAAAGAACAACACTGGTGTACTTAAAATAATTCTGACAAGATGTAACCTCTTGGCTGTGTACATCTCCCATCTGGCTTAGTGGCTAGATATGCAATGTTCTGTCTCTGTTTAAATTGTTCAAGGTGTAACCAAGGGCCAGGGCCTAAGAGACATTTCAAGATGGCAGCATATGTGGAATGTGTAAGCCTACAGTGTACATAAATTAGCAAAAGCTTCTATTCAAGCCGGCTTCTCTTTGTGCTTTAGCCAGAGTTGGACATGTACTACATTAAAGAGCTTTTTCTTATATTAATCTCTAAGTTTACAGAGTGATTTCTCAGTGGGAGGTCATATTAATTCTAGAACAACACAAATAGAAAACACATACTAGTTTGACAACTGCATTCAATACTAAAAGCAATAAAGATTTAAGGTGCAAGTATTTTTACATTTTTAATATTTACTTTTTGCTTTCTTTCCCTTTTTCTTTCCTCTTACACCTCCTCCGCATCCTTGTCCCCTCCTCCTACAGTATCTCACTGTGTACATGTCTCTGGCTGGCCTGGAACTTATTATGTACACCATGTTGGCTTCAAACTCATAGACTATCTACCTATCTCCGCCTTTATGACTGCTGGTTAAAAAGCATGTGTCATCATGACCAGCTTATATCTTTCTTAAATGTATGGAATTTTGTTGACAATTTGGCTTTTTTGATGGGCACAATAGTGAAAGTTTGTAAAATTGGTGGAACACTAAAAACAACACTCGTTTTTACAGTCCAAAGTAAATTCTCTACATGTGAATTTTCTCCAGTGTTCAATAAGCATTAGAATGCCCGCACACTGAAGTAGCTAGAGGATTAAACAGAACATCGTGTGTAGCACACTAAGTAGAGGCTACTTTGCTTCTTTACTGGACGTCACGGGACTCGTAGGACTTGCTAGCTATGGAGGAACTGGAGAGATCATCAGAGGGAGAGAGGTAAA
This sequence comes from Pachyuromys duprasi, assembly GCA_028658305.1. NCBI lineage: Eukaryota > Metazoa > Chordata > Mammalia > Rodentia > Muridae > Pachyuromys > Pachyuromys duprasi. Next base: position 53,644,411 of record CM053766.1, read on the forward strand.
GACGGACATGGAAAGAGAGGGGAGAAGGCACACCACCATCATCAAATAGACTTCTGTGCGAGTCTGTTCTCTGAGGGAAAGCTCCCAGTGACTTTAATATGGATATATTTGGAGATAAGAACTGGGAGAGAACTGAGCTGGAAAAGTACCATAGTTTTGTGGGTCAGTAGGCAACCATTCTTGTCTAGGAAAAGCTGATGACGTTGATACTACGTCAGAGAATCCCCCTGTGGTTGTGAGTGCATGGTAAAAATAAACAATGTGTTTTCCCCCCTCTTCCCTGGAAAATAGGATCTCTGGAAAGACGGGGTTGTCTTTTGTTGTCTATGATGAGCTGTTCTACCACAATCCAATTTGAGAGGTGATTTGTGGCTATTTGTGGTGAGTTCTTAGGCAGTTTGAAGAAACAAGTAACGCTCAGGCCTGAATGACTAAGAACATGACTCACATGCTGGAACTGTCAACCACACTCTCCTGATATTTAGTCCAAACATGTGCTCAATAACTGAATCCTGGAACTAGTCCCCGGCAAAAATATTGAGGGATGCCTGTGCAGACCTCCTCTGCGTGTGACTTTCAAATTGATGTTCTCACTTTCAGCCAGAGCCTTGAACTATAAGGGTGGAGAAATCCAGATGAGCACTGACATGCATGTATTAGTTCATTGCTCTCTCTCCTTTCTTTTTTAAAAATAATTTTATGTGTATGAGTGTTTTGCCTACATATACGTCTGAGTACCAGGTACATGCCTGGTGCCTGCAGAGGCCAGAAGAGGAACTGGAGTTATTGATGTTTGTGAGCCGTTGCAGTGAGAATTTTGGTTTCTTCAAAAACCCTGTTATGTTAATATGTTTTTGTTTTAATCCAAGGTGTGGGACATGGGGCTGCTTTAGAGTGTCCACAGCAGCTTAACTCTAATGTGTCTCCTGCTCTAACAGGGGCGTGATTTTGCCAGCTGAAGATAGTTTACATTTGTAATTCTGGGGACTCTTATAAAGGCCAGACTCTCTGCGAAGAGGTGGCTGCTGCTACATTTATTGTTTCTGGATTGCTGGTCACTGGTTGGAGATAGTCTGACAATGAAGTCTGGACTTGATCCAAGGAACTCGATGCCCTGAATCAGTAAGAATTAGTCTAAAGGAGACCATCTCCCTCTTCCCCTCTTGTAGAGGAATTTTAATTCAGCACATGGCTGCTCTGGCCAGAGATCACTTCCAAGGGCCTTCTAGGGTCTGTGTGATCTGGCTGGAATACAAACATGTCTTTAATCCAGGAGACAGAGTCAAGCAGATCTGAGTTCAAGGACAGCCTGATTCAGAGCAAGTTTCAGGTAAAGAAAAGCTGAGGTCTAGGCATGGCGCTACACACCTTTAATCCCAAACAATGAAGGTAAAGTTAGTTTGTAGAAGGAAGCACCTATGTTTGAAAGTGATGTCTAATTGAGTGGCAGAAAAAGAGAGAAATTAGAGAAAGTTCTGACAGAAGAAGATAAGCCCAACTCTCATGAGAAGAGAGAAGGGGCAATGAGAGGGAGAACAGGCAGTTTTACCATGACAGGAAATAGACAGGCAGGTTGCAGACAGAGAACTCAAGTGAAGACCAAATGAGCCAGAGAATGAGAAGGAGCCAGAAGATTAGAGCAGATTGCTGGATTTAGTTGGAGGCCAAGCAGAGCAGTTCAGAGACCAAGAGAAAAGTAAGACAGAATAAGTCATCTGGGAAGAGGAGTTTGAGCCAGAACAGCTGAATTGAACCAGCCAGCCCAGAGCTCAGTAAGAACAAGAAAGGATGAGCTTATTCAGCAGTCCGTCTCAGAGGCTGAAAACATTCTAGGCCTAGGGTAGATTGTACAGAGGCTAGAAGCTTCGAGGGCTAGGCCTAGGTTAGCAAACAGAGCTAGTAAGCCTCCAAGACAACAACTGAAGCAGGCAAATAAAAATTACTTTTACAGTAACCTTCTTTCTTGCCTACTAGTGTTGAGGGTTGAAGGGACTGGAATGGAGAAGGGTCGTAGATAAAGGAACCAAAAAAAGTAGCCAAAAAGCCCAATTCATGTTGCCACATGATTGCTGGGAATCAAACCTGGGTCCCCTGAAAGAGCAGCCAGTACTCCTAACTGCTGAGCCATCTCTGCAGCCCTGTTCTCTACTTGTGACTGGATGTAATGTAACTAGCTGCTTCAAGTGCCTGCCGCCTTTACTTCTCCAAGATGATGGACTGTGGCCTGGAATTGTGGCCTTAAATAAAACTCCTTCTCCCTTAAATAGCTTTTCATTGGGCTATGTTGTCATAGAAACAGGAAACAAAACCAAGACAAAGGGAGTCACATGTGTACCCAAGCATACAACCGATGTCTTAGGGTGTGTGCGTGTATGTGTGTGTGTGTGTGTGCGTGTGTGTGTGTTTAAAACTAGGCTACTTTATAACTGCAGAGGTTTATTTAGCTCACAGTTTTGGAATCTGAAGAACTCAGGTCAGGTAGACACATCCGGCCGGCCTTTGAAAGAGCTTACTAGTTGTTTCCTAACATGGCTGATAGCATCCCAAGGTGAAAAGGTTCGTGAGAGCTTCAAGCATCTTGCATAGGAGTCATAATGCAAGCAAGGAAGCAAGCAACCAGCCGAGGGAGCCAAATTCTTCTCATTACACCCTGCTCTATTTTGTAGAATTGAGTTCTGCTAGCTCATTACAGCACCCTTCATCAATCGTCTTTCAGTTGACACCAACAAGTAGGATAAGGACTGACACTGTCCACAGGATGCTAGTACCAATGCTTTGGACGTGGGAACTCTTTGAGTGGGGTAAAGTGGTTCTGTTGAGAGTAGGGTAAGGGAAAGGCTACAGAGGATGAGAAAGTTCTATTCTAGGAGGAAGCAAAGATGTGAGAACAAAGACACTTTGTTTGAAAGGTAAAAGACATAGTATCGTATTTGTATTTTGATGGAGATGAACCAGGACAGTGAAAAACAGTTAAAATCGCAGAGATAAATGTCAGCAGCTATCCACATTCCCTTCAGTTTCAGGGAAAGGGAAAGGATTCAGAGGGGTAGTAAATGATGGGATTTGGACCCGGGTCTGGACCATTCACCTCTGTAGATTCGAAAAGTGTCTATTATGTTGCGAGCAGGAGTCACTGAAAGTTTATGCACTGTACATGTGTCCCCTAGCAGGTGGCAGTGTTAAGGGGTTCCGGGCTCATGAAGACACTTCAAGGGTGGATTATGTCATTGGAGGCCTGACTTTGAAGGGCATATCTTGTCCCCAATCTCTTTCTCCTTGCCTCGTGGTAAATTAGAAGAGCTGATGATGCAAGCATTTCTGAGTGCTCGTGTTACTGTTATGGTGAGGATTTTAAACGTCCTCAGATGGCCCGTATACTAAAAGCTTGGTTGCCAGCCTACGGCGATGGTAGATGACTGGACCTTGACTGGATGGGACCTCGTGAAAAGAAATCAGGTCCTTGAAGGGAATTTTGGCACCCTGGCGCCTCTCTCTCTCTCTCTCTCTCTCTCTCTCTCTCGACACTGTGGTCGAGCAACCATGGTCTGAATCTCTGAGGGTGTGAGCCGAACAACTCCTTCTTCCTTTCAGGTCACTCTGTTGGGCATTTTGTCGGAAGGCTAACGCAAGTACACATGGTGACTTCCTGTCCAGGCACGTGTCTCAGATTGCTTTCTCTGCTCTAGAAAGTCAAAGCGTACCCTGTACAGTACTTCATCTTCCCTTCCAGCTCTTGCTCAGCAGAGCGGCATAAAGACCTTTGTTTAAGTGTGCAGTCTGATAAAACCTTAGCCATTACAAAGAAGAGATTTAGGAAATTTCGCTCAAACAGTTCCAGCTTTACCAGTTTCCACAGAACACTGTCTTCTGGAATTCACGCAGGGGCACCGTTGCTGCTGGTCTCCAGGGGGAGCTATTCCCAAAGAGTGAGCTCTGAGAGGTTTGAAACAGCAGCTTGTTTTCTTCAGAGGACAACCTCCCAGATCACACTTGACATCTCCTCACCTCCTTTGAAGAAGCTCTTCTGTCGGTAGCTTCCGTCCGGCGCCTGCGGTGGACCATTACAGCATACAATGCAGGCTGTTTCAATGCAGCAGCCGGTGTTACTTAAACTCCGTGTGGCAAGCTCGTCGAAGCACTTTGAGGAAGGAAAAGGAGAACGTAGTAGAGCCCAGGGGCACCGTGGCAGGGGCTTTCTTCTGCTGCGAGAACGAGCAGTTTTTGCCCTGGTTTGGCCTGTTTGTTGTGGTTTTCTTTTACACCCATTCCCCCGCCCCACCGCCCATGTGTACACGTTTTCTTCCGTTTAAATGTATTCGGCGAAATGGGAAAGAAAAATATATTCCTCAGTGAGTACGTACATCTTTCCTGACGGGTCAAAGAAACTTCAAAATGATGCAAGAAAGACCTCAGATCCACCCTGGCCAGGAGGCCGCCCATCTCAGAGCGGCGATGGGTGTCGGCTTTCCGGGATTCCAGCCGCGGTCTCCCGCCCTCATTTTCTTGGCGGGTCACTGGATTCCGTCCCAAGCCCGAGGACTTGACAGGACCGTTCAAAACAGAGGGACGGGGGTCGGGGGCTGGGGTTGGGGACCCGGGGTTGGCAAGCAGAGTCGGGGCCAGGGCAGCGGATCGGGGCAGGGGCAGGCCAGGTCTGGCAGGAGCATCCCTGGGGAGCGGCCCCCTCTGAGTCACGTGGGGCCCGCCCTGCTACGGCTGGGGCGCGGCGTGTTGCAAGCTCGCGGCAGCCGTCCTGGAGCTGGGTTTCCGCGGTTGTGTAAGGCGGTGGCAGTGGCGACATCCCCGCTTGGCCGCGTGGGGTCCGAGGCTCGGCGATGGCCGGCCTGTGCGGGGACCGTGGCGCGCTGTCGGCGCACACTCTGCTGTTCGACCTGCCGCCCACGCTGCTGGGCGAGCTGTGCGGGATCCTGGACAGCTGCGACGGCCCGCTGGGCTGGCGTGGCCTGGGTGAGTGTGACTCACATATCCTCGTCCCTGACCTCTCTGACAGTCTGGCTCTGTCAAGTTAGGGGATTGGGAAAGTCAGGTACGGAGAAAGCATCTCATGCTGCTGAAAAATTCTCCCTGCACTGGCTTTTCGGTGTGCGCATAAATAAGAAAATACTATCCTATGCGAAAGATGTCTACAAAATCCCTCCAGACTATTTTAATGGTGAGACGTTTTTTAGAGAATTAGAGTTGTCGCTCAGTTGCTTAGTGTGCTTACCTATGCAAGTATGTAGCTGCAGGTTCGATTCCCTAGTGTGGGATAAAAGACTGCAGTGGTCCCAGCTATTGAGAGTTAGAGGTAGGAGAATTGAATGTTGAAGGCCATCCTCACCTATGTAGTTAGTTCCAGGACAACATGAGAACCTGCCTCAAAAACAAACAAAAAATAAATGTATATATTTACTTATCTATTTTAGAACGTTAAGGTGTCTATCCTTTGGTGTGTGTGTTTATGTTCACTTCATGGAAATACATACACTTCTACGGCATCCAGAAGGCAACTTTGAGGAATCAGTTCTTCCCTTCCACCAAGGGAGAGACAGAAGCCAGATTGTCAGAAATGCATAGCTTGCTTCTCCAATAATCTACAGGGGAAATACTATGGTTTGCCCTGGATGTGACTTATTAATTAACTATGTCTTGCTTGTTTGCCAAATCCAGTGTAAGGAAATTGTAAAGAGAGACTCTTTATATTAATCTAGAAAGTTATCTTTAAAACTCCATTTTATGCAGGTTTTTGAAAATTGAGCAACTGCGTGTTGGAAGCAGTGATATAATAACAAAAAAAGCTCAGACAAAAGTTTCTGCTTTGTTGAGGACAAGTGTTCTCTTTGGGGTTAGACGATACCTCATGCCATCACAGTTACTGTTAATTGAAAATAAACGTGAGTATTTTAAAAGAGCTTTATCTGAAATAGTGATTTTTCTCCTACTAAGAATAGCAGCCCTATGAGTAGAACATTGTTTTGTGAATGATTAACTATACGCTCACAATTTCTAAAGCTGTAGTAGTTATGTAAAAATTGTTTGGGGGAGTGGGCTAGGGATAATTGTTCAGTAGTAGACTTTCTTAGCATGAGGAAAGTCCTTGGTTCCATCCCCAGTAACTAAACAATTTATCCCGTGATTTTAAACTATATTTTAAAAATACGATCCTTCAGTAAACATCTCAGAAAAGGGTACTTGAGCCTGACTTCTGGAAAACAAAGCTATTTCCAGCCTACGTTTGCGAGGTAAGATTACTCTCCCTCCTCCACCATCAGATTTTTTCCCTATCTGAGATCATGGTTTAGGCAATATTTGTGTCTATAGATTTCCTAGGATTACTGCATTAAAAAAAAAAGTATTTTTGGTTCAAGGCACAGGTACAAATGGGATCAAAAAGAACATGGGAGCAGTCAACTGGTCCCTGCTGCTTTTCAGGAAGCACAGCTCTGTTAACTGGCTTCTTTTCTCTCTCCTCCCTGTCTTTCTCCATGCCACTAAACTCCAAATAGTTATACCTTATAACTCCCTCCACTCACTTGTAAGTCAGGTGCTGTCCTAGTTTCAAGTGATTCTACAGATAAGGACACTGGGTTACAAATTGTTATGTAACTTGCCTGTGTTCATACAGACAGAAGTAGCAAAGCCAGGACTTGAACTAGGGAAGTCTGTATCCAAGGCTCATGCTCTTAACCACAAGCCACACTGCACTCCTCCCCTTATTGCCATGCTCTTTTCTTGTTTATCTAATAGGCCCCTACAACTGTAGCATTTCTGCTTGGGAAAAAATAAATTCAGTGTGCTGTTAACACACGCAGCTCTATTTTGCCCTTACGGAAATAAATGAAGATGATCGACACTACAAGCCAGGTATATCTAGGCAGAAGAATGAGGTCCCCGCAACTAGGTATATTTAGCTGAGACTTAAGTTGGGAAGATTTTAAATTGGGAAATAAAAAGGGAGGCTTTAGGTTATGTCTGATGGTATGCTGTTGGCACTGGAAAGGTAGCAGGCAGAGTAACCAGAATTGAGGCATCTCATGTGAGTGTTTAGGGGTGCGTATTTGACTTTCTCCAGTTGGTGGAGGAAAAATTTAGGCAGATATTGGTTCCTAATCAAGCTTTGGCTGTGTAGGACAGATAGATGGCCACAGGCTTCCCAGACTCACTGCTACGGGTAGTTTTGGAATGCTTACTGGAGATAGCAGGTTGGCTTCTTGGGCTTGAATTGATGCATGCTGGGAACCAAAGTTTTATCCCACTATGGAGAACGGATATATGCCTTTGCATATTGATTCTCCTGGGGAAGGGTCTACAATCTTTACTCCTGATGTAACTGCCCTGCAGGGAGTGGTGCTCTGGTCACCTCACATGCCTGGTCCTCCTCCTGGTACAGTGAGGAGAGAAAAGGGGTGCTAGGTCTTTGAGACGACAAGGGAAAATGATGGAGGACTGAGCCCTGAGGCTGTACTGAGCTCTGAAGGAGTAGCTGAGCAAGTGCTTGGAATATAGGGCACTCTGAGCTTGATCCCCTAGTACATGTGCATGTCAATATGTGTGCACATATACACAGGTGGGCTGTCCTTTTATGCACAGAGCAAGTGAGAATCTGAAGATATAGAGGGCCCCCAATTTTATATGGGAAAAATTATAATAGTTATAAGGGAAACTGTCGTAGACTAATCATGATTCCTGATGAAAGTGGCTACTAAGCTATATTACCAAAGACAAGTTCATATACAGGCAGAGATTGCATGGCTGCCTTTGTGATGGGTGAGTATGTGTGGGATCTAGCTCACATGGTAGAATCATCCATGCAAGACTTGGAACATCCAAATGCTTAGGTCTCTTCCCTGGAGCAGCTGATTCATAAGTGTGGGTGGAAAGCCTAATCCACATCTGGAAGCACAGTATGCTTTGAGAACCATTGCATGGGCTAGGTTCCTCAAACCATTTAAGTATTGTTAGTAAAGCTAGTGTAATTTCAAAGTAATATTTGTTTGCTGGTGATGGCTCCTTGCTTTTCAGACATAATGCCATCATAATGGGCGTACAGAACCCCTGGTGAGCACTCATTTATGACACTGATGTATATTGCTATTTAAAGTAAATCATTTGGGATCAATTCACAATGAAAAATCTCTCAACACTTAAGATATACTGGCAAAACTTGTGTTGCTATTGTGTCATAGATGCTATGTAACAGACTACTTCCATTTTCTTTCTCTTTTAAAATGAAATGAGGGGTTGGAGGGATATTTTAGTGGTTAAGAGTGTGTATTGCTCTTTCATAGGACCTGGGTTTGGTTCCTAGTACCCATGTCTGGCAGCTCACAACCACCTGTAACGACCTGAAGTCCCTTGCCTCTGTTCTCCTTGAGCACCTGCACTCACATGTACATACTCTCCAACACATAATTTAAATCATTTAAAAAGCAAATAAATTATGCAAATTAATAGTAGTCTTAAATAAGTCAATCTAATAGCATAGTAATCATGCATTTGAATATCTAACAAAGGTCTGCAGTAATAACAGCGATGCTAACAGCTGCCGTTTAAAAATATTTGCTGTTGCCTGGCCCTGCACTTTACATACACTGTCTCATGTACCTACTGTAAAAATGTAGGCCCTGCACAGAAATGTTTTTCCATATTGATTTCTCTTATATTTTAGAGTAGTGGTGTGTGTGTGGGGGGGGATTGACCCAACTGAGGATCACTAATTTAACTCTTAGATCTTTTCTTTTACTATTAATTACTTATTTAAATATCAAGGAATAAAATCCAGTGAACATGAAAAAAAAACAATAAATATTTCTATGGTTAAAAAAAATGTAGGCCCTGTTCCCACTTCCATTTTATTGACAGAAAAATGGATTAAGCAACTCGTCTCAAGTTAATAAATGTCAGACTAAGACTCTAATGAGATGGTCACACTTCTGAGCTCATCTTTTCTTCTCCTTGTATTTTCAAAAGTTTTACCTTTAAAACAACTTTATGTTTATAGTGGGAGTATAGAAGATGATCGAAAGTTCCCCGCTCGCCTGGGATTCAAAGTACCTAACCTGTGACTGAGATAAAAATAAATAAATTTAAAAAAAAAAAAAAGAAAGTTTCCCGCTCTACTCTGCATAAAAGTTTTACCCATGTAATCTGGACCCAAAGTCTGCTATCGTTAGCATTTCATATTCGTGTAATGCATGTGGTACAATGCTGACACCCAACTATTTGACTGAAGTTTATATTTTATTCACACTTCCTTCGTTTTCACCCAGCCTCCCGAGGTCTCTGTTTTGGATTCCATCCAAGCTCACACACTGAGTTACCATGTCACGTTCTGTTCCACATGTTCTCCATCTCCTTTGGAGTATGGCATCTCAGGCTTGGTTTCGATGACCCTGACAGTTTTGAGGAGCACTTATTGCGCCTCAGTTGAGATTGATCTGACACATTTCTCATTATTAGAGTGAGGTTATGATTCTGGGGAAGAAAATCACAGAGGTAAAGGGCCATTTTCACCACAGCCTAACAAATGTCCATGCTTACGGTGTGAATTGCCCCTGTTGACCTTTACCGTGACTAAGGTAGCATCTGTTGGGTACCCATTGTCCTCTTTCCACTGTGTTCTTCAGAAGGCGGCACTGTGCGCATCCTGCACTTCAAGAGCAGCCAGTAAGCTTCCCCTCCTGAAGACAGAATCCAGTGTGATTTTGACCACTGTCATTTCTCCTATCTTACAAGGCTTTCTTTACACCTTACTTCAGCTCTAAGCTACCAACCCATTCATCTCTCCTCCCCACGAAGGGGCTATTTATAGCCATTGCCTTTATCCTTTCTTGAGCCTTCTCCACTTTGGCTTTCATCCCTTACTGGTCCTGTTGAGATTCCTCCCTAGCATGGCTAAATGGAGTGTTCACTTCACAGCCTTCATCTTCTTTGACACAGTGGATTGTCCTTTCTCCACGAAGCACTCCGTATTTCTAGCATCACATGCTACCCTTATTTCCCTCCCTTAGTTACTGATGGCTCTTGATATCTTATGGTGCTTAGGGGCTTAATCCATGGCCTACTACACCTACTATCTACTAAATTCTAATCAGATGATACCGACTTCCAGCTTCCCAGCCTGGGTCTTTATTAAGTGTCAGCACCGCCCCTCTCTGACCTACTGGACAAACGTCTTCAAATTAACATTCCAAAAATGTCTCCTCTACACCCCCAGATTTTCCCATTTTAATGAATAGTAACCCCATCTTTCATTTATTTAGGCCAAAAGATTAATATTTTGTAACTTCTCAGTTCTTTTTCCCACCCACAAACCACATCCTATCTCTAAGCAAATGATATCTTGGACCTTGCCATTTGGATCTATCCAATAATATGACCACTTAACACAGCCACTATCAACCAAACCAACATCAGAGTTTTACCTAGATCGTGTTGCTCTCTTCAAAGTAACGTCCCCACACCCTTCTCAAGCCCCTTTTCAAACAGCAGTCAGTAGGCCTCTTACACATGTAATTATTGCTGCTTCATTCGTAAGCCTGTGGTTGCTTCCCACCTCACCTCGAGTAACTTCTCTCCCTCCTCTCTCTTCTGTGTTGACTCTTTGTTTCTTGAGCTTTCAGGACAGTTGTCCTGAAGACATCCTTGAAACATCCCTCTTCACCTGCCCTGGGCTTGGGCTTTCCCTGACTGCTTCTTTAAAATTGACACCTCAGTCCCCCCATCACACACACACACACACACCCGCCCCCCCATCACACACACACACACACCCGCCGTAGTAGTGCACACCTTTAATGTCAGCGGAGAGCCAGAGGTGGGCGAATCTCCGTGAGTTTGAGGCTGGCCTGCTCTCCAGACAGGGCTACGGAGAGCCTGTAAGCTCACACCGCTTTTCACGTTCCTTTTCTCTTTCGTTTTACTTTCACCTATACCACTTCCTGTTTCCACATCTTTCACGTTTGGTATTGTTTGTTGTCCATCTGAAAATAGGCTCCATAGTAACAGTCATTCTTGACTGTCAACTTGATTGGATTGGGAAGCGCGTAGGGGATTAGTAGAGCCTCTGGGGGTGTTTCCAGGGAAAGTTAACTATGAGAGGGGGGTCATCCTGGTGGGTACTTCCATCCCATTGCCTGGACCTGGACAAGTAAAGACACAGGGGACTCACACACACCTTCCCTGTTGCTCTACTTCTTGGCAGCCCTGAACTGAGCTGCTGGGCTCCATGATACCACAGCAGTTCCCAACCTTCTGAACGCTGCAGCCCTTTAATAGAGCTCCTCGTGTTGTGGTGACCCTCCAGTCATAAAATTATTTTCTTTGCCACTTCATAACTGTAATCTTGCTGCTGTTATGAATCATAACGTAAATATCTATGTTTCCCTATGGTCTTACGTGACCCCTGTAAAACAGTCCTTAGAACCCCAGGGGAGTTGTGACTCACAGGCTGAGAACTACCACCCTACTGTGAGGGTCTGACATCTCTGAGCCTCTGAGGGTCTCTCTTTCAGTTGTTTTGCTTTGTCATAACATCACAAAACCCAACCAACACACCTCGTGGCGGCAATTGTTCAAGTGTTTGTTTGTTTGTTGTTTGTGTTTTCAATTTGTCTTATTTCATTCCTACTGACTCTTAACAATTAAAACTAGGTGGGACAGAGCAGGCGTTTATGTTCTGAGTCAAATAATGAGTCAATGGATAGTTTTTAAACATCCAAAATCTTAACAGGAAGAATATTCAACATACATTAGAACAATACTGCAATATCTTCTTGTGAGGATTTTTTCCAGTTTAGAACAAACTTATATAAATGCCATGAGGAAGATCAGCATGAAAAAGAGGGGTGGGAAAGTAGGACTGGTCGTTATCAGTGAATGATATTACACAGATTTTGTTGTACAGAACCTACTATGTAGACCAGTCTGGCCTCAAACTCAGAGACCTACCTGCGTCTGCCTTCCCAGTGCTGGTGTTAAAGGCATAGACCATGATGCCTGGCTGAATTTACATAGACTCTCAACTTCAGGCTGACGTGCTGTTGTCGAGGGTAACTTCTTCTCATGCTAACAGCCAAGGGTGGCTGCCTTCAAGTCCTTATGTGGGAAATGTACAGCTGGAGGGACCATCTTTTTGATTCCCCACCATCGCTCTCATTATAGAGAACAATCCTACCCAAGTATGAAAGAAAAAACACACATACGCTTACGTATAGAAAAGGGTTATTTCTTACAAAGCTGACACACTTGTGACATTAAACACTTCTCGTAGGAGCAATGTATAGGTAACTTACACATTTGAACTTTGTTTTACTGTTTTGGGATGTAAAGATATCATTTATCGTAAAGGACTTGTTCTTGTTGTTGATGAAACCAAGCTCATTTCTTTGTGTGTTCTGTAGAAAAAAATCTGAAAAGAAGCCTCTTTGTTTTCCCACTCTATTTCCTAAAAACAAACAGCAAGAATATTGTCTTAACTTCCTAGGGCTTTGGCATGTGGTTGCATGCAAATACAGAGATTGCAAACTGGGGTGTGTTGCATTATTCTAAAAAGTCCCCTCTAGAGACATATTTGCATACAAAGACACAGTTTCTGTAACTGAATTCCCCAGTGGTTAACACTATCTAGACAATTCTGTCTACTCCAAACAGCCTGCAGGGACTACTGAACATCCAGTAGTATTGTTGTAGTAATTGTCATCTTCAGGTAAAGGGATTGCTCAACATCTCAGGCCACCTTTATGATTTATATTGCATCAAGGCAGCTTTCAATAAGATTTGCCTTCCAAAACAATGGTTTTCAACAACTACAGCCCATTTTTTTTCTTACTTTATCATTTTAATTTAGAATGCTCTTTAAAAGCACAGTTGTTGGGAACTTTCCTCTTTGATTTATGAAGAAATAAAGTCCTATATTCTGGAAGAGAGAAGTAAGGAAGTATTGGAGGAAACTAAGAATATGGAATGTAGTTAACGTACCAAGAATTTGTGTTCCTGTTGCATCAAATTGGAGTTATTGTCTTATATTGTTTTTCAGAATTTGATTTAAATGAATTATACATTTTATGGTTATGGATAATTAGTCCTTCTTTAGTGGTATTTCTGTTCAAGATGCATTATCCTTAGGGAAAAGCTATTAAGGTTGCACCATGAATCACCAGTAATAGGAGAAAACATTTAATTTCTAGTCCTTGGAAGCCATCCGTGCGTGCAGGCAGTAGTGATCCTAACAGCATTGCCGGTCTCTTCCTGAGCACTTCCACAGAAGCTTCCTGCTTAGCCTATCTTTCCTTACCACTTTGCCCAGATCAGTGCTACATAGCTAAAACTGCCTGTTCTCTTGATGCCTGTTGACTCATGCTACAGCTGAACTTCAGAACCAGACTTAGGAAGGGCTACTTGACAGAGGCTGTCTCTCAGGCCAATGGCAAGACAGGAGAACACTCGGGTCATGTCCCCGCACTTCTAAAAGGGAAATCCAGCAGTTAAAACAACAACAAAATAAAAGAGGAAGGAAAATGAGGAATGGAATATAGGAAAGCTGACATCTCTGGGCTTTGGAAAGTTAACTGGTTTTCTTAACCATTTTAAGTTGTTCCTTTGCCATTGTGAGAACTATGAGCAACAAAATAATGCTCAGTCCCTAGGTGTAAACTGTTGCCACCAGAGAGGTTGTCCGTAAAGCTGAGACTACCGACTTTGTGCTACTTTCTGGAAGTTTGAGGTCAGTCTCACTGCCAGAGGGCTGAAGTTTCAAGTTCTTGTGTTATTACTCAGGATTCCCGCCTGTCATTTGGCAAATGTGTAGTGAACATCAGTGCTAGGTATGTGCCATAAAAAGTAAGAGAAACTTTCCTGGGCACCTTCTCTGGAGCGTGAACCTATGTTTTAAGTGTTCCATTCTCTTTGTCTGTGTTTCAAGGCTGGCTGAAGTCGAGACTTCTCCACCCCTTCCCTGACTGCAGTGACTCAAAGGAGCAGCTGCCGCCCTGAAATGGTGCGCTTATGCCATATCTCACAGATTAAAAGTACAAGAAAACCGACCTTAATTATTTAAAAAGCGCAAAGCCTGCCATGGGTTAAAGAAGTAATATTATTAATTTGTGTGGTGCATTATGCCCAATACTTTGAAGACAGAATATTTAGAAAATTAACTTTCTAATAGAAGAAAGCAGTTTCCCCTGACTGAAGGAAAAATCCCTGTGACACTGAGCACGATTTCCTAGGAATGTTACTCTTGAGAATAGGAAGTTTTCTAAAGAGGTAGTTGGCTTTGGGTTTTTTGTTTTCTCTTTTTCAGTGTTAGGGACTTATCCCAGGGACTTGAGCATGGCAATTGGTCTACAGATGACCAAATTCAGAAGTCTCAGGGGATTTTGAAGTCAGTGCTACTACAATTTTAAAAACAGACCAAGAAAGCACAACCAAATGGTGTAAACATTTTAGGTAGTTAGCCTAAAAGGACATTTACACACAAGCAGTTTGAAATTATTCATAGTCCACGACCTGCTTGAAGTTGCCCTGTAGGCTAATGGCAGAGCCACCGCTAAACACTCACGTTCCTGTGTGAACCCAAGGGCACATTTTGACTGGAGACTTTTCTCCCTGGAAGGCAGTTGATTTATAGTTTTTTCTAATGGAAACTCCCCAGCATACCTTGGCTAATACCTCTTTAATAATTAACCGCTGCTTAGAAATATTGTTTTAAACTTAAGAGTCCTGAAACTCCCTGTGTCCATCCCTGGTGTCCCTATCTTTAGTCAATTCTCTGCTCCTACTTGGTCCCTGCAGTTACTATAATAAGTTGTGCAATAATGACACAAACAAGGGATTAAATGACAGTAGTTTGCTCTTCAGAGCTTGTAGAGATAGCTAAATAAAGTATTTAGGAAAAATGTGCTTTAACCAAAAAGACAGATAAGTTTGAGAAAGAAGTAAATCACACATCAGTTTCTTTTTGTAAGATGATGTTGCATTTGCCTGTCAAGTATACCATCCTCTCGTATGCTTCACATTCATGTTTAGATTATTAATAATATATAAGTCAACATAAATTAGTAAATAGTCACATTGTATTATTTCGGAAAAGTAATGAGAACATCATTGCATATGTTTAATATTGACTTTTTTGTGGTAGAGTTAGGGATTAGATCCAGGGCTTTTGCAAAATAGGCAAACGCTACCACTGGCTTGTATTCCCAACTTCTGATATAATTTAACTTTTTGTTTGAGAATTTCATAATGCACATAATGTGTTTTCTT
The DNA here is from genome assembly GCA_028658305.1 of Pachyuromys duprasi. Taxonomy (NCBI): domain Eukaryota; kingdom Metazoa; phylum Chordata; class Mammalia; order Rodentia; family Muridae; genus Pachyuromys; species Pachyuromys duprasi. The sequence continues at coordinate 53,659,672 of CM053766.1, forward strand.
TTTATCAAATCCCTCCCAATTTTCTCCCTTCCTATTTCACCCCTATTCCCCAACCCCAATTCCCTCCCAACTTCACATGATCTTATTTTATAACTCAACAAGTTCACTCATTGTTGCCGGTGTGTAGCTGGGTGAAGAAGGGCCATCTACTGGGGGCTTCTGAGGTCTTCTACACATGCTTCCCGACATCCACCTGTTTCCCATACCTCCTCAACTGGTGTAGGACTTTGAAAGTTCCTCCCCATCCATGTTGGGATTTGGTCTGGCTTCATCTTGTACAAGTCTTGTGTCTAGAAAACACGGTTTCACCTTAGCTCTCCACTATGTGTGGTTCTTGCCACCTTTTGAGAAGATCTCTGAGGCTTGGGAAGAGGGGATGTGATATAGTGTCTCACTTAGGACTGAGCAGATTCATGGTCTCTTGTTCTCTGCATGTTGAGCGGTTGTGTGTCTCTGTGTTCTTAGTCAGCATCTACTGGAAAAACAGGCTTCTCTGATGGGGGCTGAGAGATGCAATAATATATGGCTATAAAGATTAAGAACTTACAAGGAAATGCATTATAATGTGTAGTTAGAATAATACCATTAGGTTCTTCCCTAGGGTCTATAGCTTGCCCAGCCATGGAGTTCTTGGTTCTGAATGATGACAGCAAGAATTCTGCCTCAAACCCAATCAGAAAGTGGCTGTTTACTTCCATAACATTCCTATTACTCTTGGGCCTGTGTACATATCTTGTTAGCCCATGATTGCTACTGTAGGTCACCAGTTCCCAGCTGGGCAAGACTGCTGATTACCAGCCTGGTGGCTTCCACAGCACCTTCCAGCACTATGAAAGCCAGTCAGGTAATCACCTGCTCCCTTTTTCAATATTCTGTGCCTCACAATGTGATGGATCAGCAATACAGTCCTGCTATGAAGATCTTGACATAACTTTTTTTGGGGGAGGAGGAGGGAATGTTTTGAGACAGGATTTGTCTTTGTGGTCTTGGTTATTCTGGACTCCATTTGTAGACCAGGCTAGCCTTGAATTCACAGAGCTCCACCTGCCTCTGCCTCCGGAGTGCTAGGATTACAGGTATACACCAACACACCTGGGATATAACTTTTAAAATGATATTTTTTTATATTTACTTAGTTGAATTCTGGGTACAGAACTCGTGGATAGGAAGAGCCAACTGTATATTAAAATAGTATTGCTGTCTCTTGCCAAGAGTTTTGCATTAAAGACCTCTTTTTTTTTCTTTCTGTAATGCCATACATCTAAAACATGTATTTGGTATCTGTGTAGTTCTGACCTCTTTGTTAGACACTATCCCTCTAAAAAAAGTGAGGAATGCAATTATTTTTGTGAGGCCTGTTAACAACACTTCAACTCAATGATGTCATCTACTGTGTTGTACACATTCTTTCATTAGAGACCTCCAAGTTGATCGCCTTGATCACCTGCTCACTCAATGTGGGATCACAAAAGCTGTCACTACCTTTTGCTTTATTTTGAAACAAAGCTGTCATTTAAAGAGTAAGAAAATTTAAAGTGTGTGTTAGTCAGGACAGTCTAAGTTATGCCGCAGTAACAAGCATTGAGACCTCAGATGCTTTAACGCAGCACACCTGTGCTTTTTCCTGAGGGGATGAGCGCTGAGGGTCCAGTGCCGCTGCACTCCCAGTGGTGGCCCAGCATCCAGGTTGTTTTGTTCCTGACTCACCCCGTGTTGGCATGTGCCTATACTGGGCCATGGCTGGGATAAAATTCTGGTGAGTTGTACCTGGGATCTTCAGCATTTTGGTAGAATGACATTTGAGCATCCATAACCTTACAAGACTGGGAATGTCGGTAAGTAGTGTTGACACTTGCAAAGTCAACTTTCCCTCAAAGAACAGGGAGGAGCAGTGTTTGTTGCTGTTGTTGTTGTTGTTGTTTTTTTAATGTCTTCAACTTTATGGCTTCACTGAGAATGTTGACAAGCATATAAACTTGAAGGAAACTGCATTCAGACAGTCTTATAGAAATGGAAATGTGGGGCAGAGGATACCATATTAAAGCAGAAACACCTCTCTTTTCAATATGACTTCAAACACTATAAAGGAGAAAGCAACTCCCTAAGAATTTAACAGACCTGAGATTCTGAAACCAATTTTAAAGAGAAGAAAGCTTCGTACGGTTTACTGTTCTTATCAGCTCTGAGTCCCTGCTAGCTTTTTGAAGAATCTTTCAGAGGTGTTACCATGGTTAGTGCTGGAGGGTTTGTTCCATATTTGATTGTGGCAGAAGGAACATATTGAGTTCCAACAACCACTCAGGGTAGTATATCAAGATTCGCATGATTATTCTTAGGTGGTAACTGACTTTCTCCCACAGACATATGTATAGGATGCTAACTTTTATAGTCTTTCTTGGAGGAAAAGGCATGGTGGAGTGGTACCATGACCATCCATGATCCCCAAGCACACTGCTTACGTTAGAACTCAGTAGGACTGAGCTAACCTGGGGTATTACCATAGGAACAAGTAAGTCTGTCCTTCCGTCAGTTGACCTCTCTTTCCTTTCTTTTCTGCTCTACAGGGCACTTTAACATTTTGGAATGGTGCAATGAAGCAGCAAAAATCATTTCATAAATCCTGTTAACTTGGGCACCATAAAATCTTATATAGCTTTGGTACCACTTTTTATACAAGACCCTAAACAAGTTATATGCACCATTTAGTACAATGAAAAGCCTAGTATCTCACGGACACATTTTTCTGGTCTTACCCAGATCTTAGCCTTTAGTTACTCAAATGTTCACTACAAAGAGAGTATAGGAAAACTATTTAAATAACCTGTTAGAATACTTTTTATAATATTATATTTGGGTTTCTAAGCCTCTTTATCTCTTCTCCATCCCAGTCCCTTCCAACACCCCAATACCAGGTAGGAGGGAAAGGAGGTTAGTGGGGAGAAGGGGCGTAGTTATCTTTGGTTATTTCCTGCTGGTTGAGGTTGTCGGGTTCCTTGGGGCAAGTCCAAATTCAGTTTCAGGAGATCGCCAGCTTTTTATCCAGCTGCATCAACAGCAGCCAGGAGCACCAGCAGCCTTCTTCTCTCTCAGAGTTCCTCATCACTCTGGGCTCTGCCATTTATTCTTTCTCCAGAGTCCTCAGATTTAAACTGTCTGCAGCCAGCAATGAGCCCCTCTCAGAGCCCACACGGGACAAAAATTTGCTGCTGTGGAAACTGAATCAGTCCCATATCCTACACCTGGGGTCCAAATAAAAACATGTTTATATCCACAACAACAACCAGTGCATACGTGTAAATTTATTGTATTAGAAATGAGTAGTGACCTGGAAGAAGGAGTAAGGAAACAAAGAATTAACCTAAGTGGTTGGTTAAACAGCACCTTAACCAGATGCAGTTTGGTCTGGGGCAGCAAGAGCTATTGTACTTCAGTTTGATTTGCGTATTTCTTACAATAGTGGCTCAGCAAGTCTGAAAGTACTTGATGCTTATAGTAAAACTAAATAAATAGAAATACTGTCAGTAACAAGAGCAGTTTCTTACTGTTGAAGAATAAAGTTACAGGTGAGGAACAACATGGAACCTGGAGTGTTGGATTCATACCAAAGGTACCAGAATGGACACTTGGTTTGTAATGTGCATGCATACAGTTTGAGAAATAACGGATGTTGAACCCGTGCACATGAAAGCGTTTGTCAGCTATGCTTGCTTCAGGACTCTGTAAGTGACAAAGCTTGAGTCCTAGCCAGCAACTGGAACTTAGCTTTGGAACCATTTCTGGTAGAAAAACTACAGGTCTTTGAGCAAGTGATTATAGCTGTGCAGGAAGGGAAAGCAAACAAATGAACAGGAGCACAGCACAGCCAGAAAATCAGGAAGTGCTAAAACACATAGGTCTTTCCAGAAGACAAGGACCCACCTAAATGGACACAGCAAAACAACTTTAGCAACAAAGTAATAATATTATTAGATTTTACTCTTTTAGAATAAAAGGTCCACGAGTCCTTCCTGATAAACATTAAGAGTTGAATGAATAAAGAAATGAGTGCACATTCTTCGTTACAGAAAAAGTACAGAAGAATAAATACAGAAGAAAAAAGGAAAAACATCATTATTAAGCAAATATATCACAGTAGTCATAAAGAAGATCCATTGAGCAGTGAAGAAGAAAACAAACCCGAGTAACATCTTCTCCATCAGAGTTAAAACGATACCTGGTAGTAGAGGACCAAAGCGCTGCAGATAAGCACAAACGGTGATAAGATGTCCTTACCAAATCCCTAGACATTGTCTACTGAAGACACACTGTCATCCACTGACCTGAAGGACAAGGAGCCAGAGAGCAGAGCCGACTCAGAGGTGAACAAATGCAATGTAGAAACTCTAGAAGCGGAGATGCGTCCGTTAGTGAGACAGCTGGTGGAACTAGAACAAGACTAAGTTTCAACTGTTACTAATTCTTACAAGTTTGTCCTGATTAGTACTGTGCATATGGGCAGAAGTGCAGGAGTATATAAGAAATACGTGCAAAATAAAAGGTTGCTGTTCAAATGACATAAAATATACAAGGTGACAAGATGAACCCCAAGTATTTGCATGAAGGTAATCTATTCTTGCTTTCTTTCTATTGTAATTTCCATAGCGGAGCAACTTTCAAACAGCTGGCTGGATGTTCGTCATATTGAAAAATATGTATACCAAGGTAAAAGTGGAACAAGAGAATTGCTATGGTCCTGGGCACAGAAAAACAAGACCATCGGCGACCTTTTACAGGTCCTCCAGAAGATGGGGCATCAACGAGCTATCCATTTAATCATGAGCCATGGTAAGCATGTTCTCATAGTGTGGCCCTCTATCCATCCTATGGGACTTCTCCTCTCTAAATAGAAGTAGTGCATTTTCCACATACCTGCCTAGCTATCTGTCAGTGACATGTGGCTTGTCAATGTGACACTCTCTTGCTTCATTGCTTAACAATACAATGCATTCCTTTCTACTTTTTTTGTTTTTGTGTTGGATACCTACCTGAAACTTGCTCTGTAGATGATGCTGGCCTTGAACTCACGGATGTCCACTTGCTTCTACCTTCCTGAGTGCTGGGATTAAAGGTGTGTCCCACCTCCCTGGCAGCTAAACGGTTTTAACATTTATCAACTAAAAGCGTAAGTTTTTCGTCTAAAGCACAGAATAAGAGCAATAATATTTAAATAAAATATATATCTAATGTTATTTTTTATTTAATTATATTATCAAAAGCTAGCAACAACATTGGTGCTCTCACTTATAAACAATACTACAACTAGGTCTTCTCTGAATGTAAATAATACCTCCAGAATGAAGTTGTGATTCTCCTTTTTAGGCACGGCCTTTAATTATGCCTTACTTATCTGCCATTCACTCTAGTTTGTCTTGTCTGTCTGTCTGTTTTTCTCATGTTGCATTCATGCTGTGGCACAAGTGAGGAAGTCAGAGGATAGCTTTTAGGCGTTGGTTCTGTCGTTTCTGCCGTATTCCGTATTTCAGGCTAGCTAGTATGTGAACTTAAAGGAGGATGATTCTCATGTCTTCACCTCCCTTCTCCCTTCATATAATCTTGGGGATAGGAAGGGCTGTGCGTCTAGTCAGTTTCATGAACTTCCTAAAACATCTGAGTTGTTTACTTCCTGCATCTTTTTGTTGTTGTTTTGTCTTGTTTTCTTTGAGATAGGGTTTCCATATGTAGCCCTGGTTGTCCTAGAGCTTGTTCTGTAGACCAGGCTGGTCTCGAACTCAGAGATGTATCTACCTCCATCTGCCTCCCAAATGCTATGATTAAAGGCATGTGTCACCATCACTGGATACTTCCTGCATCTTAAGAAGGCTTTATTTTAGGGCTTTCTGTGTCATAATAAGCTTCAGAGGAAACTGCTACGTAACAATTGATAATCTTTTTGACCCTTTGTATGTGATTTCTTCACTTGTAGAGTGAGGTACTTCAGTCTGAAGCTGAAGAAGTGAAAAATAGTGAGTAGCTAAGAAATGTAAATGCATTGCGTTTTCATTATCTGAGCCATTTCCATTCATGGAAACCACCCTGTATGGCTTGCTCCTCTCAGTGCAAACCTGTACCAACTTAACAGGGCACATGGGTATTCAGTGTTCTGGAATAGGTTCCAGTGGTGCATTTTCACCATCTAGGTTGTTGCATAGCAAAGAATGAGAAGGGTTGTAAGTACCCCAAATTCTCGATTCTTAGTCATCTTTTAGTCTGTTGCACACACACAGTTTATTTCAGTTTCGAACATATAGCATTAGCAAATTCGTGGGAAGCAATTGTTTTACTGTCCCGGTGCAGGAGGTAGGTAGATATGAGAGAAAGATGATAGTCTCTTACTTTGAGGACTTTACTAAGGGACATAACATTGGTTCATTGTAACTTACTGAGTTGAAAATTTAATCAAGTCATCATGTTGAAAAAGTCAATTGAGAGTTGTTAAAAGTGTAATGAAGTGGTGTGTTGGGTTCATGTCACTGAGCAAGTGTGTCCTGTGGAAGCCAGCCACTGACTTAGGAGGCAGAGCTCTAACTGAAAAGTCATCAAAAGACCCAGTTTTCCTGTGCTGCTATCACAGACGGGATCGCAGTTACACTCATAATCTCTTTTTGACCATCTTTTAAAACCACTCTTTTTGGTGAGATACTTTTAATTTTAGAGGTATGTTCCACTTTCTTATTTGAACCTCTAGGCATCACTTAGATTCAAATTGTCTTTCCATTCTCATGGAGGAAGGTCTGGAGTTTTTCCTCGCAGGAACTAATCCTGCAAGATTCTGTCCCTAAGTGGTTTTATTACCACCATAAAGCAATTCCTCCAAGATACAGCAAAACCAACCCTTCCAAGGAACCTTTTGTTTGCTGTAATACTTCCAGCATACAGATGAATACACACTGTATTTTACGTTTATATTTTAATGACAAGTAAGTTTCTGCTTTGTGTATGTGCATATTTGGGTACAAATGTGCGTGCGTGTGTGTGCGTGTGTGTGTGTGTGTGTTTGTAGGTCAGAGGGCATTCATCAGGAGTCATAAACTTATTTCTCAGTCTCTCATTGGTCTGGAGCTCACCTCAGGCAAGGCTGAAAGGCTAGCAAGCCCCAGGTGTCTGCTTGGCTCCTCCACCATCTTGGGCGTTATTAGCATGCCTACTGTGCCTAGCCATTTGGCTTCTTGTCTGTTTTGGTTTTATTTTCTTCAGTGGGTTCTCGAGATTGAATTTAGATCCTCACACTTTACAAGCTGAGCTATCTCCCCAAATCATTGTTTTCGTGTTTTAGTTTTTAAAAAGCTTTGATACACAATATACAGCTTTCTACCAGCTTCTTTGAGGAATTATTTTAAAGCTATCGTTTTCTGGCGCTGAAATATTATTTTTGTTTTCTTTAATAACAAAAGGATGATGAAATTTAATGCTTTTATAGCTCCCAGACTTGAAATGTTATATTTGACAATGCATGATTTAGAGCGTGTGTTGGCTCTTCATCTCTGCTGGCTCTGCTGGCTAGAACTTTGGATGAAATTATAAGCAGAAGTGGGAAGACCAGGCAGCCCCATTCTGTTCCTGACCTTAAGGGGGAAACATTCTGTCTTTTAAATTCTTGGCCATCTCTTAGTCAGTTGCACATGCACAGTTTATTTCTGTTTTGAACACACATCATTAGCAGATTCGTAGGAAGCAATTATTTTACTGCCCTAGTACAGAAGGTAGGTAAATCTGAGATGAACTATTGACTATGATATTAACTATGTGTTTTTCATAGATACCTTATATAAGATTGAGGAAACTCGCTTCTGTTTCTAGAGTTTGTCATTTTGTTTTATCATGACAGGGTATTGAATTTTGTCGATTTATTTTTTACAGTCTTGAGGTGAGCATGTTGAGGTGCTGTGTTGCATTAATTGACTTACAGTTTTAAGCAAGTCGTGGACTTCTGGGATAAATCCTACTCAGTTGTAACATGATACTTTGCATATTTGTAGATTTGGTTTAGTGGTGTTTTGTTGTGTCTGCACTTTGCTGTGTTTGTCTGGCATTGGTATCAAATGCTGGCTCCCTTAAGTGGCCCAGGAGTTGTTCTCCCTCCTTCCACATTTGAGGAATCGACATGGTTGGTGTTAAACTCTATGTGCTTGGCGGAATTAACTAATGCAGTTATATGGACCAGACCTTTTCTGTCTGGGAAGTTAGAAAACACTAATCGCTTTTTAAGTTATTTTAGGTCCATTCAGATTATCCTTTGAATTAATTTTAGTAGATAGAATCTTAGGAATCTGCTCATATCATCTGAAATATCTAATTTCTTATGTGTTATATTGTCTTGATAGCATAATATTGCTTTATAGCACTAATGATTGAGTAAAATCATAAAATCAGTAGTGATTGCTCATCTTTTGTTCTTAATTTTTGTAATTTGAGTCTCTCTCCTTTCTTACCCCCTCTCTATTTCCTCCTTCTTTTCTTCTATTTTCATCCTATCCAAAGTATTGTCAGCTTTGACGATCTTTTCAAAGAGCCACCCGTGCTTTCTACAAATCTTCTTTTGAAAGTTCCCTATTTCTACTCTGACATGAATTCCTCCCATTTGCTTTTGTTTACTTTGCCATTTTTAAACGATGGTTTCTTAAAATGAAAAATATGTCACTGGTTTCAGCTAGTTCTCCGTTAAGGTAGAACTTTACAGTTACAGGTTTTGCTTTGAACCGTGCTTTGTGCTACCTACCTTAAGATTTGCTTATTTTTTAAATTATTGATTCATCTCAAAGAATTTTCTAATTTACTTTCTGCCATTGTTTTTGACTCATTAGTCATGACTTTTTTTTTTTACTCATTAGTCCTGATTTTTAATGTTCCAGTTTCTGTGAGATTTTCAAGTTTCTCTTTACAGCTCATTTCTACTTTAATTTCTCAGGGGTCAGAAAATATACTTTATGTGATTCAAACTTTCTAAATATATCGAGGTTCATTTTACTGTCCAGCACATGGTCTGTTTTGGAGAATGTTCAGTGACCTCTGGAGGAGGATGTGTGCATTCTGTGTTTGGAAAGAAAGATATCAAATAGGTCCAGTTGCTTTATAGTATTTGAACAATATTTTAGAGCTTTGAAAAGTTAGTTGATGGTGTTTGCTGCTAGTTTTGTAAACAAATAATTTGATAAACACTAGAAAATAAGAGTAACTAGACCAGAAAATAAGAAAATTCTAAAGGTTGAATAAAAATGTTAGACAAAAATGTTTTAATCTATTGTGAAAAGGGACATAGAGAACCCCAGTTCTGACAGAATTCTAAAAAGTAAAATTATAGCTTTTATTTGGAAAGGGGCGTGATTGATAATGTGTGCATGTGCGTGCACAAATCTCGGATACTTTATTGTAAAAAGAGTAAAAAACAATAGACCAACCCAGGGGAGTATAATCTTAGACCCTCAACATTTTAAGTATGTGTAGAACCTACCAAAAGCATCACGTTTTATTTTCAGTTTTGTGTCTCATACTTTACTAGTTTTAACAATAACTAAGGTACTTGAAGTGGCCAGTTGCATATGAAATGAATGCAGGTATGTTTTCTTACTTTGCCATCAAAAAATGTTTCACAGATGTGAACTTATTTACTTATTACAGTTGAATGAAGATAATAGAAATGAGCATTGCTAGTGGCACATTTATTTTCACGGTCTCAGGACAAGTGAACATCTTGGGACACAAACATTTCTATACCCACCTCCCTTCACTTCTCTTTCAGGAGTAAGGGCCAATCCTTCAGAGCAACGTCAGCAGGAGCCTCGGTTTCCCAATGTACCACCCAACGCAGAGCACGTGTGCAGACAAAACGACCCCGGACCTCTGGTGCAGATACTTTCACAAAGATTTGAACCCTCTAGCAGAAAAATGCTAGACAGGCAGGCAGCATTTGAAAGCTAGGAGTGCTTTGCCTGTCGCTGTGCCTGTACTTAGTCGAGGTCTGAAATCTGTGAGGAGTAAGCATTCTCTGCTTCCAGGATCTATCAGAGCTGAGCCTTCGAGCTACGAAGGTGCTGGGACTTACTTACCTCAACTCAGCTTTTAATTTCCCTTCTCTAGTTGGTGTTTTAGGGGCTTGCTAGTTTGTATCACAACAGATCATCAGTGACCAGTTGTTTGTTTGTTTGTTTGTAAAGAGCATGACGATCCATTTAAAATTGGCAGTCATGGTATTGATAGTTTGCTCTTCTCAGTGGGCATGGAAGCCATGTCTATACGGAAATGACTACTATTGAATATAGTGAGAGAACTTAGCTTTGGTCTGGCTTTCTGCTCTGTTGCGCTATACAGTCTCATGGGAGCTAAAGATTTCTGTGAAGGCTCTTCTCTTTCTAGACTTATAAATGGAATTTCGTACTATATATTTCATCTTTCAGGAACCAGTCAATGTCACAGTGGATAATGTTCCTGTTCCTAAAGATAATAAAAAAGGTAAAAAAATAAAAAAGGCAACTACATCACAATTTAATTCAATCACACTTTCACGTGAGCGAGTTTGCAGGGGGAAATAATGAGTAACCATACTGTTTATATTGTTTAATTCCGATTTAATGTAACATTTTCATAGCCATGAAATGTTTTAAAATTTGATGGATACTTGTTGTAGCGGATGACGTACTATTAATATACCGGTCCATTGGCTGAAATTGTCCTTATAAAACACAACAACACTCATGCATCAATCAAAGGAAAATAAGAAAAGAATTTGTCACGTGGATCCTCTGAAGCAGAAGAGGAGGGGGAAGAGGAGGAAGGGGAAAATCGTCACCAGCGTAATCTTAACTATCATCGGCATCATCACCACCACCACCATCATCATCATGAGCCATGGTGCTAATGAAGAACATAGAGGGTATCCACATGGAGGGAGTTTGTTAGCAAGATTTGCTGGTTTTGTATGCCATACGAAAACATTTTAAAACTTGTGTTGAGTTTTGCATAGCTTCAGACGTTGCCATAGATGCACCCTTTGAGATAATGATGAGGCAATGCTGAAGGTCACTCTGAAAATCCATTTGTAGGTCATGTTAGCTTCCCTACTTTAATAGTAGGAAAAATGATTTAGTTCCACTTCGGAGTCATTCTGATAAAATTTAAAAGAGTATTTAAGGTCCGTTGCCTATTCATTTCCACCAACACTTACAATCCTCTGGTTAAGTGAGTCAGGAAGGTCGGGAACTCTAAATTAAATGGTAAGTGTTTTTTTGAAGGGTGTTTGTAGAAACATGGTTAAAATTGAGCTCTGTCTTAGCCATGCTTTTTATCCTTTATTTTTATCCTTGTAGTGCCAGGAGTAGAAAATCTGGGGTGCTCAGCCAACTCTCTGCTGTAGAGTCACATCTCTGGGCCTTCTCATCTTTTCAGATCTGCATTTGGTTATCTGTAAATATCTTCACCCAGCACCTACTTTAGGTTATCTTTTCTGAGGTGAAGTGTCTTCATTTACTCTGAGGAAATCAGCTAGGCGGTTAGAGGCGTTGGCTCCTCATACCTTCTCTATCAACAATGCTTGGGAAACACTGCTTAGTCACCTCAAGAGAAATCCTGGACAGGCAGGCAGCATTTTGACAGAAAGTCAAAACTAAGGCATTGACCTCAGGACAAATAGATTCCTAGAATCATGGCCTCAACTAAGCTTCTTTGGTTAACCTCTGTGGAGATAAAGATCATGCTGCTGTTCACGTCCGGTGGTGTGTGGAAGGAGGAGAGCCAGACCCATGAAAAGGCCCAGAGGACATGTGGTGGGCCTCTCTATGGGCTCTGGGATTTGCTCTCTGGCCCCCTACTCTGATGTGCTTTCTGTACATACATCCTACTTGGAACAGCTACAATGACTCAGAAGCAGAGAAGGCTCATTGTCTCCCTTTCTTCCCTCCTAAGGAATACTGCATAAACCCTCCATCAGCTTCCAAAGTGTGCTAGAGGGAACCCAGCGTTTCCACAAAGACTTCCTAATTGGAGAAGGGGAGATATTTGAAGTCTACAGAGCAGAGATTCAAAACCAGACATATGCTGTTAAATTATTTAAGCAGGTATGGAAAGAATTGCTATTGTGGACATCAGTTCCACTCATTTACTCCTATTTCATATTAAAATGTGTCTTTATTTTAAAATCATCATTGTTAGGAGGGTCATTTGAAAACAAAATTTCACACAAGAAAATGGGATCTCTGACCTTGGGATGGGGGTGAGGCTAAGAAATGACTAAACCACAAACGTCTGCTCTAAAGGGATGTGGTGTGTAAGATAAAAATCTCTCCTGTCCTCAGACATGTTATATGGGAAACACTTTTCTAAAAGCAGTTCGTGACCCTAGGAGCTTGAATGAAAATCAGATTGGCCGGGCAGGTTGGCACATGCGCTGTGATGTCCACACTAGGGCTCCAGAGGAAGGCAGATCTCTGTGAGTGTAAAGCTAGCATGGTCTACCAAGAGATTTCTAAGCAAGCTAAGGCTATGCAGTGTGACCTTAAAAATAAAAATAAAAAACATGAGAACATGCACTCCCGCTTAGTCTGAGCATCATCCTCTCCAAGCCTCGTAACTGTGTTACAGGGGAGCATGAAGTCCAGTCGAATGGACCGCCTTTTATCAGAGCTCAGGAAGGTGAAGAGGGAGAGGCTTCGGGTAGAATACGTCAGGTTTTTCTCACGGTGACAGATGCCTAGGAGGGTCAACTTGAAGCAGGAAAGATTTATTTTGGCTACAGTCGGAGGGGTTTCAGTCCGTGTTCAGTGGGTGACTCTGCTCTGGTCTGGGGTGAGACAGAGCATTATAGTAGGACTTGGTAGAGTACAGCTGCTCAGCTCATGGTGGCCAAGAAACAGAGAGGGCAGCGCCTGGGCACATCCTTCTAGAGCACAGCCCCAGTGATTTAACCTACTTTGAAAAACATAGAGAGACAAGGAAGGAAGAAGGGGGGATGTATGTGACATGTGTGTGTGTGACATGTGTGTGTGTGATGTATGTTATACGTGATGTGTGTGTATATGTGTGTGATGTGTGTTTGAGTGTGTGTGTCCTGGAGCTGGAGTGGCAGGCAGCTGTGAGCCTCCCAATAGACATGGACATTGGAAATTGAACTCAGGTCCTCTACAAGAGCAGCAGGTGCTCCTCAGTGTGACCCATTTCCCCAGCTCCCATTGTCCTATGTTTAGCCACTTCCCAATAATGCCGTAATAGTGTGACTTGATGAACATGGCTGCATTAGGAACCAAGACTCCAATGGAAGAGCCTTTATAGGGTGCACTTGGTACCTAAATCCTACTGAAGCAACAGAGCAATGGTGAGAACAGAAGATGGGAAGGCAGCAGAGAGAATACAGCCAGTTTAAAAACTAAGCTCAAAAGTCAGAAGGGCATGAAAGGAGTGCCCTTCATTTTCTTCACTGATATTCAGAAACCAAGAACTGTCTGTGAAACTCCTGTGAAGTGGGCCTACTCTGTTTCAGGAGCTCATGGTCTTTCAAGGGAAATACCCAGCTCAGTAAATGATTAAACTGATGGAGAAGGCCTCCTCCTCCTCCTCCTCCTTCTTTTGAGACAAAGTTTCTCTCTGTAGCCTTGGCTGTCCTGGAACTCACTCTGTAGACCAGGCTAGCTTAGATCTTGTAGAGATCCTCCTGTATCTGCCTCTCGAGTGCTGGGATTAAAAGCATGTGTCAACATCACTGGCTAAATGGAAGTACTTTAACAGAGGTTTGTACAAAAGGCCTAAAGAGTATTTGACACACGAGGTAAGCTAGAACCCAGAAGAGAACCCAGCAGAGAGCACCCTCTCAATAAACACTCCCCAGGAGCAAATGGAAACTGGATGAGAGGAAGTGACCTTTCTTCTGGATTGACGGGGTTATTTTGGCAGTCAGTGAAGGAAGGGAAGTCCACACACTGGGGAAACAGAGGCAGGAGTTCCCTTGTGGGTAGCATTTCATTTGTGGGACAATGGGGGATGGGAAGTGACAAACTATAATCCAGAAAAGACGAGCCAAAGCCTGATGAAGTAGGTGAGTGAAAGGTTTAGATGTGTGTTTAAAACACAGTTTTAACTAGAGGGTAGGCAGACTAGAGGTTAGCAGGAGGGTTGGCAAAGGACTGGAAGAAGAAAGTCAAGATAAAGGGATTGTGGAGTGAAAACTATCAAGCAAATGGAACTTAAGCTGGTGCTACCAATTATGCTTGTGGTAGAATTACCCAGGAAACTATATGTCCATTTCAGGCAGAGGAGAGGGGACGAGGGGGGAACCTTAGCAACTGGGTGAGTCAGAGTGATGGTGGCGGCAGCAGGTACAAATATTTTGTAAAATGTCTTTAGGTGTAAGACACCAATATTAAAAATTTTGAGATTATAATATAGTTATATCATTTATCCCTTCCCTTTCCTCCTTTCAAACCCTTCCATATGCCCCCTCTTTCAAATACATGACTTTTTTCTTTAATTGTTGTTATATATATATACATGTATATATAATAAACACATACACATATGTAAATACATCATATAATATAACCTACAAAATATTATTATATGCATATCATATATAAACATGCATTATAAAATATATAAATCCCAAGTACATAAATGCAACCAGTTTACTCTGTATAATGTTTCTTGTGTAGGTGTTTTCAGGCCTGACCACTTGATATTGGGTAACCAATTGGTCTTTCTTGGGGAAGTCTATTTCCTCAACTCTCAGCATTCCTTGCCTGTGGTTCTTTGTTTGGTTGAGGCCTCCTGGGTTCCCATCCCTACTTGTCTATTTTCCTTGTTCAGCTCGTGTGTAGACAGTCATGTTGGTGAGGCTTTACGGGTGTAGCTTCTGACATTTCTAGGAGACGCCGGCTCAATCTCTCTTATCCTCTGGCTCCTGCCATATTTTTGCCTCCTCCTCCACCATGTCTCCTGAGCATTAATTGTTTTGTAGGCGTATCCATTGGAACTGGGCCCTGCATTTTGACTGCTCATGTTTTTCTGTTATGGTCTCCATCTGTTGGGGAAAAAAATTTCCTTGATGAGGGGTGAGAACTATATGTTACTGTGACTAATGAAGACATATTTAGAATGTAGTCAGGGATTATACTAGTTTGGTAAAGTGGTTCTTCTCCAGGATCCGCGACGTTACTAGTCTGAGGAGTTGGCCAGGTTTCCTGTACAGGCTTGATTTCTCTCTTGTTGAACAGGTCTTAAGTTCAATTAGAGAACTGTTGGTTACCACCAAGGTACACATTCATTAGTGTGCCCTTAGGATTATTGGGCCATTCTAGTCATTGTTGAGACAGAAAATATTTTTGTAAACATCTCTAACATGTGACTGATGTTGAGAACTATACTTAAACTAAGGCACAGTCACTGGGGAAGGTAAGAAAGAATATGATGAAATGGACCAAAACTAGTCACCAGTGGACAGGATTGAAGAGTCCAGAAAGGATGGACTCTAAGTGATTCCTGCTTGTAGCTTATGTTACAGAGTCTTTTGTGTCCTTAAATTGAATTTTCTGTCAACAATCTCATACAGACACACTGAGATTCCTGAGATCAACCATCTACTAAAGAAAATTGGATCGTAAAACAACACATTAGAATATTGTTCCTTGAGACCCAACCGAAGCCAGTTTTTTAACAGTTAGTGAGTAACTGGCCCCATTGGCATACTCTTTCAATGGCTGAACCCAAAGGCCACCTCCCCGGAGAGTTTCTCCATTCTTCTCTTTGTAGCTGCTACCAGACTGTTGGAATTTTCATTGCTGACTTCGGAATGGCCTGCTCTTGCCTCTAGGTCTTCTTTGACTGCATGCTCCCCTCCAGCGTGGCTTTGGTGACTTGACTCAGCTAAGTCATCATCACCTCATTTCACTGTAGCGATTTCTTCATCTGCTTTTCCCACTGGGGTAGCTGAGTAACTAAGTTTCTCAGTTATTTCTTTGTGCATCCCAGAGCCTTACTACAGAACTCTCTTTAGTACTTGATCTGTGGATGGCCTGAGTGGTTTAGGAGAAGACCGTACAGGTCATTTTTAAGAACTGAACTGTGCAAAGTCTTGCTGTACACGGTCCTACCCTACAGTATAGCTCCCTCTGAAGATGGCAAGTAGAAGTGCAGGGCTTTGCCCCCCCCCCCTTTTTCCTTTTCTTTCTCTCCACCCCCTCCTTTTTTTTTTAACCCAACTCGCATAGGCCAACGGAAGACACGAAAACTGAGGCCCCTTAATAAAGGAATGCAACTTGAAACACTGGGACAATGCTTTTAATCATGTTTCTCAAAGAAGCAGAAGTGGAGAATTTTACCAGATTGTCAGGTCTATGCTGCTGAACTCCGCTGCACTGCCACTCACCTGGACAGCATCTTATGATTGCTGATTTGGGTTCCACAGGTCAGGGCAGCAGCCCAGCCGCAGGCTTGGTATTTCTCGGCAGCTCCCAGCCCAGATGAAGTCTTTTGTTCATAAACCACATTCAAGCACAAAGTTTGCAGAGACACAGACAGAAGCCCCATGGCTTACCAGATTTAAAGCAAAACAAAGCACCCACCCCCCGAAAAAAAAA